>JAKZAN010000005.1:5401398-6601398 GCA_023053545.1 Lepidurus packardi | reverse complement strand
GCAAGTAAATATATGGAATAAGATTACCGTTGTATATAAGAGGCTCTCGGGTCTGATGTTTTTAGCAACAGCCGGATTACGTGATGCTATCTGGGGGCACTGTAGCCTGTTTTCCCCATCTTCCAAAAAGCCTTATGCATTATATGCTTACCAGCTAGAAAGGACCTTGTTGTTTTATAACTTGGATCGCATCCTTTCGCTTCTCTTTATATTCTTTTTTTTTAGCCCCCGTTGTAACATCACCGGCCTGCCACTCTGGGGAATTTGACAAATTCAATCTTGTTGCCTAACTCTGTAACTACGTCGTCACATCCTGGGTTGCTGGCTGCAGCACATAGAAGCTGCAAGCTCTTTCACCCCCAAAACTCGACGACTTGCTAACCCAAAAGGAAGCTGTTTCCTTTCCACGTAAAATGTCACCTTGGCAACCCATTTACCGAACTCTCGACTGTCATTGCCATTAAGCTCCAAAATAATTTCCGCAAACAGAACTTGGTGCGAGATGAAACATATTGGAGAACATTTTCCACCAACTTCTTCAAAAAAATGGATAACTGGTTATCTCCCTTAGTTTTTAATTACATTCCCCGAAACTTGCACACATTTCGCCATTTTAAACTTTCCCAAAGATGTTTCTCCAACGTAAGAAATGGGAAAGATGGGGACGGATAAGGTTTGCAGCTTAGCATACTGGATATACGAATGAGAGAAAGTGTGCAGCCACAGAGCCTCCCAAGCGTGCACAAAAACATGATCAAATCATGTTCAGATCGCTCCGTTTATCCCACACACGATTGATACAACGCCCGAGATATGTTAGGGAACAACGTTTTAAAAGCCCAAGACTTTGACGAAGAACCGCTCGGCAGACTTTGGAAAGGAGGCAAATTGTTTCTAGCCCCGAGTTTTAGGGGCAAAGTGCGGAAAGGATTGTCGGAAAGCGGTAGTCGAGACAGAGCAAGACAGAGGAGCTTAGCGTGAGATAAATTATACACAAGCCAAGCTTGACACCAAGGCAGGCCATCTCGTTTTTCACGGCCTCATAAAACGTCAGTCCCGCGGCCGTTGCCTTTTCTTTTCTCCCACAAACAGCACATACAAACGTCGCCCCAATCCGCATTTTTTAAAACGACTGTGAAATGAGCCAGGCCTGGCGCTTTTCACTAACACATTCTGACCTGTAGAAAAGGCTTCCTACATTATACAACCCTGAAATTGCGGTCTTAAAAAATTTAACCAAATCGCGCACAAAGCTTACACCCTCACCCTAAATTTCTTTTTTTAACTACCCCAGCGGTTATTTTCTGATACTCACGCTAGGCATGTCAAGCGTGGCTAGAAAAATTTGAAAAATTCCTCCTACTCGCTCACGTTATCCGAAAAAATTCCATGTTTGAAAGGCGAGAAAATGCACAGAAATTCAGGTAATATATAAGGGAAAATGTACCAAACTGAGGAATCACGAGGAAGACAGACGTAGAAAATGCTTCCTAGGGCTTTGAATAGTTCACAATTTTATATGGCAATACAATCTACAGAAAGGGGAGGGAACATTTAAGGAGAACATGCAATATTCTAGGAATTACATGATAAAATAGAAAACTATTTCTTAACGCTCGCGTATACTTAGCTTATTGTTGTGAAAGAGTGACAAATGACACTGATGTTTGCTATTATTTTGCGAAAGCCTTCTTTAAGAAAGTAAGGCATTTCTCATTGTTGCAAACTTAATTTGCATATTGCTAATGTATTACTCATTGGAAAAAAATTGCATTGGGTGTGCACTGTTAGCAAGCTCAAGTTTACTGTCAAAGAATTTTTCATTAAATGCAGTGGTTTTATCAAAAAAATTGTTCCGAAATCCCCATGCTAACCGCCTATACCGAGCAAAGGTATACGGGAGCCTTAAGAACTGTAAATTTCGTGGATCATCGCAGTCGGTCTTCAAACGAAAACTCGAAAATCTCCAGACTTGCTCATTATCATAAATAGCACCAGGTGGGCAATTTGATTGAGGCGTGGCTTATGGACCTTGGTTTGAGGCCAGGTTTCGTAAAAATAAAATAAAATAAACAAACTTGGAAACTAGTTGCAATAGATAGTGTGTTAATGGACATTCAGTGATGGGTGGGCGTACGAAGCATCTCTGTTTTTCGGTTTCGGCAATTTATGACGTTGTTCCCTGTTCACTCACGACCGAAAATTACTGAGATTTCCTAATGCAAACATGGACTAAAGTTACAGTCGTACTGATAACCCGCCCTAATAAGCATTTGAACCCGCCATAAATTTAATAAATTCCCATCTGGCATCAAGCCACAGCACCGAGCTCCGATACCCAAATTTGTACGCAATTAAGCATTACTTCGGGTGCTTAGCAATTATCAACAGAGACGATGGTCGTTAAAATGGTTGCGAGACATGCGACAGACAAGATAAGAGACGTCCCGAGGAAACTTCGTATAGGGGTGCTTATGAATTCCTCCCCAGTTCCTAATGAGGCGCGCCACAAGAAATGTGGCGTGACTTTTCAACTTTGCTTGTCGCAAAACACACAAAAAGGTGAACATTAAAAACTGCGTAAAGATAAGGCAATTTAGCCCTATTACAACCAATACTGCTGGCACACGTGCCAAGTATCTCTTATCGCCGAAGCCCAATTCGTTTCTTCGCGCACTTTTTTTATACGTCGGTGCAATTCAATTAACTGGGATTGAGGAAAAAGTACCTTTCTTCGTACCCCTCCAATCTCCTTCGTCAAGCTTGTTACTTTTCCCTGTATAGCAAAAGTGTTCCAACTCGGGGGGGGGGGGGGGGGGTAAAAAGAAGGAAAGCAACTACGTAAACCCCATGAGATATATAGAGCATCTCGCCTATCTAGCAACAGCGGCTGCAGTTTGTAAGGGAACCCTGAGAGGGTAAAGAGAAAAAAGTGAAAATCAAAGCTTCAAGGGATGCTATTGTTACCACCATAACGCGTGTCTATGCAACAGTCGGTCGCCTTTAGCTGTTACCAAACCATGTGGTGAGCGCTTCACGTTAAGAGAGTTAACACGGTTTATACAGTGGCACAACCGCAGCTTTGTTTCTCCCGTCAGGCGTCCCTTTCTCTTGGTGTCAGAGTACAGTCTATCTCTCTCTTCTCTTTCTTTAGATTCTCGGAACGCTTACACGCAGCATCCGCAAGTACTAAGAAAGCTTGTCAAGCTCGGAGCGCCCAAGAACCAAAAATATACTTTTTCTTTCAGCCTCTTATCTCTATAAGCATCTCCGAAGAAGGGACAGGAAAGTAGACGAAAAAACAGACCAGGAAATGGGCAAGTGTTGCTAGAAAAATAAGCGCTTCCTCTGCAGAAACGGAAGAAATTCGGGGCCCAATCTCTAACACCGTTAGCGCTTTATTGTTCAGTGTGTTCCACGCAAAATTCAATCTGAAAGTAAGAAATAAAATACAGTAATTGCGATCATGTTTGTCAAGTGAATATTGATTCTATTAAGTGGAGACTATAATAACCGAAAATCAGATATATGTAATAGAATGCTAAGCTTAATCGGCGCGTGAAACTAACTGGCTTGTTTAAACCAAAGAAACAAAGCATCGTCTACTTTTGGAAATTTTTCCACGCGTTTCCTTTTTCTAGATTCACTAGACCCACTATTGTTTATTTCGTAAACGATTTTTCAACAGTTTTGATAGAGATTATTGAGGAATTCCTAACTTAATGGCCGTTTCCCTTTGCAGCAAATCTTTTAAATTTAACTTGTCGAAAGCTTCAGTGAGCCGCAACTTCGCCTTTATGTTTAAATCAACTCTTGTCTTGTTCGTTTCTATTTTTTAACCATACATCTAAAACACAACTAACACTGTGCCTTTGAAGCCTCCTCCTACGCTTAGGTAGGGTTTCAACACGATATTCCTTCTAATTTTCCCAGTCAATTAAAGAAACTGGTCATTCAATTGAATAACTTGCTCATTTAATTGACTGGGGAGTTTAGACGGGATATCCCCCTAACCGCAGCAGTAAGCTGGAAATGACAGGATTGGTCAAAACGACATAAAAGTAATCTCATTGGTCAATATGCAAAGTCCATGTAGCCATCACTACTGTAGTTTCATTACATTACATGTCAAGATTCTCTTGAAATTAATTATGATATCCGGAATTCTGATTCTAATAACCGATTAAATTGTACCATTTTGAATAAGTCCTTGCAAATTTGATTTCATAAGCGGCTGGTTCTAATAATTAGTGTTCCCAATAAGCGGTATCTACTGTATACATGACAAATTTATAAAAAAAGCTATGCTTGTGGATTATGTGCCTCGACATAATACAAAAATTTCAGACCTTCTATAATAGCCTTCATGCAGGGGAGAATTAGTAAAGAACGACGCCTACCCCATAACACATTCCTAAACCTCTTTTCAGAAATTATTCTCCTATGTTTTATCTTACAATCTTCTGCTCATTTCTCGGTAATATTATACATATATTTACACAATTCTTCAGAAGTCCTTGAAAAATTATTTAGCTTCTTTAAATTTCTACCATGAATGAGTCCACTATGACGTCATAAGTTGTCGTGAGGCCCAAAGTTGTCGCTTTGTCGCTTGGGGATATGCACAACAATGAATAAAACGCTCTGTCAGCTTTCCGCCTTATCAGCAACACGGATTAGGCAACAATCAAGTCCCGCGCTGAAACTTCGTTACACATCAAACCTTCCACACAACTTAATTGTTGCTTAAACAAAAGCGCTGTTCTATAACGAATGCATTGGCTTTCTGTAGCTGTATAGTGAAGTAGAAGACAAGTGAAGTCACAGACTGTGGAAATGTAAGGTTCATGACGTCAGCTGATGCTTTTGTGTTTTAGAACCGAGACGCAACAATGAAAACGTTCCTTGGATATACCCAAGAGTATTACCAGAGAGTATTTGTATCAATGAGAATTGGCTGACGGGACAAATTCAAGTAGCGCGCAACAATGAAAATGCTAGCTCGAAAAGCGAGCGCTGTAAGTCAAACCTGTACCCATGCTCGGTATTTATCATAACAAAAGCTGTCCTATCTGATGGGTAGAGAACGGAGCTAAAGCTAACAACGATTACCGATTCACCCGCTTTACAAAACCATATTCGGTTTTCCATCACAAAAGGCATCCTCTGTATAAAAGTCTGGTAGCCAACTGATTCGCTCTCCCTTTCTCTAAAACCCCTAAAAGCGTGCTACACTAAAAGCACCCCGAGATTTACGCAAAGACCACCCTGACTCACGGTATGTTATGCACAGCGTTTATATACATAACTTAAATGGATGACAGCAGAAAGCTAAAAAGTTAAGTCGAGGGGAGGATGAAGCGACGCCGAACGCGGTTCCACCCTTAAACCCCATCACAAAGTCTTGGGATTTCTTCCATGCAAATTCTCAATAGCTGTTGAAAGTAGAAAAGTAACTATCATAAAAAATAAAATAAAAATCCTGATGAAATGTCTGACATCGTTAATTCTTTTTTCCTAATTCCGCTAAAGCTCAAGGCAACCAGGCGTCGAATAGCAAACCATTCGTGGCATACTGGTCATTCCGATGTCAACGTACAGAAAACAACCCGCAAGCAACCGAGTCTTTATCAAGCCAACATTATGCCATTCCTTCGCTTTGCTTTCCCCTTCCTAAACCCGAAACCTACCACCGAGATTTTTTTTTTTTTTGCTGGGGAGAGGGATGAGGTGATTTATAGGCCTGGGGCTGAGCAGATTAAATTTATGGGAAGCAAAGTTTGTTTTGTGGTGGCGGCGGTCGACGTCGTGCATATTGTTGGCGGAGATAACGGCGACATGGAACCCGCGTGTCATCTCTTGCATAGATTACCCTTCGAAAAAAATGAGATGCCCATGGCCCGGAACCCCCCAAAGACGTCTCTAGTCTTCCCCAAACCCCACCTCTCCCACAACATGCTAACCATTTTTTCTATATTACATATAATAATAGTCAGAGCAATAAAGCTTCGCTCTTATGACAGTCCTTATCCTGAAAAAAAGCATAGAGGAAGTTATTCCCAGGAGAGTCTTCAGTTAGCGCTGAACGTTTGACTCGGTTAACATCTAACATTGTTGTCGAGGCAGGCGCAAAATAAGGGGATCATGATACACGACGCTGGGGGACGCCTAAACCGCTTTTTTCTTCTCTTTTTTATATTATTTATATTATAATAAATAGTCACCGTTATGTTCTGAACGACTCCACCGATTCTAATTCCCCAGCCTAAAAAGAAAAATGCGGGTTCCTGCGCTGGCTGTTAATTTATAGGAGGAATGTCCCCAGGATCACGAACTGGAGCGAATCGTAACACATGCCACGTGGCCAGAAGCTCGTATTACTACGGCTTGGTGGATTTCGCCGCTGCAGAAGCAAAAGCAGAACTTGGCAACCCAGCCAGAAAACAAGAGTGCGAGGCAGCCTAATGAATGGAACCCGGTTCACTGAGCGAAATAAACTACGCCATCAACATAAAATAAGGAGCTTCTGCCAAACAGATCGCTACTTTTCGCGAATTGAGCCCGAGACGGGCTGGCTTCGAGACCCGATATTTACTACCATCATCTTTGTGTAGCGAGCAATCAATCAACAATTCCGGTCCAAGTGACCAGCACTGGAGAATCTTAAAGGGCCATAGCCACCAAAACTGACATGTTGAGATTATGACGGATGCTTGTGGTCTCATTCTCTTCAAGAAGGACGACCTTTATTTCGCACGTTTTGGATTAGCCGTTCAGGACTTACTGTCAAGCAAACGTTTACTCATGACGCCAGGACGTTATCATAGCGTGGTTCCTTGGCTACTGTTGGGTACCGCTTGTAACCATGGTTACTATTTACTTCCATACTTCAAAACTGTCTATAAAGCACCCAAGTACCATGGAGCCGACACGTCTATGACGTGGTCATAGCGTGATTACTTGGCTACTATTGGTTACCGCTTGTTACCAAGGTTACTGTTTACTTCCATAATTCGAAACAGTCCAAAGCGCTCACGTACCATGGTGTTGACACGTCTGTGACGTAAAAACACCATGCGACCCAATGTTCTGAAGTTTCTTTCTTTGTTTATAGTTTAATTACTACTTCGTGCACGATAGAAAGGAACACAGTACTGTAATTGAAACTAGATTTATCTTAATTTTACAAGATAAAGTCGTTTGTGGGTGACTAGTTCAACTATTCTTCTGAGCACAAAAGAAATTAAGAAAAAATACATTAATAAAATTTTAACTTTTCTTCTCGACAAATCTTTCAGCTCAAAAGATTCTTCCTTTTTTTCTTACGGGGGCTGAAGATCACCCTCGCGGATACCAGCGACCCCCCTCTCCGAAAGCACGCATTCCCCGCTTACTACAGTGTTCGTATTTAATGTATTCGGAATCTTTTGCTCGGTTTCCCTTTGCGCTATTTACTGCATACTGCCGGTCACGGCGCCATGCGTTACAAATCACGTTAGCCGAGCCCGGTGACACATAGGAAAGCTATAAAGGGAAGCTGGGAGAGCTTCGAGTCCAACACTGCAAAGAATACTTGGGGGTCCCGAATCATGTAGATTGATTGCCCCTTGCCTATAAGACCCACATCCACAGCCTCAAACGCAGAGGCAATGAGAAGACAGGCAGTATCGTATTGTACGTACGCGAATCCGGTCAAGCGTGATTTGCTTGATATCAAAGAGGGATTGGGATGACGACGAAAGCATTCAGAGAGATTAAAAGGCGACCCATTACCAGCTAGACGTTTTCTGACTTACTCATATGTAAGATGTGACTATAGAAAAAAGTCTCCAAAGGGGTGAAACATGTTTGCCAGGAAAGCTTTCAAGTCTAAATCGCCCAGCCCTGCACTGCTTAACTACGTTTGACTCACCCACGTCTTTGCCGAGGGTGAAAATTGTAGTTTGAAATAAAAAGAAAAAAGGAAGAATGAGACTGGGCGATCTCCCCCTTCTCACACGGATTGCAGTGCATTCAGATGTCTAATTAGACTGTAAACCGTGCGTGGGGAAAATCCCAAAAAACTTGAGAATAGCAAAAGGGGCTCGAGTTCTTTTCTCGAGTTTTCTGAATAATGTTAGTTGTGGTCACACCCATAGCCACATTCGGAGGGCAAGGAAAAAAACGAGGGAGAGAGAAGAGGGAAATTTAATGTAACTGCGCCAGATTTTATGATGATGGAGAGTAACAAGAAAGTACGGGGAGGAAAACTTGGGGTCTTGTATATAGTGCGATGGAAAACATTGGATGATCGTTAAGCACACTTCCTCTTCTCCACCGAGACTCATCTTCACCCTCAGTTACTTTTACCCCTACGTTACCCCTGATGCCCCTACAAAGAATAAATAGAACCCCTCGCACGCATATAAAATCGCCCTTAAAAACTGAAGTGTATGGATATTCCGATAACCAAAACTTTCCGGTATATGTGATGTTGATGGTGATTCCCCATGATCCGTTTCGTTTGAGACCATACCCTTCATCAGTTTTCAAAACAACGTTCATGGGGTCCAAGACAGGAGGGACTATACGGCGTGAATCTTCCGTTATCTATCGTGAGAACAATTCCCGGGAATTCTCATTAAGTTGGCGTGTCTTGTGTCCCCTACACCTGGGCGAAACTCTTTTTTTCCCGATGATTCCTCTTTCTTCCAGGTCATTAACACGTAGTACGCTTTACAGCTCCACATGAGAAAAAAAGACGCTCGTATTCCACCACGTACACATGTTACACATTAAAAGCAAAAAATAGTTGCTCACAGCTTTTGTCAAGTTTTCGACAATAGCTTCGCTATTTGTACCCAAGGATTGCTTACCACCCAGCACGTCCTATAACTATTCGTGCTGCTTAAAATGTCCTTAAAGGTGTGCTTAAAACTTAAAACTCAGCCCAAACATCTGGTTCTCATAAATACTGGAAGCCATTGGCGTAACGCTGAAGTCAGGGAAGGGAGCTCAACTAATTAAAAGAAAAAAAGCTTAATGACTTCCCGAAGTCAGTGATTGACACGAAAAGCTCTCAGCACAAGTTTTAACCTGCTGCCATTTAGAAAATTAGTTTAAACGTTCAAATCCGCTTCCGAACCTAAAATACCTCATTCCGAAACTGATGACGTCATTGCGCGAGCAATACTTCCTATTAAAAACTTAACATTACTCTTCATATTAGTTAATTCTGAAGTTCAAACTTTTAACTTCGTTTCAAAGAACTATTTCCATCCATGACGAGACCAGCGATAATCCATTAAAAACATTTCTTCACAATTTTGGAGCCAAGGAAGTTCTCTTTTCTTTTTCGTTCAAACCGCATTTTTTTTAAATATGTATACTATATTCCTGACTCTGACGAAGCTGAAAAGCTGTCATGGGCTCTTTTCGAGGCCTAATGAAACGACGCATCTAATTTGTCATCTGCCACTTAGATTATGAACTTCGTCATGATGAACACACCCCGAAGCACCGCAAGGATGATGTCTTGGAACTTCGATAGATTAAAAACGAAAAAAAAAATCTGCGGCCCTTGCCTAAGTTCAAAGACTTTTTTCTTCCCTTTTTTTCTTACTGTCCTTCGTTTTGACTGAAGTTCAAAAGGCTTTCAAATACACCGAACAGCGTCTGAAAAAAATGGGCTACACAAACTGAAACGCTATACAGGCAATAGCGAAAAATGTCACGTTTGCTTTTGTCAAGCTGTCAGTATCTAAAGAGGGAGTACATGTCCTCCGCTTGGCACTCGTCAGCGGATGCCTGGGATGCCAACGACGACGTTCTCCGACCGTCTGTGTCCGTTGGACGACGCTGCTGATGGACGTTTTTCTCTGTATGGTCAAACGCAGCCTTTGCTCTCTCATTCTCTCTCTCTCGCTTTCCCTGCCAGTCTCTCATCGAACTATTTCGCACGCTAGACACATCACATCAGTCAGAGTACTTGACGACTTGCATACTAATAGAATGCGAAACCCATCAACTCCTAACGGAATCCCGAGACTGTCTCAATCTAAACAGATTTCCACATATTCTTTTACTTTTTTTCACTGGTTTCGTTTTAATTCAGATTTTCGGTATAAAGAGTAACATGAAAAGGCCTTTTACTTCCTTCTTGATTGCAGTTGCTGCCTGCCGCTGCGTTTGTGTGCGAGAGAGAAAGATTGAGAGAGATGCTTCTTATGGCATAGCGAGAATTGCCACACAAACACACTTCAACTCTCACAAATAGCAAGAAAGCATAAAAAATGTTATGACAGCCACGTGAACCATACGGTGTCCCATCTAGACAGATATACTTCACACCAGGGAGAGCTTTTAGAAGGCAACATTCTCCCGCAACTTACCGCCTAATAAAACCTAAACTTGCTGACCGTGACTCATAATCCCAAAATAAGTGCAATATATTAACTTCTTCTTTTTGGAAAAAGCCGGTTTTGAGCCTTAAAGTACCCGACATTTCTTTTGGGTTACGAATAAAACGTTCTAAAATACATTTTAAGCTTTTAACACCCTCCCGAAAATGGCACAGAATGACAGAAATCCCGAAAAGCCCGTAAAGGAGCATTAAAGCATTTCGATTCAGCTGACGTGTTTCATTACATGTCGCCTAATTAACATATTGGGTATCATACAATGACTGAAAGCTTAATCCCCACGAGGAATACTGCATCCCTTTTAGTTTGATCTAGTTTGCATTCAAAGTTGAGCCACAGCGTGCCCTTGTTTGCTTTGAATTTCCTTCAGCCCTTGTTGGCAGTAATGAAGCTGCAGCCTTCTCGCTTCTCTCTCTCTGCCTCTACCTCTGCGTGTGATTCATGGCGCCCAGATCAAGACCTGATTTAACCTAAGGCGCACCACACTTTGAAGCGCTTGCCAGATAATCTATTCCAGGCGAGCGTATAACTTTTCCGATGTCGCCCGGGAAAAATTAATTCTCTCCACTTTCTTCACGCTCAATTATTTCTGTAGCACAACCCTCGTAAAAACGTTCAGGGAAATATGCGCCCACCAAAAACAGACAAGAAAGAATTATGGTCAGGAAGCTGCAGCCGGGACACGCTGTTATTCATTGTTGCTTCCTTCTCTCACGTTTCCCTATTCCCTGGCTTTTCCATCGTTCGAAAAAGCCCTTGAACCAACAATGAAAATCGGCCTATGGATTGTTACCGAGTGCCTTATTCCCCACCCCCTCCCATTCTCGAGGGCAGGAAACACCAAATTATTGCATTGATTTCCAGTTGCACTGGTCAGGAAAAGTGTCCCAAAACCATGTAACCGAAAGCCAATGCATAAGTGAGCATGGATCATTACTCTATGTAACCTACATACTTGACTTGGCTTTGCCAAAAAGAAATAGAGCGAATCGTGAGAACGCTTATCCGCCACAAAGGCTCTGGATGCTAAAGTAAACGCGAAAACAAGAAAAAAAAGCGAACGCTAGGAAAGTGACTTGCATGCCAAAATTCTTGCTCCTAAAAATACATCTCAATGGAAACGTTGCAAGTCCGCAACCGGATCCATTTGCAAGTCCCAAACGGCAAAAGTACTGAAAAAGTTAAACCCTGGACAAATTTGAACAAGTTGGAAATTTCCCGGAAATGTTGATCGAGGCGACAAGATAAAAGACACCTAAGTCGTTAACCTCCCACGTCCTGAAATATAAATATACCAAGCAAGTCCGCCCCAACATATGTACGTAGAAATATAGGCAAGAGCAAATATTCCCAACGCTGTTGTTGCGGCTGTTTCCAATCTTGCGCCAATATTTGAACAAGTGTCAGCCTTTAACCATGGGGGGGGGGAGTCTTCTTATTCGTTATCAAACCAGTAATGTCGATACTTGAAAGTCCACAAAGAACCCACCCTGTAGTGTTTGCGCCATGTGTAGATAGCCAAGTATTTGGGGTCAGTGTATGAGCAATTGCACGAAAAATAAGCTTCAGGTGTCCATGTCGCACACTCGAACCGAAACTATAGTACCCTGGGAAGCCTTCGCAGATAAGTTAAGAAAACATTACCCAACCTAGAGGCTGTTTAAGAAAATCCAGGTGCATCTATCCCGTATTTTGGCAGAAACATACGAATTGGCAGACAAGTCGGAATACCTCCAAGGACCCCGCATTGTTGTTTATTTAGGCTACGGAAATAAGATTCCATGTCTGCCAAAGACCGTTGACGGATTGGAGACTAATACAAAGGCCGAAAAGGATAACAGTGGCTCTTCTACCGCACCTGTCAGCCTGCATTGCCGATATCCTGTGACTTTTGCAACTGTCAGAGCTACAAGATGGCTATCCGAGTATCAGGCACGGTGCAAAAGGTACAGTACTTCTGGTCCTAGCTGTTGGATAAAGCGAATCTGGGCCCCTAAATCGAAAAACAAAAGCTTTTGGAGGCCACCGACCAAAAATCTTGGGCCCAAATCTTCGGCCTTTAAGTAACTCGAAAATCTTCCACTCGACTCAAAAATAAGCTTCTTAACTTAGTATCTTGAGTTATTAAAACGTTGTCATTCCCCTCTGTTGATTTAAACCAAGGAGACAAAATTATAAGTCCTCAAGTTCATCCTAAAAAGGCGGCAAAAACGCCAGCTAAGTCAGGCCATTGGGCGCTTGACAACAAACGCCGACACTTTCGCAGAAAATTAAGTGAACTTCAGCCGTAGCTTAGAGATATGAAGTCAATTGTTACTCTAACCTGTCTCGGTTATCATTAATCAAAGCGACCCAAGTTGGCAGACTTTTCAATTCGCTGTCAAGGTGTGCCAATAGTGCCTTCTCAGTGCCCTCCGAAGGTCCACACGCATGAAAGGCAAGAAACAGAAGGTCCAGAACTTCTGTCAAAGTCCCCTGTCAAAATTGCGGCGACAACTTGAAGTCATCACCGCAATATTCAAAGGTCCGGCATTGATAGATGGTCCTAACATTGACTAAGCAAGAAAGGCATCCTTTGCTTGAACGGCCTGGCATTTCGCACATTGTCTCTGGAATCGACTTGGGGGCTTAGTCAGGGATCAGAGAAGGTCGAAAAGGTCGCCAACAATAGTTTAAGCTGAGACTTAAATGACCTTTTCTCCCTCAGTTTTTAAAAATCTTCCACAGATGCTCTTGCGAAAACGGGAAAATATCTCAGCTGATGATGAAAGGGAAGGACGATGGTGAGACTGTAATTCGTTTTGACAGCGTTAGCAAAACGGTCTGTAAACTTGAAACATTGGAAAGATAACCCAAACTTCGCGAAAACAGTTTCTGCTTTCCGGTCCTTTCAGAGCCCAATGAAACTATAAATAGACTCTCGAGAGTTGAGCGAAACGGGGGCAAAGTCCAAGTTTTATTCCTCCGAGTTCAAAAGAGACGGAGTTAGCGACTTGGTATTTTGCACACGGTGACTTATTCTTATGCAAACGAAGGTGAAGCTTGGGTAGTAAAACTGTTGGGGTTGAAAGCCAGCAAAGGCCTTTCCAGGAGCTTCTAACGGCTTTAACAAGAGCCTCGAAGCCGCCGAGAAAAATGGCCATTCCTAAGCCATCTTATCAAGCTCAGACACTTATCTCGCTTCAGATTTTCGAATTTCGAGCGATTTCAAACCCCGCCAGACATGTTCAAAACCCCCACGAGCTGGACTCGGGCGAAAACCTTCTATTTTTGCCATTGCCCCTAGACTTATCGACTCCTAACATACAAATTCAAGCATAAATCCAATGATCTTAGCTTGATTGGGCTTCTCCGCTGGGCCAGATCAGAAGGATCGAACGGAGAAAGATAAATAGTCTGCTTTCTTTCCTTTTCTTTCAGTGGAAAGATTCGCCGAGCTTAGAAGGGTTATCTTTGATCAGCGTCTAAC
This sequence comes from Lepidurus packardi, assembly GCA_023053545.1. NCBI lineage: Eukaryota > Metazoa > Arthropoda > Branchiopoda > Notostraca > Triopsidae > Lepidurus > Lepidurus packardi. The sequence goes on along the minus strand of JAKZAN010000005.1, from coordinate 6,587,529 downwards.
TTCCCTTCACGCTTGGAAGTAATTTTCTCGTAGTAAAGCTGTTCATTTCTTGGGGTTTTCAAGAAACATTGGCAATTTAGCGCCGTTAATCGACTAACATCCGGAAGAGCAGGTCTAGGATTGAGTCACACTCCAACGCACGTTGTTCGGTTTCCTCTGAGGTCAACTTCAGGTCTTGCTCAACTTGTTAACTCTTAAGTTTTGCAGCTCTGGAACTTACGGAAACCTGTCAAAGTTGACGAATTTCAGGTTCCAGGTGCTTCCTTGAGTAAACACGAGCCGTTCTAAGCCAGCTCAAGTTTTGACATTCCGGGGAACGTAAATGAGCTGCCAATTGGCAATTTCGGAGGGTGGGTGGACTCATTTCTGGTCAAAATTGGAGAAAAACTAAATTTTGTATATTTAATTGTGTATATTACATTTAAGGAATTTATTTACTTACATGTTAGATGTTGGTCCACGTTTATTCTGTCGTTAGAACCCGGGGAAGTGAGCTACGTTAAAAGCCAACGAAAGTTGACTGAAGAAGAGCGAAAGATACGCTTACTTCTTGCATGGTACACATTGTACTAATTATGACAAGTTTCAAGGGCGCGGGGTTAAGGATTTGGTCCTCGACGTTTCTGCTGTGTTTGGTTCAAACCTCTCCGTGTCTTAGCTTTATGCTGATGCCGCATCCCTACATAGCTCTCGCAAATAGAGAGAACCGGCTGACGGCTGCACTTTCCTTCATTAGCTTTACTAATGAACCAGATTTGCATGCGAAGCTGTCGCCCTGATTTAGTCAACGACACTCGAGGAAAGCTCTAACAGTATAAAAGCTCCCAACTCAACTCCCCGGCACTATGTCCCCTCCCTAGATTAATTTTGGCCTCTCGGATTAACATCCTTTAGTGTTCCACAACAAATAAAAACAATCAAACTTGAAAAAACGGGGACTATTACAAAAATTGATACAGTATATATCTTCTTTTCTAAACAGACAAACTTCGAAGCGGAAATTTCTAGGCAACGCTCCCCTAGGTTCGCCAATCAGCTCTTCTATAGGCAACAGTAAATTCTTCAAGCATCCTTAACGAGGTAAAAAAAAACTGTCGTCTTTGATGTTCATTCTGATGATCATAACAGTGACTTTTGGCTGTAGCCAAAAATTTCAAAAAGCTTTCTTAGAAGCGGAACTCTTGTTAAGCTAACTCGGGAGAAAACAAAAGAGAAAGAAAATAAACCCAAACATCTGTTGAAATAAAAACAAGACCCTTGCGTATCCCTCTTTCTGCAATTTGTGCGTCTCAATTAGCCGAGAAGAGAGCACGAAGGTCGCTTCTACGTGACGTCGCTTTGTTCTGCGAATATCTTTTGACATTTCGCTTTGCCAAAGACAAGAGTCAACGAAAGTCGCCCTCACCCAAACAACAAGTTTCCCAGCTCCGGTGTCCTTTAGCTCGATATAGGCTGTTAGCATTGGGAATTTCGGAATAACTTTTTGAGAAAACCAATATATTTAATAAAGTAATTCGTTGAGAGAAATCTTGAAGGTGGCTACGATGTAGCCAGCTTCAAGATTTGCACAATCAACGCACATTTTCTCCCGTTCAGTAATAAATTATGATGCAAATGAAGTTTGCAAATGACGATGCAAATGAAGTTTGCAAGTACTAGAAATACGTTGCCTCAAAATCTGTCCTTTGATTGTGCACTAGCTGCTAAAAAAACTAAAAAAAATTTTAGATTCATTTAAATCTGACAAGCCGTTTTCGAGGAATCTTGTTCCAAATGTTCGATGACTTGATTTGGGACACCGTGCTGCTACAGCAAATTGTGTTGACAAATTGTACTTTTCAGAAGCAAAACAATCCGGCAATTAGCTATATGTTTCCCTTTTTAATTTCTTAGGCAAGACTTTCGCAAAACAACACGTTCTCCCGGATGTAGTGACACGTATATAACGTAATACCCGTTGTCAATAGTGACACTAGTGTCACTTTCGAACAATGCATTTTTTTCAGCTAATGGAGTGAAAGAAAGTACAAGTTTTGACAATTCTCATCAACTTCCCTTAACCTAAGCTAGCGTATGCTAACCTAAGGTTAGCATACGCTAACGCATTTCCAATCCAACTACCAATTTTTAACTCGAGTGACACCCATTTGTCATTCTTTTTCCAGAGAACGCTTTGGAACAATATGACACACAGTGTAACTTGTATCTGTTAACAAAACAGCAACAAACAACAGTGCCATCTGTGATTATTTCGCATCATTAAGCTAAGGTATACGGGAGCCTTAGAAAGAGAAAAAGGCTTCAGGAAGTCCAAATAAAACTCGATAGACTAAAAGTTGTACATAGTATTTTACTCTGAAATCGATTATATCTAGAGAAGCAAATCGGATAAGATCTCAGGTCAAGAAGTGTCATCTTGTGATGTTAAGAAATAATTCAACTTCAAGTTCAATCTTTCTAACTTTTCTATCTATCTATCTCTAACTTTTTCTAAAAAAAACGAAGAACCATTGTTTCTGAAAGGGGAGACAGATGTCTTGACAAGAACTACAGGGGTATTAGTATGCGAAAATTAGTTGGCGGAATTCATCCTCGCCCCTAAGACGCCTAGTACATACTTTTTCCACGTCACTTTCACCCTTGAAAACGGGAGCGTGTTCATTCTTTGGAGTTGGTGCTGGTGGCCATAGCCCAAATAGCTGGGCTCGCTTTTAAGTTGAATTCGGCGCTTTAAGACTGTACGGATGTCGCTCATTTGTCTCTTGGCGCCTTTGCGATGAATTCGTCGCCTGTCCTGCCGTACAGCGGTTTCCGTGCCAGGAAAATAAAAGGGAAATTGCTGCTACAAGGGACTTGTTTGGCATTGCTAAATGGCACCTGTCCCGCGTGAGGAAGAACCACCACGCCGACAAAATGCGTCCCGCAAACCCGCCTTATACACGCAAAAGACCTCCCTCGGTGACAACAAAAGAACAAGATCCACTTGAGGGTAAAAAAAAATATCCTCCGCCTTCAATCTTTATTTTTTCTTTTGTTTTTTCCTTTCTCTATTTACCCATTAACTGCCAACCCATAAACTATTGCCCTGTCCATGGCATAACAAAGCGAGGAAATCCAAGGCAATGGCACAGACTAATTTCGTCCCTTCAAGATATCCGAATAAAGGGATGAGCACATTTCAGAAACAATCATAACAACCACAACTCAAAGTCATCGGGGAAGAGCAAGGAATACGACAAGGAAATGTTGGTACGAGAAAAAGGGAAATAAATACGGATAATTTACATAGGACTTGTACGCATTTTGGGCCTGTTCCGGGTCCAAAATCCGACGTTGTTGGCCACTCGAAGCCTGCGTCTGACAAGTGCTATAGATCCTGGATGAGTCCAAACAACGGCGTTCAGGCTGATCTATTCTTATGACACTGGGAGAACCATAAGAGGGCGTTTTAGCTCCCCCCCCCCCACGCCCTGACAGATTCGTTGCCATAGATCTGTATCAGAACCCGAGTGCAAAATGGTTCAAACGGACAAGACAAAGTACCCATTTGTTTACCCAGACATTTTCTACATATTACTGCATCGCCATTAGCGAAAAAGCGAGCGATTTCCGGGGGGGGGCAAACGAGACCCACACCCACAATAAAAAATATCGCAGCTGAGACTAAACCTTCTTATCGCCCACCAACCAAAAAGAAAAAAGAGACAAAAAAGCAATTGATATAGCTTTTATCGAGCCGCACCATACAGCCCTGGAAATACCATCCGTCAGGACAGTTCCGCGCTGGTGACAGGCTCTTGATGGATCAGCTCTTATATGTGTACCGCTACTGCTCTAGGTTTACGCTTGACTAAATTCACATGAGTCGTAGATTAATGCCTGCCCATTAATATGCACGTTTTTATTTGGGGCAGAATTGTACGAAAAGGCCGACACCACGACATCAGTCCAGACATCTTGTCAATAATTTGTGCTTCTCACACTGTTTATCCATACATCAAGTTTCTATCCCCCATTCTTTTACTTATCATAGTGTACCGCGGTCGAGTCGTTTCTATACGTTCTAGCAGAGAATAGGAGCCTCTTCAGAACAAATAAAGTGCGTATGCCTTCTTTTTCCCCCACACGTAACCGTTTTATCGATCAAAAAGGCCTGTCAATGCCTATGTAGCTATTGGCATGTACTATACGTAACACTGCTTCGTTCTTACGTATACACTATACACCGCCAGCACTTTCTCTGATGGGAATTGAAAAGGCGAAAGGCAAAACATCCATAACATTGTTGCAACCTAACAAGTGATGATTGCAAAAGCCAAATGAAGGATCCCCAACGGTACGACGCTGACTAACCTACTAAGGAAAAGCCATTAGGCACAATATAAGGAGCCCAGGCATTCATTACGACTATCGTAAATGCGACTTTTGGCTCGCGCGAATACAATCGGAGAAATAAACCCCCGAGTCATCACAGTAAAACTGGTTGTTTTCAGTCCGATATATCTCTGGGGCGCACACTCCTGGAAAAATAAGCTGAATAAGTAAATGCAGGCCACAGCAATCATGAAAGCTCAAGGAAGAAGCTTCATTTGTCAGCGGGCAAAAAGAGACACATGGGTGCAAAAGCTCTACAATGTCGAGAGCGCAAGAGACCCATGCTGTGGTCATCGTGCATCATTTCAAGTCGAATGAGACTCGCCAGGACTCGCACCTGGGGCTGACCAAGTACCCTCTCCTTCGATCTTACACAATAACATTCCAAAACATGTCAATAGAACACCTCGATGTATCATCCGTGCCTGTGCGCGTATTCCCTTAACAATTACCATAATTCCCAGTAGCAGTTCCCAGCCCCAAAATCGCACCACCATTCAATATTAACAAACGTATACCAGTCTCATCTTAGCAGTGAAATTCTACGATTCAATCCCCATTAATCTTGAGTCAAATTGAGGGGTATGGGAGATTAAATTGGCATATACCGTTACAGGTAGCGAGTTGGCTGCTTGAGGTTGACTTCCCTCGTCGACTTTTGTGACCTTTAGACAGTCTTCATCTCAAGTTCCTGAGTTCCTAGGCAGAGCAAAAGGAACGCTTTTGAGATACCATGAATACAAGCACTTCCGTTGACGAACCCATCTACAGGTCTTGGGTAATCAGTGTTAACTTTTCGACAGCTTGACCTCTTTATTCCGTTTCATGAAACTGGCGGAAGAAGGTAAAAGAGAAGTCCACCCAAAAAAATAGAAAAAGGGAAGAAGAAAAATGGGTGGTGCTGGAGGTTAAGGGTGCGCTGCTTTCCCACAATTCCTTGTTTCGCTTCTGGTCACATTTTAAGTTCAAGATTGGCAATTCTGGCCCACGATTGAGTGATTAAGAAGCGTAAGTGAGTTATAAGACCGTGAGAAACGAAAAAAGGGGCGGACCACAAAGTATGACTGTACTTATGCTCCCCTCCGTTGTTATTACGCAGTAAATGTTACCTTGTACTTATCAAGGACTAATCATGCAAGCATGTAATAGCAACTTCTGGAATCAAAGTACCCTTACATAAATATAACTTCAGAAGCGACGCTACACCTGAACCTTCTTCGTTTGTATCCACGAATTTTAACCGGCTTTGTTGCCGGAGGATACCAAAAGAGTCCTGCAAGTATGTACATTAATCGTTGCTACAATTTTTTTTAGTCCAGCATCAGTTATAATGTTCTATTTGCAATTACAGTAAATGCAGCTTATTGTGATCACGTTTGTCAAGTGAATATTGATTCTGTTAAGCGGAGATTCTAATAACCAAAAATCTGAAATATTGTCAGGATCTGTCATGATTTTGTACAGTTTCCAAAGTCCCTTTTAACTATCCCTTATTTTCCAGTGAAAGCCAGTTCTGAGTAGTCGACTAGGGGACGTTCTTGAAGAAAAGTAGTATAAAAAAGGGTTCGATTGCTATGTAGAGGCAGAGAACAAGTAGCCACAAGTCGAATACAACTCGAATACAGTAAAAAAAACGAAAACTAAGTTCAACCAGACTACAACACTATGCAAAAAAATGCTTCGATTAATCGGCGCGTGAAAGGAACTAGCTTTTTTAAACCAAAGAAACGAAACGTCGTCTACTTTTTGACACTTTCCCACGCGTTTCCTTTTCTAGCTTCACTAAACCCCACTATATTTGATTTCGTAACGACTTTTCAACAATGTTGATAGAGATAATTGAGGAATTCCTAATTTAACGGCAGTTTTCCTTTGTGCCAAATATTTAATTGTTAACTTGTCATAAGTGTCAATGAGCCACAACTTCTCTTTTACATTTAAATCAACTCTTTTTCTTGTTTGTCGCCATTTTTATATAACCATACGTCTAAAAGACAACACACACTGCGCCTTTGAAGCCTACTCTTACGCTTATATAGGTTCTCAGCACGATATCCCTTCTAATTTCCCAGTCAATTAAAAGAACTGGTCATTCAATTGAATAACCTGCTCCTTTAATAGATTGGGGAATTTACCAGGGATTATCCTTAAACGTATAGTAGTAGGCTGGAAATGACAGGATCGATCAAAATGACGTAAAAGCCATGTCATTGGGTCAACACGCAAAGTCCGTGTAGCAATCACTACTGTTATTTCGTTACTGTACATGTGAAGATTCTTTTGAAATTGATTCCTATTTCCGAAAATGTTACTCTAATAACCGATTAAAATGCTATGAAGTTTATCATTTTGAGTCGGTCCTTTAAAATTTGATTCCATAAATCGACTGATTTTAATAACCAGTGATCAGAATACGAGGCATCTACTGTTCATAAACTTTTTGAAAAAAGAATTACCTCCAAGTTTATATTGCACTTGATTTCATAACTCGTACTGCTTCTATATTGTAAATTACAATTGTCACTGTAATTTTACACATACTGGCGTCAAGGTACAGTATTTTAATTCTTGCAGTGCATGATAGCGATTTTGCCCAAGAATGAATTTTCTTTCTAGAATAAAATAAAAAAGTTCAACAATGAAGTTTTTTTTTTCCTTGCTATATAACGGCCTGTCGCGACGAGATAGACTTGATAAGGCCAACAAAAGACTTGCATTGTCCATAAGTCTACGGCCAGCAATTTTCTGTTTCTTTTTATTTTACCCGGACCATTACTTTCGGTTCGTCCGGATAAGGATAACAATCATGCCGATCTTAAAAGTTGTCGTTCAGCTCAGCCCAGCCCCGGGAAAGTTTCCTGAAAATGAAAGCTTGACCTGTTGGAATCGATCTCAATAACTGTCCCGAAGGACATTTACGCCAAAAGATCAATAATTCAAGTAATTTCCCTAACTTTCGAGGTCTTGCCAAAAGCCTTCCCAAAAGCTCTAAGTAAAAGAAGGTCATTAGCCAGTCCAAACATGAAATATATGGCCATTTAGCGAGCTTAGGCGACGTCTCCGCGTGCTTTTATTTTTCCCCTTTGAATATTTTCTCGAAGGAAAAACATTGCTCGCTTTTAGAGCCTCCAAAGACAATGACAAGGCGACCCCATCTCGGAAAAATACGACAGCAAAGAGGTCATGAAGAAAAGCTTGCCAACAGCTTGGGAACTCTTAATTCCAGCGGCTAGACGAACGATTATTGCCAAAAATCCTCCCGCTTCAAAGACCTGTCCCCTTAGCTAGCAGGCAAGGCCCCAGAGGACCCTGAACTTTTCCTTCAAGTCTTATATGTTTGGCAAGTCGGAATCTGTCATCGTTTGACTTTTTTTTCGTTTTTCTGCTCCGAAAGAGAGTAGAGCAGAAAGAGGGAGAGCGAGAGCGAAGCTCTGGTGTCGAAAGGCGCCAGCAGCCGTCTACATAGGTGGCCATTAAAGTTAAAGTAGCAGGCTCCATCACCTGCCAGTTATAATCTGGGCCATATATCAGACAATTGGAGAGATCCCAATGCACCTCTACCACACACGTCTCCGAAAATCCCATTGTGGCGGGGAAACAGGCTCTTGATTAAAAGGCACGATAAACTCTTTTCTTTTTGCAAGATGGTACATTAAAGGCGCCGCTGTTTCATGAACCCGTGTGAAAAATCCAAAGAAATTCTGGATTCGGCTCTCGAAGTCACATACAAAAGGTCCTTGTTTCTTTTTCTTTCCATTTTTTCTTAATTTTTTTAAACAATGATTGCTTTTGTACTGGTTTTCGCTCGCCAAACTGAAAAGTAAATTAAATTTCCTAAAGTCATGCCAAGTTTTTCCTACCGAAAAACATTCGGGAATGTCTCCTGAATCTACTGACCTTTATCTCCCTTCGTGATTTCGCGCCAAAAATTCATACACACCTTGGGACATGCTACGAATCGTAACCTCCCGGTGCGACCGTGAATCACACCCTGAGGTCCGATTCTATGACAACTCTGGACTTTAAGCCAAGCCATACAGAGCTATATAAACTTCATAGCCATTGATTTGGATGTCTCGAAAAATAAAACATGTTCCAAAAAAGAACGGAAGAAAGGAAATACACAAGTCCGAGCGACGCCGAAAGTCTTTGATAGCTGTTACGTGCCAACTTGCCACACTTCACGTTCGGATTCGGGACAACCCGTACGAACAGTAATGGGCTATACCGGGTTCGTCCCTTAAGGTTGGAAAAGCGTCGGTAGGAGGTCGCGTGCACAACCGACAACGACAACCCTTGGCCTCATTAGCGACACCCAACTCGGTCCAGTAACAATAGAAAATCGGTCCCCTTAAACCAGCAGGGCGTCCCGCTAAAAACACCTTCCCGGTACTTTCCCCCTTGACACATACTGTAAGACCAAAAAAAGAGCCAAGTTTTTCCCTCCTGGGTCCTCACTGTGCATATACTATGGCGAAAGGCAGACCTGACACTGTTATCGAACTCGCATGGTGACGGTATGCGAGCATTAACCAGGCACGAACGTGCAAGGAACAATATGGATCGGCCAAGCAGGGGTCCGCCAGCGAATCCGACCTGTATCGCACGTCAAAGCCAATATTACTGCCGAAAACCCTGTGTGTATATGTTGCTGCTCCACGTCTCCCTTCTCCCCCTCCTAGTGACTAATGAAAGACATTATTATAGTTTGTAACTCTGGCGAAGAGTTACAAAAAAATAATAGCGAGAGGAAGTTGGTGCATAAGGGGGTTGGAAATGTAACTGTCCGGAGGTCCAAGCCAACAAAAGCTCTACAGTTTACCCCTCACCTTTTACTCGCCCTCCCCCTTTTGGCTTTTCCAGAACGGGTATTTTATTGCCTTGTCTGTCGAGTCTAACGTATATATGATTGTCATAATGTCCAAATTATGGCACGAAAAGCGTGTCTACGAGGAGGTGGGTTCTATTTCTTAATTACGAGTTTTACCTGCACCCCGCTTTTTCCGGGGGTTTCACAACATCACTTTAATAGCTTTTTGCGAATGCTTCCTTGATTGTTCAAGCTATGCCCTTTCCTTCTCCCTTTAGAAATTGTCAGAAACTCTTTTTTAAATAGAAGAAATGCAATTATTATTTTTACTCATTTCCGGACACAACATTTCCGGAACGCCTTACCAATTTTATACTTCATACTCTATATAATTTCCTACTCAATATATATTATTATATAATTTTTTCATAAATTTATATAAATTATTTTATTTTCTAACGCTATATATAGTACTTTACTTGTTAATTATTATAGAACGGAAAATATTAATAAAAGGAATTAAAAAATACCATTGTTAGTAGCAATAGAAATGTAACCCTAAAAGCTTGCGAACACGCTTTAAGCATTCTACAATGGATAGCCCCCTAGAACGCTTGTTAAACTTCTATGCAAATCGATTTTCTCCCTTTGGAAGGCACACGCCCTGACAAGTTCGTCAGCGAATCGTCTCAATCCGTAGTAATAGTAACAGCAGATGGACATTTCTTCCGTGACGAATTTCTGGCGTACACCAAAGGGCTACCCAATCTATCCTTTTCTGTCACGCTTTTAGTCCAGATTCAAATAAGATTTCAGGGGGTGACTTGTAATGGAAGTTACTCTAGTTCTCTTCCCTTCTCGGCTTAAGTAATCCCCCAAAAAACTCCCACTCTGCCAAAACTGCCAAAAAACCTTCCCCCCCAAATTAACTCGCCCACCCAAAAAATGAATTGAACAATATAACCTCAACTGATATGTCTTTATAACCCGAATATATCCCGGTTGGGTCCCAAAAAAATAAAGAACTAACGAAAAAATTCAAGTATATACCGACTGCGGAAGTAAAGTATGTAGTACAAAGAAGAAAAAAGAGCGAGACGCGAAAGGGCAATTTGGTAGAGTGGGGCGAAAGCTGTCAGTGACACAATAGCGGTCCATATGGACCGTCAGACGGCAGACAACAATACGCTTTTCCATCATCGGCGCTATTTTTCAGCCCTCTTTTTCTTTCCCTCCATCATCCGGAAATACAAAAAAAGAAAAAGGTCTTAAGCTTTTCCCATAGAGTAGACCTCAAAAAAGGTTACTCGACTCTGTGCTTCCTCGAGTCCGTATACTTTCGCCGGGGCTCTACACCTTGTTTATTTTGGCCGTCTTTAAAGACGCGGAGCACTTTTGGGTTGGTCTTTTTGCTTATCAAAAGCCAGCATAAATAAAACCTAACTGAAAAAATACAAAAGGAAGGCTGGGAGAAAACAAACACTAAATGGCTGCCACGACAAGCGTTTCTATTAGGCCTAAGAGAGTTGTTTCCAGTTGCTTATGGACCTGAAAGCCAAACGAAACTGTTGCTGTCCATTTATGTTTTCAGTGTATTGGCTCAGGTTTGTTTTTTCTTTTTTTTTTTAAATTAAGAACTAATACTATGGATAATATTTATTTACTTATATTATTTTAGGCTCCCGTATACCTTGGCTCGGTATAGACGGTTAGCATGGAGAATCTCGGAATAACTTTTTGAGAAAACCAGTACATTTCATGAAAAAAATCGTTGACAGTAATCTTGAGCTTGCTAACAGGTAGTGCAGAGCCAATGCACATTTTTTTCTAATCAGTAATAGATTAGCGGTATGCAAATTAAATTTGTAACTATGAGAAATACGTTACTTAAAAATATGTCATTTGGTTGTGCACTCATTACTAACAAAAGAAAGCTTCTGTTTTAGATTGCTTTCAAATCTGACAAGCCGTTTTCAAGAAATCTTGTTCCGAAAGTTTGACTACTTGATTCGGGACATGCTACAACAAACTTTGGTGACAAATTGTACTTTTCAGAAGCAAAACAATCCGACAATTAGCTATCCATTTCTTTTTTTACTTTCTTAAACAAGGCTTTCGCAACACAATGACAAACATCAGCGCCATCTGTGACTCTTTCCCCTCAATAAGCTAAGGTATACGGGAGCCTTAAAGCTTCCGGGAACCACAATCTTGGAGTTTGAACTGCTTTAAAAGTTCCGATTTAACCTTGGGATTTTCCAGCACTTATCCACCTTTTTTAGTCCCTTTTTTAGGTTGCCTAAGAATTCTCAAGTCCAGGATGTGATACGCATGCTGAAGTAGCACCCGGGCTTTTTTGGTCAAAGGAGTACCGCGGAAGTCGCACCCTGGCGTTGCCTTGTATCTGATTTCATAGATTCCATAAAAAGAGACCCTCTTCACTCACCTTTTTTATTTTTTAGTCAACGGGCGCGAGGACAATTTATACTTGACAGCGTCCCCTAAGAAATTTCTGTTAATAGATAGTGACCAATTTTACATTTCATTTTTTATTTTTTCGATTTTTTTAACTTCAATTTAGTTAATACGAGTAAAGCGTTGATATGAATAAGCGAGTAAAATAAGACAAAGAAAGAGAAAAGGTGGAGAAAAAAGTAAAATGGTAGCGCGTTCAGGAATTTCAAGTTTTTAATATATTTGGTATTTCAGTTTAGTTGATATGAGTAAAGCGTTGATATAAATAAGCAAGTAAAATAAGACAAAGAAGGGTAAAAGATAGAGAAAAAAGTAAAATGGTAGTATATAGTGGTCCGAGCAGGAATGCTATGGTAAGCACTTGGCTAAGCCCGGGGAATAACCTCTTCCGTGAAATGCGGATAAGCAAATGCCAGCGTCTCTTATTCTCCTCGAGCAAGGTTTATTTTCCAGATTAACCCCTTTTCTCCTGCAATGTTATTCTGGGGGAGCTATATGGGCCCAATCGCACTAAAGAAAGACACTACGAGACGAACGAGGGCCAATTTCCTGTCAGCTGCAACAGCATGGCTGAACCACTTATTATGCACTGTACCCAATAGCCCTTTTATATACCCCTCTCTCTATCCCTTCTCAGTATTTCCCTTGGACTTCTTTGGCTGCATTTTTCACGGTTTGTTATTAGTATAAAATATACATAAAGGCTAGCCAGCTTTCTAAGGATTTTTGCGCTTCGCTCAGCTTCAACTCATACAAATTCAAGGGCTCAATGGGACTTGGCAGTCAATAACTTTTAGTTCACACTTCTTAGTTGACGCGACTCGACTCGGGGATTTTGGGGGCGGGATCCTGGCAAAAACTGTTCCAGCCATGTGTGGACGTAATCATGCTCTTCGCAGGACTTTGGCTTTGGGGGCGAAAAGTGTCTATGACTTTCAACTTTGGGGTATTCGCTCTCCATGTTGCAAAGGCTTTTCAATGGATCTTTGGCATCTTTTCAATAGAGAGGGGACCTCCATACTCTGGCACTCGAACGTCAAAGCTGAAAACCTCCAACTCGTTCTTCATCATCCAACCCAAAGCTTTTGACAGCCACTCCATATGAGCAAACGACAAGTCTTTGCTTTTCCCCTAACTCATCTATAGTGTAAACGCCTTTTCTCGCTCATGGTGAACGCAATCTTGAATCCCGAAGAGAAATGAAAATGTAGCACGGAATTCCGCAATAAACAGCCATAACCCGGAAACTTTGCGTGATTTTACCTATCAGTGTTATATCAGTAGTCCGTTCCTCATCCTTCCACATATAACCCTAAATTCCTATTCGGAACTTCCGTTATCACCTGGATTTATACGCTTTGAATAAACAACGACAAGGGGCTGAAATTGCTAAAGCTTTTACCATGAACTTTTATGTATTAATATTACTTTAAAAAAAAGTGAGACAGGGCGTGTTCTAGTGTCATGTTTAGCGTAGAATAGCAACCAAGCTAAATTCTGAAATAAGTTCCTCAAATCTCGTTAGTATTTATCTATTGAGGCCACGGTGCATTGTAAGTAGTTGATCATTTTTTGTTAAAAGATGGTACCGCATACAGACCATTTCTCATCGTAATTTCATAAACTTTAAACAAGAAACTAAAAGAAACAGCAAGAGATATTGCAAAATATTTTTCTACAAAGACCTTAATAACAAGATCTACTTTACCTGCTGCTTAAGATTATGATTAATTATTTATTTAAAGTTCTCATAACTTGAACACTACGATAAATAGTGAAACCGATGTTAAAATGACAAACAGCAGGGAAAGTAGACTTACACATACCATGCATTACTGTCACAATACAATTTCATTGTATTGCGCAGAGAATGAGTTTTCAAAATGTTCCATGCTGCAGCGCCATAAGGGGTTCCAGTATACTGGGACCTTAAAATAAATTTTAATTTACCTCTGGCTTTTATTAAACAAAGTGTGATGCTCTTAGCTCAACATATTAAACCCTCATTCCACGGCCCAAGATCTGCTAACTAACCAAAAAGCATTCCGTTTCATTGCATACGCCCGAACTCGCTTATAAACATAAAAAAATGGTAAATATTCTCTTAGTTCGGTGTTCCTCATCCCGAATACAATTTCTAATGACACTACAACCTTTATTTATTAAAAACCAAATGCACGCTCCATCCAAGTGAACTTACAAGCCCATCAGAGGGCCGAGCATTAGCATTTATGAGTAAATACGCTGCTTTAGGCTACTTAATACTTCAATAGTTACAATCTAATGCAGTTTTAGTTCGACCCCCTGCCTCTTATCCGAAGATTATTTTGCAAGGTAGCCCATAATAGCCGATAGCACCTTTGAGCTTTGAATTTAAAAAAAATCTGAATAATTAAAATTCCATTTCAGAACGGAAAATAAAATCTTAGCAAATTCCAGGTCAACCGAATAAAAAATTCTAGAAATTCCCTGCAAATTTCGACGAAAGCTACAAAAGACGACAAGAAAGCATATACAACAATAAATTGCACTTTATCCATCTCTTAAATCTCATCGCTCAGGACGTAGCGTGCATTAGCTAGCTATAATGGAGTTATCTTGATTTCGGGATTTCTGTACCGGGCAAGTGATTGACACAAGAATGCACTCTCGACTCCATTTACCTTCAGCATTGACTTCCTGATATAAGATTGCTTTGGAATGCATCTGGCATAGGCTCACTCTCAAATAGCATTCTGACTTCCGGGCCATCAATCCTCCGTCTCTTATGGCAAATGGTTCAAAAACGCCCCAGCTCCACATTCCTTAATTTGTCTAAATAATTTTCGTGCTGTCGTTCAATTAACGAAGAGGAAGGGGGTCCAAAAAGGGAGGACTGGCTGGGCTATGGACTAACCTATTGTTGTGTCCACCACTTGTGAGTCGCAATAACAATAAAAGAAGGTTGGCCAGCCCCCTCTCATGGCTATTATTGTCGTTATATGTATCTTCGTTTCTTTTTTCCTCCGGAAATGGGTGGCGGAGGCAAAACCTCCATCAAAGAAGGCGTCAGCCATTTCCCCTTTTGCTTTTTTAGCTTTTTTGTCCGGACTTGTTACAGCTGACAATATTATAGAGCCGCTTGTCTGACCCCAAGTTCATCCGACACAACAATAGATCAATCCCTGGTCACGGACTTGGAGCTCTCTCTTGCCGGAGCTAAAATGCACACCAACTCTCTACGACTTAGTAATGGAAAGGGGTAAGGCGCGTTAACACGCCCCTGTTTACACGCGTTGCTATGAGAAACACCTCCTACTTACTTTTATCTTCCTTTTTTTTACCTAATCAATACCAGAAAAGCTACTCGGAAAGTCATATTCTGTTTGTGGTCCCAGCTTTCCCCACAACCATAAGAACTCCCTTAGTTACCCCGCAAATCAGTCGTAAATAGTTTATAAATTGACTCAAATTTTGTATTTTCCCCCCATGATTCGCCAAATGGTATGAAACATCCACGCAAAAAAGAAAGAAAGAAAAAAATTTGGAAGTTTTGGCGAAGGTACAGGGCGTTTTTTGTTTTCCTTTTCAGGATGTCAGGCAGCTATAGCTGAGCAGAAATAATGACTGACGCAGTAAGGGAGTACATAAAACTGAGTCAGCCAAAAAAAAGTAATGTCGACATTAAATAATGGAGTGTTAAGGCGGTCTGGGGGGTTAGTGCGAGAGCTGCTCGCACGCTAGAGCATTGACGGGAACAATATCGAAGCATTGCGGGCCACCATACTAGAACAGAAATCTTGTAACAAATGGTTCCGCGCGCTAATATACCACCGATAATCGTTTACACGTTACAGGCAAAGCCTTTTCTTTCCCAAACCAAGGTATTACGAGTGAGAAAGAGGAAAAAACTCATCTTTGCGTCGCACAATTCTGCTTTTATAGCTCATTTTCCACCCAACTTTCTTTGATCAGACCCAGTAATAAAGTTAAAAATCTAAAATTAAATCCTGCCCTTCTTTTATTATCCGCTTGGGATAAAAAAAAAAGGCTAAATTGCGACTTGGACTTGGTCCGGGCCAATGGTGCCGACGTTTATAAGGCTCAAAGCCCAAACATAGGCCCACTTTGCAGTAAATTTGGATCTCGGATTCAATTTCAGCGTAAGAGTATAGTTTACCACCGCTGCTGCCGCCAAATTAAAGCTTATGCCTTACATATACTGTTCGTATTGTATTACAATTCGTTTATACGAACTGACGTGCTAAATGAAACAATTAATTTTGACCGTCAGAAGGAAGCTCTTTATGTTTAAACTACGCTGCTAATGATAATTGGTGCTGCTGTTGCAACAAACAAGAGGCGGAACTGGTGGGTGGGGCAATGCGATTGCCTGCCTCGACTTTTCTCTTGACATCGTCACGGAAAAGGGAAGATTGTATTACACAACGCTCCCCTTTAATTAGGCCCAATGCCATCACTCCGCCCACCTTGACTTACAGCCCTCATTTCAAACAACCACAACTTGACTTTCAATCAGGCTATAAAATTGGCGGAAAACAGATGACTAAAGGATTATATTAGCATTTGTAAGACTAGATAGAAAATAATCACTTGTAAATATGCTAACACAATCTTATAAATACAATAAATAACTCAATACAATAAATAATAAGCAATAGGCGTTAGCCTACACCGGTTACTTAGAAATCATAATAATACATAAATAGACAACAAATATAATAAATACAATCGTATTACAAATTTACCAGGTGTAGGTATGCTAAGATAATCTTAATCTTACTTGCTAGATAATCAGATCTTATTAGGATCTGACACAAGATTAGGTTAGGCGTCCGGAGTCCTTGCCACGTATTTTTTAATACGGCTTAAGCACTTTCTAATCTCGTTGGTGCTTACTCAATGAGCAGAGACTTTCTAAACTCGAAATTCTATTGGTCCCTTAAAAGATTATGGACCTTGCGTCCTTCTGTCGGGGCCTGGCGTCCTTCTGTTGGGGCCCGCACCCTTGCGTCGGACCCGGCGTTCTTACGTCGGACACCGGAGTCCTTTTGTCGAGTCGTCCTTGTGTCTACTTCCCGTACATTCGACTTTTCTTTGTGACGTCACTGTGCTAGTGCAGTCAGTATACAAACAGGTTTAACTGAACTGAAATTTTAAATGAATTCGTCAATTCTACATGGTTTTACCAGAATACAATGCTTTAAAAATTTTAGAGCTACCTGAAAGACTAGCATTCCAAATTTAATTTGGTGTAAGGCTCTACATGTTGTAAACTTACAGGTGCGTTTGTGACATTAATTGAATTTTGAATATTTATTCATTCACGAGTCTTAACTGTTTTTAGGGCCTTACTAATGAACACAACGCTGTGGATATCAACAGTTATGGTATCGTGGAAAGAAAAACAATAACTATGCATAATGCTTCTTTAAACGCCCGATTTAACGCTCGATATGACCAACTAGGTGGCGTTAGGCATCATGTTCATTAGATTGTCTCTACTGTATCTGGATCGGCTCATATAAATGAAGTCAGCGATAAAAGAAAAGTGATGTCACGGAAGTACATTAATTTTCTTGGGAAATGGCCCTATTATTTCCTAAAAACATCGCTAATGATCATCATTACATGAGCTTCTTGTATACATTACTAACACTAAGCTACGAAAAACAGACCGAAATCTTTGCTGTTATTCAGTCCATGGGAAGAGCAACTGGCTTGCAACCAACGGCGTAAACCAATAAACTCGCTGTGCATCATCCATAACTGTTAATGATTCTGCTTGGGTGTTTATCCCAGCTTTCAATGTGCAAACATCGTTAACTGGCTAGACCATTTCTTCCTTTTGCGCGTACACGACCCTCCCAAGGCGCAAAGCATCTTTCACGGAACTTTCTTGCCCGTTCGATTTGTCTAACACTCACAGAAATACGGCACTTAAACGACTTGGAACGAGTTGGTGAATTTTGCCCCGTTCATTGACACCAAAAACGTGAATTTTAGGGCCGTGACTCGGCGTTCACATGAAACCGAAACAAAATACTGCCCGGAAAGAGGAAATCGGGTTCAAAGAATCAGATTTTCATTCTGTAGTCGTGTCACTAGACAACTCGGATGACACTCCCGAGAACCGACGACATACACAACGGGATCTTTCGCCATGTGAATCACCCCGAATCCTTCACGCTCGGTTGGTGGTTTCTCTGCGAAAAATTCTTGACAGCTCTTACTAGCCTGATCAGGACAAGTCAGAAGGATACCTAACCCATCCCCAGCTTGATTTTTATTTTGCTCAAACTTACTCCATACACACATCGATCAGACAACTGTTAGGACTTGGAAAGGAGCTCAAGTTTTGACTCCCAATTTTTTTGTCCCGTCAAGTAATCCATAAGGTGGTTTTGGTTCTGCTCACACGAGGTAAAAAATACAAAAAAATAAATACATTTACAGAAATTTTCTTGCCAACAGTTTAAACTTTCGATGGTAAGAAAATATAATAAGAAATAACATCTTAAATCATGGCTGCCTATAGAGTGGTACCTGCGAAAGAAATGCGTGGACTCTCTATTCTGCTATCGCTAATGAATCAAGTAATGGAGCTCGAGTGCATTGCAGATGGGGTTGCCCATATTGAAGAAATCTAATGAAAAAAACAGGAGAAGAGACATCCTAGGGAGTCTTCAGTGCCGGTCTCTGCGTGAGCTTGTCACTTGCCAGCACTTTTGATAGATGATCCCGGACAGGACAAACCTGCGCGCATTCTATCTAAGCCATTATACACCTCTAAGGAATGCCCGAGCGAATCTTATAGAGTATTGGGAGGGATCTAGAGAAAAATATGCAAAAATTTATCAGTTACAGCGTTACATGTTCTCACGTCCTGTTGGATTGTGATACCTCCCACGCACCGTGAATGGATTTCCTTGTTGCTTGCCTTGTGCTGCATGAGATCACACCACACCTGTCCTTTAATGTAAAAAGCTTCTCTATATCCGAGATCCCGGACCCCACGTCCAATAGAAAAATAGAAATGGGTTTTCGACGTGAAGCGACCACCTTGATAGCGGGCTCGCAGTGGTAAACGGAAAAGCTTATTGTTATAAAACTATTGTAATGTGCATCGTTTTCATTTGGAGGCATGAGCAAACGGGCCCTAGAAGCTTTGGAACACGTGAGAGGTTGATCGTCCTCTGTTGCTATGAAGAATCGCTCTTGGTGGCATACTAATAGCCTCTTTATAACTCGTAACCTTCAACGATTCTCCTAATTTTTCCTTCTTCTCATATTTTTTGTTACTCCTGCTGTGTGCGAGGCAATATCAGCAGAACTCCGGCAAAGTACCATCAAAAGCTAAGCTCCATTCCCTTAATTTAGAGTCTGTGTTCCCAATTTTTTTTTAAATAGACCTCCTAAACCATAAGTTTTATGAACACAAATAACGAAAGAAGAACAGGAGAAAAGTGCTTAGGCCCGTTAAGGCCACAGTGTACTGGAACCCTTATGGCAGTATAGCATGGCATTTGTATTCGAAATTTCTTATTCTCTGTGCAATATAATAACAGTAATGTACGGGACGTAGTCTTTTAAAATACGTGCATTTTTAATATCTGTTTCCGTAAAATTTTTCTCTTCTTCAGAGTCTTCCAAGTTACGAAAATAGTTAGTAAATCATATATCAAAATAGCACGAACATAGCTGTGTAGGTCTTACTAGTAAGATATTAAAAAATATATTTTTCAATTATCTTTTCCTGTTTGTTTCAATTTCTTGTTTAAAGTTTATAAAATTACAATGAGAACATGTTCTCCGGTTTCAGAACTCGGAGATAAAACTGACACCAAGGGTGTCATACTGTTGCAAAACGTTCTCCGGATAAAGCATGACACAAGGGTGTCACTCGAGTTGAAAATAGGTAGTTGGATTGGAAATGCATGAGGTTAGGATAGCATAGGTTAGGTTATAGCTTAGGTTATGTTAAAGATTCTCATAACTTCCGTTGATGAGAACTAGAAATTGAACTGAGAGCTAGAACTTGTATTTTCTTTCCCTCCATTAGCTGAAAAAACAAAATTAATTGTTGGAAAGTGACACACACTAGTGCAATTTCGACAGCGGGATACAGTACATACGTTTGTCAGTAAATCCGGAGAACATGTTGACTGAGAAACGGTATGACATCAGTGCCCTCTTGTGACAAAAAACGATCAACTACTTGCAGCAAACCGTTGCCTTAATTAGGCTACATTTTTAGGAGAAATGGGGTTGACTGAATCCCGAAAGCTAGGAAATGTTTCGGCCCACGAGTCCTACAGGTTTCTGGCTCATTGCTCGCTTTACAAGAGCCATTTATATATGCTTACGGTGATGAGATGGAAGTTAAACCGTAACCGCAAGATTTCTATAGTGCAGAGCCAGCAAAACCAGCAGGGCAGGGGCTGCTTCTTAATAAAAAGAAGTAAAAAACAGTCTACAAGCCTTTCTGTCTTTTCATAATATTAATGTAAAGGACGAGGTACCAAAAATTAAGCTCACAATTGACTATAGCAACGGCAAAGGAACTCGCTTATTGTGTCTTGCGCTCTTGGCCGTCTGGCGGTATCAGCAGGCTAAAAAACAATAGAGCTTTGATTCGCTTTGATCTCTGACGCTAAAGCTTCAGGAGACCGCCATGACCGAGATCAAATTCGACATCTCTTCTTTTCTTATGATTTTCTTTCACACGAACAAAAAACATCAAAAAAATTCTTTCTCCTCCCCGGAGTGGTTATGAAGTACGCTCTTTTACTTCAATAAGAAACTTTGCTGGGGCCACTACAGGCAGCCTGTATATGTACTGTCAGTCCCGACAAAAGCGAGGATGGCGGGCCAGTTTCCTTTGACCACACAAAAATAGCTCCTTTCAAGCTCTTTTCAAGACCTGCACAGATGCTGAGACTGCTGCAATACCAAAAAAAAAAGTTCTTCGTAGCCAAAGATTTAAATTAGCTCCAAAAGCCCTATGCTCCATAATTATGTAGCAGTACCTCCGCAATTCGCGAACTCATAACAACGCAACGCAAAACACGCCCCATGACTTCAAGAATTGCAGACTTGGGTTTCGCAATAGAGATTGTACGGATTACTGTTATGGTAATGAGTTGTTGAAGGCTTCTTTGTTTCAGATAAAATTGCCGCTCTGAAGCTCAGACGCACAAAACTCATGAAGTCCCTGCATGGGGGCTTTTTTCCCCGCTTTTTATTCTTATTGTTTGAACCTTCATTATAAACTACTTTTACAGTACACAAACCCACGCCAGGCCAAAACGTGTGCTACGTATTAAGACAATGAGGAAAGGGTGTACAAGTCTTGTCGATTAATATCAGATTTTATTTGAAACGAAATAAACAGCCTGTAGTTTTTCTTCATCGAGCAGGGTGGTCGCTGGGATACCGCTAGATTCCGGTTACATATGTAAATGGGGAATATTACCGAGACCGACTTATAGGATCGTCTAAATGAGGTGTTCTCCATTAGGTGAAGAAAATACGGGATGAAGACTAACTATGACATGTTGCAGGTAAAATTTTAAAAGCAAGGAAAAATAAAAAGGAAAAAGAAAGTGGTGGCAGGTAGCTTGTGTGCGTTGGGCTCAAGCTAATGAAATCAGGCGCCAAAACCTGTTGCGACAACGCCCTTCATCAGCTCCCAAAGTTGCAAAGAAAGGCCACCCCTGACACAACATCAACAGGCTATTCTGTAATAACAATGCATTGTTGTCCAAGACCTTCGATGATTGACATAAAAGATGGGGTAAAAGGCAATAAAAGGCCATTGGACTTGGGGGAAACTACTCCAACGTGTCCAGTCCTATTCAGATATATTCAAGGTTGCTGGGGCGAGAGGAAATCTGACGAAAATTAGAAATTTAAGCGTCTCGCCCAGCGACACTATAGGAGGTCTTTTACTAATTTAGCAAAAGCTGGGCAAGCGAACCGAGCCCCACAGGCGAGACTGCCCTTTTCTTAAGTTCGCGGACTTGCAGACAAAGAGATTTAATTACCGATCTAATAGCTCTGAATATTACCAGATTAGAAGGGAACTCCTTCCATACCTATATATAGCTCTATGATTTGGCTTGGATTATGCCAGTTTACTTTTAAGGTTCACTAGTCAACGCAAGTGTTTCGGTTTGAAAGAATTAGCACACATTTCTTGGCAATTGCGGACAAGCCAGGATACACTGTTTTTGTTTTTGAATCTGGCGACCTAGACAGCCTAAGGGAAAGCAAAAGAAAGAAGGGAGAAGTGAATGTTTATGCTTACTGTGTAGTCGAAGAGGTACACTTTACCAGGCACACTTTAGAGGCTGTTAGCAGTCAAAAGTGAAAAACACTAGCATGGAGTTGAGTCTCAATTCAAAATGAAGCCCAATTTGGGCAGCACCAATCATCTAAAAAAGAAAATAGAACTTACTAAAAGAATCCTGGTGTTAACATTAATTAAACATTACGATAATATTAGCATTAAGTATATGCATATAGCGGTATAGGCACAGGAAGGGCCTGAAAAAATATAAATCCCTGTTTAACTGGCTGATTCGTGCCGCAACCGCAGGTCAACAGCGCCGAAGAGGGATGAAAAATAACACAGGCTTAATTAACGCTTTAACTAACAAAACTCAGGACCTACGCTGTATAATTTCAAGTCTAGCCCTTAGCAAAAGCTTCCGTCTACCGATAACATTCACAGGGTAAGAAATTTTTTCGTGGTCGCGTTTGGCGCTAAAAAATACGGCAAGCCGGGGGAAAGAAGTAAAACGAACCAGCACGTGTGTGGGATATTAGATTCTTTCTGTAGAGAAAAGACACCAAGACGAAGAAATGTCGAATCATAAATCCGAAACAATGTAAGTGTAGGACTGGCTGACATTCTATTGCTCTTCAATTGCTAGGTTTCATCATTTCTAATCAACCTTTTCCCAGAGTGGAATAAATTGCAAATAAATGCCAGTTTCCTACCACCCTAACGTAAAGAAGCGGGTCCCGAAAGAAAAGCTCATTTCAGATTGGCTAAGGTTCTGTTCATAAAACGAAATACCTTCCCTCTTAATATGTAAGGAAGGAAGCCATCGCGATAGTTAATTCTAAGCCAGCGGGCAAAGAAAAAGACCCAGAAACCACGTGCAAAAATAAAAACAGGGTCTTTGTAACCCCTCCATGGCAAACTCGGGCTCTTTTAGGACACACACATAAGTGGTTTTCTCATTGTTAACCACGTCACATAACTACGAAAGAACAAAGCTGCAAAAGACCCTGCTCTGCCGGCTGCCCTGGGTGGCCCTGCGTGGAAGGTGCGAAATTGAAAGCCAAGTGCTTGTAATTATGGGCAAGACAGATTGCGGAGAAGGCTTTACCATCACGCGGCCTTTGTTTTGGCTGCCGACAAGCGTTTGCTCCATCATTTGTCACTGTGCGTCAGACCTCAAGTACGTGTGTGATTCTCCAAGTACCTTTTCTGAATAGTAATAACCGTAAAACACACTTACCTTTGCTTCTCCTTACTTTGCAGTACCTGCCCTGCATGCCTAATTAGCGAGCAACACCGTATTGACCAGTTATGGCATGTGTTTGCAATGTCGCCAAATGCTCTCCACCACTTCTCACCTTTACTTTACACTGAACATTGTCCATTTCGTTGCAAGAAGACTGCAACTTGCTTTTGTTATTGGACCAATTAATAACTCACGTATTAAAAAACAGACGTGTTAGAGAAACCTATAACTACTCTTTGCGACTTGTGTGAGATTCGCATGCTCAGCCTTCATTTCCTTTACGTGTGCACCATCACCCAGAAGCTTTCAGCACTGCAGATGGCTTTGCATGGCATCAGCTCGTTCCAAGTTGAGCGAATTACGTTTGGGCAAACTAAACTCGATAATTGCTAGTCATAATTTTGTCAACGCTGCTAGCCTAACCAGGTTTCAAGGCTTTCGCTTTCTTTACGCAAAATAGAAAAAGAAAAGCAAAAAATGTGTTTTCTCCTCTGTCAAAGGGTGATGGAAAGTAAACACTGAAATAAAAAAAGGCCCGCTTTTCCCTTTTTCACCCCGAGAGACTTAACCAAGATACTAACTAACAGCTACAACACAAGACCCATGTTTTCACCCCTCGAGGCAGTGGGGATATGTAATAAATAGGCCAAAAGTTGGTCGGAATTGTAAATACTTTTTTGGGAGCTTGAATTCAATGAATACAGACGTAAGTATAAGTTCGGTGAGTGTAGTATGCTCGTTTGCTTGCGCCTAATGCGTTTTTTTACTGCTCGGGAAACCTGAAATACGAAGAGCAAGGGTAAGGGCACACAACCATTTGTCATTTGCTTTACGAGACACGGTTGCGTGCCTTGGCTTCATTATTTCGTGAGTGAAGGGTAGATACCTTCGCGTACGCTTCTAGAAAGTAGAGGGCGAGTGGATTTAACGAAATTCGCACTAATTGTAAAGAAACGACGGTGAGAACGGCGTCATAAATGGAACCAAGTGAGAGCAGCATCAACTGACGCCATGGGAAGTCGTATATCCTATAAAAACAAGGCTACTGCATCCGCTCGTTCTTTTTTTACGATTTTTTCCCCTTCCTTTTTTATTTTATATTTTTATCCTCAGATTCTCAGCTTAACGTGCAGTGTGGTCCTTATCAAACACTAATTTCTTCGGGGAGCATCACGCAGTAAAATAAAAAAGAAAATATAACTTGGAAAAAATAATGAACTAAGCGTGAAGTACTTAAAAACGCAACCTTTTCAACAAACCATTACTTTCCCCGTGCAGGAAACATAATTAAAAACCTATTAACTAACCTTCCCCTAGCCTTTATAATACGCATCTCTTCCATAAACCACACTTTACATCTCCCGATAGCAAATCAGTAACACGTGATGCTGGTGGTCCATTTCCAAATTTCAAAAAAGGTGCGAGAATGCTGAATGGTCCATTTGTCGGCATTGGTGATGATAGTAGTTATTCGTTTTTGTTTTGTTTTTTTAACAATTACAGGCCATGACAAGTGCTCTACTTGGCGATGAAAGAAGTCTGAAGTAGCCATTATTACTATAGGTTATTATCTTGCCTTGTTTGTGTTTCTTTTTTGTGGAAATATACAAAACACGTCTGCAGGACTTGTCGGTCACGCTGTTCTTTCTCTGGAGGCTCTCTTCGTTGTTTTGCTTTTTTCCCAGTTGCCATGTTGGCTTTATGCTTCCAACTTCTAACCAGCTGACCATATTGCGTTTTTCGAACTAGTCTCGTATCATTTGTCTCTATTATTAGCCTTCACTTCTTATTACGCATAGTTTACGTACAATAAAAGCCCCGCTTGGGAAGGAGGTGGACATTTTTCAGTCACAGCTTGTGACCAACTCGCCTTGTTGGCCTTGTTTAGTTAGTTTGTTGCAGACTGGAACTCTTTTCTTCGCCATACACTTCCTCCGAGTCCAACTAGTAAGTCAAAGCTTCGTACTGGTGGTTTGGCCATGCAGAATACGCGTATCTAACAAAGACAAATTCGAGATAAGCACATGTTCTTATGTTGCATATTCAAAATCGGAATTACCACACTCAAAAGGTAACTAGCGACCACCCAAACAGTACAGCCCGCGAACCTTTCCAAGCTACACACCCCCAGGAGCGTTGCAATTGCAATTTGCGAAAAAAAACAACTTGGAATTGTATGACCAATTCGAAGCGGAAGTTCAGTTTTCACGAATCTTGGCTAAGACGTATGAAATATTTTTTGGCGTTTGCCTTTTTCAAATTCTAACAGAACATGTCCAGGCACAAATAAAGGCGTGGGCCTTGTAAAAGCATTATTTTGGCTGGGCGAAATGCTAAAACGCTAATTTCCATCAAGGTTTTGGAAAACTAAATGATGCGAAGGCGGATCCCTTCTATCTGGCCACAGGGGAGTTTGACGAGGTCAGGTCAAACTACAAGGGTAATTGGTTTCCAGGTCAACTTGTAAAGGACGGTTCTAAACTGGATTGTTTTGCCTTGTTCGCACCCTCTCTACATTTGGAACGGAGCAGCAAAGGTCACTGGGAAAAGATTTGTTGATGGAAAAGCCAGTCCATGTCGCATTTTATGAGGGCGCCCTTTTCTTCCTTCTTTTCCGTCTTCTTCTTCTTCTGGCGAAATTCATGGTTCAAAATAGTTGATTCTGGGGGATGTTTCAGCCGAACCGAGCCTCATATAGAAAAGACTTTGGACGCCAGAAACATCGTGGAAATAAGAAAACATGGCATAAAAACAGCTTGCCAAGGACCAAAGTTGAGTTTACACCATCGGCATGTTTGAATGTGTCAAGTTAATGACACTCACGAGAAGGCTATCAACATATTTCTGTTGTGTGCGGCCGAACCATGCCCCCAACGAGCTCTGGAGCACCCTTGTATAATTAATAACGCATCGGCACGCCATTTGGGATAGTTTAAAGGCAGAAACGTGTCCCTTCCAGCAATTTATAACGCCATTCCTGTCTTTAGGAAGAGCGCAGGTGTGAAATAGCTTGAAGGTCTACCTTGTCTGCCCGCAAAATTCACCCAAAATTACGTTCACCTCTTATGAACCTTGAACTCCCCTTCCCAAACCGGTAGCTTGACTGGTAAAGTACTTACAAGGTGGATTTCACTGGTTTGAAACCCGTGGCACACTCGCAAAGTTGGTTTCAGCGGCAAGTTAGTACGAATATGAAGGGGTTTTGCCTGCTGTTCTTCAATTTGAATATGGAAACAAAGAACTAAAGAACTGACCAAACCCTTATAAGCTTTTTTTTATTGAATTTTCCCAAAGCAATTTAGGTTAAGTATATGCAAGAGGATTGTTTTTTTCTGAGCTTCACCTTATGGAACGTGTCAGGGTAATATATTTGTTTCCCCTTTCTTTTTTGATTCTCGCAAAGCTGTAGAACGAAAAATGAGTAAAGGAAACTGAAAAAGTGCAATTCGATTTCGATCCCGTCACGCATTGGACTCTGACTTTCGACACGTAAATTACCAGCGCAATACAGGCCCTTTTTTATGACGGAATTATTCTCTTCTTCGGCTGTCATAAAATCATCGCAATGATTAGTGGCTATTACACTACTAATGTTTTTGCTATTGTCTTAGATATCTGGCCAGGACCTTGGCCAGGCCACAGAAACCTCATAAAACACGCCAAGCAACCGGATTTGCAGCCAGCTCAAGCGTCCCATATAGTGTTAGCACGGAACAGGAAGTCATCCCACATCTAACGATGCAAAAGTTAATTGGAAACTACTCCATAACATCCTTCTCGCCATATAAAAAGACGAGAAACTATAAAATACTGTTCTCTACAGTCCTTGAAATAGCAATGATGCCTCACGTGCAAGTGTATGCCCACATATGCAAATTCAATTAAGGATTGTTGATTTGGGGAGCTATACAAGCTATTTGGTGTCTGGATTTTCTAGCTAATGAACGGAGCAACGAGTTAAGGTCTGGTGGTGGGTTCACGAGGTTTTTTGCATGTCGGGAAGCATAAAGCTTGGCAACATGACATCACCTCAACTACCGCACGTAGCTATTACCAATACGGTGATGGTAAAACCAGATAGCTGCTGATCGCAGAAGCAGGTGGTGGGCGGGCAGGTGCTGCGCAAAAGAGTATTTCGCTTTTTCGCATTTCGTGTCCTTAACCTCTCAAGATGGAAATTAATGCTTCAAGAACCAACGAAAAATGGCAAAAACCAGGCAATTTGAATGCTGTTTTTTGGCTGGCGAGTCCCAGAACGTTTCCTTGAAAGTGTCATCCAAAGAACTGCGTGGGAAAGTTGTTCTTGGTCATTAACAAAACTTCTCAGACTTGGGGCGCAAAGTTAAAACTAGAAAAACGAAATGGAAGAAAAATTCAAATTGAGTCTCTTTGCCAGAGGGTACGTTGGTGAAGGCGTCAGTTTATGAACCGGTTGACCATGGGCTCCACATGGTCGACTGTATTTATTTTCGAACTCATCGCAACAAAAAGACGGGAAGAAATAAGTTGACTTGTATAACTCTTGTAAGATGATGGAGAGCCGCGTCTACCAAATCCGTTTGGAAACCCAAATTTCCATATCAAGAATAACATCTCTATCTCTGCAATGAGCGATTCCCTCTTTCCTGTACGAGACAAAATTGATCAAGCAAGTAAATCATGACGTGAGAGCCTATTTCTTCACGCCAAATACGGGCTATTCTAGGATTCAAGCGGAAGAACGAAAAAGAAAGAAAAAATAAAATTCGAAAGAAACAACAAAGTCAAGTCGGTCTCCTTTGTCCGTCATTGATAAATTCCCAACTTCTGGTCCTGATCGTGATCTACCCTCAAAGTCTTGCCTCGACATCGTATTATTCATAACATATACAAAAAGTGTCTATAAAATGGCCCATTCCCCCAGAAAATAAAAAACTATAAGTAAATATAATAAAAAAAACGTCAGCATGAAACCATTCACCACTCAAAAGGTATGTGAAGTATGTGGCGTGTTTTGGCCTGTTGGTTTCCTCTGAAAACATTTGCCAGGACTTATAAAAGACCGAAAAAAGGTACGAAAAGGCCAGAGAGGCCAGAACGTACGTAGCTAACTAGGTAGAAACGGCCATTTCCATCCATCGTCGACATCATTGGGGACGCTCGTAGGAGGGCTGCCACTTTCATCATCCCACCAAAGATGAAGCTAAAGGTGGGGGGGCTCCTTTTGGGCGCTCCTCGGGATTATTATTATTATTTTCCATGTCCAGAGTCGAGTAGAGAACAAGGCAGGGGAAAAAATCCACGGGAGGCCCCGGCTCCACAACCATCTTGCCATCGCAGTGGAAAGCTTAACACACATACGTGTACAAGCCGTAAGCTAGCTCAGACAAGTTATACCGCCCAGCAGGTACGCCAATTCAAGGTAACTTGGTTCCTTCACGTTGGCACCGCCATTTAGGCCGTTGCCCGGTCAGGACCAGCCAGATGGGCCACCATTACTATATTTCCGACCGCAACAACTAAAAGGGGGCTCCGGACCTAAGCTAAACAGCACCCAAAGCAAAAAATGGAGAGAGGGAAAAGGCAACATTTCGTGATCCAGGGGAGGACCTGTCAAGTCTACACAACGAAGAGCTGCAGCCTCTCCTCCTCCTTGTAGCCTTCAAAATTTGCTTCTTTCTTTTTACCTCAGCTCTTAACAGGTTCGCCAGTGATTATTTTTACCTGGACTAGCTCACGTTATACCTGGGCAGAAAAAAAGGAAAACGAAAATGAATATGCGAGTCAAGTCCAGAGACGGAATGCTTGCATGGACAGTTTGAGGGGCGCCTAGGTATCATTAACTTTTCCTGATGTTTTCAACCTTAAAAGAATCCCGGGATGAATTTCAATATTCCTTTCTTTCCTTTTGCTATTCTTAATAAGTTTAGGCAAAAGAAAGAGAGGGAAAAGCAGGAGAGCGTTTCTCATAACCTATCATCAAGAGTTGTGAACTGTTTAGGAAAAAAATGGGGGAATAACCAATGAGTTATTGAAATCGTGAACAACTTCGAGCCAAACCAATAATTTAAGCTGCGCCGCACACTTAAGATATGCGTCAGTATAGATCATGGCATTTACACGTGTAAATACTTGTTTTCTTGGGCGGTTACCAATGTTGGAAACTGTATAGATTACGTATATATATAACAGACTGCCCTGGGTTCCACGATTCCAGCATTAACCTTTCAATAAGGTTCACCAAGTTTCGCTAGTGCATTCCCCATGAATTTTTCAACATTTTTTTCATAGTTCCTTTACCCCATTCATCCAATGCCAATGCCAGATCGCTCGTTGAAAAACGGGAAGAAGAAAAAAACTCGCTTCGAAACACCCAAAAGGTTGATTTTCAGCTTTTGTAGCATAGCAAGGGTGGGCTCATTAAAAATCATTTGGCAAAGGAAACACGCAGTGCCCCAACTCTTGTTCTCGTTTTTCGTTTTCAAATTATGATTTCCTGCAGTTGTTATGGACTCAGAACCAGGAATATCTGACAGCAAAGGGTAAGAACAACCATTCCTTCCAAACGAACGCGTGTAGAAAGTCGCTGGAGCCATTTGCATCTGCGATTCTAGGTAATTTGGGACTTGTGGGGGGTAAAAGTACCCACTTATGAAGAAAATTAGCTCGAATTCTTAGCCAGGAGCTGTAAAAGACTCAACTCTAGGAAGTAGTAACAAACATTGTAAGAAGAACTCTCCTTTTCTTAGCCCCAAGAGAGTTTCTAAGAGTTCAGAGAGTTGGTAAAGAAACTATGGCAATACAACGAGCTGCTCTTTCGAACACTCTATCCATAACTTGTAGATTAGTCCTCGGGCTGACATAAAAAAGTAAAGAGCTCGGGTAAGTAACATGGACAAGAGCTATCCAGCGTTATAAGAGTCATTTGGTATGCACAGCATCGCAGGGTACAGGACATTGAGATTTGCCTTATGGGAGATACAACTCGTCTAAATACCGCCCTGTCTTATTAACCCAAGTTTATGACATGCCGCCCAGGTTTTTCTCATGCCACCTTTGGTCAAACCTGGCCGTTAGGTTCCCCTTATGGCTAATGTGGATGCTGCACACGCGGAAAGACAGACGGAAAGGCTTACGTGGAAAAACCTTGAATCTATATGCTAGTGTCAGACATCAAGGGCACCCAACATCCATTAAACAATTTTTGTCCATCAACCCAAACTCATAATATTCTAAAAGACACTCCCCGAACTAAACTGCTCTACGAATTAATAACGAGCTTCTCCTTCCAAGAATATCTCCATCAATCTCTTACACAATACTTTATATCATGGCCCAAATTTTCGTATTTGGGAAACACTTTTCGCTATGTATGAAATGTAGTTGGAATAAGGATAAACCAATTATGGCGATAAATGCTTGGTTTTTATGTGCTAATAGAACTTATGGTAAACTAACGTCAAAATATTTAATACGTTTTCATTATGACTTAAGTAGGTGATGACTTTTTAATAGCGAATCCATCTTCTAGTCATTGACGCAAACAGGTTTTTAGCAAAGGCGTCGCACATAATATAAGTCTACTTATGGTAAGCATTGTATAGTCAACCCGAATTTTAATGAAAACCTTCCTTTTTAATCCTTTAAAAAGATGATCACTTACTTTTTGTACTATAAACCCAAACTTTATTTGACTGCAGTCAATACTATAAGATACAGCTGTAACTAAACTGGACTTTCAACAGCAGTACACTCTTAAAAGCCTGTTCTCTTTCCAAAAGCCGCGCTTTCGAACGTTTTTCCTCTCCTCGACATACTTCTCAACCGGGAGTGGTAAAAGCCTTTTCGCAAACAGAGCGTTAAAGCAACAATGAAAAACGAAAACGTTTTCCTAGAGAGCAGCCAAGCAGATTTTCAACCATTTTTTAGTCATCTTCCTAAGAGAGCATAAAAACTGCCGAAAGGAACTCCAGTTTTTTGTTTTGTTTTTAAGGATAAATATACCAAGTGGAACTGCCAACAGTAGGACTTCCACAAACAAGCCTTTGGAGCCCATCAGCCAGACCCCACCTTCCTCGAAATGGCTCTACAACTTGCCTAGTCGTTACAGAAAACACTGACACGCCTTATAAGGCAAGTGTTTACGACTCATTCCATTCCCTATGACTATAATGATCTTCTTATGTTCTACCTTAAATGAAAACTTTGATGGCTGTGGGTCTGGCCGTCTGGGTAGTCCTCCAAAACCCATCCTCTCTCCTCGCACGCAAAAAATGTCCAAAGGGAAAGGAGCACCCAAGCCTTGTAAAGCTTCTTAGAAGCCTCAGGTGAAACAAGGAAGCTGGCCCAGCGAAAGAAAAAAAAAAGAGAATTAATGACAAGAAAACAGGACAAGGCAAAGAGAATGTTCGCTTGCTTCACGGCTTCGAGGAAAAACGCTCGGAAAAAGAACCCGAAAACTTCCCCAAAGTCGAAATGGTCAGCGGACAGCAAAAAGGTGGGGGCTCCGGCTTATCTCCCAAAACGAAAGGGGTTCCGAATCATGAAAATGCATGATGGGTGCCGCCTTGTTTCCTTAGGAGAATCCGTTTCCCAAACGCTGCGAGCCAACTCTAAACTGCCCCAAACAGGGTAATTAATATGCGCTTGTCGTATTCGTACACCTGCATACTTTGCTTTTCGCCCATAGCTCCCAGCGTGCCGATAAGAAAAACAAGGCAAAATGCCGCCGCTCCCCAAACATTTGCCTGCATATCCTCTCCGAACAACACTGTGCGATTTCAACATGTGATACCTTTTTGTTTTCCTCCCAACGTTTCGTTTCGCTTAATAAACTGCATCTCAAAACAATGCAAATACACTCCTGCTATTCCTCTTTTCCTTGCCCAATGACCAGCCGCCGGTTTTTTAATGTCCGTATTTATGCAAAGCTCCCTTAATAACCAAACATAAGTTTAATGCGGGAGAAAATACACAAATATTTTAGAGATCATGATAAATGCTAAATACACAAAACAAATTATAAATTACTTCCGGTGCGTCAGCAATTTTAAAACGTGCTGCCTTTGTCATTTTTTTTTAAAAGCCTGTAAGCTTTTATGCAAATAAGGCAAGTGCCAGTGAATCACCCCGCCAAAAAAATAAATTACTATTTTTTCCCCTCCTTGATCCTACAGGAGATTGACAGGACCGGATCTTAGGTCCTGCTATATACATGTCATTTTTTTCCTACTCAACCCTCATAACCTCCTAGATCCTATGGAAACAAGGGCCATGATGCCATGAGGTCCATGATTTAGCCGGAAAAATCTAATATACGTTTTCTTTTCAAAATAAGGCAGTTAGTCAATCAAATGTTTATCCACCCCATTTTTTTCACCCAAAGTACGGGAGAAGACTTCAGTTATGGTCCTTCCGGGAAGCTAAAGCAAACGCAAAACTGCCCACACGCAAGCGAAGAGCAAATAGTGCCACTACTGGCGTAATTCTCTCACACAATTACAGGCAGGATCTGGGATTCTCTGCACTTCTGGATTACGAGACAGCTGAATGGGGTTTTACGTTTTCTTGCATCTCACCCAGGGAGCGGAAATACAATAATTGAAAATGTGATGGATTGATCAAGACCCCCAAGCAAGCCCCTAACGAAGCGTAGATCTACATTTAAGACGGGGCTCAGAACACCATTCAACGGAAATGACCATAATCTTTGGACGTTATAAAACTTCCTATTGCCCAGCTGAACCGTTCTTCACAGCTTGTGCGAGCCATCAGCAGAAAGTAGAAAGCTGCTACCTCATTCTGTTCGCATATACGTGCGGCTTGTTTGGTTAGGGCTTTCTTAAAAGAAAGACTAAATAATGGAAAGAAAATTGGGAAAAAATGAGAAATTTCAGCTTGAATAGCCCTCTACAACTACGCCCAATTGGAGAGCACCAGCCTTAGAGTGGTCAACTCATTTTGGAATGTGGGTCCGCTACCTTATTTTCCTTTAAAAACTAAGGTCTGCTGCAAAGTTTTAAGGTACGACAAAAGCAGTGTTTCCGGTACAAAGAGGGACCACCTGTCCTGTGGCCATTAATCATGTTAAACTAGGCCTGACGCCGACTTTACACTCTTATACTGGACCGACAGCAGTAACCCAACGTCCACTATAACCGGCTTGATTTCTCTGTGACAAGTTGCCAACTACGGCGTTCCGGACTACTACTGGACCTCAACCAATAACTAATATTAATACTTAAAACTCCCTATTCTGTACAGCTTACAGCACCAAATAACTGTAATTACTGAAGCCTTACTAGCTAGAGTTGGTCCACCAGACGACCACCATTGCAGCGGAACCAATGCCGTAAACAAGCCCAGGAAATCCCATTGAAACCCGTATACATTAGCCATGCCGCCTCCCACAACAATGAAATCTTACAAACTCTATCCTTGTATACAAACTAGGAAAAAACAAAGTTCTACAGCCTTTGACTGTAAACTCGTGTCAAGTGTCAAGCGTCAACAATGAAATATCCATTGGGTGCAGTTTACTTGTCCCCCTCTCCCAAGATGGGGCAATTTACGCTTTGCATTCCGGAATTCAGCAAAAAAATTAATGACATAAGCAGAACAACCACCAAGATAAGGTTGACCGAACGTTAATTTAGTAAAATGAGAAGCCGCGCCATAAATCTAACGAGCTACCTTATAGCGTGTTCCACTGGCTGCACTGCTAGAATATTTTTGGCACTCAGTGTGTACACAGTGTGCAAAGATATACATGTTTGACACACTGAGTGCAAAAAATATTGCAACAGTGCAGCCAGTGGAACGCGTATTACTTAGCCTAATCTATTTGCATAGACACAATTTCGTTGTTTAGTAGAAGATGTAGTGTTGTTTGCCTGCTTTTTGTGCAGTATTTACGCTTGTATTTTAGAACAGAAATATGTGCCGTTACTCAAGTAATATTATGCTAAATGTAATAAAAGGTTAGTTAAATAATTTTAACTCGCAATGCAATGAGAACTTTTCACGGTTAGATCCGTTTTTGATTTGTTTTTTTATCCAGTCCCTTCTTTCAAGGTAACCAGACTCGCAGGATTCGAGCTTTGAAATATGACAAGGAGATGATGAGATTTTGTGATTTTGTGGACGAGGTAGACAAACGCGATCTTTATGCGTAACAGAGAAGCATTTTCCGGCTTTTCCATATGAAGGCTTATAAGGTGCGGTGTCCGCTTGCGTCCTCCTTGTATAAGCTGATAATAAGGCAATCAAAGAAAGAGACAATAAGATTTAAGGAGGACAGAGAAGAGATAAAGGTTCAGGTTACCTACGGCTTCTCATTTCTTCTCCCTTTCACCAGTATTATACACAGTTCACATGCCTTTGTGCATTACTCTGAGAAGCAGAGAAGGAGAGTTCGTTCTAATTAGCCTGCCTTGGCTCGTTAGAGAAACGTCACAGCTCAAAAAGGTCTTATTTTCCCCGGCTAATTCACAACTATCCTCGCATTCAAAGACCAGCTCAAGACTACTTAGGTTCCTGCTCTATCTACCAGTACAAGTCTTTTGTTAACACAAGTACAAGATAAGTTGGCACGGTTTGGCTTTGATGTTAGGCAATTTGAGCTAATCTACATATTCCTTTTTTCTTGGGAGTGGTAATTTTTCTACAATCCCGGGTCTCGTATTCATTCCCTTGAAAAAAAGACAAGTTCAAGTTTGTCTGTGTGACGCTATTCTTCCATTTCCTTTTCATTACATATGCTTCGGCGTTTCATTAAGCTTTGGCGGGGAACTATGTATACATATAAATGTACAAATAAATATGTTAAATTAGAAAAAAGCTTTGATAAGCCAAAGCTAGTCTAACATAATAGCTACTCAAATGTCAGGACCGGTATTTCTGAACATAATGGACTTAAAAACAGGGGAGGGGTTTTAGGAGAAGAAAGATTTGAGGTTTCCTCTGGTGTATTTTTACACATTGAAGAACTTCACATCAGGCTCGGATGTTGGGAGCTATTGAATTAGACAATAAGTGGGTATATAGTAGGGCATGCAAGCCCTTATTTCAGTGGAAACTTGGCGGATAACCCAACTGCTGGTCTTGACATCAACAAGCCGTGGCTTCCTATATCACTTTTGTTGGGGTTGTATATAAAGAAGGGGGCCAACCGGCCCGGAACCACAAAGATATTGGGTTACCTATACAAACCATCACCACCACAGCGTTACCAATTGTTGTACGCTTGTTCTCCTTTTACCCCATGATTGCATATATATACTTAATGCCACTTAAAATAAATGGCATTTTCTCTTTATTCATCATGCGCTTCCCTATTGAAACGAATTTACGGAGGGAGGAAACATCATCGATAAATAGCTTCCATGATTACAAATATACAAGCCCAAGCGAATAACGCTAGGATTTGAGTAAGTGGCCGGCAAGCAATCGTCAGCACGTGTCCGTCGCTTCGGAAAAACTGGTATCTTTGGGGGCGCACTTATTGGAACGTTATTGCGTAAGCCAGCTGCCAAAGTCCTGTTATTGCATTCCTCTACCATGAGCAATTGAAGGTCTAGCCTTTTATTTTCAAGAATCATCCTAGTATGAACTCAGGAGTTAATAGTATACGTATTCTAGTATTAATTATTCTTTAGAGCAGCAACTCATACTTTCCAGTGAAGGATTGGTGTATTCCAAGTAGTTTATCATTTTTTTCAAAAGATGGCACTGATGTCAGACCATTTCTCATTGTAATTTCATAAACTTTAAGCACGAAATTAAAAGAAACAGAAAGAGATAATTGAAAAAATATTTTTCTACCTTAATAACAAAAGCTGCTTTACCTGCTGCTTAAGATTTTGATAAACGATTCATTTAAAATTTTCAGAACTTGAACACTATGGAAAAATTAGCGAAACCGATAATAAAATGAAAATCAGCAGGTAACGTAGATTTATACATCCCATGCATTACAGTCACAATACAATTTAATTATATTGCACAGAGAATGAGAATTTTCGAATCAAACTTCGACATAAGGGATTCCACTACACCGTGGCCTAAAAGAAGAAAAAGACGGAATTCGCGACTCTACCCGAAGACTTGACATACTTGCCAACTTTTCTAAGCTAACGGAGGAAGTCTTTAATCCTGCCTGGGGCTTAACACCAAAATTGTCTTCTAGATAACATTTGGCTTCGAAGTGATGTGTGAAAAGCTTTTTCTCGGCCAAATACAACACTCTAGACTCTTCGCTAACTTTTACGCCCAACAAGTTTCCAAGTCCCCGGCGTAAAGCTTAGATAGGGATCACTTTCCATTTGTCTTTTTCGCTTTTTGGGTCGAGGATTAGTGTAAGAACCACACGGCAAACACGGTCCAGCAGCTGTTGTAACGCTATTCCCAGAACAAGAGAAACAAAAGACATTCCTAATGAGTATATACTGTGATTCCGTGGAACCCCAACCTCCTCAAAAGTCCATATCACATGTCTGGCTCCACTAATACCTAAGAATCACACAATAATTGTCCAGGAATTTCTCCATTGCTTCCAAGTAAACCAAAAGAAAGGAAAATAAAAGGTCGTTCGATGCACGAGGAGAACAAGTTACTCAAATTAGACCACAGTGCAGAACCCAAACGGCATCCAAGCGTAGCAATTTTATCTTTTGGGATACAAAAAAAGTACGAATTAAATGGGATGAGTTGGTGGAATTTTTCTGGTGGAAAAAATCCTATTTGGGTAAGGAAGGAAATGGAAGTGCGGAACACGGGTCTATTCTTTTGCCAGAATGTTGGTTTGTTATTGACAATAGCTGCTGATGAAGGGTCAAAGCGCTTGCTTTTTGCGTTGAACATATAATACAGGATTCCATTAGAGCGGGAGAGTCACATATTCTCTTGTAATTGAAAGTGGATGATGGGAAAAACTATGAATATTCTTTAATTATGTTGTCAAGACGGTTCTGTCGTCGTACTAGCATTTGGTCTCCTCAATGGCGCAAGGATGAAACAGCAAATTTTTTCCCCAATCACTGTCGAGATAGGATGGAGTCTTAGCACTACAATTGAAAGCCCAGAAAGTTCAAACCGTTCCTCAAAAACCAACATGCTTCGGAGTTGCGGCAAAAGTCTTTCAGCTGATTACGTACCTATTATTACTTCTCAAATAATGCTTGTCACTGTGACCGTAACTGTGTTAGCAGGGTGCATCGACAACCGTATCCGCGACCTCAAAAAAATGTGCATGTCTTGCCACCCAGAAAGTTAACGAGTCCAACAAGTTGTCGGTGAGAACTGAAACAGACAACAAAGCTGACTTCATGAACAGATCATTTTGGCGTCTGGAAAAGCCATCCACATCTCCGCGCAAACGATCCGAAAGAGTCCTGGTGGAGAATGTTAATGGACAAATAAGTAGCAATGTTACTTTTTGTGGCAATCGAACATTCCGAATCTTCTGACCCTAACTAAAGTCACACAGATAAAACTTAGAAATTTAGTATGAAGCTTGAACTTGCTAAAATACACTAGCAAAACGAAAGCGTAATCAAAATTACCACTTGGATCTTGAAACCCTTTTGGTAATACTGAAAATTCTCGACGTGATTTCTCCCAGACAAAGAGCACGGTTCGCCATCTGTTTTCAGAAGATAGTGGTCTCCAAGTCGGTGCAGTGCTTTTGTTTCTTTAGGTCACGTATACGAGAAAATATGTTTAGCAATGAAAAAGGGCTTGCACAAAAGGCCCACGTATAATTTGAGGGTGGGCACTTTAGCGAAGAAAGAAAGAAAGGGATTTTGATAGTCAAAGTGATTAAAAAGCAGTTGAGAATTCCTTGCTAACGCTATCCCATAATCGGGATCCGGCTCTCCAGACAAAGGATACTCCATCACACCAGATTGGGAAGGCTAATGATAGCCCTTGATGGTTGATTAAAACGGTGATGAAAAAGATCCCCATGAAGAGCATACTCGAAACTTTTCCATGCGACAAAACGCCAATGTATAGGTCTATTTTTAAGCCACACTTGGCTTCTATTCCGTGGGGGGGGGGGGGGGGGGGGGGGGGGGGGGGGGGGGGGGGGGGGAAATCAAAGAACCCAAAAATATGACCCAAGCGAATAAAAAAGAACCCCTTCCCAAAAATGAGATTCCTACCATTCTTGTGTAACGTTGGCTTATAGCATGTAACGATTGCCCAACTTTGCCCAAATCACACCTGCCTCCTAACTATTTGCCTTTGAACAAGCTCCATTTGCATTGTAAAGCGGGTTAAGTCAGCGCCATGGCACTTGAGCCCTTCAACTGTTGATAAATCTTGAAAAGAATTGTAAAGAATACACGGAAAATGGGTCTGTCTAATCCAAAAATCAACAGCGGAGAAAGAAGAGGGCTTGGGTACGGTTTCGCATTGTGGTGGATCATTTGGGCGGAATGAATGTGTGCAGAGACCAAAAGTAACGCAGCAACATGCTTGGGGATTGTTGGGTTTCGGACCGGCCATGCTCAAGATCTCTGTGCGGAACCGAAAAGGGGCCTAATCTTCTATACACTTGGTCTCTAAACATCAGTAGGCGCAAGCCTTCAAGCATTGTTAATGGGTTCTCGTCTTTCGACACTCTAGGATGGATAGCTACTGTGTAGAAAGTCTTGATGTGCCTTTCCAACAATGCACAACGTTTATCCGGAAACCCAGGCATGAACCCAGCGCAAAAACGAACACAAAAGACACTATCATCTGTAAGCCCAAGCCGGAAAGGAAAAATGAAACCAAACAAAGCTGCCCAGAGACGGCATATTGACTCAAGATCACAAGTAGCGTGTTATTTGCGCGCTTCAATAATGAATTCTGGTGTCAAGCGTTAAGATTTCAATGCGCTTCGGCAGCCAAGGTTCCTTTTCATATAAATACCCAGGGTAAATGAAACATTACAAGACTGGGAAGGCTGAAGCCCAGGCATCATACAGGACTAACCCAATTCTTGATCAAGTATTGGAATCCATCCCAACGTCAAAGTCAACCAGCTTCAGCGGAAGGTCTCGTTCATAATATATGACCATTCGCGTATGCTACAGAAGTACCAATTTTCCTGACCCTAAACTCCTCCCACTTTTTAAAAACTTACTCCTGAAATTAATATTTTTTTTGCTTTGCACTGACACTAATAACCAGGACAGAAATACGGAATGATTGTGTCGATACATAATTAATGACGGAAGGGAAAAGGAGGTCATTGAGGCAAGTGTATAATAAATTGATAAGAGGCGGGGCCTCCTTCCGTCAAAGGTAAACGTTCGAAAACTGCTAGGAAAGACGACCCCCACATTGCCTCAACATGGCCTATGCATCATTAACGAACTTAACTAGACATGAAAGAAAAAGACTTGCAACCCCCATCCCTTCCATGTAACTCATTTCCCTTTTTTATTATTACTTTTCACTTTTCCTGCCCTAAAACATGTCTTTTTACGGAGGCAAGTCCATAGCTGAGGAGTTGCGTGTCCATGAAAAGCCTGTTATTACGAACAGAGCCGCCCCCTTTTACATTAGCAGCTTTAACACCTACGCCCCCTTGTAATCACCTGCGGACTGTCAGACTAGCGCTCGCTTTTGGATGCGATAAAACCATGTGTGAGCCGCAACAAAGGGGTACAACCAACTAAAATACTAACCTAACCTCGGATAATCTACTACAATCTCCCCCAAATTGCCGCTGTCTCTTACCCCGCAAAAGTGGCAAGAGGGGGTTCAAAGAGGGTTTGCAGGTTTATAATTCCACAGAAAACGATAGCAAACATACACAGGATCGATGCTTTTCCTCCTGTTTGATGCTAAACCGCTTTCCGGGGACACAAAAGACAAGACCCAAACCCAAAAGAGCATCAGCCGAGCCATTACCTAGGAATATGACACGCGGGGTCCTATTGTCACCAAGGTTTCCCAGGTAACAGTTGCCATATCGCATTTTGAGGGGGGGTTTTACGGTTACCGGACTCGGGGAACCCATAACGAGTCATAAACTCGCGCACACGCAGCCACTCTTTCTTTTTGTGTGTGAACGTGTGTCATTTGGGTGTCACATGTATACACGTAGCGTTTCGTGGGATATGGGGAAATAATAACGAGCCAGGTGAGTGGAGGTGCGAGGGATTCATAATGCGACACTTCCCACCTCAAGGTAACGCCTTCGGAAGGACCGTCATCCATTAACATGAGTGCGACTCACGCTCCCGCAGCAATGCCGAGTTTGCATTCGCAACTGGAAGCTCCACCTTTACTCCGCTTTGCGAACACGCAACAATGCACAACTTTAAGCCACACCGACATTATTGTTTCCTTTCTTACCTTTTTGCGTGTGTGCACATCAAATGCAGCAAGCCTCGCAAATGGGTTAGGGTTAGGGTCTCTGTTCTTTTGAAATCCCGCACTTTTGGAGTTTCTCCGATAGGGTCATAAAAAGGTGCATTTAGGTCTAAGTCTGTAAAATTCCGAGCTTGGAAAAACTGAATTATGTATAAAGGGCAAGTTATTAGCCTTGTCAAACTTGGGAATTTACAGCCTGCACGACCACCGGTTGGAAAAAGAGAACTAAATAATAAAACGGGGGGAAGTGCGTGACTTTTAATAGAAAATTAGACGACCAAATTAAGGTTTTGCTTTCTTTTGATACGTTTTTCCGAGACCAGAAGAGTCAATTGGGATGATTTGAGTATACAGCGAAAGCAGGAGGGGTGGGGGCATTCAAAGTCTGGGAACTTACGTTGGCTTACAGACCAGGTAAAAATTTAACTTTGGGAATTAGGAAAGCCGTAATTTAAGGGTTGATGGTGACAGGTTTACCTCTGATTGTTGATGGCTGGGTTTGTCTAACGACCTAGCATTGTCTCAACATCCGCAGGTGCGGTTTAAGGGATGCTATATACCGACGAGGCTAATTTTTTGTACACCTTTATCCGTCTGTTACAGTGCTTCATGTTCTTTGGTATGGAAATTGTTTTATAATACAGCCTGCTGAGGTGGTGGTCCCACACGAAAGAATAAAAATTTGCTTGTATGTTGTGATATAAGAAGGAAGGGCCAAGTCCGAGAAAGGTGCTCAAAGGGGGGTTCATTAAGAGACCTATTGTGCAGGTTAGAGAACACGCAGTTTTTTCCTTTCCCTAGAGGTTTTGTCGCTTGGGACTTCTTGAGGGGATGTGATGCATGCCACTAACGCACAAAGGCAAGATTTGTATTCTATGCATCCGGGTGTCCCGCCAGTCAAGAGAGGACAACATGCGTGCTCATTCACCACCAACTACCGTTTATAATTCAATCAAGGAACCGTCTTCGCGTTGGATTCTTAGACCTTAAGGTACAAAAAAGAGGGTTATAAAGTCACGCTTCAATACAGCAAGTGCAGGCGGTACCAGCCATGTATATGGGTGCTTGTAGTGCGTGAAATAGTGTAGTAATTTTCAAAAGGGACTGGTTCTTGTTCCACTTTCTTGGGCTTTACGCAGGGATATACAGACTAGGCGCTTTCTAGCGTGTGCACGGTAGCTCGGGATTACAATAGAGAAAATTATCCTTGCACCTAAAAGCAGTGAAGTAGGCTGGGGTAATAAAATTGTAGTTCTACGAAGGTACTAATATAATGTACGCAGAAAAAAAACAGCGAAAGAGACATGAAATAACATGTTAGAATTGCTTACTTGGACTGGATAGTATATTTGGGGCACGGACACCATGGAAAAGCAAACATGTGATCTTGAGGATAATTAATTTTTTTAAGATACACTTAAACAACGCTGTATTAGGCATTTTTTTACAAATTCAATTAAATCAAAACAAATCGGATAAAGCGCCTAAAACGATTTCGATTAAAGTCAATTTCATTCTTTTTAGTAATCCACACGATAGGTGGCGATGGTGGACGGAAAAACTTTTGTAAACTATTCGACACCGGTGTTACAGCATTGCAGGAGTGCTTTATTTGCAACATGAGTATGCGAAATTGTAGATGTTCGCGGCAGTAACATGGTTATTAAGGTTAAATGACTGCAACAAAAAATGATAAGATGTACAACTATTTTTTACAAGTCAGAAGTTTTTGGCCGTGTTGAGTTGAGCTGTATGCGCACTTAACCGTGCTAAATTACCTAATATATAGAGGTATTGTATAGCTATACGAATATACAAATTGTAGCAATCTTTCAGACGATGAGAATGGTTATTTGGGTACCATTAGAAACAAGCAAAATCATAAATGGCGGGGTTCTCCTAAAATAGCTGTCGTTAGATGGCGAGACCTACTTGACTGTGCGTCATTTTCGAACGACGAGGAAGTAATTGAAACAACGAAATTGCTCTGAAACACTCAATTTCTTTGGTGATAGACAAATTCTGTCTTCTCGTGCAAGGCCACTTAAAAACTGCACCCCGTAACGGTAAATCTTTTAAATGTTCGCTTTAAGTAAAAGCTTCCACGTAAAAGTCGTAAATTTTCCCGGCTTATATAGTGTCACAGACTGGTTTTGAATTGTTTTTCCTTAGCGGCTTAGGTCTTTTGATTGAATTTAATACATTTTTGTAAGATATTCAGCACACAATATTAATAGTTTACTTATTGCTTATTATTTATTAACTCATTGCCTAAGGAGACATGATCCTCATGAATCTCTACCGTTTTCCAAGGTTACCGTAAAAGGGAACTTGGTTTCAATTATCTCCAGACGAAGGGATTCGAATTGTCGTAAGTTCCACTGTATAATGTATCTTGGAGTTTACAGTTTCTTTGTCTTCTCATTGTAACTTATTTTCCAATTTTTGAGCATGTGCCCACTATAAAATGGGTACTAATAATTCTTTAAAAAGCCAACAGAAACCGCGTCCGAATTTCTTAAAATCTAATCTTTTTCTTATTTGCCCAAAACTAGTGCTAATTACGTGTACCTCCCTTTGTAGTCCTGATGATTTAACTTACTGATTAACCGAAAAGGGTAACAAAATTAGTGTTAACCGAAATTAAACAGTAAATATGTCAATAATCAATGTAATTAAAATTGCTTGAATGAGTGTTTATAACAAAGATATCGAAGACGCCGACGAGGAGCAAGGCACAGCGACCGAGAATGTGCCGCAGCAGGGTGTCCAAGCTCCGATATGTACTTTTGAAGCTGGTGGTAAGTTTATTATCGGGGATAGGATTACAATCGATTAATTTTGCTTAAAATTTATATGGCAGCTTCCAGCAGTGCTGTATCCTCGCTCGGGAGACTTAATATAAGCAATTCCACGGTCTACATGGGTATCCGTTATGAAAATCA
Source organism: Lepidurus packardi (assembly GCA_023053545.1). Taxonomy (NCBI): domain Eukaryota; kingdom Metazoa; phylum Arthropoda; class Branchiopoda; order Notostraca; family Triopsidae; genus Lepidurus; species Lepidurus packardi. The sequence continues at coordinate 6,544,042 of JAKZAN010000005.1, read as the reverse complement.
CGGAAACTGTTCGCTAAAACCATCACCATCTGTGGACATCGATACGTTAGAAGCAAAAACTGGAATTCATTGAAGTAGCAATGTTGAAAACTGCGCGTTTGTGTTTACAGTTCACAGAATTTAAAGAGTACTATAAGACTACCTTATGTCAAGCATCACCACTGCCATAGTACCCCGCACGGTACAATACTAGAAAATTTTAAATCTCTTAAAACTCATCTAGCCCACTCGATAGCCACTTTAGGAACATTCTCGGAAAGGTGGTAGCTACCGCATTCTGATCGAAGGAGACACAGGCTTTGGAAAGTCAACCTTAATGCTGAAGATCGCTTCTGGTTGGTCTAAAAGAGATTCAAACGATCACACGAAGTACACTAGTCCTTTTAGTATGCTGTTTGTAGTAAAATTGGGCTACGTTGGTAAAAATGTAATTTTCCTTAAACACACGTGTAACGTCAAGGCTCTACCTATTCACAAATTTAAGCCAGGGAAAAATCTTGAGTTATATGGAATCAATCTACAACGATAAGATGGACACGACTCTAAAGGATGTATTAAAAAGTAAAGGAGCAGAAGAGGCTATGATTCTGCTGGACGGTACGATGAGGCCAATGCTGACACCAAGAAAGAGGTTGGTCGGATAATGGTGAAATAAATGATGAGCAAGTGCCACGTGGTGCTCACTTCGAGATGCGGACATGTACCTTATGATGTCAAAGGAAATGCTCGGCTTGTTACAATCAAAGGCTTTGTACAAAGACAACTGGTAGTGGCAGTTGGCAAGTTTTTCATAATGGCAGGTCACGTGACCAAAGCCGATATTATAAGTTGTATGAGTGAACCAGTACCGTTCAGAGAGTCGGATTCTGAGAACGAACTTTATGACTCGACTGTACCTAATAGCGGTGATTTCAAAAATGTTTAAGAGATTCTCCAACAACTGCCGGGACTCAGTCTGGAGCAATTCAAGATATTCGTGAAGAAGGTACTAGACGAGAGTCCTTACAAGGTTACGAGCACGTTACGAGAGTCAATGTCCACTGCATGCTGTGTTGTTTAGTCAGCGATTGCCCGAATGGTGAACTACCATCAACTTGTTCGGGTCTTTACTTTGCCATGATCAACCGTAACTTCTACCGCGCAGCCAGAAAGAAAGTTGGAATCTGGAACTTGTGTGTCCTTGACACTCGGATCCGCCAAGGTCACGAAAGCTACCTCCACGAGTTTGGTCGTCTTTGCATCGACGGTCTGAAAACTCGAAGCTTGAGTCTCACCTTATTTGACATAACGGGAAGCGAAGAAGCGGCTAAAACTACCGACGTCAAAGTTACCCAACTAATCGAGGCAGGAGTGCTGGTACGAGAATTCGCTGAGTTAAACACCAATGAGAAAATTCCTCGTTACCAAGTTCCTCATCTAACCACGGCAGAGTTTTTAGCCGCCTACTATCTTAGTACCCAAACCAACCAAGACATTTTTCAACAGGATCTGCTTGACCTGTTTCTGCTAAAATCAAGCTTCGATGAAGTTGCGTCCTCCCTGCTAGAAATGGGAAAGCAGGGGTGGGTAATAGACGCTTTCTGCGTCATCAAGTTAGATTCATACTGTCTTACCCGCTTTATGAAGTACTGTTTCACCCAGCATGGTGCCGCTGGTACCTGGTCCGAATTTGAACATGCTCTGCCGAACAAGCTGCGCGCCGATTTTAAAGGTGCATTAAATTCTGAACTAAGAGAGGAGTCATTCGGTAAATATGTTGGAGGCATCATTGTTAGCTCAGCTGACCCTAGCCTAACTCCGCTTGAACTTTGTAACTGCTTGAAGTGCTCGGCAAGATGAACACTGAAACAAAAACGCGCTCCGCTCATTACCAAAGGATTGTCCGTTTCCCTGAAAATATACGAAAAATTTGAGGCACTACAATTCGGAATTTTGTTGCAGGCATTGTTCAAGTCCGGAGTTGAGCTTAATAGCTTAGAATATAGGACTTTTGATTTTCAACCGCAAGATCACGAAATAAGTGACCAATGGCAACAAGATTCAGCTCGCAGTCTTCAGAAGCTTCTTAAGGCGGATTCCTGTCCTGTTCAATTGAGCTTTAGGGGCGCTACACGTACATTAATTTTTTTAGCTGGATTGTAAATGCAGTTTTGGCTATTTTTAATATTTAGGTAATTTATAACTGGCCGTGCCCGAGGTCCCTGAAGCTTGCCGCCTCAAGATTTTCCAGTTCTACCAAGTGTGTAAGTACGAGGGAGCGCTGTAGTTATTTGATTGCATACGTTGATGTGATGTAATGTGGATGTCTCTAAGATGATGCAGCAGCATATTAAAAATAATTCTTTGTATATTTACCGCACTGGTTGTCTCACTTACAACACCTGGGCCTTTCATTGGAGTATAAGGACATTGGCTACGTAATCAGAACTATTAACTAACGAGGTTTTTCTAGGAAGAGGGCTGTTGGTGATTCGCTAAACCCAATATTGAAACGACTTAAGGAGCCTAGATGCAGTCTCACTTCGCTGCACCTCTGCAACTGTGTCCGAAATCGTTACACCACAAGAGACCCGCTCCTTGAAGACCTGAGTAGATCGCGAGTAAATTAGAAACGTTAAAGCTTTAAGAAATGGATTTATATTTCGACGTGAGTGAGAAACTTTTTATAAATGCGCTTCATCAAAACCTTTTTCATCCTCGCGCCATCACCATTTTCATTACTAATTCATCACATTCACAATTCACCTTTGTTCATAGGAAGCAAATCCTTTTTTACTCGTATTATAGGTTAGTAATCAGCAAATACGTGGTAAAGGCAAAATCTTCTTTGAAAAGTCTTCATTTCCATCAGTTTTCACTGACACTTGATTGCTTCCATCAGCTGGATTGCTTCCATCAGCTGAAGAGAACAAAGCCACCGTCACATTGAAAACCTCCAACGATGTCTTCAACGTGAATTATCCGCCTAAGACCGCCCCTGCTGTCTAAAATTCTTCGTAGGGGCATCTTTTGGAAGTGTTTGGAAGCTTTTCATTGGATCTAAGGGCTTTCCTGTAAAGTTCAAAACATAAAGTTACGATGGCGCTAGTGTCAAACGCACTAAAATATTTCCTGAAAAGAGTCTCTAGTGCCAACTCCTCCAGTTCATATTCTCTGTCGAAGTTTGTGTTACGAAATTAGGGGGATATTAGACAAGGGTGAAGGGATTATCGCCGAATCCTTGTACACAAAATATAAAACAAAATAAATTTAATATTTGTTAAGCGTTAGACTTGATTGTAATTCACAATCGAAAGAGTTTCATCTACACGATGCTTCATGCGGAATACTGGTAGTGTTATTAACGTTTTTTCGCATTTCAACCCCTCTGCCACAACACGACATATTTCAACCTTTCTACTAAACACAGGTAAAAGTTCTTCTATCCGTATTAACTATTTCTCCGTCCAGCGAGATGAGCACACCAAAACTCCAATATGAAATTTCACATGCAACATCAGCAATAACAGCAACAACGCAACCATCCACAGGACTACATAGCCAGCTGTTTTTAAAAAATGCGTCCTTGAACAGTCTATGAACTTTAAGTTTATCAGAACTTCTTTTTACTTGTTGCAGTCTTATCTGAGCTCTGACTCACTATTGTAATGGTATCCCAACGTAACTGTAAGGCACTGAAAGTTTCTTCGTTGCAAGTGCAGACTTGAATCGTTTTTAGATTAGATCCATAGAGTCGGGGCTAAGGTTATCATCGTAGCTGTGAGGTGAAGAGGAACGACTGCCATGATTCCCGAAATGCGGCAAGAAATGGTCAGTATTTGTGCTTATTGCGCTAAGTTGTGACGAGGGTGACCTTAGTAAAGGATCGCCATGGACCGGATCATGTCGATGGTGAGTTCCGTGAAGGCCTTCTTCATCCATAAAATCTTCTAGCGGAGCGTAGGCTCCTAAACTGCTAGCCTCGCTTATGACGTCGGGAATCTAGATCAAGAATATCCAGTTATTCCTTTGACTTGGAGCTTCTAGTTCAGCTCTACCCTTCGCAAACTGTCTTCACTAGGCTCAGACTTGATCAGAGCATTAGGAGGGACCTGACCTATATCTTCCCATTGCAAATCAGAGGTGGTCGTGGCTATTCCATGAGCACGGGCTTGCAGCTCCATTTCCTAACCACATATCATTACATTTAACTAAGATAAAGGCCAAGACAAGTTGAACGCCATTACTTGAATTTTAAGTAGCAGTCTACGGTTCTGCACCTCCAACTGCTTATGTTTGGCTTCAAGCGCTAGTAACCGCTCTCGGTCGAGTCGCAAGCGTCGAATATATTCCACAGATGCTTTGAGGATCCCTCCCTTGTTTTGGCGGATGTCCCGGAAATTTTCGAAATACCTAGTACTGTCATTGGAGTTGCTCTGCAGCTAGATTTCTCTAATCAATTCTGTTTGGTACTCACGGATCCGAGCCTTTTGGAAGCAAAGTTCCCAGTTCCTTAATTCGGTCGTTTATATTAAACCTCCGCCTTCGTTCAACTGTCAAAATTAAAGCATTAATTAGACGTTTATAGCCTCAATGTTTTCATAGGGCTTTTCATGATAAGAAAACTAAGACTTACTCATATTATGGTTATCTTTCTTTTGACGGTCTTTTGCCAACGCACGTAATTCTGTCTCGGTAATGGGCATTCCGTGCAATTCAGTCGGTGTATTGGACCCGGACGCTATCCCTAAATCGTCGAGCGGACTGCTGTCACTAGCTCTTTGTCGTATTGCGCCATGGTGAGCAGGTGAAGCATTGTAGGGTGAAGATGAAGACACTAACAAGGTTCCGTGACCTGACGAGGTCAAAGCACCACCAGTAGTGCTACCCATAGTTGTCGAAGTTTGCATCGCCCCGGGTGTTAAACCCAACGTGAAGAGCGTGCTACCTGATCCAGGCCCTAATTTAAATGTAGGAGAGGTTGGACTGTTTGGAGATCCCATCGATAACAACTGCTCCATGAAATTGACGCCTGAACACATCTAAAACACAAGATCCGTCTTGATAAATGAGTCCAATTTCCTAAAGTTCGTTAGTCACAAAACTTGTTACAACAAACCTCACCTCAGGATTGATCACATTAGGTTCAACTAGTTTCATCCCATCTGTGCCGTCCAATCCATCCAGGTTCAGGATTTCGTCCAAAAAGTCTTCCGCCTGTTGCAGAGCAAAAATAAATATTTTTTTTACAAAACACTCAAAACCAACTTTCTAGAAACGTGTGAGATGCACCGAAAACGAGCTAGAATGAAGTCCATTTTCATATATATATAGTAACTAGTAAGGTCTTGTTAAGCAAGTGTTCTTGGAACACTCTCTTGGGGAAAAGGCTGAATTGTATACCTGGCAATGGTAGGAACGAGTCGACACTGGAAATATAGGCATTTTTGATGGTTTCTTAGTATAAAACAGCTTTGCACTTATGGGTCTGGCTATATTATACAGGTCTGAAGTCGAGATATAGTGCGGATTAGTATATGGCGTATGATAACGATGAGAGTCTGGCGGGCAGACCTGAAACAGCTTAGAAAGAACTTGGTCTTTATGAAGGAAATGTTAAGCTGGCAGAGGACTTAAAATGTTCGATCCTAAATATCAGGAGGGTGGTTCTCCCTCTGCTCGCTCCCTAGCGAATGTTTTCTGGGCCTGATGGCGTCCAACAAAGAATTGGCACGAGAACCAAATTTGTCACTTGTCTTTAGCCGCTTCTGTTTTTTAAGTGGATATTCTGTTCACTTTGTTCACGTAGTCCCCAAAGACGTGTAGTACGATTTATATAGTAAAGCACTTCACACGCTAAGAAAGCAGGTTGAACGAAATACTTCTGATACACTTGCGCTGCAGTGCAACACGGGACTAAAAGTTTTAAGATTTGGGGAGAAATAGTTGCTCTCAGTATGGCAACTTGAGATTTAAGAATTTTCTAGTCGCGTGCCCGGCTTGTTTCTCTAGAGTGGACTTGGAATACTAATTGTTTCATTGGACCTATTAAGCAACTCATCAGAATTTGAAAGATGCTTCTTTGAATGCGCCACTGTTAGGATGACTACTGTGAGGCAAACTCACTCCCTCTCTCTTTTTGTCTAGGGGCACTCCAGGTTCACTATGCGGGAAAGGTTCTACGAGATATGCCACACACAAATTTTAATATTATTAGTAGTCGACTCGAGTTTTCTGTCGCGAGCTACTAATGAGACTGTTGTCTGTTTGTAGTACAAAGCCATCGGAGGGGAATAATTGAAAAAATTGCGTGTTTGGTAAGGCCTCGTGTGTAGAGTGTGGATTTTTGAAACTGTTCTGACCACTTATCGGCCAATGTGCTCATGCGCAGGGTTGCAAAGCTACTAAAAGATAAAAGTTATGTACCTGCGCACAAAAACAGACCTGTATGTGTGAATGAGAAATGCAGAGACAGGATTTAAGACAGGTTAATCCTCCGTCACGTTGGACACCTTTTCTTTTCTCTGAGTCTCTTAATTTTCGTCCAAGATACATAAGATGGTCCTTTGAAACACTTGAAGTTTCTTATCCAGTGAGATAACTGTCAGCGATAAAGTTCATCAATAGAGTATAATTCAAAGTAGGAAATGCCTTTATTAATGTGTTCATACCTAACATCAAAACGAGATTATATCGCTAAGAGAGGTTTCATCACTTTGGACTATGACATATCAGTACTCTCGGTTTTTTCCCAGTTTTGGTCTGATTTAGGTCCGAAGATGAGCTTGTAGTCTTATATAACTCAAACAAGTTCTTTAGATAAATTCAAGTCTTGTGTATAGCGTTGTAGCTAAAAGCGGATGTTGTAATACCTTCTTTGATCTTTTGGATGGCGCGGACCAGCGCGGTTCGTCTTTGGCGAACACAGAGCCCAACCATACTTGATGAAGCATGAAGTCGCGGAAATGGTCTTAATTGAAATGTAGGTTAGGACAGGGCTGAATTTTTGGTTTTTAGAAACAAAAACAAACTTTTGCAGTTTGGACGCAGATTTTGAACCACGCACAAGAATAGTAAGGCCAACCCGAACGTGTAAGCACGTGGCGTTGAACAACGGTCAACGAAGAACTATACTCTCTCGAGTCGAGAATTTTAGTGATAAATATTGGATTCCGCAACCTCAGCCTGTATTGCTGATGCACTAGCTTATCATCACCAAGTCTTTCTAAAGATAAAATAACAAATCTTGCCTTGATTTTTAAAGGTGTCTTCTTGAAGACAAGGCCGAGAATCTGCGTTAGTCCTTTTGGTTGTTTATGCGTATTTAACTTCCCAAAATTCCCCACGAGATTATAATACTCGGATTGTCATGCTGACTCACTTGCGGCTAAACAATTTTAACCTCCAAGCGTGCGAATGTTATATCGGAACGAAACAAGAGTTGGCAGAAGACATGCCTTTTTTTAAGAATGAGACAAACATGATGACTTACGAGAAATGAACAAACTTTTAGCACACTGGCGCCGTAATATGGTGTCGAGGAAATGAATTGACAATAAATAGTTAAGCGAAACGTTTTGGCACTCGTTTTACCCGTCCTTTTCCGCTCTAGAATTCCTCCTTACGCTATATTATACTCTGCAAGTTGCCTCTGCAACCGTACGAAGCTCCTCTTCTTTGCCGTGGCGACAATCAATATTAGGAACGGCGCAGACGACGCCGACGCTTTTTCAGAAAACCGGGCCAAGAACTGTGGTTTGTTTTACAGCCACGAACACATACAGGCATGAGTTTCGCTGACTTTACTTGTTCTTAAGCGTTACCTACGTTTGGTTCAGACGTTTCCGACTTTCCCAGAAACTTCAAAACTTTTTCCCTCTTAGTACGAGGCAGGACATTTAAATTGTCCTAATCTCCATAGTGAAACGTTTTGATTCTTGTGCTACGCAGATTTACAATCTTTTCTGCTTTTATGAGTATTTAGGTGACCAAGCACGTTCACGAAATGCGCTTCAAGGCAGAGCGAGTGATGCCAGGCAGCTTTATCTAGCTTTTTCCTCCTCAAGGTATTACTTTTTGTAGTGTGTGTTTAACCTTGCAAAAATATTTTATATTTTCCCTACCTTGGGAGGTGGTCGTTCAGGTGCTGACGCAGAAATTGCAGGCCCTTGTTGCGAACATTGACGCTTGGGCTGGGGTGAAGCGCGTCTTTGGCTTTGGAGAACGTGATAGAGGGTAGGGTTCTCTAATCGACTTGCACCCTATAAGGGGGAAATTCTCGTCAGCTCATTATTGCGATTTTCGGGATAAAAAAAAGAAATGGCTACCTGCCAAGTTTGGGGGATTTCGACGATCGGAGGTGTGGCTTTAGAGCAAATAGGGATGCTTCTTGGTGCTAAATCTTCATTTCTCTGGCCCGCATTCTTTTGCGACCCTTCACGTCGTTCTTGTTCCACGATTTGGTCTCTCATCAGTTGCTGCTTCAGTTGTGTTCTGGAAGTCACATTTGTCGTTTTGAGCGTTGGTGGCCTATCGAACAAAGCAAAATTGATATACACCGACCCATGTCACTGACAAAAGACAAAAAACTTGGAAATAAACATTGTCAGCGCCATTATTTCCTTTAAAGCTCCGTATACCTTAGCTGTTTGATGCGAAACAGTCACAGATGGCACTGATTTTTGTTATTGTTTTGTGATAGCTTTGCATAATAAAGTAAAAAAGAAATAGATAGCTAACTGCCGGTAAAATTTCTACGCTTGTTTTGCTTCTGAAAAGTACAACGTGTCACCACAGTTTGCTGTAGCAGCACAATGTACCAAACAATATTCCGAACATTCGGAACAAGATTTCTCGAAAACGGCATGTCACGGCAGATTTGAAAGGAATTTAAAATACAAGTTTTATTTTTTAGCAGCTAGTGCATAACCAAAGGACACATTTTTAGGCAACGTATTTCACATTGATTTGCATGTTACTAATTTAGTATTACTTGTAAGAAAAAGGTGGATTGGTTGTGCACTAGCTGTTAGTGTGCTCAAATTTACTGTCAAATTTTTTTTTTCATGAAATGTGCTGGTTTTAACGAAAACTTGTTCCGAAATTCCCCATGCTACCGCCTATATCGAACTAAGGAACACGGGAGCCTTAATCGACTTGGTAAAGGGAAAGAAGAAAAGGGGGCAAGTTACTAAGGTGCCACATGCGGGGTAAAACTAGGCATTGTTAAATTGCCAACTTCAAAATAATAGTAATTATAATGATTACCCGCCAGTTCGTGGTGGTCGACCCGTAATTTGGCCTTCGTTGTGACTAGTATCTCTCCATTGCCATTTCTTATTGACTGAGTTATCATGTTGTTGTATATTGTCCATGCCTCTGTCAATGATAGAAGGATCCGCTTCAAGGATAAGAGCTAATTCGTCATCAATTCCGCGCTCAATCAAGCCCAGCGGATATGAACTGTTGTCCGGCAAGAAACGCTGCGTTTCGTTGCGAGCCACGCCTCCCGATCCTTTCCGAACCGGACTGAAAGACTCATGGGAATGGGTCGGGCTTCCATGGGACGCCCATGAGGAAGCTGGACTCGCTTGGCGCGAGGCGGAAGGTGAAGCTTGTGGAGTCTGAAAAGGTGTACTGTAAGGACTTAGCGTAGCGCCGTAACACGAGGCGTTTACTGACAAGTGGGCGTGATCAACCTGGCTGGGCGGCTGGTAGTGCTGTTGCGATTGAGGGCGGCAATAAGGCGGAGGAGGTGGACGCCATTGACTCCAGTTCTCTTCCTCGTCAGGCAAACTGGAGCTCATGTCACTTAAATCCATTGGTTCTCTTTTAACGTTAGCGCTATCGATATCAATAACGAAGGCAGGCGAGATCATTTTTTGAAGACGACACTAGCAAAAAAACTACGTAATATTCACTATTGATTTTGTGAGTGTGGCTTCTTCATTTGGGAAAAGCACCTATTGTCTTCTTTGGTGATGAGAGCACAATACGTGCTCAGGTCGTCAGGAAAGAAAATCGAACGAGTTAGGTGCACTTAGCGTCGCGACGCTCCTCTTACTACGCTTTGGCTGGGGGCTTCGAACCTAAGGGAGTAAAAGCAAAGAAGACGAAAGCCATCTTTGGCCGTCTGCCCGACTGCCCATCACAAATGAGCGTGAGCGTGAGCGAGCATGGAATTAACCTTCCTGTTTCATTATAAAGCGATACAAGTTTCCAATACTTTTAATGATACCTCCACCCATGTCGTACCCCCTTTGATTTGGGGAGCTGTGCAATGGAAGCAAAATACAAACGGAGGTAGTTATGAGTTGGTATGCACAACTATCGAGTTAACAAAAGAAGAAAAAAATAACCGAAACACCAGTTCAGTTTTTTGGCCATGGCCATAAGAGGTCTGGGGATGGGTGCTGGTCTATTTTGGGGGCGGGAAAAGGTAGTTTGAAATAGAGCCAGCATGTTTTAGAGGTCATTGAGGGGAGACCGACAGGTCCTTCGTGTGGGCGTGTTCTGTGTTGAAAGTCATCTTTCTTTCCTTTCCATCTTTCCGTTATGTCTTGGAAGTTTCGGGAGTACTATTTACTCATAATGTATCTTTCGTTAATAATAAATGACTCAGCGTTTAGTTATAGAATGTTTATTGTAGCACGGCGTAGCAGTTCGTTTTATTTCCGGTTCTAATTTTCTTTTTCTTTTTTTAGGTTCTTCCGATTACAGGTGCGTAGAGAGAAATGTTCCCCGTTGCGTAATTGAGCGCTGTAAAACGTGCGTCACAAACAGACAAATGGTATAACCTTGGATACTGCGGCTTTCACTGGGAAAACGAGAAAACTTGAGACACCCAAGGTTTTCCAACTCTGTCATGACATCACGTTTGGCCCACAGCACAGACGAACCCTACCATAAATTGGCGGCTTGGATACAAGTAAAATTTTCTGATGGACTTCTAGGTTTCAAATAGCTAAACTTTCTGACGAGGTATTGATCGATCAAAGGGGTGGTCGTTGTGGATCCCTTTGAGGAAGCTTATGTCTGATGAGTCGGGTTCGTCGAGATCTTCCTCGCTTGATGGAGACGAAGCATCAAATTCGTCCAATTTGTCTCCCTTGGCAACACCGGACTCGGGGAATCGAAGCATGGATATTGAATTGGCTGAGCTTGTCCGAATTCTGGTACATTCAGCATTTCCCCTATAATTTAAAAGAAGTTTCAATTTCAGACTGAAGTATCCATTTCTGTTTCTTTCTTTTTCCTGTTTCCTTTTTAGTTGAGCGAAGAGTCGTGGCAAGAAACGTGCTTAGGTAAGAACTAGTTTACTATCGTTTCATGGTCAGGTTAGTGTAGTGCGAACTCGGTGAGTTTCGAGGTTAACTGGGTTGTTTACCTTGATCGAGTAAACCAGGCATAATTAAGGGCGAAGGCGGCGAAGGATAACGTATAAAATAAAGCCTGCATACCCCATCTCCAGTTAGCTTAGCGTGAGGTATGTGTATTTCTTATACAAGGTGCAAGACGTCAAATGGACCCTGGGCTATGTTGGGGCAGTTTTAGTTTTGAAGAGTCGCGGGAGGGAATTTGGCCACTTGGCTTCAAGCCAGGGAGGGTCCAAAACTTTACGGAGACCAGCCATATGCGGGCCCTGTTAGCGGGCGTTTTTCAGTATCGCGCGATGTCAGGTTCAGTTCCAGGCTTCCATGTTCTGTGATACACGAAAATTTGTGATAAAGCTTAAAACCTTAGTTACCGTGATAAGAAAACCGTGTACCGAATTGCGTTGTGTAGCACAGTTTCGCAGGTTGACCAAAAAGCGCGTAGATTTCATTGTTAACAATCGTGTGCTGTTTTACAAAACGTTTGGGGAAACGTTGTGTGTTTGGCTTGAGTCTGTGCGGCCTTATTTGTAACACTTGTAGTGTATTGTTCAAAGGTGAGTGAGTCATGGGCCAGAGTGAAAGTACCCATAAAAGACAAGGCAGCGGGCGTGGCCGACTGCAAGTACAACCGCATGAAACGGGAGTTTTGTCTCGTGCTCCCGGAGCCAATAACAACAACAACCATCATAACGTGCATGGGCTAACTTCGCGGCATCTTCTTTCGCCAAGCTTGTCGACACCTCTTCCGCCCCCGAAACGCAATGCGAGTCCATCCTTATTCAGAAGAAGCCCATCTCAACGAGCTCAGCGGGTTGTAACACCCAAATTGGATCGCCTGCGACGAGTTACTACCCATACAGCCACCGTTACGGAATGTGACGCGAATTTGACGTGGTTAGCCACGGTGAGCGGCCAAAACAGCACAGAAGGCCATGAAGCCCAACCGGTTCAAGCCACCGTCCTAAACGAAGCCGTTAATCCGTATCCAGTTTTGATGCCAGCGGAAGCCGCTGAAGATCTTAACAAAGATTCGGGCGAATGGCCTACGTGGGCTAAACGGCAAGGTTGGATTGACAGTAATTCTTCTGAAGATTGTGCCAGTAATAGCAGTAGTGGCAAGGTCTTTCGATTATCGGACACGACGTGGCTATTTCGGCGCTCCCGAAGACGCTTTGCATTCCAGACATCCACTGGAGACCCAGAACGAGAGAAAGCTAATGGGGGGTTTAAAACACACTTGGCACAGCTGAAAGTCGAGGCAGAAACACAAACCGAAGAAGTTGTCAATCTGCCTCATGTTCCGGTAGCGGTACCGGAATTAGCGCCTTCGATGCAGATTGTACCTGAGAGTCCCCGGTTTGGTCAGAGGTCAGGTCGCAGTAGCGGCTATGCTTCAGCGTCAGGGTCGCCTCTTACAGGGCGGGTTACCTTACGACATGCACCATTGCCAGACCCTGCGCATTTGGAAAGGGTTCTTAATGATACCTGGAACTCGTTTCATCCAGCTCAATCAGAAGAAGGTATTCACGCTTCAATAGTCTTTGGGGCTGGTTAAAACAGACGGGGAATTTTGGCTGGTTAACGAAGCAGGAAAGCGTACATGATTCCAAGAAGAGCTCTGAAAAAAGGACAAAAAACATATTTTGTATTTTGCCATGCGTAGCTGTGTATTTAAAAAAATTTACAAAAAGTCCGAGACTTTCCTGGTTCTTAAGCTGCTAGGAACGCACTACTAAGAAAGAACGTCGTGAAAGATAGTCGTGGGGAAATTACATTCATAAGTTAATGCATGTTTTGACTATTCCTTCTTTTTGTAGTACCAGAGACACAGTCGTCCCTGTCGGCGAATATGCGTGACAGGAGCAAGGAAAAATTTCTGGCGCCTTTTCTGGACTGCAGTGAGGAAAACGAGGGAAAAATGGCCCCAACAGACGAGAAAACGTTGCGTGTAGGACAGGTTGAAGGAGCTCAAGTGGGTGTGGAAGGAATAGAGCCACCTCAAAGAATAGCAATAATGAATAGTGAGCAGGAACTTGAAACGTCGGATGAAGAAGAACACATTTTGGAGCTGTATAATCGATTGCACCCAGAAGCTGCATTAGAAATGGTGAGTTTTGGCCCAGCACTTCTTGTATACTGTATTGTAGAGGGATTTTTCGATGAGGGGTGGAGCTTAAGCTAGTTGCCGGAAAACGGAAACTGCTGGACCAAGATTAGAAACATGATTTCGAGCTCCATGCGGTTTATTCTGGGACAGGCGCTCTTAGTAAGCTTTGAGGTATCGAATAGTCTTTAACTGTTGACTTGCTTACATCATGGTAATAAAGTTTTTTTGTGTGTTAAATTCCAACGGAAAAAGGGGTAGAATTTTTGGCTAGTGACGCTGTAATGTTTTTTTATAGTCTCAAGGCGGGACTTCGTTCCATGGTTTTGTGCGGATCCAGATGAATTTGGCCAGACCGATTAGCGTAGCTGCAGGGGCACGCCCACCTTCGCTATACGATTTGTTAGCTTCTTCTGGATCGACCTTAGACCCAAATGTGCCCCGAGTCTCGTTCTTTTTGCCTCGAGATACTGTCCGTTCAATTCACGTGTCAAGGTAAGAAATGTGTTTATTGTCACTTTTTTCTTATTTGGGGTTAAGGAGATGAGCCTAATTTTGGATAACGAGTATTAATAAAAGTGGTTATGTATAGTGAGACGACCAGTCGGGAACTAATTGCTGCTCTGCTCCGCAAATTCCACGTGATAGACGATCCCCGGAAATTTGCTCTGTATGAGAAGTCTTGGGAAATGGGCCAAACCACCAAATGTAAACGAATTAGTATGGATATTTGTAAAATTATTACCTTTAATTTACGGCGCAGCTCGTTTGCGACGCTTGGCTGATGAGGATAAACCGTTGCGTTTATGCTTGATGTGGAGCACTAACCAAAAAGCGACGCCTCAACAGTCCCAACGCTTCTTGGTTTTGCAGGAAAATGAAATAGGAGACATTCCGGTAAAAAGAGAACATTCTACATCAAATTCTCAACTCACGTCATTACTTTTGTTTAGTGGGAGTACTTCGAGGTGCCTGAGTTGAGCAATTTCTTGCGGATGCTGGACAGAGAAGAAGAGATGTACAAGGTGCAAGTACAAGAAAAGTACCGATTCTTGGCCTATCGCATGCAAGAGCTTATGCAAAGCAAACGTCCAGCGGGTTCCTGAACTGTCCCACATATTTCAAGCATGGCTCAGGGAAAAAGCGTCTTGTCTTGGTCCTAAGTTCTTGGTTAAATTCAAACGGAAATGGTAAAAAAAGAGATTTGTCCTCCTAGTCTTGTATATTGTACTTAAAAAGAGGCATGTATTGTTGCCTTTGCACGTCGTTTTACAGGAAGTATACAAATAACACGATGAAATGAGTTTGGGGAGTTGATTGAAATGAAAGTCACATAATATTAACACTTTTAGGTCGAAATGTTGGAAACCTTTGGCTTTAAACTCGCAAGATCTCGAGACATCGATTGTAACATATGGCAATCCAGTCAGGTTGAGTGGCTCCCCATTGGATCTGGTTGATTTCACCTTCAGCAGCTGTGTAGGCGAGTATGGGGTCCTCGATGGCTCGTGGCATTTGCTGGATATCCCAAATGAGTGCTTGGTGGTCATCTCCTTTAAGGAATTTTTTTTCACTTAGTTTAGCAGTTGGAAGAATGCGAAAGAATAGCTTACCTGCCGTGCAAATGTGGCAAGATGAGTGTGGCGCCCATGCAATTCCGTTGACGCAAGCCCGATGGTTGTTTAGTCTTGCTACTGGAGTACACGGAACTCGCACGTCCAAAATAACGACCTCGCAAGCATCCATCGCCACCGTAGCTAAATAATTAGGATCTTGCTTGTTCCAAGCAAGGCGAAGCAAAGGCGTGTGTTGAGGGTCTTCATAAATAATGGTGGAATGCTCCAAATGCCGTAAATCAAACATGCGCACCGACCCATCCGCACCTAGTTTGTATGGATAAGTTTTGAAAAGGCAGCTCTTGCATGTTGGAGTTGTGCGTTTACCGACTGAAGCAAACATATCTCTTCCGCCACCAGCTCGGCTAAAGGCGATGTCATACACTTCTTTGTCATGGGCAATGAGTTGAGTCTTGACGTGACCGGATACTGCCGAAGTGCGACCCAACACCTGTCCAGTCTCCAAACCCCATATGGTACAAGTTGTATCTATGCTGGAAGTGCCTATGAGGTTAGGGTCAATCTCATTCCAATCGAAAGACGTCAGAGGGGCACAAAAGTCCGAATTTTTATTCTAAGACAGTCAGGGTATTTCAATAAATGCGAGGCTAAATATGTGTATGGATTTACATTGTTGAGAAGACATTCTAATCGTGTGTCAGGTTCTCCAGCTCTCCAAATCCTTAAATAATCACCACTGGTGGCCAGTAAATCAGGATAGGCTCCTTTCTACACTCCAAGTTGTTCTTAGCATTTAAATTGTCGAAAATTATAATCTTACCGTATCGGGAATCCACATAATTTTTGTAGTTGGGTATGGATGGTCAAACGTGCTTCGAGCACAGAATTCTGAGTTTTCTTCATCGAGTGCGACGATTTGGACTTTGTTGTTGTATTCTTCTACGAAGCTACCCAATGCTAGCCTATACATACGGTAAATAAATAGTGCTTTCATTGAACGAAAATTAAACCTGTTTAATGTTTTGGCTAACCTGAATCGTTTGTCTGGGCGTAAAGACCAGTTCATGCTGTAAACGGTCCATGGCGCTTCATACTTGTATATTTCCTTCCTCTTAATAGTCGCAGACATTTTATTTCAAAATTAGACTTCAAGAAACATTCGTTTTTAGCGCATTAATTATATACAACAATATGGAAAAAGTTAACGAATATCGATGTCCGTGCTACGATCTAAAACAAGGAAATCTTAGTATCTGAAACCTGAACGAAGTGCTGAACCGATTGGCGTCTTTCCGCTTAGTTCTTCGCGGCTCGCAAGTTAGAAGATCTCGGAGGTACTGTCATCTAGGAACCCCGGAACCAACTGATAATACAAAAGTCACGTGACGTAAGTATGACAACAAGGAATTACTTCGTCGAAGAGAAGTTGATAGGTCGTTGAGCTGGCGTAATTTTTTGTCACTTTGTAGTTGGTGTGAATTATCTCCAACGATGAGTTGGCTAAACGCCACCAATTTTACTAGTTTAGCTAAAAATGTGTTGCGTGAGGCCCAGAAAACTATTGACAAAGCTCTGGACATATCGATATCTGAACAGGAGCATCAACAACAAAAAGAAATGTTGGAACAGCAAGTCGACAAACTAGGTAATTTTCTTACATGTAGCTTGAATGAAATACAACATTTCATTACTTTCTGAAATTATTTCCCCTTTTTGTATAGATACACCCTCTGATATACCTCAGCCTGGGAAAGAAAAGAAACTGGACCCGGAAAAGATTGCAGCACAATTAAAAGCGTCTGTTTGGGGATCCTTCTCTGGTTCATTTTTTGAAAGTCCATCTCATGATCACGGTAAGTAAATTACTAGTGTTAAAACCAACACGCATTACTCGTTATTCCTAGGAGAAGAAAAAACATCCACTTGTAAATCGACCATTTCCGAAGAGCCTATATCTAGTCAACCAGATAATCTAATTTCTGAGCCAACTGCAAATGATGCTGCCCAAGAATGGAATGGAAACTGGACAAATCAGCCCTTGATACCACTCCCAGACACACCTCTCTCTGAAACTAACGAAGATTTAGTTAGTCCATCGAAAGACACTCTCGTTTTCATAAAATCCTTATCATTACCTATGCAAACTCCTAACTCTCCTGATGTTGCCGTGCTCACACCCAGTCCAAGCATTGTGGAGCTTCCCAGCTCTACTTCTTCGAGTTCCATCGAAATCATTCAGTCTCCGAACACTACCGAAAGCCTGGTTTCGCCTCCCCAAGCCGAGAATGATAACACCAATTTGGGACTGGAAAACAATGACGAATCCGCTGCTGAAAGCTTTCATAGCTCACTCTCAGCCTCTAGCTCGCTTACAGTCATTAGTCCAGATACTGAAACAGTTGAAACCCAAGAACTTCCCAGCGAGAGCTTACGGTCTCCTCCAGACCAGCACGAATCCGGGTTGGGTACCATCGAAGATTCCAAGTCTGTCACTAGCCAAACCTCCAACACTAGCTCGGATGTCAAGAGGCTATTGGAAGACGCTTTCCATGACCCACAACCAGCTAAAAACGACAGAGAGACTTCCCCCTCGTCATCTGATAGGTATAATATTAAGCATTTTTAACAAATCTACGAATATCGTATCAATCCTATGCTCTTCAGATCGATAATAAAAATGGAATGCGAGTTTCCCAGCGGTCAAACGTCGGGTGATGAAATCGAAACTACCACGTCGTCTGATATTGAAGTGGTATCTAGGTAGCTTGTTTTCTGGAAATTTCTTTAGTGAGTTTTTGATGAGTTTGTAAAATTTCTCAGTCCAAATGGCGACAGGCGTATTACTGTATATACTGCATCGCACGGAGATGGTAGTCGTTCTCAAGGCCATAAACGCGAGCCGTCCAACATTTCAGTCGGGTCTGATGAAAGTTGCTCTCCTGCTATGGAAACCTTATTGAAAGTGAGTGAAATATTTGTTAATTAAAGTACAAGTAAGATCAGTTTACTCAATAAAACCTTGAATTTAGCGCTTGGCAGACATGTCACGTGTTTTGGAAGTCAGAGAAACCAAACTGATTGAGCTGAGTCGAATTAACGCAGCTCTTGAGGAGGAAACCGCTAATCGAAAGAGGTAAGGTCCACTAAAAAAATCAGTTTATTGAATTTCCGTACATGTTTTAGCCGGCTTGACGGACTCGAGAAAGTGAGGGAAACTGAAGCCAGTGCTATACGGCGAATGACGGAAGATTTCGCACAAAGGTTTTCTAACATAGAGAAGAAACTTCAGCAAGCCAAAGTAGAGAAGGAAACGCTTAGCAAACAGTATGAGGTAAACTTTTTATTTGTGTCTGCATTTGAGGTTGAGACTAACTGGATCTAAATTGGGTAGCAATTAAAGAATGAAAAGACTTCCCTGGAAGAGCTTAGGGAGCAATTGGCCAGGAAAGAGAAACTCGTGGAGGAGCTACGTGAAGAAGGCGAGAAATTGTCCAAGAAGCAGCTCCTTTTGTCAAACTTGATCAAGAAAATGCGTGCTAAGGAAAAAGATACTGAGAATATCATGAAAAACCAAAAGTACACTTTTCAAGATTTAATTTCATACCTTTAAATGCATTATTTTGGAGCAGTGAGCTGATCGAAGACTTAACCAAGGATGTGGAGCGGTTTAAGAAGTCTTTAGCCGCCAAAGAAGAGTTAGAGCGAAGCCAGATTGAAGCCGTGAGACAGTTAACGTACGCTAACTTGCAGGTTGACAAAGAATTGAGTATAGTACGCACTCAGAACAAAGAATTGATATGCGAATGTGATATTTTACGCGCTGCTGCGAGTCGGGCTGCCAAGTAAGCCATCGGCTTGAAAAGCAACTACTTTTTCAGCTCTTTTCGTGTGTAGGGACTTGGAGGAAGCCAAGACGTCTTCACAAGCTAAAGAAGCAGGAGAAGTCCAAAAAGCCTTGAGCTTGGAGCTTTCGGTGAGGCAAGAACTTCAGGTAGCCTTAGAAGAGGCAACTCACAGACATCTCGAAGAGCAACAGCAATTGCTCGCTCGGATGGAGGAATTAAACAAAGCTTTAGCTACGGGGGAAGTTGAGCATAGCCAGCAGATGGAACTCCTACGCCAAGAAAATGCACGCCTTATGCAACAACTGGAACAAGCCGAGCGCGCCGTAGACGCGCAGAATAATGATTTAGCCGCAGCAACTAAGCCACTGCTTAGGCAAATTGAGTCTTTGCAAGCTTCTTTGACCGCCCAGCGAGTTAACGAAGAGAAACTGGAGCAGACGCTAACCACGAAACTAAGTGAGTTTGCTCCAGCATGCGTTTTCTTGCATTTTGAGCCTTTTGCATTTGCGGGGTTACATAATTTGTGTTCATTTTTCCCTTTACTTTGTGTAGGTGATGCACAAAGGAAATGCGACAGAGCCCTGGAAAAGGAGAAGCAAGTGAAGGACGTTTACATGGCGTTGCAGAGTAAGACTGGGTTGTTGGAACACCAAATTAGACTTCTGAGTGAAGAGAAAAGCAGACTTGAACTCGATTTGGCCTCCCAAAGTAAAGACGTTGAGAAGAAAGAAGCAGCGTTGGAAACGTACGAGGGAGAAGAATTTATTTTTTATCCTAAGATAGTGAGATATTGATGTTTATTCTCGTCTTTAGACATTGCTTTGACTTGGAAGCAGAAAAAAGCAATTTAACGTCTGAAATGGGAGATCTTAAGCAGCAAATTGTGTCTCTGCAGCAAGAGCTTGTGATGGAAAGAACCGCTCTGGATGCTGAGCGTCAAAAGTGCCTTCAGTTACAAGTCAAAAGCTCGGAAAGAAAAGGATTCACTGATTTAGAAGATGATGTTCGAAGTTTGTCTGTTGAAATTACATCAAGCATTGGTCGCGACTCGGAAACACCTCTCCAGAGCCCTACACCGAGTTTAAGTCGTCTTTCTGGAACCAATTCTTTAACAGAGTCATTTACGAGCAATCCCTGGGCAACCCAGGTGAGATATTAATGTTTCTATCTTACTTTAACGGCCTGCACGGTTATGTGAATATTTGTCATGATAGGATGACATATTAGAAGGGGGTATCACGACTCCGGTTGCTCGTAGCTGTACGTTTGACATGCTTAGAGGGGGTACTTCGGTGTTAGAGAACTTGCAAGCGCAGTTGAAACTGCGGGAAGGTAAAACAGCTTTGGTTTGAAGTGTGTACTGACTGACAAGCCTGCTTTTGTTGTTTCCTATTAGGTGAAGTGAGTCAGCTGCAACTGGAATTGTTGCACCAAGAAAGAACCCGTGAATCCTTGACACAAGAGCTGTCCAAGCTCTTGAGCGTGAACGAGACGTTAGCCAACCAGGCCAAGGAATTGGAGGCTTTAAAAGCATTACACGCAGATTTGGAGAAAAAATACAACGCCTTGTTACAAGTAAAAAACATTTATTCCACTTTACCCGACTACTGTTTGATTGGCTTGAAACCTGTTATCTCTTCCAGATGTACGGTGAAAAAATAGAAGAAACAGAAGAATTACGCTTAGATTTGCTCGACGTCAAAGAAATGTATAAAGCTCAAGTAAGTCGAAATGTGTCATTAATATTCTTAATATATATAGGCTTCAGAAATTAATTCTTCGAGCAAATATCCCGTAATGAATATTCGTTTAGAATTTAAGATTTTTTCATTGTTTGTGTCGTTTTTTTAGATTGACCAGTTACTTCGGACCTGATGGGTTTAAAGTTTAATTAGTGTAAATATCTGTGAAGTTTAATCAGAGACATTCCCTAAAGCGTTTATTATGCACTGCGGGCTTTCAGTTGGAACGGTTTTCGTTGGTGGTGGCATGAACAAGGACTGCACGTCTGCTTTTATAAGCCCAAAAAAAGACACAACAAACACTTCTGCCAAAGTTTCGAAATTGCTGCGTGCGTGACTTACTTTTCACTGAATATCTTTGCCTGATGCACTGTGGGCGACCTAAGCCCTCGAAGGAGTGACTAAAGTTGGGTCAATAAAAGTTGGGGGGGGGGGGGCATAATGAAGATGAAAAAGCCCATTTTCTTGGCCAGCTTAAGGTTACTCGGATGGTTGCGGTTTTCCTTAGATGCAGCACTGAATAAGTGCCAAGGCGGACGTAGTCACGAGGAGAAACCTTCTGAATACAATTTTCCAACACCAACGTCCGGCTATCTATTGCTGAACCGCAAATGAAGGGAGACGTGTATCTTTATTTACGATAGACCCTAAAGTTCCTCTTTTTACATATTTATTTGGTATTTTTCACCCTCTCCGTCTCGTTTTTTTTAATAGAATGTACCTGACATACAAAAAACTTGCCCAAGTCAAAAGCTTAGCCGACCAACATTGTTTGGTGGAGAACTTTGGATTCCCAGGTCTGTACAAATGCGTAGGCCTATACAGGGCATGACGAGGCGGGAATTAGTATGCAAAGCGAAAGAAGAAGAAAACGAGATGGGACATGAACCTTTCTGTCATGCAGCGTCACGTTCAGAACCTGACATTATGTCCATTGTCACAGCAGCTATTGAAGTTTTGCAACGTTTTGGCCTTGCGCTTGCGATGATTGAAGGGAATGTAGAAGAGAATTTTGTAGTTTTTGAGCTGTTTGGGACATTTGATTTTGTTTAAAAGGTGGCTGAACCTTGCGCCGGGATGGAAAAGAGCATAGAGAAGATTAACAAGAAGCCCAAGATGGCAAGTCAAAAAGCCAACGCGAGGGTGTTTGAAAGCAAATAGATTCACAGCAGGCAGAAATGGATGCTGGACACATACAAGATGTTTTCTCCATTTGCGCGTCTTCGTTGTTTTGCTCAACCGTGTTTTTTTTATTATTATTTTGTTCAGTTGCGGCTCTCAAGGGTTTCTGGAGAGAAAAGACAACAGAATGGAAGGACCTGTCAAGAAAAAGCTTGGAAGCTAGGTACAGTCTGAATTCCAAATCCGATTCGCGTCACCTTTAGTCGCTTTGGTCACGTATTGTCCGACTTATAGGTTCCTTCACAAGGACAAAACTTAAAAAGGGAATAGGGAACATGAAATAAACCGAAAGGAAACGGGAGAAAATCATTACGGGTTTTTTAATAAAAAAAAATTCTGGTGGGGATAGCTCGAGGACTTTACCCTGGAAATCGTAAAACTACGAGCCCCAAAAAATAATGCAAGACAGCAAGTTCACCATGTTAAGTACCCATTTCTCCATCACCTCCTTCGACGTTGGTAGTACTAACCTAAATCTTATTATTACGTTTTCTTATCTGGGTTTTCCTTCGGTGCCAGTGAACATTGACCGAGACCGAATATCGTGTGACAGTTGTACTCAATGGCCGGAAAGTCAGTTGCCGCACGAAGCGAAGGAGTATACGGCGGCGGGGCTACAACGGTTGCGTTTTTAAGTGAGGGGGCGTGGCCTTCCCTGCAGCGCACAGCTTTCGCAACGCCTCTTTCAGCCTGCCCTACGACTACCACAGGATATAGGGAACCGTGATTACACGAGACGGTGTCAGAACGTCGAAAGATGCCGTACAGATTGCTAGCAAGCTTCTTCCCCAAAAGCCCACAAGACGTGGAACATTGTCTTTACTTCAGTTTTAATTTCACTTAATGCGTACGCCCTTATTGTATGACTTTACTGTGTAAATATTTTGGCGCGCAAAATGATCTTGGTGACTCCTACTGGATATTTTACGAGTTAAGTTTGGATAAAGACTATACAGCTGCAAAATGAATCAAGCCTAGTGTTAATATCTTCATTAATCGTAGGTAGTGCTATTTTGACACCTCGAAACAAAATCTGTCAGTGCTGGATTGTTAATCTGCCTTGTGCTGAACGTATGAACCTTCAATACAAGGAATTTGAGCAAAAGTAGACTGTGGGAGCTGCTCTACATCGTGGATTTTTTAAAACTTTTTTGAACGAAGTAAGTCAACAATCAATCTTTTATCCGATTTTCTCACTGGGACGTTTTATGGCGTTTCCATGTTCACGCATGAGTTTTTTGCCGGTATTTTTTTTATTCAAGACTCCCTTTAATTTCCCTAAACCCCTCCACCAGAATTCCCTATACCTATTCCTTCACACTTTTAGCGTCGTCCTTCACCTTGAAAGAAAATTGTTACATGTCCTAAAGAATGCTTTTTTTTTCTAATCTACGCTTCTGATCTCGATAGCGTTGGCGCTCGGTGCTTATTCCAAAGACCCAACTCATTATGAAGAATATAATTGGTGTCATGGCATAGCATGGGTTGTACAGGTTCTTTTCTCTCGAGTCTTGTATTTCCCCCTCTTTATGCCTGGCGAAGCTATCTGTCTTTATTTTTTATGTGTTCCGTAGGCAAATGTTTTGAATGCAGGCCATGAAAGCGGAAACTTTCAGAGGGAGCTCATTTGCATGTAGCATTCCTATTCCGTTTTCTACACACGACTCACCTTCGCTTCGTTTTCTTTCTTCGCGAATAGTCCAAGGGAACCAGGATCTTCTGGATTCGGGTTCGTGTTCGGCCTGTAACTCACATTCTCTCAATAACCACTTCAACCTTTTCTTTTGTTCAAGTGCTTGTGCTCATTTTTTCCCTCTTTTCTTGTTCAAGCGTCTCTACTCCTTGTCCTGGTGCGCTTTTTTCTATAGAGTTTATATTCGGGAGACGGGACCGACAGCCCAGCAGACAAGTTCATTTAAGACTTTCAGGTCGAAATTGTTTCTAGCTCGACAATGTCTTTAATTACTGAGCCTTCCCCGCTATCTCATCAACTAAAAGGTGAGGTGGAATAAGCGTTACAGCGTTGGACAAACAGAGTTTTCTCTTCGACCTTAAGCTTCCATCCCAATTGCAAGACATCCTAATGGGAGGTAAGGGGGCATAGACGGTGATGACATTCCGACGTCATGTTCCACAGCTCCCAATTGCGTCGAAATTACAAAAATAAAGTGTTGGCTGTTCTAACGCTCGCGTGACGTCCGCAGGAAGGACTTGTTGTTACCATCCAGGACCCCGAAACAACTCTCTTTATGTGTCACAATTCCCGAAGCGAGTTTAAGCGTCAGACCTTTTACCCGTAGCATGATTAAAACTTGAAAGGGAATCTTGCAGCTGTGAAGTTCAACATGGTCAATGATTTCTTTTTTAAGAAAAAGAAAGAAGAAGAAGAAAAACTTTCAATGGCGCGATATATGAAATGTAGTCACGTCGGGATGGGCGCCACCTTAATTACTTTTCACCTCTGGAGCCGTTCTTGTTAGGCGCATTAGATACGCTATGGTTCACTTCCACCTCGCACCCCTCTTATGTTTTTATAGTACTGGGAAGAAGCTGCCACGACAATGGACGCGGGAAAGTCGGTTGTGTTTTTTTAATAGCGCCGTAATGCAAGATATTCCTAGGTTATATAGAACAGTATAAAGTAAAGTCTTTTATCTTGTCTGGCAGCAAGTGGACGCTCTTTTCTTCTCTTTTTATTTTGTTTTTCGTGTGTGTGATGCCTATACTTTTATAGCAGAATAATGAAGTCTTTGAGCTCTGGTCAGCCGCGTCCAAATCTTTTATGGAAATCCTTTGGGACCCATGATAAGCGTTGATATAAAAGCTTATACTATATATAATCGCGTTGAGCGGTACTGCGGAGTAAATCGCCTGACTGCGTGACTCAAAGCACATGTATCGAACGCGGGTTTCGGAAATTTGTGGGCTCGCTTTAAGGGTTGCAGGGGTTTCGGACCTTTCAGGTGATAAATAACGTAAGGGGTTCTAGATAATGAAGCTCCCATGCGCAGTATGTATCGTAGTGTTGGAACTCCGCTTTTTTTTATCTGATTGCTATTTTTTCTCTCCTTCCAGGTGTGCAGCAGGGGGGACATGGTTCCTGATGCAGTCAGTGATTCACGCACCTGTCTATTGTTACCCGGATAAGCAGCAAGCAGCAGCAGCCACACAAGCTTCTAACATCTTTTTAAAGCATCCTACAACATTGTGTGTGGGAATTGTGGGGGCTCTTGCGTTGGTTGTGTGGTTCGCGTTGCATGTTCCGGAGAGATTGTCCGTCAAGACAAGAAGATGCCTGCTGGACTCCGTTGGTTGACTTGGTGGAAATGGGGTAGTAGCCACAAGCCCAAAGAGAAGCAGGTATAAAATTAGACAAGTAAATTTAGAAATTTGTAATCCAGAAACGACCGGGGTAAAAAAAATAAAGAAAAAAAACTAGAAACCAAAGAGGATATTGGAATGGGCCCCATTTGTTTTCGCACTCAGTTTGGTCTCCAGATGGACAGTTTATTTTGGACTGAAAAGCTAAAACATAGAAAGTGAACCCCATAGCCAACGCTCGAATAAAGCTGAAAAAGTGCCAGAGGTATTAAGATAGCAATGATACGGTTATCCATCTAGTGGATTTCACTCTAGTACCGCTTGCAAGGAGTGCAAGATTCTTCATAATAGTGAAACGCAAGAAAGAAAGAAAAGGAGAGAAAGATAAGGAACAGACATAAAAACTGTGTCTTGTTTAGTCTATATGGCATGTAAGTCGAATGCAAATGAGTTAGGGAGCATGGGGCATACCCCTTTTTCCATATTTCGTAATACTTTCTCTCTATGTAAGCCAGGTCTCATTTGTCGGTAGTAATTTGTGGTAAGAAGTATGCAAAGGCATGTGGCCGCCTTCTCGGTTTCTTGTAATGCATGTGCATGGGATGTGTCTATATACCCTTGGCACCTGCTTTCCTTTAAAATGCACGGGACGCAGGTGCCAAGCAACTTGAAAAACACCGCCTATTTTAGTATTCCATAGCGATGGATGTGGTGTTGGAGGACTCCAATTTAACTCCTTGAAGAATACCAGGCATATGTCAAGGTCTTTTGGCAGAGGCTGTAGGCTGGTTAGAAAGATGCGAGCGAGTGTGTGGAAGGGCTGATTACATATTACCCCATTAAGTTTTAAGTCCCTTCAGAACAAAGTGAAAACAGCGGAGAGGCTGAAATAGCTAAGGCAAATAAGATATAGGCAAAGTAATTGAGAAAAAGGAAAAGTCCCTGGTCTGGGGCACACATAGCTATTACCTGAAGCGGGACTCCTCCTTTTATCATTATGATTTTTTTTATTTGAAAATGCTCTTATGTAGGTTACCGACATACCATTTAGACCTTTATCCATCGTGCGTTTTTTCTAGAACATATGTGGAGAAACGTTGGGGTTTGTGGGGTAATGTAGGACTTTATTGATCTCAACCTTGATGGGGGTACACAGATGGAGAAAAAAGGTGTATTGGTCACCAAGATTCCAATATGTTGCACTGTTTGGGACATTTTTGTCTTGGAATTTAGTAACGGATGGCTAATTGGGGTCTTTGATTGCATTGCAGGAGGCGGAGCCCGGGATTCAGGCGAGTCTAAATCATGGCACTTTATCACGGGGTGCGTCCCTGACTAAAGGTAAGAAACTTTCTACTAGTAATAGTAATATTTCTTATAGTCGTACTACACCAAGGATTAATTGTCTCAGCCTCCTGGAGTCAAGGGAGCTATTTATGCGAAGCGCAGTGCCCCAAACCTTTCCCAGATGAGCTTATTTAATTCCGTAAGACGCAAACGCCCTTTTCTGTTATCATACCACCTTTTAACTGTCTGCGTCTGGGATTCAACTCTCAACTTTACCGCTCCGTATTTCTTCCTCCATCGTATTTCATTTTCGTGGAGAAGTGCGTTGATTCGAGTCCCTCGACCACGCAATGTTACCATTTTCTCTTTTTCCAACCCTTGTAGAGTATATGGCTCATTTGTTCGCATATTACTGGCGTGTCGAACGCTAAGACACGTTTAAGTACCTCGAAAATCGAAGTTTCCGTGCTAACCAGCCAAACGGTTAGCTTAGGCACATCGCAAAGCAGAGCCCTTTTCAATGAATTTATTTACTTCCTAAAGCTTTACATGTGTATCCCATTTATTTGAATTCGCCGGCCTCTTTCCTGGATGGAACATTTACTGCCATCTATGCATGCAACTTTTAAGTAAAATTTTTATTTACCTAAATTCAAGGGGCAAATGACAATGCCCCTTGTTTCAACGCAGGAGCAGCCATCTATCGCTAGTGTAAGCAAGCTTGTACTATCTGCCTGTTTTCCAGGTGCAACAAGCGATATATCTAAATAGAAATAGCGTGTAAAAATCGATCAAAACAACGGGAAATATAATTTGTGTTTTGACGAGTGGGGAAGCAAGATGTTTATAGCGTGGGAAAGCGTCTGCCCAACTATAAGTCTTTATTAGTAAGTTACTGTCCTCCTAAGATAGAGACAGCTACTAAAAACGGCATTCGACGTAAGCTATAGCTTCGCTTAAGTGCGCTATCGCGTTGCGCTCGGTAATTAGGAAAGGGAAAAGAGCAGAAACAACGAGTTTCGGGGTGAATATCGCGTCATATGTGATAACTAACTTTTAACGAACCGTTCAACCCTTGTCTTGGGATTCAAGGTCCCCTTCTACCTGATAGATAATTAGGGAACCAAATTGTCATTCCACTTGTAAAGTAACTTGATTCGCCGGAGGATAGTGTCTTTTAAGGCAGCCCAAAGTCCGAAAAACTGACACGCGAAGTTGTCGTTGAGTCCTTGATTTCAAATCGCAATCATCTTGTCACCCAAACTTGATTCAACTTCTCATACATATTACATGTCATATAACCAATAATCATAAACTTGCCAAGTTAAAAAGCGCGGAAAAGTCCATGGAATGCTTTTAGAGGAATCCAAGGAAACCATAGTTAAGACAGCATCTGCCCTCAGAAGCCTTCTCGAGTGGTCCCATTATAGAAGTCATATTTATCCCTCCAGACGCAGCCGCGACAGGACAAGCGAGTCACACATACCCCCTCCCCCCCAAAAAAAAAGAATTTGGGAAGTAAAAGGCCATGTATACCCTGTCCTCCTCCTTTAACCCCCTCCCCCCTCATCTGCTAAAACAGACAAGTTTTTTTAAAGCTTGGCATGTCTTGTCACATGGGCACGTGTTC
Source organism: Lepidurus packardi (assembly GCA_023053545.1). NCBI lineage: Eukaryota > Metazoa > Arthropoda > Branchiopoda > Notostraca > Triopsidae > Lepidurus > Lepidurus packardi. Next base: position 6,516,000 of record JAKZAN010000005.1, on the reverse strand, counting down.
GATAAATCTACGTACTGGCAGCATACAGAACTGTTTAAAGCAGAAAGAAAAAAAGGAGCCAAGAAAAGGGCCCATTTTGTCTTCTGCTTCCATGCACGTATTGTTGTATGTGTGCACAGCTGTGCTTCCTTTTACGGTAGACGCATGGAAAAGGATTACGTTTTTACGTCTGTTTAATTTAGGCACGCATCCCTGACGTTTTCTCCTTGTCTTGTTCGTTGTACACATAGCTTGAATGCCTTGTAGTACGACCGTAAGACCTAAAAAGTCCCATGGAAAACCATTTCCGGCGCGGGAAATCACGACACTCATCAACACTGATCTCGTTGACCTCGTCTTCTCGACGACTTGGTGGATTTGCATTGCGACTAGATTCAAGCATTCACTCAAATTAAGCAACCGTGTCCAAGACCTCTTCGTGCTGTCGAAGCTGTCAGGCTTTCAGCTTTATCCCTACGTATAATTAGTCCCCGAGTGTACGATGTGAACGTTGGAAGGCCCCTGTTCAGATGTTTCTCAACTTCTCGAGATGCTGTATAAAAGCTTCACATGAGGCAGAAAGCGGAGAGTGAGAGTATAGAGAGAAAATAAGGCCAAAAAGAACACGCAAATTATATTCCTGCTTCGTTAGGTCAACAAGATCAGCATCTTATTATTTACTTAGAGTCTTAGACACTCGTGTTTTTGTTTCTTTTCTCTCCCTCTCTCTCTCCTACTCTCTCTTTCGTTTCTCGCGTCCCTTATTATGTCTTATTGATTGTAAAAGGGAGGGTTAGGGGGGTAAACCGTCCATAGTCCGTAGTGATACGCGAGAGCGACGTCGTTGGCGAGTGAAAAGCATTATTGATCGTTCCCTGTTGACCTTCCAGCGCCTCTGGTGGAAGGAATAGCCTCCTCCCAACTGCAGAATTTTTCCTTTTTTCTGTTTATTTTCCTTTTTTTTTTGCCTTCATAGTGCAATAAACCCCGTCATCAAGGTGCGTGAGGGGGTAAGGAGGAAAAAGGTTTTATCACCGGGTAACTCGTTAGCTGTAGTCAGTCAATATGCACTTTTCTCGTCTCCTCGTTCCTCATTAAGAGAAAACAAGGTCAAGGTTTATTACATTATTTCTGCACTCTAAAGCTTGCCCTAAAGCTGATCTCATTTTGCATTGACTTCTTTTTTTCCCCCACGCCGTAATTCGAGCTCAAATAAATTGGTTTCTCAAGGAGGGGAGGAAACGGGAGAGCTGAGAACTGTGAAATAAATGCATATTACTGCGCAGTCTTCCAACCTCAGATGTAGTCAGATTCAACCAGTAGGCCTGTCGCTGTAGAATATGGATTCGTAAAAAGAAGGGTGAGGTGGGTGGAGTAAAAAGCACCCTCGCTTTTAGTACTTATTTTTCGGGGAGGGTGGTATGGTTTTGAGTTGGCTATAGGCCGTACGTGGCCGTCGTCGGCATCGCGACGCCGCCGCCGTCGAGGTCAGTGTCAGTGCAGCGTCGACCCGACGACGCTAGCGGCGCTATGCAGACGTCGTATCGACGCTGGGGTTAAAGACTTCGGAGGGGTTGCTTCACCGCTAGTGCTCCCAAGTGTTGTAGCGGCGTCTTTTCTGTTTTCTCCTTTCAAAAAAAGATCAATCTGGTTAGTTTCAACCCCAAAGTGTGTCGTGTCACGAGAACGTTATTAGGGATTTCTTTTCAAGTGTGGACCGATTTACTTTGGATATGGTTATGGTGTGCAGTGTGTAAGTTCCTTGTATTTTGCTGTGCTCCTTGCTGCCATACCTTTTTTTGTTTCGTGTGGATTTCTTTTTTTTTAATGATGACCCCGAGTGCATGAGTGGAACAGTGTTTTCCGTACAGTTCAGAAAGAAGGATCCGGTCTAGGAAATTGGGTTATTTTTGGGGGAGGCAAATGAGCTGTGCGAATTAGTGTGTACATTATACCGCACGGTACGTAAAAGTTTAGTCATCGTCTCGCCTGACTTTGAACAGACATATCCAAACGGAAATTTTCTGTGCTTCATTACCCATGCACCCCCTTTTCTTTCCTATACCATTCTCATTCTCTACTTCATAGGTTTACCCTAACCAAGTTGCTTAGTTCTAAAACGAACCCCTTTTTCGCGTTTTTGCATCCCAGAGATAGAGCACATATTCGAGCGAAGAGAGGAGAGCGAGAGTGGAGCACACATGGCACCATATGGTGTTTTCTCCCCCTGTTTTCCGGTTAAATGTTATAGCACATTGAATATGTGTGTGTTGACACAAATACGACGATGACATGCTTTACCGTTTTTGACTCATATGTTTGATTGATTTCTGACTTGGCTGTTTTTCCCAGTAGGAGGGGCTCGAGCTTCTGGGACCAAGTGGAGCCGAAGATCCTTTAAAAAACGCCCCATCACCATCCAAGTAGGCAAAAAAATGAACTACATGCTCCTTTTTTGCGCATAGTCTCCTTTCAATGTATATCCTTGAAAAACAAACCAAATTCGTCGTTTTTACATTTATATTAGCGATCTTAGAGAGCGGCACGGTTTTATTACCGGATAATTACAACAGTAAAAAATTTCTTATTTTATGTAGCGTTTACTATTTTGATACAGTAGATGCCGCTTATTGTGTTCACGTTTGTCAAGGAAATATCGATTCTGTTAAGCGGAGATTCTAATAGCCGAAAATCGGAAATATGCAATAGACTGCTACGATTAATCGGCGCGTGAAACGAACGCGCTTCTTTAAACCAAAGAATAAACAAAGCATCTACTTTTTGACAATTACCCACACGTTTCATTTTTCTAGGTTCACTACACTCACTATTGTTTATTTCGCAACGATTTTTCAACAATTTCGATAGAGATGATTGAGAAATCCCTAATTTATCGGCCGCTTCCCTTTGTGGCAAATCTTTTCAGTTTAACTTGTCATAAGTTTCAGTGAGCCGCAAATTATCTTTATATTTAAATTAACCCTTTTCTTGTTCGTCGCCATTTGTTTTTTTAACAACACAACTAACTCTGTGCCTTTGAAGCCTGCTCTTACGCTTCGGTAGGGTTCTCAACACGATATCCTTTCTAATTTTTCCAGCTAATTAAGGAACTGGTCATTCAATTGAACAGCCTGCTCATTTATTTGACCGGGGAATTAAAAGGGATTTCTCCTTACGCGTAGTAGCAGGCTGGAAATGACAGGATTGTCAAAACGACCTAAATTGCAATGTCATTGGTGAATGTGCAAAATCCATGTAGCAATCACTACTGTAGTTTCGTCACGTACGTGTGAAGTTTCTTTTGAAACTGATTCTAATAACCGACTAAAATGCTATGAATTTTATCATTTTGAATCGGTCCTTTAAAATTCGATCCCATAAAGCGGCTGATTCTAATAACCAGTGATCACAATAAGCGGCATCTACTGTGTATCCTTGAAAACCAAAACCGAATTCTTGATTTTTACATTTAAATCGACGACCTTAGAGAGCGGCAGGGTTTTATTACCGGATAATTAGAACATTGAGACATTTCTTACTTTATGTAGCGTATACGATTTTCATTCAGTACTTTTATAAGCCAGCTCCAGCTTGTCTTAAAGGTGATTTCATTTCCTGTAATTTATTGTAAGGACCTGGATTTTTATTTGTTGTAAATTTACTAAATGGCTTTTGTATACACCATTTTAGGAAGTGAACGAGATTGAATACCAATTTGAGCAAGAGTGTGTGCACCAGGGAGAGACAATTGGAAGGAGTAGGACAGATCCACTGGAACCCGTGTTTTCACACCATAACAAGGGTGAGTGATGGCCCCTTTTCCTTTGATTCCATCACGAACATTGCTTGATTGCGAGAGATATAGAGATCTGAGCCAGGCGGGGGGGAGGCACATTCAGTCCTTAGATTTCTAACGTTAAGGTTATGAGTGATGAGGGGAAGGCTCAACCCAAGGCTGGACCCATTATTCATAATGGATTTCGGGCTCTTCCCCCTTTTTCGTGATATATCTCTTTTGCACCCTTTGTATATATATGTAGTACCTAGAAGTGGTGCGTGTGTCCAAGCCGTGAAGGCGAGAACTGCTGCATACTACTAAATTCTTCGCCCGCGTTTTGGGTAACGACTTGGAGGAGGAGGGGTCTAATAGCCTTCTCCCAAAAAAGAAGAAAAATCGATCAAGTCCGCCACTCTTGAATACCCCAATTTGGGGGTTTTTACCAAACATGATTGCTTGACACCCTAGTAGGGCCTGTCAAAGGATATTTCCAAGAAACGCTGAAATCGATGCAAATGAGGGTCGAACGTTTTGGCGGGAAACCGCCTGTTAACCCAATTTCGTAAGGTATTTAGAGAGACTTTGCTCCCGGACATGGTACTGTGTAATTTTGTCTAAGTGATCTGATTTTGCCTGTGGCTGCTGATTATGTAAACTTGTAAACAGTTGTCGAACCCGATAGCTGACAACCAGAATTGGGGATGGAGAGGGGGGTTGGGTATTAAAGCTGAGAGATCCTGTAGCCCGATCTCATTTCCTGGCTTTGCTTACTCCGTGTATTTGTCCCAAACATACCACGAGAAATACGACAGCATATAAAGAATGCGTAGGCAACGGTATCTCACGATAAGCGCTTTTTATAGTTTCTATTAAACGCAGAAAGGAAGGAAAAAAGGTCCTTGGGAGAGGTAAAAAGGGGGCCTATGATTTCTCGGTATACCCCCTAATGTTGGGGTTTGTCTTTATTTATTTCTCGCTGTCAAAAATCTCCTGTGGTGAAATCCCTGTAACGTCTACTCTCTGAAAATAAGAAAAGAAAGAAACGAGGGTGTCTTGCAAGCGTCCGTCATCACACATGCTGGCATTGCTTTTCCCTAAGAATCCATCTGAAACGCCCATAACTTGTCAACAGTCCCCTATGCAATTCCGTTACCCAGAAATTACTGTTAGAGAGTTGAGAATACAAAAAAACAAGGAAAAAACGTCAAAGCATGGTCATTTTAGCGTTTACGTGCTCAGATTATCAGCAGATAACGTTCCCTGATACGACAGTATTGATAATTTGGTTATCAGGGGCTTTATAGGTGTGTTGCCCTTCATGACAAAGTCCTTGTTTAAAAATGTTTGATGCTCCTATTGTTATTTTTTCCTTTTTAAAAAACTGTATTTAATAGCGTGAGCTACGCTCATTGCTAAACTTAGTTTACATTTAAGATAAGTTATCACTTTCTTCACTAAAGGTTTAGGTACTTAGAAACATACATACACACGCGTATTCACACTCGTTCATTCTACAAGGTACTGAGGTCTTATGTTCTAATGTTTCGAGGGCCGAACATGCAAATTTATGAACGCCTCAATAAATGAAAAAAAAAATTAAAATGTATGAACTGATGGAAAGGTTATTGGGTTGATCAGTAAGAGACTTTGGATTAAAGTGTAGGTTTATAATTGATAATTCTCGTAGTAGTATTGCCTTATTGTTAGTTTGATGAACAGGTTCTTGATAAATTTCAATTTTTCTGGGGGGGGAGCTCAGTGTAAGAGTTAATCTAAAACGTTTTGTAGAATCAATTCTGGTCACGTAGGTGACAAATTTGTCATTGTTGGTATTTAGACCATTAGGTTACCAATTGCAAGTATGACAAAAGGCCATTGACATGCATGACATGTTAGCATTAACCCTTTGGCGAAGGGACTTGCAGGGTCTGACTCGCATTTTTGCATAATCTGCTTGCGATGGCCAAAAAGTTGTGAGCCAAGTGATGGAATGCATTGTCTCGACTGGCGACAGGGTACATGATTTGATATATGACGGACCAACGTTGGCTCATCATTTATCGCATTAATCTGGCTAAGTTAACTTTCCAAGAAGTACACGTGCCTGCTATTATTTTAAATATAAAATAGTTTAGGATAAGTTTCAGGCGAAGGGGTCGTTGAAGGGTGGGTTGAGACTTTGAGAAACGTCCATCGTACGTCGTAAAAATCTTTTGGGTCTTTGGGAGCCTTGACACCCCCCACCCCCCCCTGTCTCCCATGTTCTTAAGGCTTTTGTGGCGTACAAGTTCGATATAAGACTTTGAAGGAAAGACCCTTCTACCAACACTGCAACGCTTTACTCTCGTCTCCATTTTATTATTTTACCCCTGGAGCACCCTTAACTTTCCCCCTTATATGGGTTTCCTTCCTTTCGTGTGCGTAGTTCACAAGGCTACGAGAATAGTCTCCCAGAGAGAAAGAGAAGAAGATGGGGGCCAAGAGCTATCTAATGGACACCGGTTTTCTACTTCTTCTTGTGCTTCTTTTGGGTTGGGGAGGATAGGTCATTCCAACACCATAATGGGATAGAGAGGAGTACATAGGAATAAGGTTGTTAGGGCAAAAAAATCTGCTTGGGAAATTGACGCCATAGCTTTATTGTACTCATCTGGGTTTTTCTTACGGTCTCTGGAAGGAAACGTTTTTCTCGCCTTGTCAAATGCAAAACAGACTTGGTTTTTCAGAACACTAGGAAATGAGCGTTTTCTTTTTGATTTTTCCCTTTGGAAAGCTGGGCTCCGAGTGTCGTGAGTAATGCGAAGGAGATTGAGGGCATCGCGAAGAATGAGATAAGGTTTTGGGTTGTGCATTGCGACAACATGTCGGTTTTCTGGATATGATAGTTTTCGGGATTCGTAGAAACCGTTGTCTGTTTTTATGCGTTTCCAGCAGGAACATATTAAAGAAACAAGGCATGTTTTGTTCTGTATCTGTTGTTGATGCGTTATACCTGACGTGCATTTGAGAAAGACAGGAAAACCTGAGGAAAATGCATTAGTTTGGGAAGGGGAAGTTCTTTTTCGTTGTTTCTTGCTTGTATATAAAGCGCGATATGCTGGCTCATCACTCGACGTGGGTGGATGCTTAAGCAGATGTTCCGTTAATTACACGCTGACGCAATTTGGCTGATGTGCGAGGCACATTCACGTCCTGTGTGTGCTGGTCACTGAAAAGCTGCGCTTTTGTATACAAATAACACTCCTGCGCTGCAGCTACACGTCTTGAAGAAGCTATTGTGTGCCCATTCTGCGCACTGCCAAAGAAAAAGGAACAGATTTTTTTACTTCTTTTTTAGAGAAAAAATAACCATGTTGTCGTCAACCTTTGCCACTTCCCTTTTCAAGGGAGGTTTGTTAACCAAAACGACGCTAAAGAAACTCACATGACCAGCTAGTTGAAAAACTCGTTATATGAGAAGGCACGCCTTGCATGGCATGGAAACTTCATAACCGGATTACATATCCTTTCCTGCTGCTGGTATTGGATTTTTAGCTTTTAGATCGCCTGGACCGTGAGGAGGCAATTAAAACCTAATTTCCTTCCCATTAACCTTCCAGCTTTTCTGATGTACAAAACGGGAGCAGCTAGAGTCCCGGAAGGTTCTCTACGTTATGACTAAATTGTCTGCTATTATATTTGTCATTTTAACTCCTGACAGTTGCACGTTTAACGCCAAACTGCTGGTCGAGGAATATTGCGAATATTAAAAAGGTGTCCGATCTTTTTATAGTCCCATGTTCATATGAGAAAGTATGAGCAGGAACCGTGAATAGCGATCATGAAGCCAAGTTTTCGGTTCTAAATTGTAACTAACAAAAATTGCAACTAAATTGTCTTTTATTATATTTTTATTTTACTTCACTGATGTGGGAAACTGCTGGTCAAGGAAATTTGCAAAAAAGTGTATTTTAAGGTCATCCGATCTTTTTATAGTACCAAGTTCAAATGAGAAAGTATGAACCGTGAATAGCGATCATGAAACCAAGTTTTCGGTTCAACATTGAAACTAAAAAAAAATTGCAACTAAATTGTCATTTTTTATATTTCTCTTTTAACTCCCGACAGTTAAGACATGTAACGCCAAGCCACTGGTCAAGGAATATTGCAAAAAAAATTGTCTTTTAAGGGCACCCGTTTTTTTTAATCCCATATTCCTGTGAGAAAGTATGAACCGTGAATAGCGGTGATGAAGCGAAGTTTTCGGTTCGAAAAAATAAAACGAGCCCCGGTGGCGAGCGCCAATAGTGGCCACTAGCGGCTGTCATGGTAATCAAAACCTGTGAGCCCCGAAAACTTCCCCCTTATCGCCCTCTCCATTTCCAGTTGTTCGTCAACCGCTGGAGCTTTCTGTTGTACACAAAGCAAACGGAATAAATTAGCGTGGGTTTTCCCTGGCACAAATTCGCTCCGCTTGCTCTGGATTAACCATCATGGATTCCAGTTTTGTGACTATTGCTTATGCACTCGGGTAGTAAGTGTTGTACTGTTCCTAAATCAGTGTAAATTCAAAGGGAAGGATGCAAAAAAAGGGCTTTAAAAGTTGTGGAATTTAGCGACAACGCACTTGGAAAGTTATCAGTACGTGTCCGCCATAGCAAGCCTATTGGAAACCTGTTGCTATGCGCTTTAGTGACAAAGTTGTTTTGCCTGTCACCGTCTCGAGATGCCACAAGATTGGCTATCAGCATCTGGCCTAGTCCCCTTAACAGTGAGAAAGGTGTAATTTTGCCCAGCAAATAAGCAAAAGACAGACAACACACGTGGCTGGATTAAGTGGCTTTACGTCTTAATTAATGCAAGGAAGCAAGGCCGTTGTTTTCCTTTGCTTTTTGTTGTGAGTTCGTCTCTTACGGAGTCGAGGAACATCGGAAGATTGTGGCGCATTTGGCTTGCGGAGTATACACAGACGCTTGTTTGCCTGTATCCAGACTTCGTCCTTGGGGGGAGCCTTATATTCCCATCAGTCCCAACCATGCGCAAACTCAGTGGTAAGTCACAGTATGCCTCTCCGCCCAAGTTAAACAACTCCATTTGCGAAAAGTTTTCCTTTGGAAAAATGTTTGAGGGTTATCGCCCCACCTCTTGAGATGCTCTTGGGAAAAGGTTGTAAGGTCGCATATGCATACGTTGATGGACGAGGTTTATTTATAGTAGGAAAATGGCTCTCAAGTTGTTAGTTTGCCGTTCGCGTGTGCTTGTTAAAAGGGGAAGGAAAAAATGGAGGCCTAGTATACGACTCTTGCGCTTTAAAACGCGTTTGGCGTCGTTTAGATTTGCTTCTAGACAGCTGGGCCATTTATTTTACAGCACTTCCATCTCTTTTGCCCGTTTCCCCAAACCCATATAGTACCACCCTTTGAAAAACCACGGGGGCTTTAATTTTAGCTTTGCTCCACTCCTTCCTAACTTGAAGTTTTTTTATATTTATTTATTTTTAGGTTAGTTTTATGCGGTTTTACAGGATTGAGGTTTTTCGAGGACCATGTCAGTAAAGTCTGTTGTAAAGTAGTTAATGCTAACGATAGTAAGACCTGAAAGCAAGCTTGAAAGTTGAAGTAGCTTCTCCAGCTTGGGGATTTCTGGTGCTCATAAAAAATGGGGGAAAGGTTGTGATCAAGTTTCTGTTCTAGGTTGCCCTTATCTCAGTAGAGCTCCTGATTCTGAAACTGGTGGTACAGCACATGGGGGAACAGTCAGACCAGATGGCCTCAGGTTTGTGGGCTTTATTCCTCTCGTTTCCGTACGAACGAACCGTTTTCCTGGGCTTTCTTGTGGCTTTTGTTATTGGAAAAGTGTCCGGGGCCTTTTAGGCCTGGAGGTGTAAAGAACGTACATTATAGTATAGGAGTAGACGCCGTCTGTTCCCGTTGTAGAGGATTAGAATGATCTTTTAGGGACTCTGGTAAGAAGGACGTGGAATAAGCTCATTGCCATGCACGTGCTTTGCATACGGCAGCAAGAGCTTAATTAATGGATTACGAAACAGGAATGAAGAAGGCACTGGGGGGCTTCTGATGCTTTCTTGACATGTGACAGTGACATTGACGGAGTGGACGCGGCGTTCAGAGGAATGACATACATTGTCACACGTCGTTTTGGCCTTCTTGAACAACATGAAGAAGAAGCAAGCCACCAACGTCCAAATCCTGGTTCAGGATATATGGAACGCACGTAAAGGGAGTTTCCAGAAGCCACGCCCGTCCGCGTCATTGATTCGCCTCGTTTTCACATTTTCGCACTACGTTCTCGCGCTCGCGTTTCGGGCAAGTTAAGGAATTGGGACAGGTCAAACGTCAAACAAGTTTTGCAAAGAAGGAAAAAGACGAAATGATTGAGCAGCTCGACGTCACCTATGTATCAGTATTCTGGATCTTTCAAAAAAGGTACGATCCTATAATGAAGTCTGATCGTATCGGCGTTTTACCGCAAAATGGCAGGCATAGGATCGATTTTTTTAGTAAATGTATCGATCAAGTCAGGCGATCAAGTGTCCACAGTTCGATTTTTATTGTATAATTTTTAGTATTTTTTTATTCGAAGTGTATTTGTATGATTTTTTTCCCCATAAAATGATCGGATCTGATTGGATCGGATTCTTTCTGATCCGGATGTATATTTTTAAAAGTTTTGCACCATCGAATCGGACCGGATCGATGAAGTTGAAGAATGATTGAAAAATGATCTAAGATCCAGAACACCGCTATGTACGGGGGAAATAAGGGTTTGAAGCAGCTGAAACTTACTCAAGTGTTAAAAAATAGTTAAAACTAAAGGGAAGGAAGTGATCCATCATTGGATTTCGAGAGGAAATGGACCCTGTCTTTTGTTGCCTTGTGTTTGTGTGTGACTTATGGGAAGTCGTACCTCACCTACATCACTATATTACTAGCCCAGGTGATAGAAAAAAACTTGTGGTTTCCGAAAGCTTTTAAAAAAGGCTCCAAGTTCAAAGCTCAGCTAATATCCTGCATCCTATGCAGGATAAGAAAAGACAAAGTCCAAGGGGGACAAAGATAAAGGTTGCGAGCTAATTTTTGCGTGGTGGGGGGTTTTTATGCTGAAGTAGCCCACGCCCACGCGGAGTTTGTGCTCAAGGCGTTTTTTGTAAAGGTATACAAAGCCAAGACTCTCCCCTCCCCTCGCAAAGTTTTGGCAAGGTTATAAAGGCACATTTCATTTCCGTCCAATAATGTTCCTTTCCTTGCCTATATGAGACCAGCATAGCATGGTAATGGGAGAGCCCAGGTGTTAAGCAACACGTTCGCACGTAGTCGTACGATGTGTATTTTCTTTTGTATTTTTTCACCTCGAAATTCAGAGAAAAAAAGGTAAAAAAAACGTGCCAGGACTCACGGCGCAAGCAGACTGCATTGCACCAGCACAGGTGCCTGGTTTTTCAGCAATTTCACTGGTATATGACTACGCTTAGCTTACTGAGCAATGAGCAAAAGAGCAAAGCATTAACGAAACTTCTAGCTCAAGGGGTTTTCCCAACATTTCCCATTCCCTTTTATCCGTAGGAGCGTAGGCACTAAGGTTGGCTTTAGCTTTTTGCCTTTGGGGTTCCAAGTCGTAGATGTGTACCTGGAACCATTTCCGGTGGACTAGAAGTAGCTGAGGGGACAATTCAATATTTTGGAATGCTAATGACCCGAATCCTTTAAAGAATCTTTCGCTTGGAAGAACTTGTTCTTCTTTTCTTTCCTTTCTTATATTAACGTCTACCTGTGTCTACGAGAATCATCTGCGTGGAAACTTGACGTTTGGGAGAAGTAAAGCTTTTTGTTTGCTGAGTTTTTGTACTATTTAAGTTTTTGTACTATTACAGTAGATGCCGCTTATTGTGATCACTGGTTATTAGAATCAGCCACTTTACGGAATCAAATGTTAAAGGACCTATTCAAAAGGGTAAAATTCGTAGCATTTTAGTCGGTTAGTAGAATCACACTTTCGGATATTGGAACCTATTTCAAAAGAATCTTTACATGTACAGTGATGAAACTAAAGTAGTGATTGCTACATGGACTTTGCATATTGACCAATGAGATTGCTTTTAAGTCGTTTTGTTACGAAAGAAACAATAGTGGGTCTAGTGAATCTCGAAAAAGGAAATTTAAACAAGCTAGTGCGTTTCACAGGACGATTAATCGTCGCATTCTATTGAATATTTCGGTTATTAGAATCCCCGCTTAATAGACTCAATATCCAATTGACAAACGTGATCACAATAAATCGGCATCTATTGTATTAACGTTTAACTATTGTCTTGGATAATCATCTGCATTGGAATACGACATTTGGGAGAAGTAAAGCTTTTTTTTTATAAGGGTATGTTTTTTTTAGTATTATTATTGTTTGAAGCAGCAGGCTCTCGTGCATTGCAATCGCTTGATGAAAGGGAAAGTAATGGTGGTGGATAGTCACGTGAGTAGGATGAGAAGACGGAAAAAACGGTGTCAAGTGCGCACTGGGAAAAGAGAGAGGGCGGACGAGTTTTTAAGAGGCTAGGCAAGCCCAGCATCTGTAATTTGCATACGACTTAGTTCCGTTCGTTTACGGTACTCGGATCCGAAATTGGGGTTAATTAGTGTGGTGGGAGTGCAAATGACCGGTTCGGTGTCATTACGTGGTGGGGACGGTGAGGGAAAAGCACAGAGTATGACCATGTGTGTGTTATTTGGGTACTTTAGGGGTCTTGTGTGTAGATGTGTTTCAGATGTGGGTCAGGCGAGCAGCTGGTCAAGCCTGCGTGACGTAGTGGAAAATTTTATTTAGAGAATTGAAAGGCGTTAGGGTGTTAAAGGAAAAAGGAGATAAAGGGGGTCCTTGAAGCAATGTGTAGCTTTTTTAACCCACTCCACCACCTTGTGCAGTTAATTAATGAAGTCTGGGTGCTAGTTATGGGTCTGTGGACGTGGCAAGGTTTACTAATGAAGCAGAACAAGAAAAGCTATCACTTACTCCTTCCCAGCAGCAGTATCTTGGAGCAAAAGCACGCTTAGGGCACCCAGTAGGTGGCGTTGATGGCTGTTTGGCGTCAAGAAATGGAAAAAAGGGATGCATTATGCCCTTCATCATGGAATGTTTGATTGCTTGGCTTGCTTGCAACAATATTTTACAGGAATATGGGTGTCGTCCCGTCAATTGCGAGCAAAAAGCTGTCGATATGCAAATAAGTCGAGGTATCCACCACGCCCCCCGTTTTCCTCTGCTAATGATGTCTGTCTTTGACCGCGCGCAAGACAGATAAACGCCCTGTCTTGGCTCCGCGCTAAAAAAATAAAAAAAAAATTATTTACTTGGAAGTAATTTACCTGTTTTCTTGGTTTACCCACATCATAAGCTTCGGATAACAGAACAGTGGAAAAATACGCACCAAATTGTTAGTTTTATGCAAATGAAGCTTTCAACGTAACCGGTCCTTGTCTATCATTATCTCCAGTTCGCTTGATGGTGTCGTGTTTTCATGTTACGGGGAAAGATTTTCAGAGAATATAAAAAGGGAACATATACAATACGTACACAATAGTGATGCAAGGAATTCGAATTCCATCCGTCTCAAGTTTCGCCGTTTCCTGTGCGAATTTCCTTGAGAGGTTTTATTGATGTAACCCGGTATTCATGTTGCAACTTGCCAGGGGATAAAAGAAGACAAATTAGTTGGGAAAGGGTGTTTGTATACCGATCTATCTACATAGATGGATATACAGATACACATGAGGGGTTGAATAACGCAATTTTATTTTTTGTGGGATGGTTTTGCATATGTCGGCAGTTGCAATTGCAGTCTAGATGATTATTACATGTTTGGCTGTATGTTATGTATGTGCAAGTTTTGACTTGAGCCGCCTTCGTCTCAAGAGATGTGGTTCCCATACGCATTTGCATTCCGCCTTAGTGCCTGGCGCCTCTCGTTGGATATGCTGGGGCGGGTTGTTGGTCTGGTCTGTTGAAATGAAGGTCTATGCAAATGAGGTACTTGGCGATTCCCAAAGTGGAATGGATGCTCTTCTCTTAGACTGGACGCTCCTCCGTAGTCGGCTCTCGGACCTCGATTTCATAAGATTTACCTCGGTTTTTCGGAGGAAAGAGTAAGAGTGAGCTTGCGAACCGTTGGACGCAGGTTTTGCAGTGACTCGCATTTAATGACCAGGTATACAGGTGCGCTGTGCACAACACTTTAGCGCTTTTTCAAAGCACAGGTGTATCTCAGGTGCGGCCGGTCCCATAAAAGTGACGTTGTCGTTGTTGTTGTCCAGGAAGTGGTTTTTTGTTGTTTTTGGCGAGGATGGCTGATACAAGTGCCGATAAGTGGAAGAAACGGTTCACTTGTTTCAAGAGCCCGTCACCCGTCCTCGAATTAAAACGTCCCGCTTCGTCAACAGTGAATTCTTCTCAGCCAACAGTGAATTCGTCTCACGGGCAGTTCCAGCTGTCGTCGACTTATCGCAGTTTCCGAGATTCGGATATCAGTATTTTGGAAGAGGAGCATAGTATAAGCTTGACCACGCCCACGTGCAAGAGTTTTGCTAGACGATGTCAAACGCTACCTTTGCGCGCAACTTCGGTGTCGGGGCGCAGGAATGCTGCACCAGGATCTCCAACTCCGCTAACTCCTCTGCACGCTCAGCATATTAATGAAGTTGGAGCTCAAGTGCTTCTTTGCCACAATGCCTTGGGAGAAAAAGAGCACGGAGACGAGGAAAAGGAGGAAGCTGCAGCACCAGAGCGGGAAGAAGAAGCTGAACTGCAAGACAGTTCGAGTCACAGCAACAGCAGGCTCAAACAACTCACATTAGGGGCAGAACTAGTTGGAGTGGTGGTAGAGGAAGGGACGGGAATGGTTTTGCATTCAGGACCAGCAGGAAGGCCTCCCAAGCATAACACAACCAAAGTCGCGCTACGAAATACACGCTCCATGGCCAACTTGTCATTACAATTAACGACTTCGGGGCCCAGTACTTGGCTGAGCGTAAGCAAATGCGTCCAGTCGACTGTAGCCAAACGTGAGTTTTTTTGTCTTCCCAAAAAGTTGGAAAACGGGGAAGGAAAACGACCTCGACCTTGCCGATTGGGGGGAGAGGAGGAAAAATAAATGAAAAAGTGGTTTGTTTTAATCGGAGAGGCACATGTAAGCTGGCGGAAAAGACGACTTTTCTGTTTATGGCGGTGGAATTTTCTTGGTTTGTGGTCCAACCGGATTGGATGGCCAATCAATTTTTTTGACGCAAGAGAGATTAGATTAAGGCACCTTTTCTCTCGTGTAGCACAACTTGGGAATAGTAATGAGCTGAAGCTGCGAACGAAAAGAACGTTAAAGGTTTTTTTCGTTTTCCCCCCATAAGTTATTATTATTTGGAAATTTGGAAGGGTGCGAGAGGGAAATATTTATATATGTAAGGCTTGCTTTAGAGACGACCTTTCGGGTCGTTCCACCTGCATAAGTTTACGGTTCCAAGGGTTAAAAAAGGATTAGGAATGCCGTTGGGAACGTTGGGAAAGCTGTGTGGGGTTTTTAAACGAATGTTGATGTACGGCTTATTTGCTAGTGACCGTAGCATTTGGAATCGGTTTTAGAGTTGCCTCCCAACAAGGGGAGTTTCCTATTGAACCCTTAAAAAATTAAACAATGTCATTCTATTATTTTTTATTCTATTTTTTAAGGTGGTAAAAGGAGGGAAAAGTGATGGCAAATGGGAGGTATGGAGTTACTATTGAACCTATTTATATTTTTTTTAATGTAAACTGTGTCATTGTATTACTTTTATTTTCTAAAAAATTTTAAGGTGAAAACGGGGTAAAAGTTATGGTAAATGGGGGGGTGTGGTAAATTGGGACAAGTTGCATAAAATTGGGGTGGAGTAGGGGTTTGGAGTCACGAAAAGGGCTCAGTCATGGTCTCATTTGCATAGTGCCGTGTGTAATGTTGTGTTGGTTACGCGCCCCTTTGGCTCATACTTGTATTTGGAATCTTTTCTAGTGAGTTCGCTAAGCCAGCGGGCCTCCGGAGGACTGGGCGAAGAAAGGAGACACCCGGGAGGAGGCAGAACGTCGTTATCTGTCAAAAAGGTGGCTCCGCCTACCGTTCCGGACCCGCCCAGTATCTCGCATAGACTGTCCGGTTCCAGCTTTGGGTCGGGAGGCTCCACGTCCACGGATTCGTCCGTCTTCACGTCTGCTTCGGCAGGGTCGGGATCCGGATCCGGGTCGATCGGCTATTGTAGCGCGGAACAACAAGACAATCGGAGTTCTTTAGGGCTGGATGAAGCCTATTATCCACCCCAAGGCTTCTTGGATATGAACAAAAGTAATAGTAAACCTAGTTTGGTTCCCTGCCAACGTTTTTATTATTAGTAGTAGTATTTTCTAACGGATCTCTGGGATTTTCTTCGCTGTGTAGGTGAGGGGTTTAGTGGGCGGAGTTTGCCATCGCCCAGTCACGTATCGCGCGCTCCAATTTTCTCCTACCCAGGCTCCCAGCATCAAAACAAGCTCAAGGGCCAGTTATCGCCTCCTGGAATGATGGAAGACCAAGGCATTGATATGACTCAGGTATGACTTTCGTCTCGCTCAATAACGAAGGGATAATGAAAGTCAGAAATGCTAATTTACTTGTTATTTTTCGACGAGCAGAGTCCCGGCCGAGAAAGTCCTTCGGGAAGCACAGGGAGCAGCAGTACGGGTGGCAAAACAGGAGAGTCGTGTCGCGTGCTGCCGTTACCTGGTTGTCGGAATAGTACAACGTCTTTAGACAGTGGGCGTGCCTCGGCCGACCATCGACATCCGTCAACTTCATCTACGTGCACTTCAGCTTCTTCAGGACCTTCATTACTCCTGGGCCCTGGACCCACCTACAGGCTCTCGGGCCAATCTTACGACTCGATGCGCCACAGTTACCATTCATCTTCATCCAGTTTGGGCTCTGGAAGAATTGAAGACGTCCATCGACTTAATGCAGTTGAATTGCTCGCCCAAGGCGTGCCTGTAAGTTCCTTTTCTCGTTTTAAGTTTTATTTTCTGTCTTGACTTCGCAATTATGTCTGTAAAAAAAGAGAAGAAGGGAGGAGAATGAGGCGGACCTGTTGAATTTTTGGGGAGACGGTTTTTAGAGAATTTTTACTTAATCAATTTTTTTTTTAGGAACATGAGGTGTTGAATGCCTGGTTGACAGATTTGGGACTGGAAGATTACTACGATTTATTCGTCCGCGCTGGCTATGATATGCATACCATCATCCGAATGACACCCGAGGATTTAACGGCAATTGGAGTGAAAAAGCCCAACCATCGTAAACAACTCAAGTCGGAAATTGCGTTGCTCAACATCCCGGATGGACTACCTGAATTTATACCGGTAAATAAATTCCCTTTTTTTTAGCCAATGCGCCTTTGAAGTTCCTTTTTTTTTGTTTGCGGAGCTAAATGGATGCTTATATACCAGGGCCGCACCTTTTCTAACGTGAGCTTCCTTGCTTGCCTGATTTATGGTTTACCGAACGGGACAAAAAACAGAATCGAACCTGTTGCACTTAAGCAATCCACCTATTAGCTTTTTTATTGCTGGTTAAAACGAGAAGGAAAAGTATAGATAGATAGTCGTGTGTTGAAGTGTTTCATAGAAGGGTTCTGAAGTGGTGCAATAATGTGGAAAATATTTTTTACAGAATTTTGACTAGTTTTTCTAAAATGTGCGGCTTTACCTTATTTTTTTCTGTTTTATTTTTTACTATTTTTTTTTCTGCTACATAGGACACGTTGGAGGAATGGTTATCGCTGCTAGGACTGGCAGAATATAGCCCCAGTTTCAGACGACAAGGCTATCGGACAGTGGAAGACGTGGCACAGCTAACGTGGGAAGATTTGGAAGATTTCGGCATCTTGCGATTAGGACACCAGAAGAAAATTACCTTGGCAATAAAGCGAGTTAAGGATATCTTGTCAGGCAAATGGGTGCCTCCACCTCCCACCAATTCTATTGTGCAATCCCAATGTTATACCCAAGTAAAGTTATAGTTTCCTGTACTTGTCCCTCTCAACTATAACTATTTTTTTTTCAATTATAGGAAGTCATGATAACGACACATGCGCCACCTTCGCCGTCTGATATCGCTCCGTGTCCCTTCCCTGAATTGTCTTCCTTCTCCAGACCCAGTCATTACGATGTTCCAAGACCATTAATCCATCCATCCAGTACGGTGCCCGCCCGTACTTTGGTCCGCCCATTAGTTTCAGACCCGTACTCGCACTACGGCCACTCCCGTATGCTCCATCCTACCCATACCTATCAACCGGATGTCGTAGCTATCCAGGTAAATAATTGATTTTCGTAATAACAGTGTAGAATTGGACTGAATCCAATATCCGAGTAATAAAAAAAATAGTCAAATTGAATGAGACAGGAGGAGGATCTTTATTAATTATATTTTTCGTTCCAGATTCATGAGCGACCACCCCAGCCGACCGTTTTTAACACGTTCACTTTACGGCCCAGGAGTTACGATGATGGAGACCTAGTTCCTAAGCACCCCAACTTGTACCCAGTCCAGCATACCGAGCAATATCATGGTGGGACCTTACCTCGGCCTAAAGGGACTGTGAAACCGCGCCCTGTTGCCAAAATTACCGCCAAAACTCGTTTGGACAACAGCAGTGACCCAGATCACTCCGATATGGGAGATTGCTCAACCACACACGGCGAGTACGAGAAGCAACAACTACAGCAAATTCCGCAACAACATTATGCTTCCTTTCACGCCAAACTTACCATAAAACCCCCTCCTCCACCCCCACCCAAACGGACTCAGTCGATCGAGGACGAATCCGTCAAAAGTAATAAAGTAATGGACGACCCTCACCCTTTACCACCGCCTCCGGATAACTTGAGTGTCTTAAGCTACTCGGAAGACTCGGAAGATTTCCCCCCGCCTCCTGCGCCCATGTCTGCTTCCGAATTAATGCAACATGGTTCGTCGACCACTGTGGCTGCCTCGGTGCGAGAACGACTGGATAACATCTTGCAGCGAAACGGAGCTCAGTGGCCGTCCAAAATTTATGGCAGTCCTGCCCATTTCAACCCTGCCACTCACCCCAATAAGAACTATCCTAATTGGAATTCCGGTCAGGATAACAACTGCAGAGAGCGGTCGCCTGCAGATAGTCATGATTCCGAAGATAACGACAATGAGTTCCGGCAAAGAAGGAATGGGTCAGATGCCAGTTTTAAGGTATGTTTGACTATTGAAATTTTTTTTTTCTAAGGAGGAAAACTCATTTTTTACTTTTACTTTTTACGCTATACGTATATAGTCTACGTCCAGTACAGAGTCAGAATCGATGCCCTTTGCCAACGATAATCCGGGGACAATTAAACAACGCATAAACCGGCCACATGCTGCGTTATCTATGATCAGTTGCAACAGTCCGTTACAGTCGCCAGCGTTGTCAAGGAAAACACCTGGTTCAGGTAAGAACTCGTTTTTGGTGCATTGAAATGAAGTGTCGCATGAGCTTTTGTAGCCAACAACTTTCCGTAACCCAATTACTAAGTTTCTGCAGATAAGACTTGCATTTTGTGGTTATAATACGGTATCCGGGTGTTGCTGTCCATTTAATAGGCTGGCGACCATTGGAAAAGCCTGCTGCTTCTGCTTCAAGTACCACAGATGTGTTGAGTGACATTGACAATATGTTGGCAGGACTTACGGATGAACTAGATGCCATGTTGGAGGAAGAAAAGAGCGCCGCAGCAAGCACCGCCAAGAAATAAGTAGCGTTTTTTGTGGTTTTCAGTTGGAGGAACAGACAGACAGAAAAAAGGACCATTAGTTTTGAGTTTTGTTGTACGCAGCAAACAGCGCGAAGTATCAGTTCTGGGATTAGTCCAAGTGCCTAGTGGATTCATTTACTGCCCCAATTCTCGCTCCTTCCAACAAAGATTTTGAGTTTCCTTTTCTTTTATACCGAGCAAAGATGCGTTGCTAAGAAAGAAGGGATCTTGGAGGGGGTAACTTTGTCAGTGCAAAAGAGCCCCAAAGAAGCTCAGGCTTTTATACGGCAGTATAAATCTAGAAGTTGTAAAGTTTTTAGTTAGATAGCAGTACGAGTCAGGTTCTTCTCATGTTGTAGATTTGTGCGAAATTGGGAGAAAAAAAGATAACCCTTTTCCCCCCTCCCTTGTATAATTTGTAAGATCCCATTTCTTCAAGCTACATAGAGCTTGTACCTTAAGGAAACTTTTGCTGGCAACTAAAAAAAGCGAGCACATTTTTTTTTAGCTGTTTCCAGCAATTGCGTAAATAACCATGTTAAGTGTGTTTTGTTTGTTTTCCCTTTCCCAGGTAACTTTTGTTCCTTAGCCAAATTTCGTTCCCATGTGATCTTGCAAAACTTCTTAAGAAATCCTTATCCTTCCACGTTTAAGTTTTTAGTCTATGGAGTTCCTTTTTAGTTCCGAAAAGGAGTTTTCACATAGAGTAAAACAAAAGTATGCTATTTGCAGCGTTTTTTTTTTAAATATCAATTAGCACCGAAATAATTATTGCAAAAAATATTTCAACAAGTCATCCTAGAAGATAAAAGGACGAACGCCCGTTTTCTTTGTATTTCACGGCAAGAACAAAATACCAACTTTCTGTAATTTTGACAATAATAATTAATAAATAAATTACAAAATTAATCTGAAAGGATTCCAGTTTTCGTTTCTTTGTTCTTTTCCTTTTTGTTCCATTTTGGAATTTTTATGCTTTGTAGGGAGTTCATTTTTTATCGTCCCATGATCTGTGGTTCGTCAATCATGGCCAGTTCTTCGTTGATGGCATTCTCACCCTTCTTCTTACGCGAATAACTCAAGAACAAGATGCCAGCGGCAGCAAAGATCACAAAAGTTATCCAGGCAAAGACGTAGGAGTAACCGTAATGCCAAGTGGAACCAGGCGGATAAGTATCCAGAAGGTGAACACTTTCGTAGGCTGCGGCACCGGAGCAGACTTCAATCAAGACGATAACTGTCGCGGCTAAGGAATGTGAAAAACAAAACAGGTAATTTAGAGCGTCTGATAACTGACAAGACAATGAGTGACAAGAAGTACAACTATAGTCGATTGTTTGTTGCAGCTTACCAGTCAGGACATGCACGCCGGCTGCCAAGCGCTTGAAAGTGTATCGCGGGTTGATGAAAGTGTAGATGGAGAAGCTCACCGCCATTGCCATCACACAAATGCTTATTATGGCCAGTGAGATCTTTGTGCGGCGATAATCTAGTAATAATCAAGAGTAATTTAACAATAATTAAAAATCATAACAATTTACGCAAAATACGCCTAAAAAATTTAGATTAGTCATACAGCGCGTTGCACTGGCCGCACTGGTGCAATATTTTTGGGACTCGGTGCGTCAAACATGTATATCTGTACACACTGAGAGCCAAAAATATTGCACCAGTGAAGCCAGTGGAACGCCCTATTAATGGGAGACTTTCACAAGTACGATGATGGTCCTGAGTTTGTTTAGAACCCAAATTCGCCAGAAACGAAGCTGTTTTTCTTACCAGCGTGTGTTCTTAGTTTTAACTTCTTTTAGTAATTATAACGAAGTCAAAACAAGACAGGTGTTCTAAACAAGATTTCAACGTAATGGCCTCTGACTTAATGCGTTTCCAGATTCTAATAGTTTGTTTTCTGCTCACCCACGACTCTCCAGGACCAGGAAAGCTAATTTCTCTGACTTTTGGCTTTCCACAAGTACTATTTTGAAGTCCAGTCTTCTTTGTTTAGCTTAACACTTAGGATTTATTCCATTACATACAGAAACCAATAATAAACGAACGCTGCCTGGTCGTGTTGTACGTTATGACAAATTCTGTCTATTATAGGACACTGAGTGCCAGGGACGCATGTCATATGCTTCCGCAAGTTGCTTATCCTTTGCTAACAAAGAGCAAGGTAAGCGACTTTTATCATTGTTTAGAAAATGACTGTTGGTGTTTGACTTGGCTGGCGTCAACAGGGTGGGAGTTTAGATCTGTAATGCATGCAAAGGGCCAAGTGGCTGTTGCGCAAGTAGACAAATGCCATTGTACTGTACATGAGACTTTCTACACGTAACTAAATGCGAAACGCAATTCGCTTAGGTCAGAATGTCGTCATTCGGGGAGTTTTATAAGAATTACCGTAAATCGTGGCCATGATGGATTCGTGGGCTTGGCTTCCGGTTGGTTTGTTTTCCGGGGCCTGCAACTCGTGATATTCACATTTTTCTGTAAAGAAAAGAGAGAAGAAATTAGGCGCTCGACTGCCATTCTTTCATCGGCCGTTTGGCGTGAACCTATACTCTGAGGCTGTTTACAACCTTTCAGCGTGTAGATTAACGGCCGACAGCTGTGTCTATATACGAGCTTAGGAATTGTGAGGAAACGGGAGTTTTGGCAAAAACAGGATCAACCTTTCAGTTATTCTCCTTCCTGATCTATGTGACATTAAAGCATTAATTCCAGCAACAAGTCGCAATTCCTTAACTGCCTGCCCCTGCCAAATATTTTCGAGTTATGGTGTAGCAAAGACCTACCCGGGCTCACAACTTTTTGAAGCTTAGTATACAAGACGAGTGATGACTTGGTTGAAAAACTTCCAAGAATCGTACGCGCTGCTCGGCTTCTTTGTCAGAGCTTCACGTGCGGCTTCGAGAACTCACATACAGAGCTCTCAGTATTAATTAATGATTCATAACTTAGCCTCAACTACCGACCCAGATTGTTTGAATTATGTTACATCCAAGAGAATTATATGACATGTTATTTTTAAATCTCAGCTCAGCGGAACCCGACAGCTTATATCGCAAACCCCACAATGCACCATACTGTCAACGACAGCGTCGAACTCTTTGTTAGCTTAATTTGTGACGACTTCGGTTACGGGACAAAAAAAACATAAGGGAGACTCGTGCCTGATTCGTTAATTACGAATCATTACATGTTCCTAACAAGGTCCCTGTCAGGCGAAAGGAATTTAAGCTTAGAATCCTTTAAAAAACAATCGTGAACTGCTAACTTAAGCTAGGTTTATTTCAAGCAGTGGCCATGTATGTCTCTCCTGTGTCTTTTCGCGTTGTGAATATATACATAGGGAAATAGGTTTACAGTTAGGGAAAAGGGAACTCGCGCCGCCCTGGCTGTCACATGTTTGCGTTTGGCGTCGCTTGCCAAATCACCTATGCTGCCTTATTGTGCCAGCCATTCTTTCCTTCAGAAAAACTCCCAAGGGAAAAAACTAGGTCATTGTAGAGAAGAGGCGAAATAAAATTCCTAAATTCTAGACAGGAAATTAGCTCGGAACATTTTTAAAAGCTGGTTAAGCCCGGTACTACGTATTTTTTGCGTGTATTTTTATTTTTTTGTCAAGTATTTGCTTATCCGAGAAAGGGTGTTGAGCTGTTGATATGACTTGTGAAAAATTGGCTGATTTATAGCTTATGGAGTCTGAGCCAGAAAGCCAAGTTTACCTGTATGGTTGGCAGTTAGGGTACACAATCGCCACAAGCCTGCATGACTGCCGAGCGGCAACAATCCAGAGCTGCGGTTGTGTTGATGACTAGGTGTTGAGCTTGACGGGGGAGGCGGTAGAACCCAAATCCAGTAGCTGGTACTAAGCGCTGATAACCAAAGCACGAGAGCCAAAGTACACAAAACAGTGATGGCTATAAGCAATCGGCGTTCTAAGAGCAAGGCTGCTGCACGTTTGGCGCGAGAAAGAGCTTTGGATGTACGGGAAGACTTAGCCGATGGAGCTGCTAACGGTGAGTTTTTAGCTGGGTGGGGGTGAGGATTGGTAAATCGAGCTGGCGAGGCAGTACTTCGAGCCTGGGTTTGCGGAAGGTGCGCAATTTTACTCGGCGAGCCGGAATTTCGACGATTCGCTTGCGAATGGACTGTTTTGGCAGGCGAATCTGTATTCCGCTGAGTCTTAACGTTGGAGTGTTTGCTTGTGTTTGTTGTTAAAATCCGACCTGGAGATTCAGAACTTCTCGAAGCAGGAGTGTGGACACGCTTGCTACTGGAGATGGGGTTAGCTAGGCTTGTTACAGTCGCCATGTCGGCAGCGTAAGCGAGACTGATTTTAGCCACTGAGCAGGGACCTTTTGCTTTGCCTTTTGGCGGGCCCAGAACAGAGCCACAGAGCTAAACTTGCATTTCAGAAAGTGCTCTGCATTCTCCCAAGTCTTGGCACCTGGCCGATACGGATGAGTTTGGATTGTGTGTGCCTATACAACATGGCTCTCGCTAAGTCATACGGAACAGCTCAAGCTGAGAGACTAGCGAGGAATTGCGAATGGGCAATGGCTAGTAGGTTAAAAATGGAATAAAATGGAACCTAGGTTCCGTTTTAACGCAAAAAGTGGCTAGTTTGCGTTTCTGGTTGACTATTAGATCGTAATCATAAGTGTTGTGACACATGCACGTGGAAAGAACCGATATTCTAGTTTCTGGTTATAGTTATAGTATTATTATGTTGAGGAGGAGAAGTAATTTTGCGGTGTGATACGAAATAGAATAACGGCTTTGAATATAACACATGGCTTCCTTACAGTTACAGCGAAACAATTGTCGGACCCCTTCTGATTGGATACAGCGGATAAATTTCTCGCTTATAGTAATGAGTAAAAACTGTTTCAATGCAATGACGTGCATGTAAGCGACTAGTATTATACTGCATGTCTCTTGTACCGTGCACGATTACTTCCGCCTGTTATAAACGTACACCTGTTTGACTACTTTGTCAGTTAGCGTAATTGAACTCGTAGTTTGGAAGTAGGCGTCCATGTGTTTTCCCTCTTCCTTGGGCTTCCAAGGCTTTTAGACTCATTCTTTTCATTAATATTTCCCCCCCCCTCCCGTACAATAAGGTGAACACAAATTCCATCTGTCATTTTTCGTGCGTGTAAGAGTCGAACGACGTGTTGTGCATTGTGTTGGTTTCTGTAAACTTACTTTATAACCTGACAGACAGTAATAATGCTTGTTCTCGAAGACGTATCCCGAGATCAATTGTTCATTTATTATGTATTCGGACAATTAATCGCTGGTCTAATTTACCGCTATTTACCCTCACCTAATTCGAAATGCAATTTTGGGACTTCGGTTGGAATTCTACTTCTCGTTCTCATAGCGGATACGAACATAATCCATATTTTAACTGTCACCCTCATCAGTGGTCTTCTGCTTACCCAATTAAATCGTAACAAGTATAACTTGTCTCAGTTATCTAAATGTTTAATACAATTTTAATCCATTTACCGTGAGTAGATACCTTGTCGTAATTGTGGCAATTTTTAACGTGGCTTATTTGCTGTTCTATTGGCGAAAAGAGCGGTATGGCTTTTCGCCTAACCCGCATGGCAGCACCGCTGTCGCCCAAGCTCTTGCGTCTGTGAAGGTAAATGAGAATAGCCATGTCAAACACATTTCTAACGCGATTTTGTAACAGTTGATTGGCTTAGCAATTGAGCTGTCTGACACGAAAGAACTGGAATCTCGTATAGAACGTCTTTCAGCGACTACGCAAAGGAGTAAAGTAGAGGAAGAAGAATTACGAGCCGCTGAACTGGAATATGAATATCGGAACGTCAAGCCGACGTTTATGGGCATTTTTCATTACAGTTTCTGTTTCTTGGGACAAATGGTTGCTGTTTTCAAATACCGCACGTTTGTGGATATGCTACAAGCGCCATATGCTTCCCAAACGAAGTCATGGAAATTGATTCTTCACCGTCTCAAATTTTTAGTATTTACAGGTCCGGCGTACGTTATTTTGAAAACTCTTAACGATGGGGTAAGAACTGCTTACTTTAGTAGCTAATTTGTTTAAAGAGATTTTTTCGCTTTGGTTTTAGTTTCCCATGAATGACTCAATCCGTGACATTCCAGAATTATGGGTACGTCTGTGGAAACCAATCCTCTCACTTCTTTATTTCCGAGCGACGATATACTTCGTGATCACGTTCTTCGAATGCACCTTTATTATGGTTCACTGTGGTGTGTATCCTAAAAAAAGTAACGCTAAACCTGGCCACGGTCCCAAAGACTTCGTAGCTCTTGTACCACTGTAATGTAATTGGAGAGTATTGAGCAAGTATGAATGTAATATTATTTTTTTTTACAGGGAAATGGGCGAAGATCAAGAGTTTTCTTGGGAAACTGTCCGTAGTTATTACGCGTTTGACGTCGAGTTTACTCCTACAATAAGACAAAGTTTGCGAAACTGGAACATGACAATCCAATATTGGATATTTCGGTTTTATTGTAAAATACCTAATAGATTTTGGGGGTAAGTTATTATATATACACACTTTCTTTTGGAAGATTGTTACTGTAGTGGAATATTAGGAGCATAGTTGTGTTGACTATGGCAGCCTTTTTCCATGGTTTGAACTTTGGGTATTATGCCTCACTGCTTTCGCTGCCCTTCGCCTTAGTAGTAGAAAATAAGTTCGCAGAAGCATTTAAACGCTATGTAAGATTATGGCAGACTATCACCTACTTAACTTTAATTTCGTTTTGTAAGTAGGGTCCGCAAACATTTTCGTGTGTACAATTCGTTATAAAACACACAGTTATGGAATATCTATTTGTTCCCTTCTTGATGAATACGTTCCATAACACGATGATATTTTACATCTCAACTTATTTCCTTGGTCACGTGATTCTCATCATTTTACTGGTTGTTTCCAGTATTTGGCTGTACTTCTACCCAACCAAGTCCCGTATATCACAGCTAGTATAATTCCAGGGTATCGTCACTGAAGATGTCTTATATCCAGTGGGAATACGTCTTCTTATTTCGCTTCAAGCTTGTTCAAGTTAAACCGGCTATTAAAGTTGAAGAAAATAAAATCTAAATATATTCTCGCTAGTAATAAAGCCAATTTCGTCAAGCAGTTTACATTTTCAACTAGACAGTTTTTGTTGGTCTGTTACAAATGTAATGTCTCGTTACAGTTCCGTCACTGTATCGACATCGGTACGCCGACCCCTAGATTTATCTCCACAGCAGGCCACATGTAGCCTGCTGTGAAGCAAAATCTAGGTTAGTTGCAAAGTGAAAGTTGCTTATAGGAAAATATTAGAGAAAAAATATAATGAATTTGCTTGTGCAGTGAAAAATATTCAATAAAGAAAAAACGATAAATTCAATGATGAACGAAGTATTTCACACTAAATGTCTCGTCACATTCCAACCCTTTGGAGATAAAAGCTTTGGGGTAATACCAACATTCAATACTTGCCCAAATTCGAATGATTAAAAAAATTATAAGTCAGTTTTATTTTCTGAGAATACAGGTTATAGTTTATAATGTTGGTTCCATATTAGTTAAATAAAAACTAATTCAATGACGCGGCATTCATAACGGACTTTTGTCTCTTCTTATGTCTACCAAAATCTCGTAAATATAATTCCAGGCTTTATTTTAGTATACGTGTTAAGGAGAGTCTTGGCAGGTTTACAATTAAACGCTATGGTACCTTATGCCAATAAATAATTTCAAACTTCCGACCACTTTTTAAGTGTACTGCGTGTGCGTCTGATTATTATTTCGTTTTAAACCCTTCAAGTTAAGTTTAATAGAGACACTCCAAGGTCTTTTCTTCGGTAATAAAGATAAGTTGATGAAGCAGTTGTCGTTATACTATATCTGCTACAAATATAATAGTTCCTTTCGATTCTCCTCCGTATATCCTGCCGTGGAGATAAATAGGACAATTGCATTGTAGCAAATAAGTACCGTGCGCTAAACAATTGCGCCACTGGGACCACCAATGTAGCAAATGGAACAAGCAAAGGAGTTGAAGTTGTATTAGAAAGTGTCACTAGATGGCATGTGCAGTTCAATAGAGCGTAAAATCGCTGCAGGCGAGCTGTCACTGAAAAACGTGTTTGTGACTGACAACAAAGTAGCAAAAGATGATTTTTATGTGATTATGTGATTTTCAGTAGAAAATTGTCGTCTAACTACTTAAATAATAAGAGAATGGATTTTGACGATATCATTTATCTGCTGCTATTGGTGTTCAGTGTCGGATTTGGAGATCGGTATAGGAAGATAGCAGATCCCTATCAGCGGCAGTTAGTTGGCTCCCTAGTCGGTTTCCTACTTATGTGGTTTGTTTCCGGCCTTCATGTACTTCATCCCATATTTTCGACAGCAATAAATGCCCTAGTCATCTTAAAAGTGGATCCCAGGTAAGCTGTTTTCATTGTGTCTCTGTGTTTTTTTTTTTTTTAATTTACGTCTGGAAGATGAGGTTCGGTAAATTGAAGTATAAAGTTACACAATGAAATTAATATTTTTAGCACATTTTTTGTATCGTGATAGGTATTGTCACATGGCAAGTTTTGCCTTTAGCTTCCCTTACCTCCTATTTTTCCGGTGTAGCCATTACTTCGGTATTCCCCACGCACCAGCTCATACCAATGCCATTCAAATGATCCTAACATTAAAGGTAAAACCGGCAATAATAATTATTTAAATACTATCAGTATTGGAAGTAGACTACAGTACAAGGTTATATAGTTAGTAGGACTAGCCTTTGAAGTTCACGACAGTGCCCACAGGAGGTTTACCCTAAAGAAGATAGCTGAAACCCTTGTCAAGGAACCCAGTCCAGAACTTACGGAAGAATTTGGCAAACTAAGTTTGTCCCAACGCTACCAGGAAGTCTCCCTGAACTTGGCAGACATTTTCCATTATGCCTTTTGCTACATTGGCAGTCTAACGGGTATTATACGCTTATTATACCCCAATTTTCTCTCACCGCTCTTAATGGAAATCTTCGTATTCATGGACGTGGACTTATATAATCGCAGGGCCTTATTACAAATACCGCACGTACTACGATATGTTATACGCCCCTTATAGCCAAAAAGCGCCTTGCAGGACTGCTGCTTGGCGACGTGTCAAAGTCGTCCCATTTTACGCTTTATTGTTCGTCCTTGCCAACCACTTCTTCCCGCTTTCGGTAAATACAAAAAAAAAATAAAAAAAAATCAAAAGAGCTAACTTTCGACTACACCAAACAAGAGTGATGGAATCATCTATCTTTTTCTTCAGTTTGCTCGTTCAGACGTAATTTTTACCAAACACTCCGTCTGGTACCGCCTTTTTTATATGACGCCTATATTCTTCACCTTCCGGATGCGAATTTATGTGGGGCTCATCTTGGCTGAATGTGCTTGCATTATGGCCGGGTTAGGAGCTTATCCCAAACTTGCTCAGTCAACCTCCGGCAACGGCCCAACTCAATTTGCACCTCTGGAACTATCTCCAACCAAGTATATAAGCAATATACTATTTTGGCGGTTGTGAGGAAAGACAAGCTATAAAGTTGTCTAGCTTCCTCTTTTTTCTCTCCTTGCTACACTACTCAGAATGGATGAGACGACCGAATTTGATTTCAACACCGTGAGGAGTATGGACGAATGGGACGTCGAATTCGCCACAACGGCCCGTGGAGGCATGAAATCTTGGAATATGACAGTCCAATATTGGCTAGCAGTCAACGTTTATAAGCGCTTTCGCGTTAAAAGCGTTAGGTACATAGAAACCTCTAAATTAGCCTCAAGACACAATTCGTATCATCACGAAATTTCTGACTTTACGTGACAAGTTGAATTTTGTGTATTAGGACTGCCATCACGATGCTGACATCGGCATTCTGGCATGGAGTTCATTCGGGCTATTATTTGTCCATGTTGACGGTCCCTTTCGTCTTGGTCGTCGAGGATTTAGCGATTAAACGATTCCGCAATTTGGTAATAATTTTTGAAAAACGTTTTTTTATGCTTTTTAAGAATACAGCTTTGTGGGCTTTTCTTTTTGAGGCAAAATAAGCTCGCGAGTTAACTTTTATTTCTTCATTTATAAGGCTCCTGCGCTCTTCGACATC
This sequence comes from Lepidurus packardi, assembly GCA_023053545.1. Classification (NCBI taxonomy): domain Eukaryota; kingdom Metazoa; phylum Arthropoda; class Branchiopoda; order Notostraca; family Triopsidae; genus Lepidurus; species Lepidurus packardi. Next base: position 6,486,269 of record JAKZAN010000005.1, on the reverse strand, counting down.
GGATGCTGGTTCATGAGGATGCAATGGTTTGCTTATATGAGCATGGCTTTCCTCCTCCTCGAGATCCATACCACACTCCTTTATTGGAACTCCATTTACTTTATCGGCCATGTGGCCATTATATTCATTTGGGCCGTCGTCGAATTTGCACCTAGGAAAACATCTCTAGTGTCACAGAGCGCCCCTAAACGAGAAGCTGATACACGACCGAAAGTAACCTAAGCCGTGTAAAAAAGAAAGACTTGGAAGTAATCAACCTGAACCCAAAAGACCAGACATATTCTTATTATTATTCAAGTCCGATCTTAGTAATCCGCTCGTATTTTTGTGATTTGTACCCCAACCATGCCACAGGTTTTAGTTGTATGCCAAAACACCATAAACCAACCGTTTGGCTTGTTGTCTGTAGCCGTTACGAGCCAAGCTTCATCATAATTAAAAAATTTTCCCGATTTGGAAGGAATACTTGGATTTCCAAATCCGCCACAAAAGAGAAGAAATGTCAAATTCTAATACTGTTGGGTTTGACATTGTGATATTCATTGCGTCAATGCTTGCAATAGCATTGCGTCAGTGCTTTTCGAATAGTTAGTAAGAGTTTCCTCGGTTGTTTTTCATTCCTTTTCGCCGTCCCCAGAAGCAATTGCAGTCGCTCTATAGTGCCCCCTCAGTATTTGGGAAGAGTTGAAGGGCGACATATCCTGGAAGCAATTTCCCCACTGATCGCGTGTGCATCATCACAAGGCAGAAGACAGTAAAATATCTTCGATTAGCTCAGACGCAACTGTAAGTCGATCCGGGCTGCAGCTGCAAACTCAGGACAGCTGAGATTGACGGAACCAGCTCTGGTTGTGGGCAAACGTCGGGAATGACCTGAACGAAACCGACCAGATTTGTTTGTTAAAAGATTGTCAGCTGCCTTACTATTCTTACCGAGGATGTGGCGAAGCTGGAGTAAAAAATTGATGCTCACAGGCTACCAAGGCAATTCCTGGCAGGCTTCAGCTCTCGAACGGATAGCCGCGTCGAGGTTATTGCACCTAGCCGGTTAGCTGTTATCTTGGCTAGGACGTCGCTGGACATCGGCGGAAGCGGGGTCGCTTTAGGGAGCTGTGTAGACGGTAATTTTGCCAAGGACTGCGGAGCCGTAACATCCACCGCTGGAGGCCCGATTGGGGCTCTCGGCTGCTGGGGTTTTGCCGAGTCTCGTGTGAAAAGGTGAGGTCAAGCCGTCTGCTCTACTGGTACTTGGGCGCGAGCGAGTTGCACAATCACAAGCACAATCCCCTAACTCGTTCAGCTGCACGGCCTCGGAAGGGTTAAGAGGCGGGACCTCGAAGACTGACCGACTCGGATTAGCGTACAGTGGCTGAATTGATGGCCGCGATGTAAACGGGATGGCAAAGAGCGCTGGTCGGCTTGCATAGGCATTCGTCGGCTGAGATTGAGGCCGTGACAAAGACGGACGACTTACCAACGAGCGCAGGTTGGCTCAATTGTGCGTCCATCGGCCGAGTTTGAGGTCGAGACAAGAACAAGTTATCAACGAGTGCAAGTTGGCTTCAGGATTGACTAACACGACCCTATCGACACGATTGCCGGCTTTCTGTGGCAGGTAATCAAAACGCTCGCCATCTCCAGATGTCGATGACTGCCAGGACAACACGATTCTGGACGAACTGCTCTCAGAAATGAAGACGACTGCTTTTTGGGCTACCTCCATTACGTGGGAGTTGAAGGTTGACGACGCTCGTCGACACCTCGAGACGGCGAAGATAGTGGTTGGATGTTTTGACTACCTGCCATAGAAAGCGAAGTCCGAGATGGTGAGGAGACGGAGACGAACTGGGTGACTCCAGGCGAGGCTGGGACACGAACAGCGGAAAAAATTGATGAGCCTGGCTGACCGCCTGCCGGTATCTACTGAGGTGAAAGGTTACGCAACCATTGCACAAGCTTATGAAAGTGAAGGGCAACCCGGATTCGAAAAAGGAGATCTCTCTAAGCCGGGTCGAGGAACGCCGTGGAAAGAGAAGATCAGTAACGAGTCTCTAAGCCGGGCGAACTGTCTTAGGCAAACTAAAGTCTCTTAACTCTCCCGTATACCTTAGCTTATTGATGAGAAACAGTCACAGATGGCACTGACGTTTTGTAGTGTTTTGCGAAAGCCTTGCGTAAGAAAGTACAGAAAGACAAATGCAGTCAATTACCGGAAAAGGTTCTACGCTTGTTTTGCGTCTGAAAAGTACGATTTGTCACCACAGTTTGCTGCAGCAGCACAGTGTCCCACATCAAGTGATCAAACGTTCGGAACAAGATTTCTCGTAAACGGCTTGTCAGATTTGAAAGCAATGGAAAACAAAAGTTTTCTTTTGTTAGCAGCTAGTGCATAACCAAAGGGTAGATTTTTAGGTAACGTACTTCTCATAGTTGCAAACTTAATTTGCATATTGCTAATTTATTATTCATTGGAAAAATTTACATTGGCTGTGGACTACCTATTAGCAAGCTTAAGAGTCTTGTCAAAGAATTTTGTGTTCCGAAATTCCCAATGCTAATCGCCTATACCGAGCTAAGGTATACGAAAGCCTTAACCAGCCTAAAGCCGGTGAAGGTGCCCATATCACTGCTGTGGACCGCGGGGCTGAGTTTTACCCCAAAAGGTAAGAAGTGACTAAAGGCGTCCGTAAACATTGGAAGTTTTAGCTTGCCAAAACTTCCTTCCCGATTGAAATTCTAATGTGTATGCGCTGTCAGCATTGAGAAAAAACGCTCCCTCTGGAGCTTCCTAGAAGATAAAAATGTTTAATCTTTGGATTGTAAGTTTTTAGTCCGCTGAGACAGTTTCAATAACTTGCGTTGTGTACGCGTAACTTTCCCCATCTACTATGTTGAAAATTCTGACTAAAAGACCGAAGATTTGACGTTGACCTTTCTTGACCCCTTTTTTACGCCCCTCTGTTTCATTTTCCTTGAACACTTTCGTTTTCTAAGACTTCTGCAGTGTGTTGTCAAGACGATGGTTTTCTAAATCATCAGCCAATCAGAATCTACCATCGGTTTTGGCGCGTTCTGTTCAAAGTAACACGGTTTCTAGAAGCGCTTCCTGTGAGTAACGGATTAGGGTCTCAGAGGCTCAAAAATGCGTAATTACACATTGGAATTTCAACCCGGAGCAAGTTCCGGGAAGAAGCTTGCGCTAAAACTTCCCATGTGTATGGCCACCTTTAGTAAGGGAGGGAGAGTCTCTCTTTCTAGTAAATAATTTTATTTATTAATTTTTTATTAATTTATTAAAGTAAATAATTTTATTTAAATCCTGTGATTTTCTGCGCGCCCAGGAACCGTCGGAAAGAATGAAAGCGAGTTATGGAATTTCGGTAAGCCCCAAAACTTTTGATACAGAAAAGAAAAACAGACTTGACTGACTTTTAGGACTGACTTTAACTGACTGAACTGACTTGACTTTTAATTAATTTAATTTTTTCTTTAATTTTAAGATTTAGGTCGAAGTGGTGAAGTGAAGTGCAGTGAAGTGCATATTGAAAAGGTTTTCGATATGGCGGTGGCTAACCTTAGACAGCAGTGGCGGTGTTTGGCGGGCAGCTCGAACGTTAATTTCATATTGAAAACATCGTTGGAGGTTTTCAGTATGGCGGTGGCTAACCTTAGACAGCAAGGCGGTCTTTGGCGGACAGTTCGAACGTTAATAATATCTACGACCTTTTCAAACCAAAGAAGTGGAACATGGTCACCCAGAGCTCTACATCTACATGCTCAAGCCTGAAGAACTCTTACCCAAGAAGGATTCCTGCCATCTTTGAAGTTCCTGCATGACCCGGATCATCACTGAAAAGCCTCAAGAATCTACTTTGAAGATCGTCAGTCCAATGGATTCCAGGTTTACGCCGATTAAACTCTACACTTTCAGCTACCAGGTATTCCTATGGCTACTTGTTCTGCCTGTTTACCTTTGTATATTCTACCTTTGATTATAAGCACTTTATTCACTCTGCAATCTTCTTCAATGAAGGATTTGCCGGAAGTTCCGGGTACTCTGATGTTGGGTGCTTTTCGTAGTTTATTTTAGGTAGATGTTTTAGTTTATTGACTTCCCTAGGTTTAGTTTTCAGTCAATTTTTGCCTTTCATTGGCTAGTTAGGTTTAAATGAGTGTACAGTATAATCAAGTCGCTAAAGTGGGCCACAGAGACCCGGGTGGTACCTGGAGAAACCCCTGCCTGGGAGCAGATAATACCTTGCCATCTGGCTTCAGGGGACCCATAGCCAAGCGAAGGGTAAATAATAAAATAAACACTACCAAACTCATTAAATGTAACATTCCTTCAACTTTATTTCTGCTAAAATCACCATTGTTAGAACTTTACAATGAATTAGTACAGTGAGTTAGTTGCAATGAATGACAGCGGGATAGGAAAGGCAAGTTGAGTACAGGACAAGGAGGGAGACTCATTTTTGAATGATTTTTGAAGGAAATATTAAAAACTGGAGAATCGTACATTATTTTGAATTAATTATTATGAATGAACCTGTTCCTATTTGTGTAGTGATTGTGAAATTGTATAGCAATTTTTCTGCCCAATTTGAAAAATGTTGTTGCTGCTACATGTCCAACTGTAAGTCGCTCTCCCACATTGAGTGTTATTTTACTCAAATTTCGCAAACTAAGTGACATAATACCGATTTTCTAACATTATCTTTTCTGATTTTATCTTTTTATTAAATTAAATTTTCTAAAATTATAATGTTTTTTTAAAAGCTGACATTTCCCCCTCCTTAAGTTATGCATATGTAGAGTGTACAGATTTTTCTACTGGTTTTTAATTCTTCCTGACGATTTTTTATTGGAACTTGTTTGATGTTTTATGGATGTTCAGGTCAGTGCAAAACCCGGAGAAAAGTTGACAAAACGGTGGAAAACTTCTGCAAGGCATCATAAACATGCGTAAAAGAGGGCAAACTTTGTATAGCTTTTGTGCAGAGCAGCTATAGTACCCTCCCTATGTTTGCAATTATTGAGCTATGAGTGCCTTGTTATTTTGTTGTAAATAAACTGTCAGCTCTGAATGGACTTTTTACTAACTCAAGTAAATTAATTATTCTGCTTCACAAACGTGAATCGTTTTACAATCTATATAGTTGAATACATTCTGGAGATGGATTCCCCCTAAAATCACCCCCAAATCCGTTGACCAGTCACGTCCGTTTTTCTTTTCTGGATCAAAAGTTTTGGGGCTTACCGAATGCCATAGCGAATGGTAGGCCCTATTCGCAAAAACTTCTCGTCTTTCTCCCTTTTTATACTCACAGAAGGCGTGCCTTGACTAGGAACATCCTTCCTTGGCTGCGTTTCCTCTCGCGGGATAGGAAACGCGAAGCGAAGAGTTAGTAAGGGACGAGCAATTCGTCAGGAAAGTGTGCTCTTCGCGTGGCGAACATCTTGTCAGCCATCTCGTGGTGGTTTCGGACTAGTCACAAGACCGTTTATTGCGTTTCTTTACGGTGGAGGAAGTTTCAATTCTGGATCGTGTCCCGCACAGTGCGTGATTCTACAGTCTTTTTATCTAACTGTATCTATTTTCTGCAACATGAGTTATTCTACGTTGGGCCTTCTTTACACAAGACGGGAATGATTGTTCGTTGCTAAAAATTGAATTGAATGTTGGTAACATCTTGTAAAACAGATAGGAAAGAAAACAGGGAGAGGACATTTCGTGCATCTGTGGAAACCCGGGAGAGTCTAGAAGAATGGATGATGGTACAAGAGTGAGTTATAGTCTAAGTGTCGCCAAGTATTCTTCTAGGTTTGAACAACATACTGTGCCCCAATTCAAAAGAGACAACATAGCGTCCGTCTTCGGCTCGGAATGCCAGATGCTGCGGTCCCGCGAACCCGCCTCCTAGGCCCAAGTGTAGGCAGAGGGCAAAAGGAATAGGTGTAGAAATAAAAGGAAAAGAGGGGAGGGTGGAGAGGGGATCGAAGCGTCGCAAGAAGACTTACTTCCGCTTTGAGTGTAGCGCTGACCCCACCGCGGATCGACCCGATATTATTTGCGAAACGGTGATGCCCCCTTCCGACAGGGTCAAGAAAGCTACAAGTGGTATTTGGTCCGCTTCAGAAATCTCCATCATGGAAGAAGGAATATGACTGACCAATGCTCTGCGATTAACCTGGCCTTAAGTACTGACCGGGAGAGCAAGTTGGAGGTTGTGACCCAAGGGATGTGGACAAAAAACAACAAAGGTGACCTTGTAGACAAGGTGGTTTGAGTGACCCAAGCCAGGACCACCAGGCTTGGGTCACTCGGACGACCGGAAGTGCAGGGCATGTCTTTGGGAGTAGACAAGCGAGGAGTTCCCAAGACGCCTAACTTGTCGATAATATTATTTTACCATCCTTCGATGGCAAATGATCTATTAGCTGTCATGTCATGTGCCATGTGCCCAAGCGAGTGGCAAATGGCGATGAACCAAAGCGATTTGCGTCACCTATACTGGTCGCAGACTTTCATGTGTAGACACTAATTGAGCACTTATGAGCACTAATTTTAGTTTCTTAAAAAAATTTGGTATGGTATTTCCCCTTCCATAACTACCAGCTTCGCAGTGACGTCTAACGGTTTACAGAGAGAGAACCTTGTCAATTATCGCGCGTTTAACGGACCGTATTAATATGACTGCAGTTTAATTCAGTTTAATGTTTTCTTTTCTGTACTCAACATTTGGCCTGACATAATGATAATCTAATCTGGTGTGGTACATTAATTCTTGCGCTTTTTTTCCAGATCAATAATAAATTGCTTGTGAACACTAAAAAATATTCAAATAAAGAAGAAAACGATAAAAACAATGATGAACAAAAATGTATTTCACACTAAATGTCTCGTCATGACATGCCCAAGCTTCACAGAAATAAGATTCGGCATACAACAACTCTGGGCATGAAATACCATTGTAATGAGTATTGAAATACCAATCTTGCTACTAATCCGTGGCAAAGCATTGCTGTTAAATGTTAAAAAACGGTATGAAACGCTGTTAGAAAGCAAAATGCTTTTTAAAAACTCTTGCTCAACGAGGATCGAACCACGAAAGAATTATTGCTTTTATGAAGTTTTCAAAAGTATTCTCGCGAAATGTGTGATTGCTCAAATACCACGCATGTTATATAAAACCAGTACCATTCCACCTGAGTATGATTGTATTGATTGAATATACACGTTCCAATTCGATCTCAGTCGCTTGCTTGACTTTCGACATAAAAGGTTTGAGGAAACACCTGCTTTCAGTACTTGCCCAACCTCAAGCGATAAAAAAAGTTACATCAGTTTCATTCTCTGAGCATATAGGTTATAGTTTATAAGGTTGATTTTGTATTAGTTAAGTAGAAACTAATTCAATGACGCTACATTCATGTAAGGGAATTTTGTATTCTTATATCTACCAAACTGTCGTAAATCAATGTAAATAAAATTCCAAGCATTATCTTAGTATACGTGTTAAAGAGAGTCTTGGAAATTTTATGGTACTTTGTGCCAATAAATAATTTCAAAATTACGATCACTTTTTAGGTGTACTGCGTGTGGGTACGTCTTATTTTTATTTCGCTTCAAAACCGTTCAAGTTATGTTGAAGTAAAGACAATCTAAGGCCTTTTCTTCGGTAATAAAAATAAGTTCATGAAGCAGTTGTCGTTATACTATATCTGCTACAAATATAATAGTTCCTTTCGATTCCCCTCTGTATATCCTTCCGTGGAGATAAATATGGCAATTGCAATGTAGCAAATAAGTACCGTGCGCTAACCAATTGCGCCACTGGGACCACCAATTTAGCAAAAGGAACAAGCAAAGGTGCTGAAGTTGTGGCAAAGAAATGTCACTAGATGGCATCTACAGTTCACGAGAGCGTAAAATCCTTGTAAGCAAAGTGTAGCATTGGAAAACCTGTAGTCTGTTACAACAAAGTTGTAAACATTTTTTTTATTTTTATCTCTAATTGTCCATAGAAAATTGTTGTCTAAACACTTAAATACACTAATAGAATGGATTTTGAAGATATTATTTATCTGCTGCTATTGGTGTTCAGTGTCGGATTTGGAGATCGGTATAGGAAGATAGCAGATCCCTACTATCGGCAGTTAGTTGGCTCCCTAGTCGGTTTCCTACTTGTGTGGTTTGTTTCCGGCCTTCAAATGCCCTGACCGTCTTAAAAGTGGACCCCAGGTAAGCTGTTTTTCGTCTATCTTTGCGGCTATCATTGCGTCTATCTTTTAAATTTATTTCTTGACGATGAGATTCGGTAAATTGAACTACAAATTTGCACACCGAAGTTAATATTTTGTATTATGGTAGATATTGTCACATGGCAAGTTTTGCCTTTAGCTTCTCTTACCTCGTGTTTTTCCGGTGTAGCGATTTCTTTGGCATTCCCCACGCCCGAGCTCATATCAATGTCATTCTAATGATTCTAACGTTAAAGGTAAAACCGGCAATAATAATTATTTTAATACTATGAGTATTGGAATTAGACAACAGTATAAGGTTGTATAGTTAGTAGGACTAGCCTTTGAAGTTCACGACAATGCCAACAGGAGGTTTACCTTAAAGAAGCTCGCTGAAAGCCTGCTCAAGGCACCTAGTCATGACCTAGTCCATAACTTCAGGACGAATTTGGCAAACTAACTTTGTCGCAGCGCTACCAGGAAGTTTTCCATTATGCCTTTTTCTACATTGGCAATCTGACGGGTATTGTACGCCTAATTGAACTACCTCAGTTTTCTCTGCCAGCTCATAACGACAAGTTTCATATTCATGAAACTATATTATATAATCGCAGGGCCTTATTACAAATACCGCACGTACTATGATATGTTCTACACCCTTTAAAGCAAAAAAGCACCTTGCGGGACAGCTGCCTGGCAACGTATCAAAGTCGTCCCATTTTACGCTTTATTGTTTGTCCTTGCCAACCATTTCTTCCCCCTTTCGGTAAATAAATACTAAAAGAACAATCAAAAGAGCTAACGTTCGACTACACCAAACAAGAGTGATGGAATCATCTACCCTTTTCTTCAGTTTGCTCGTTCAGACGTCATTTTTATCCACCACTCCGTCTGGTACCGCCTATTTTATATGACGCCTATATTCTTCACCTTCTGGATGCGAATTTATGTGGGGCTCATCTTGGCTGAATGTGCTTGCATTATGGCCGTGTTAGGAGCTTATCCCAAACTTGCTCGGTCAACCTCCGGCAACGGCCCAACTCAATTTGCACCTCTGGAACTACCTCCGACCAAGTATGTAAGCAATATAGCATTTTGGGTGTCTTTTCTTCTTGTTTTTGTTTTCATTACATCAAGCCCGAAGCATCACGAAAAAAAGACAATCTCAATGGTTTTCTACTTTTCTCGCTATTTTTTTTATCTCCTTCTTACTCTACTCAGAATGGATGAGACGACCGAATTTGATTTCAACACCGTGAGGAGCATGGACGAATGTTACGTGGAATTCGCCACAACAGCCCATGGAGGCATGAAATCTTGGAATATGACAGTCCAATATTGGCTAGCAGTCAACGTTTATAAGCGCTTTCGCGTAAAGCATTAGGTACATAGAAACCTCTAAATTAGCCTCAATACACAATTCGTATCAACACGAAATTTCTGACTTTAAGTGACAAGTTGAATTTTGTGTATTAGGACTGCCATCACGATGCTGACATCGGCATTCTGGCATGGAGTTCATTCGGGCTATTATTTGTCCATGTTGACGATCCCTTTCGTCTTGGTCGTCGAGGATTTAGCGATTAAACGATTCCGCAATTTGGTAATAATTTTTGAAAAACGTTTCTTCATGCTTTTCAAGAATACAGCTTTGTGGGCTTTTCTTTTTGAGGCAAAATAGCTCGCGAGTTAACTTTTATTTCTTAATTTATTTCTTCATTTATGCTCTTTCGCGCTAAAAGCGTTAGGTACATAGAAACCTCTGAATTAGCCTCAAGACACGACTCGTATCGACCTGAATTTCGGACTTAACTGACAAGTTAAACTTTGTGTTAGAACTGCCATCACGATGTTGACATCGGCGTACTGGCATGGAGTTCACTCGGGCTATTATTTGTTCATGTTGACGGTCCCTTCCGTCTTGGTCGTCGAGGATTTCGCGATAAACGATTCTGCCACTTGGTAATTTTTTAAAAACATTTTATACTTATGCCCTTCAAGAATATAGCTTTTGTGGGCTTTTCTTTTTGAGGCAAAATAAGCTCACGAGTTGATTTTTATTTCTTCATTTTGAATGCTAAGTCTCCTGCGCTATTCGACATCGGATGCTGGTTCCTGAGGATGCAATGGTTTGCTTATATGAGCATGGCTTTCCTCCTCCTCGAGATCCATACCACGCTCCAATTATCGGAAATCCATTTACTTTATCGGCCATGTGGCCATTATATTCATTTAGGCCGTCGTCAAATTTGCACCTAGGAAAACATCTCCAGTGTCACAGAGCGCCCCTAAACGAGAAGCTGATACACGACCGAAAGTAACCTAAGCCGAGTAAAAAAAAAGACTTGGAAGTAATCAACCTGAACCCAAAAGACCTGACATATTCTTATTATCAATCAAGTCCGATTTTAGTAATCCGCTCGTATTTTTTGTGATTTGTACCCCAAACCATGCCACAGGTTTTACTTGTATGCCAGAATACCATAAACCAAGGGTTTGGCTTGTTGTATGTAGCCGTTACGAGCCAAGCTCAACATAATTACAAATGTTTCCTGATTTGGAAGGAATCCTTGGATTTTCAAGTCCGCTCCCTAAAATATGCACCACAAAATGGAAGAAATGTCAAGTCTTAACCTTTAAACCAGATTTTATAATATTTTTGTCACCTTCGCGTCAATGATTTCTCGAACGGTTAGTTAGTATTTCCTCGGTTGTCTTTCATTCCTTTTCGCCGTCTGCAAAAGTCTACGGAAGCAATTGCATTTGTTCTGTAGTGCCCCCTCAGTTTTTGGGAAGAGTTGAGGCAGGAAGGCGACATATCCTGGAAGCAATTTCCCCCATCGATCTCGTGTACATCTTCACGAGGCAGAAGAGAGCAAGCAAGTATAGTCCCCGCCCTTTTTTAGGAAACAAGAACTGCCTCAGAGTCCTTTTCATCGTGCGATTGTTTTCTTTAAGAATCTGCCGTTCTTGGCGTCGACTGCAGCAGCAACAGCTACATGATTTGCATATCACTGCTACGGCCCGCGAGGCTGAGCTTTACCATAAAGCACACCAAAAGGTGAGAAGCGACTTAGGAAAGCTCCCTCAGTCTTTTTGTGCTTCAATATTTTAAACTAAAGTGGGGAAGGAAAGAACTCTTATTTAAATCGCCCCTGTGCATCATTCTGTCTTACTTTCACTGCAAGAAAGCAACTAAAGCTCTTCTCCGCCGCCACCGTCGTATGCGCTGATTTACGCAACCCATCTTGGACAGGTCCTAAATCCCTTAGTGAGGGCGGCAGGGGGTCTCTTTCTCTAGTCTTAAGTTTTTCGTTTGGGTATTTAACTCCTGCGATTTTCTGCGCGCCCGGGGACCACCAGAAAGAATGAGAGCGAGTGGTACGCCCTATACGCTAAAACTTCGCGTCTCTCCTTTTTATGACTTACAGAAGGCGGGGCTTGACTCGGAGCATCCTTCCTTGGCTGCGTTTACTCTCGCGAGATCGGAAATGCGAAGCGAAAAGAGTTAGTAAGGGACGAGCAATTCGGCAGGGAAGTATGTTCTTCGCGTGATAGACATCTTGTGCTCACGGTGGTTTCGGACTAGTCACAAGACGTTTATTGCGTTTCTTTACGGTGAAGGACGTTTCAATTCTGGCTCGTGTCCCGCGAAGTGAGTGATTCTACATTATTTTTTATGTATACTATTCGTTTTTTGCAGGAAAAGTTATGTTAATGTTGGCCTTCTTTATATAAAAGAGGGTTCTTTATATAAAACAAATTGTTCAGTTGCTAAAAACTAAAATGGAATGTTGGTCACATCGCCATCTTGAATGAACTTCTTAACTTTTCTTAACATCTAATTTGCATTCATTTTCCAGACAGTGCATGAAGATTGGTTGTTTAGGTACTTAAAGTGATTGAAATAGTTTTATCACGAATTCTGTTGTCTTTTTAAAATAAGATAGAAAAAAAGAAACAGGGAGAGGGCATTTCGTGCATCTGTGGGAAACCCTGGAGAGCAGGCTAGAAGAATGGATGATCGTAAAAAAAGTGAGTTAGCTGTCATGTCATGTGCCATGTTCCCAAGCGAGGGGCAAAAGGCGATGGTCGAAAGCGATTTGCGTCACCCACACTGGTCGCAGACTTTTATGTATAGAGCACTAATTGTAGTTTCTTAAATAATTATGGTGTGGTATTTCCTCCTCCGTAAGTATCCGCTTCCCAGTGACCTCTAACGGTTTACAAAGAGAGAGAGCCCGTCAATTACCGCGCCTTTTCTGGGGTTTATTGATATGGCTTAAGTTTTATTCACTTTAATGTTTTCTTTCCTGTGCTCAACATTTGGCGTGACATAATGGTAATCTTGTCTGGTATGGTTCATTAATTCTTGCCCTTTCTTTCTAGATCAATAATAAATGGTGCATGGTGCACTTTGTAAATGGTGCCACGCAAGAACCTGTGTGATAATCAGGATGCTGAAGTTGAGATAATATAGACAACTTGTCACTTTCTCCAATCGTGAAAACCAAGAAGAAAATATTGTCTGCTTTTGTGACAGTTGACTTTTTCTTTACCGCTGAGAAACTGCGGTGGCCGTTTCTTTTTAACCATGGAAGGACGTATTTCACAAACTCTGGCATCGTTCGAACGTCAGGGAGACAAGGAAAAGCACATGGAGGCTGCTGCATTAGCGTAAATTCGGAGCCAAAGCTTTGGCGAGCCTTATACCGTCTCGGTGTTGTAATTGGCTGGGATTTGGGAACCGGATGAAGACGTCAATCCTCTTCTTTCATGGCAAGTCTCAAACTAAAAATTCCCCTTTAATTGCTTGCAGTGACTTCAGTGATGCTCTTCTTCTTGTGTTAATTTTATTACTCCAGCCATAACAGTTTATATCCTCTGATGCTCTTTAGTCCGTGTAATGCCAGAGGCAGGCTGAAAGCTCAGGACTCTGGGGTCCTAGGTTAGGGGAGAATTATGTGAGTTTTGAGGTCATTGCGGAGTTGAGACCAAGATCGTTGGGCCTAGTAACCTTCGGTATTGAGGGAGCAGTATAGCTGCCCGGGGCGTTATGGGGGTGGCAGAAGAGCCTATGACACTTAAGCCGACTTGTTTCACCGCGAAATGACATAGCGAAGGCAGATTTATTCTGCGGGTAGACGACTAGAAAAGTAAACGGTGTTAGGGTTGCCCATAGCAACGTAGATCCGATGGCGGTGGGGAGTTGGTGGTCTTTAGAGGAAGAAGATGGGAAGACCTGTCGGGATGGAGGCTGGGGATTTTTCCGCCGAAAACTATGAAGACAAGGGGAAAGTCGGTAAAGTGCACGTGAGAAGGAGATGTGAAAATCGTATAAGTCTGCGACAATAGAACCATTGATGGTAGATCATGCGACCTACAATGGCCCGTCAGATTTGGGCCCCTTTTTGTTCTTGCCTTTTTCTCTCCCCTTAAAAATTGACCCTTTTCTTTGACTTATCTGGCTTTTTCTTTTTTTCTTGAAGGAGAACTTAAGGGGGAAAATTAAAAAAAATGGTCTTGGCGAGGCCCAAAGACTAGTGGGGCTAGCCTTGTGCTTCATTGAGCGTCGTATTAAAGCTTCTCAATCCGGACGTAATCAGGGATGAAGAAAGAGTCACTGGCTCGGATCCACATTTACTATTACTGCGACAGTGGCTCGGAAAGCTGATCGGTTGTAGTAACTACCTTATTAAGAATATTCAGTTTAGGCCTAAGGGAAATGTCTTTTCTTCCTCATTCTTTATACTATTTGTCAGTTGATATGAAAGGGAAATTTTCTAGGGCTGCAGGACGGTCTGTCGTAGGATTTTAGGGCTGCAGGATTGTCTTTTGGATCACCAAGAGGGAAAGAGAAAGCAATTCAAGAAAATCAGCAATAATAGAGGAAAGGGAAACTCACCAAAAAGGACTCCCCAACAAAGTTACCTTCTCGGCCGCCATCTTGGTACGGACTGACCAATGAGTGAGTGGCTTTTTGGAATTGTGAGTTTGTTCAGCGAGTAAGATTGTATTTCTTCTACTTCTTCACTTTTTGTGGTAAATTCCGCAGTTATCCATCACTGAGCGCTGACGGCCTTGTTTCTTATTTCCCCAGGGAAGGTGAATTTTTACAGAATGCTAGTAAAGCCATGGGAATCATTGTAGTACGAAAACCCCACCTGATACTAGTTTTTCTAGCTCTTTTGGGTGATGATATCGCTGCCAGGATATTTGTACAATTTTTTTCACCTTCGTCGTGTCCAGCCTATATGACGTGAAGGGTCCTTGGGCTGTGGATAGGCCGTTGGGCAATCAATATTACATTTTTGGCGCCGTTTCTGTCAAAACACTAGGGGAATATCGTTTCCTTGTTTTTGCTGTTGCCTTCTTGGAGCTATATAGAACCACAAAAGTTGTGTAGGTTGTCGTTCACGGAGTTTCTTACTCTCAAAGCAGAACAACAGAAGGTTTTCCCACCCCAGTTTTAGACAAATAATTACAGATGCAATATCGCTAAGAAAAGCACGTCTATTTTTCAGCCGTTTCTCACATCCCATAGCTGTCGATTGGAGCTATGTGAATTCTTTTCCCCTTTATGGCTGAGAATGGATCCAGGGATAGGATTTTTCATATGTTGCTGAGGAAACGTCTATTATGCCAAGTTTCTTGTTATTGCCTGGACAGTCGTAGCGAACGGATTTTTTCTACTATTACGGGAAGAATAGAGAAATTGAGATTTGTTCGTATGGGCTAAAAGGAATAAAGAATCTTGTTTTTAAAAGGAGCAGTTTGATGCACAGGGCTTGAAAAAACGGAAGCGAAGAATGCAGGAACAGTTTAGTTGGGGTCGACTGAGCTTGTCAATGTAGCGTTGGACGCGCTGGATGGAAGAAGTATCTTATTTGCATACGTGGTTTCGTTCCACGCCCTCGGATTCGGTTGCTGTTGCTGTGCTGTATCGCTAACCACCCAAACACGAATGTTAGTACGTACATTGGGTAAAACCCTGAAGAAGTCCATAAGAATGGTAGATGATGTAGAACTTCGAGGAAACAGGGCGAAACGTGTTTTTATTGTTGTTTTATTTGTTTTAACTTAAGGGAGGCCTTTTAAGGGGCGCATTTTCGAGTGGTAGCACTTGATCACAGAGGAATGTGGGGCATTATTTGCGACCGCTCGGGTTGGTCTTTATAAACGGAATCGTGAATGGCGAACAGAAAAGTCGCAGCACTTGGAATATTTTTTCATGTGGTTATAGTTTTGTTTGGTATTGTAAAAGAGTAGGTGGGGAAAGGGGTGGGAAATTTATGGCTGGTAATGCCCACATGGGATTATTGGAGCAAAACTGCTTTCTGGGGTCGGGCGGCACGGCCAAAGAAAGAAAAGAAATAGTTTAAATAGTTGGCGTTAGTATTCTCCGGCTGTAGTGCACTTGGTTGCCTTTCAGGGCGTTAACAAAAACCACTGAACGATTGTCAAAGGATGGGCTTCGAAATGCATATTTAGTGTCTCGTTTGCATAATGAGTTGCTGTCAAGTATAAGCTGTTGGCCGTAGAATGACGCAAGCAAAACGCCGGAGAACATATTTATGATAGAAAGTAATCTCTGTATTTCCTCAGGAATTTGCCTGTGTCGTAAAACCTTCCTTAGCGACTGAAATATGGACTAACGAAGCTCAGCATTTACTGCACAGTCTATTTTCCCTTTCCGCACTGATATCATTGTAACGCACAGGGCCACTGGCTTTCTTCGCCACCTAGTGGCAAAAATACATGTAATAATAATTGGAAGGAAAACTTTTTAAAAACCTTATATATCGTCTCCTACTATTTACCTCACTTTCGTGGTTTCATAATTAGTTCATTTGCAGCAATAATTGATTAAGAATCAAAAGAAGAAGAAAATTGATTGATCTTCATTTGGGAAGGTACATATTATCGAATATTTGTAGAAACCACCTTTGGTATACAGTAGTCGAAAGAAAAGAGAAAAAGAACGAATTAATGAATTTCGAAAGCAAAAATCTTTTAAATGTCTTGGGGTAGACGATGAAGTTCTTCCTGTTTCAGTAGGCACTCAAAGTTAAGGGTCGATTTGAGTCTAGGAGCAGAAGGAAACTTTGAAAACAAGCAAAACAGTAGAGTCGGTAGTATTGCATAGTGCAGAGAGTATAGTATGTCAGTGGTATAAGAGTTGGATAGAACTGTTAGGCAGCAGACGCCTGGGGCTCGTTAGGAAAGACTCTAACTGCCCCTTCCGCCCCGAGCGCTTTTCGCCTGGTTGCTGCATGGCTCCCTTCTCGGAGAAAAAGAACCCTCGCTCCGGTAGTAGTGGCGGAAGTCGGCCCTTGCTCGAAGGCAAAGAAGGGGACATTCGCCTTGGCCTGGAGGGCCGGAGGCAACCCCCAAGAGGGTCCAGACGATGGAAGCATTCAATTGTAGCCTCCAGGCTACTGTTCTTTTTCCTACTGTACGTGGTGGTAGAGGTGGTAGATGCAAAAGCCCCTTGGCAATTTCGCGCACCCCATGACAAGATAATCCAGCCAAGGGCAATGGACATGCTCGGAAAGGAAAGAGTATTAGTTTCTGCTACTAACGACAGAAAAAGTAGCTTTAGGACATTTCCACGGCAGGGTTAGAGGAGGGTGAGCGTATTAGAGTCCCCAGTAAAGCAAGTCTAACGACGTGTCAACTAGCAACTCCTCTAACCCTGAAAAAACCTACGGTGGGGAGTGTAGTGGTAGTAGTTGTTGTTGTCCCCCCAAGTTGGCTAGTATTCTAGTTTGTGGGTTTGGCCACATGAGAACGACGAAGTGGTTCAGTGTCGAGGGAGCGTCTGTGTTCTCTGTCAGTCGCGTATACACTCGTTTATCCTCCGCCATTTTATGACCGCCATTATGGTAAAGGACAAGACAACGATTCGAACGAAACCCAAAGTTTCCTTTTTGAAGTAGGGACCTTTATGTGTACTTTTAGTTTCTCAATCTGATTTCTTTTATACTACAATTTCTGCACGATTTTTTCCTGTGAGCAAAGCTTTTTATCCGTTCCGAGGGTTCCACCGAATTTACAGTGATCCGACAAGTGTAAACTTGGAAGGTTGCAGGGAAAAGGTTTCCCTCGTTAAGGTTTCGTTTCGTTCTTCGGAAAACGGCGGCGGCAATGAGGTGCAAAGACCTAAGGATTCTCAATTAAGGCGGGTTACTACTGAACGCCTGAGGCGAAGTACTACTTGGGTGAAACCTTTCCTTTTTATTCGGCGGCTTTTTACGCGTCCAGGTTTTTATTTTCTTGGTCACTACATTTTTTCGAGCGTTCTTGTGTGTGTTGGCTGCCCTTTTTTGGGGTGGAAGAACACTTGAAACACAAGGACCTTAGAGTTGTCTAGCGTGTCCCAGATTTGCACTTGTGGGAGAGGTTTATGGTTCAACGAAGCTAGCTTTCCGCTGTCTTAGTTTTTTTTTTTTTTTTTTTTTTTTTTAACTGTGGAGCTGGAAACAACTATAGTACGAGAGGTCACTTATGTTTCTAAGGCCGATGCGGGCGTGGATGCGGAGAAAGAGCGAAATCCGTGGCGGTTAAGGGATCTGCCCTTGACAATCACAAATGATGTGCATCTTGTTATCGGACATTGTTATTCCGACGGCGCCAAACTTGTCTGTTAGTTAAAGAGGCAAACGCCAAGGAAGAAAAGAGGCAGAGTTTTGGAGTGGGGTACGTTGTTGTGGTTTGGGGATTTTGGACGGGACGGGTAACTGGGGTCTCGGAAAGTCATTTTCCTCTCATGCGGAAGTCCACTCATGCGTATGCAACGACGCATGTAGGGAGGATATCGTAGGCAAGCGGCTTTTTAATGCCATATCCCAAGCACCGACCAAATGGTTTTTTTCCTCCGGTTAGCTCCTATGCCTCTAACATGTCTTAGCGTTTGTCACTTTATATAAAAAAGAGGGGGGGGGGGAAGGGATAAAGATGGGACAAACTTGCATCGGAAAAGAAGCAACGTAAAAAAGTGTCTGTCGAAGTTCTGTGCCGGATTTTCGTGCAAAAGAGCGCCGCAGTCCCACACAGCCAAGCGGGCAGGAGGGTGGAGAGAGGAACGTGCTTTTGCCGGAGTCGTGGACAACATGAAGAGCTGTTGATGAGACTAATCTGGCAATGTGGGCTAACGAGGTGCTTCCTTACCATCAGGAAAACGTCTATTGTGATAAAACCAGGAAAAAAAGAGTTGGAAGCATGATGAAGGCAAACGTTGGATGAGGGAAAAATGTTTTCCGTTAGCTGGTGAGCCGTGCGGGGCTTTTACAAGATTCCCCTGCTGTTATCGGCTGCAGTGGGGGTTGGGAACTGGCTGATGTGTTAATTGAGTTACCAGGCGGAGGGAAATACCGTGGAAACGCAAAGCAGCAATCAATCAAATACTTCCCCACGTTGGCATTCACCTTTTTTCCTTACTCCTTTCTGTCCTTCACATGTGAGTTACCGCAAATGGTCGATGAAAAGGTAAGATGCATATTTTATAAGGGGATTCGAGCTCTTTCTAATGCGAAATTCTTTCTGAGAACTTAAGTGCCTATATGTGTTGCTGGTGATTGTATAGAAGTGGCGCTCAAATTGACTTATTGTCCTCCCTCTGGGCCAATTTCGTAGGTTATGTAAAAAACGTGTAAAAAAAAGAGAACGGGAGCTACATGCAATAACTTTTATGTATTGTCACTAATTCATTATCATTACTGCAAGAAATGTGGAATTTTTGTTTTACGGAATTAGTTGCGATAATTACGTACATAATGGCAATAAAATGGAGCATCAGTTTATCAGAGCCTAAATTTAGGCTTCTTATAGTGATTAGATGTTCTTTCGTTCTTTCTTCTCATTTTTTGATAGTGCGATATAAACATTGAAGATCAAAGAAGGAAGAAAGTCATAGGAAGCAAGAAACTCCTGATCTTATTTGAATGTAGTCACGTAGTGCTGGACCAAAACTGATTTCATTTCTGAAACGTTCAATAACAACGATTTCAATGGTTACAGGGCTACATAATTAAAATCCAGGACTTTCTTCTGGTTCTAAAGTGTCTACTGTTTATGTGCTATGCCAAATGTAAGCATATCACATCCTTTTAACGATCTAAATGGAGCGATTTGTACTCATTCACTCACACTGCTTGGCTGCAGTTGTTTTAGGGCCAGACGCGTACGGTTACCGCAGTGCGATTCCTTAATTTTGGAATGCCAACATTATTTAAGGGGGGTTGTCGA
The DNA here is from genome assembly GCA_023053545.1 of Lepidurus packardi. Taxonomy (NCBI): domain Eukaryota; kingdom Metazoa; phylum Arthropoda; class Branchiopoda; order Notostraca; family Triopsidae; genus Lepidurus; species Lepidurus packardi. The sequence continues at coordinate 6,466,778 of JAKZAN010000005.1, read as the reverse complement.
CAGAAATTTCTGCAAGTGAGAGGAAGACAGTTAGTTCCCTTGGGAGAAGACATGAAGAACGGCAGCCACGACTTGCAAGTTAGAATTGAGGAATGAGAATGCAGCAAAAAGAAAAAGTCAGGCAACGTTAATTACAGTCAGCAAAGGAATGGCTGGGATGAGGGATGAAAAGAGGCTTTTGAAATGCAAACTTGAAGGCTTTCCGAGTTGTTTGTGTTACTAATGAATGCTTAATTTTAATTCATTGTGCCTCACTTTTTTTACGAAAATTAGGGAGAGGGGATGGTTGCGCCTTTGGGAGTGGGTTTAATTGTGCGGCTGCTGAATTGGTTAACGCCCACGGCTGCCACTGCTGCAACGGCCGCTGTTGCTCTCGGCCTGATGACCAACGCTTGGCTTTATAGCGAAGAAATGATGCGCAATGTCAAATACAATGGCACGGGGGACCAAGAATACTTGTCAAAATTTACCGTCTCTGGCCTCTGGACGCTTTGCCATACGAACCGTAAGTCATGCCTGGTTTAGTTAATGGTCGCTCATTTTTGGGTGTCAAGGAACTTCTCGAGTCAACTCATGAGAGGTTTTATCGCTGGCGATCGATTGACTAGCCCTATAAGTACTGACCTAGATAGATTTCCCCATGTTATGGTGATAGGAAGCGAAAAACCAATATAAGGATAGCCGTCCGCTCTATGGAATCGTTGAATTGGAACGGAACTTTTATCTTTTCGCACGAATTGAAGATGCGGGGGAAAGCAAAAACGACGGCGAAGGCCCGAAGGAGAAGAAGTAAAACACTTGTCAAACTAGCCACCGCAGAGCAACTTCTCCCCATGTGAAGAGGCAGATGTAGTTTTTTTGCCACGTCGGGAGGCTCTTTGTGTGCATGTAAGCTGGTTACCCGAAAGCGAGAAAAATTGCTGCGCCCTGACAGAGTTTTCTGAAATGCACAAACTCCTCTAAAGAAAGACGGGAAAAGGACATGGAAGAAGACGTATCTTTGGACGAGTTGGGTGAATTGGGCAAACTGCTACTAAGAGTTGCTTTCTTTTCCTTTCTTTGCTATCCGTAAAAAAGTTCTCATTCTCGTATTGACGCCCATGCTTTTGTAAGACTCGGTATCTTATTCGACTTATTAGGAGAAGTTAAGAGAATAAAAAGTGTTAGGTTTAGCTCGACAGCTCAATTTCTGATGAAAGGCAAATAACTACTCATGAAGAAGTTAATTTTTTTCTTTAAGACAAGAAAAACTCCATCGAGCTAGCAATCTACCAAGAGATGCTTTTTCAATCTCTCTTGCGCCTTTCTGTTGGTTCTAACTTAAGACTTCTGAGACTAGAGTTCGAGATAAGTTTGTGCGTTTAATAGAAGCTTACTGTTTGCGGAATGTCTTTAAAGAACTGTACATAATAGGCATACTGGTACAGAAGTTTAAGTCATTTTCAGAAGGTTTTAGAGGTAATAAATGTGCCAAGCTTACCAACTATGAATTTGTATATTTTTAGTGATTCCAACGATTTTAGTGTAACAAAATTGTTTTGTATTTACAGCGGGTGGTACTGACCAATATTGCTTTTATATTGACTACTTCCCCGAGGAAGACTATAGTCCTGACGCGAACGATTCCACAATGGCAATACCTTGTAAGTATCTACTGTCCAATACCGATTTAGCACTAGTGGGCAGCTCTTGAAACGACCCGTAATTATGGGTTTACGATGGACGTAAATTTGAATTTGACTTTCTCGTTTTTCGTTTTTTTTTTTATATAGATGCGGTGATTCGATCGGCTCCGTTTTATCTAGTCGCCTCTCTCTTTTTGTTGGTGGGAGAGATTTCTTGCTGTCTGGGCCATTTTGGGGCTCGTCGACGCGTTCTTACGTTCGTGGCAGGCGTAACTTTTATCGTCTCAGGTATTTTCTATCTCCCTTCTTTTCAATGCGAACTAATTGATGGCCCCGACCGTTTTTTCAGGGTTGTTTCTGCTGGCCGGGTTCGTCATGTACGTGTCGGTGTTCAAGGCGGAGATTGGCAGTAAGCTCCGTCCTAAGTCGAGCTTCCAGGACGCGCTTTTCAAGTACACGTACGGTTACAGTTTCCTGTCGGTTGTCTCGGGTTTTTTGCTCTCGGAAGTGGCGGGTGTTTCGGCCATTTTTCTCTTCATGTATTGGCACCGGTATCGCCTTGCCCAGCAGAATCGACATCATCGCTTTGCCCTGGCACTCGTTCAACCGCCCTTGAATGTAAGCACCCGCCCCGCTGGTCGACTTCCCCCACCGCCCCCGCCGCTGCCACCCCAATTCCTGCGACCTTCCTCAGCAGCGCCAGAATGCTGTGATCATCATCCAACCACAGTCACCCATCATCATCATCTTCATCCCATGGAATGCCCTCAGCTTGACGTGGACAATCATCCGCCCTGTTGTCTCTGCAGCAGTCGGAATGTCTTACCCGCTTCCACCCCAGAACCATATGTGGGAACTTATACTTCCACCACTCTCAACCGACGAGATTGTTCTTCTTCTTCAGAACGGCCGCTTCCCTTATGTCAAGGGCAAAATGTGAGTCGTGTATCGCCACCACCTCCACCTTTAGCTCCGACCGGATCTTGTCCGGTACATTTTCCCGTTCGCGCTGTCTCCATGGAAACAGCAGCCAACGTGACGCTACCCCGCGCCCCTAAACTGTTCTTACGTACGTATTCTACCCAGGACACAAGCCACTGCATTGACCGAGAAGTGTGTCATCGTTGCCATCAACTTGTGCCCTGTAGGCCAGATTTAACCAACGCCAAAGCAACGAGTAACAACCATCTACTTCGCAGGGACCAGGCGACCAGTACGGCTCCTTCGTACCCAGAAGGGCAGGAGAACCATGCCAGGACCACGCCAAGAGAATCGTTCAAGTGTGACAAGGGCGTGTTGGCGACTTTGCCCGTTTTGGAGGTGCATCATTTACTGCCCAGAGATACGACAACCCATACGGTGTGCACCATGGTAGATTTGGGAAGTCGAGATAGTGTGCTCATGGTCGATACGGCCACGACGACCGATGGAGACTGCAGCAAACATTGCCAGGAATCAAGTAGAAGCTCGCAACTCAACCGAGCTTACTCGCAAAATTCGTTGCGGAAAATTACGCCAGTTTGAAATCAAATAAAAAATTACACGCCGGACAAAAATCTGTTCCCCCCTACACGAAGTCCTATCATAGAAACCTAAAAACGCACATTCCATATTTGCAAATTTCAGTGGGTTCCGCCCCGAGTGCGGAAACAACGAACCTTGAAGATTTCCGAAGTAACAAATGTAGAAACCAAAGTTTTTTAGTGGTTGGGCATTTTATTTTGCACTATTCAAGAGACACACACAAATCTTGTCAACTAGTCGTGGGAAATGGAATAACATATTTGTAAAATTGAGTGGAATTCTTGAGTTTGAATGCAATAAATGACATTAAAGCGATTTGAGAGGCCGATTTAATGCGCCTTAACGTAAGGCAAAACTCACTTATTGTATTTTTTAAAGTACTGATAGATGGCGTCTAGAGCTTTTCTAACGCCCCTTCTGTCTGACCGACAGTTACGAGGAGGGGTATGCAATTTTACTCGATGTTTTGATGTGACTGAAGTGGAGGAAGTGTGGTTAGTTAGGAAGAGAAAATTGGGTAATTAAAATGTAACTTTGTGAAGTTCGGCTAGTCTAGTGCTTTCGCTTTCGTTTGCTGTGGGTTATAGACACTTATAGGAACTGTTAAGCAATGGAATCTATTTTGAGAAGTGTTGTTGATAGGGAGCCAAACGCACAAAACTACGACTCATTATCGAAAACAGGCTGGCTAGATTGTGCGGTTTGTACTGCCGGTTGTCAGAGGAAAAAGCTCCAGTTAACTAAACGATGGGCTGAGACTAGCAAAGAAGGCAGATATTATTACTTGAAATTGTATGCATCACCGCCACGTCAAAGCAAATCTCCTCAGCCTGCGGTTAAGATCTTACTTGATAACAGCGCCATAATTTTTGATCCTCATTGTGTTGACTTGGGTCGCTTCATTGTGAAGTAAGTAATATGATAGTTGACTTCATTTCTAACCGATTTATTTTTTCTAATATTTTTTTCGCCTAAGATCACAGGGTCAAGAATATCTTTTTGATGCGGGGAATGAACTGGAGAGACAAAATTGGTTAGCCTTGTTTAAAAAGATCAGAAAAACCGTGTCAGACTACAAAAGTCTTGTTTTGAAGGATCCTTTATTGAGAAATTCATTGATCTTAGTAAGAACCAACGCCTGTTTGTATTTTAAGATTGAGACTGTAATTATAGTAATTGTAGGAGGATGATGACGAGTGTCTCAGTCCGGAAGGCGTCCTGCGCTTGGGAAGGAGACTTCCTCGACCCAAAATCTTGGCATTGACAAACCAAACTACCCCCAGTGACCAGAAACCTTGTGATCAAAGGTCTGTCAATCGATTTTCTTTTACAAGTAAGAAAGCTGCCCAATTAATCCATTGTGCAGGTATGCTAATCTTGGAAACTTTGCTAGACATATCCTTCAAAGCTTCAAGTGGGACCCCAGAATTAAATGCGGCTTCACCCCAGTCTTCCGTGTCGAAATTTGGCCAGAAAATGCGGAGTTCTTTCAAGAAAGGCAAATCTCTAAGCCACAAACGTTCAAGCAGTAATGGAGCAGAAGAAATTTTAAGCCTAGAGCAAGCCACCAAAAAAATCCAGTTCCTGGAACATCAGCTGGAGCTCGAGCGAGACACTTTAAGGAATTTACTCCATCATACGCCTCTGACTGAAGGCTCGATTCTTGAAATCCTGCGGGCGAAAGACAGTACCATTGTAGAGATGCAGCAGCAACTTCGCTCCCAAGAAGAAGTGCTAAATTCCTTTACGAAAGTAAAGACCCGCATTTCTTTGTTCTTAAAATGTGTACTCAACTGTTTCCTTTTCTTCTCTAGGGCAAAGTATTCACGAAAGATCAAAGTATACAAACTAACCGTGATTTGGACATGGAATCTCTTGGTGATGTAGTCAATGCACTTCGTAGTCAAAACACTTTGCTCAACTCGGAAATTGTGGATTTACATGAATTGTTAAACGAAGCCGACAAAAGGAAAAGTAAATTATTCTTGTAAGTTTCCAAGCATTCCTCCCAAGGTTGGTATGCGTGTTTGCTTATGGGTTCACTCTTTTCCTGTGTAGTGAGGCAAGTGATTGGGAAGCTCGCTTTTATCAATTGCAAAGCAAGCACGTATTGCTTCTTAACGAGCTCCACAGCCCTGGGACTCCCGAAGAAGATCACACGAATGTGTTGGCTCGTTTATTAAAGGATGCCTTGGATACCAATCACACACCTAATCTTATGTAATTCTCTCTATATTTATAATCCTATATTTTTGTACATTTTTTCACGTTAAAATGCATTTCGTTTACGATGTCCCGTTCAGATGCACTGGCCCGTATGACGAATTGGGATTTCGATGCAGTGATACTGCCTTGTACACTTCGAAGGACTTGTTCAACGACGTTGGAATGGAAGAAGAGGCTAAGTGGGATGTTCTGTTGGTTGACCTCGAAGCTCGAGATGCCAAGCGTAAACTCCGGGACTTGAAACAGACAGTGCGGAAAGGAACCCCGTTAAAAGTTCGCGTAAGTCATTATTAGTAACGTTAGAATAGTCCCGAAAATACCCCTTCTATGTACACACGTGTGAAATTTGCCACGATCTAATTATAGAGTCGGCTCTGGCGGGCCTTGCTGCAATGGCGCTTACGAAATTGTGCTGATTACCAGCAAGCCGAGAATGGGACTGGCTACTATCAAAGGTTGTTATCGTTCTGCAGACCTGGAGCGACCCAATCAGCAGCGGCCAAGCAAATTGAATTGGATTTGCTAAGGACCTTGCCACACAATCGACACTTCCAAAGCATCCATGCGGACCGAATTCCGCCTTTACGACGAGTTCTGCTCGCCTATAGCCTTCGCAATGGTGATGTTACCTACTGTCAGGTAAAAAAAAATAATCTTTTATTTTATTACTCAGCTTTCTAAATTACACAGCTTTCTATAGTATTATTAAGCCCTTTTTCGTTTTCGAGTCATATTCTTGAATATTTGGATTTTTCTATTATTATATACAGTAGATTCCGCTTATTATTATCACTGGTTATTAGAATCAGCCGCTTTATGTAATCGAATTTTAGACCGGTTCAAAATGATAAAATTCATAGCATTTTAATCGGTTATAAGAATCACACATTCGGATATTAGAATCAATATCAAAAGAATCTTCACAGTACAGTAACGAAACTACAGTAGTGACTGTTACGTGGACTTTGCATATTGACCAATGACATTGCTTTTACGTCGTTTTGAGCAATCCTGTAACTGCCAGCCTACTACTACGCTTAGGAAGAAATCCCTTCTAAACTCCCCAGTCAATTAAATGAGCCGGTTTTTCAATTGAATGGCCAGTTCCTTTAATTGACAGACAATGAGAGTAGAAATCGAGTTCAGAACCCTACCAAAGCGTAGGAGTAGGCTTCAAAGGCTTGTTGGTTGTGTTTTAGACGTACGTTTGTATCAGAATGGCGACGAACAAGAAAAGGGTTGATTTAAATGGTAAAAGAGAAGTTGAGGTTCATTGAAACGTACGACAAGTTAAATTTAAAAGATTTGGTACAAAGCGAAGCGGCCGTTAAATTAGGAAGTATTATTTGTATTTATATTTATTATTTATTTTGTTTATTATTTCTATTAAAATTGTTGAAAAATCGTTACAAAATAAACAATAGTGGGTCTAGTTAATCTAGAAAAAGGTAACGTGTGGGAAAGTGTCAAAAAGTAGACGATACGTTAATTCTATGGTTTAAACAAGCCACTGATCGATTTTCGGTTATTAGAATCTCGGCTTAATAGAATCAATATTCACTTGACAAACGTGATCACAATAAGCGGCATCTACTGTATTTGTTTAGATAGCTAGAAAAGTGCTAAAGACTTATTGATAGGGGTTTAATCGTCTAGCGGCGGTAGCGCTGCTCTTCCTGAGTGAAGAAGAAGCTTTTTGGTGTCTAATGTGCATCACAGAACTATTGCAGCCCCCCAACTATTACGACAATATGTTGCTGGGTGCTCAAGCCGATCAACGTGTGCTAAACGACTTGCTAGCCGACAAAGTGCCTCGTTTAGCCGCCCATTTGAACGAGTATGGTGTAGACGTGGGTCTAGTTTGCTTAAATTGGTTTTTATGCATCTTCGTGGATAATCTCTTGCCTACAACGTACCTCTACATCTGGGATTGTTTCCTTTTGGAAGGCAACAAAGTGCTGTTTCGTTTTGCCTTAGCCGTGTGCAAATTAGCAGAAGAAGAAGCTTTGAAGCAACGCGAGCCTGTTGCTATATTACTAGCGATACGTCAGTGCGCAGAACGGGTTCTTCCCACACCGGAGTTCTTACAGGTGAGTACATTTGTCATTTCAACTAAAAGCCTTACGGGGGGTTACAACCGTAAAGGAATGTATTGATTGTTGATTGTGCTGCTATAGAGTGCGCAAAAGAGCTTTTCATCGTCGAAAAAATTCACACTTGGCCCTTAAAAAATGTTAAATGTTAAAAAATGGCTTTGTCAGAGAAACTGAATGGAAGATTTTGATAGTTTTTAAGATCTCCAAGCTAGATGCCGCTTCGTTTAAAGAACCCAAATTTGACCTCTGAAAAAATGTCGGCAGCAACTTGAGCTCCAAGCTTAATCTTAGTATTTGCTAGCATGGCGCTTAGCTTTTCCTTCTTTGTTGGTTTTGAAGCTTTTGTCCTTCTTGTGCTCCTTGTCCTTGTAGGCTTTTTTAGCTTTCTTGTCCTTAGGATAATACGGCTTCTTAGAAGGCTTATTCTCCTACAGGTTTCCATGTATTATTATAAAGCAGTAAGATTGCAATCTTTCATTTGGGGGGCTTTTACCTTATGCGGAGAGTCTGTGCGCTTGTGAGGGGAAACTTTGGTAGTTTTCTCAGGCCAATGTTCGCCTCGATGACCTAGCATGGGATGCTCCGAGGTGGCATGAGGTTTGCCTATTTAATTAAGAAACATACGCTCAATTAGCATTTGGGAATATTAGTCATTGGCAAAGAAAAGTTTTCAATAAGTTAGAGAAGATTAGCGAAACATTATCTCTTGGGGACCAACTTCCTTTGGTTACGAAATAAGGAAACTTTTTTTTTCTTTTTACCAATATGGTGTTCGCCCACGTGGCCCAAATTATTGCTATTCTGTTTTGGATGGTCCACGGTTTTACGGTTGGGGAAGTGAGTCACAGTCTTCTTAGGGTGAGGTTTATCCTGTTCCCTGTGCACTAAGATAAACAAAAGGGAACGGTTGTTGTATTAGGCCATTTGAAAAAGACAAGACAACGAAGGCAAATTAGAGTCTAATTTGTTTTTTCTTTAATTTTCTGTTTCATCCCCGTTGCTTACTTTTCTTGGGGCTGGTGTATTTGGGTCCATGTTCGAGGTGATTGTGAATCTCGGGCAGTTCTTCTAAATCCCCGGTCGACCGTTTACGCTGCAATGAAGGAACCAGAACAGAGGAAAAGTTTTTTAAAAGGAGAATCTAACGATGCACTAAACGCAAACATAAAAGCGAAATTGGGCAGTCGCGGTTGGCTTGGACCTCGTATCAGTTTAATCTTGTTTTTCACACGTATAGAACAACCCCGTTTGGATCAATACCACAAAGTACAGTACAGCAGGATCATGTTTGGCTTGCATTCTTTAATGGATATTAAGTAATAGAAGAAAGGGAGCGAAGGCTTGAAGCCAGTGTGTTGTAACATAATCAGCATGCGACTTGGCAGCACAGTACACTTCCCACGAGATTTGCATGACCGTATATGACTCCTCAGTTTACTCTACCTCCACGACTATATTAAATTACTACAAAGCATCGAGTACCAAGTTACCTCGAGATAATGGAAAGCTAAAAACCAGGAATGAAATTTCTTCGTCTTTTGTTACATCATTTGTCTTGCAAAATAAGCTCGAAAAGTACTTCACCACATCCTGTTTTAGTCTCAGATTTGGTTAAGGAAAAGGGAAGTTGAACCCAAGCTTGAAACTTCGAAGTAAAAGAGAAAATCTTCCTGCGCCATTTTAGTTCATGTTAAGTTTAGAATTTACCTTGTTGGGCTTGTCAGCTTCAGCTAACAAAACCAAGCTGAACAAACACAAGGCAATCAAACACTTCATTGTTGGGGGATTTTGTATTGGTTTCCAAGCGTTCGAAAAGAATTCACCTTCACTGAAATGTTCTGACTTGTCCAGGCTAGCTTTCCTGCAGGAATGGCACTGGTGTCGTTTCGGTTACGGGTGAAATGTTTTAGCCCGCGTCTCCGCAGCGAACAAAAGAAGACTTGCGCTTAAATGCGTGTACCATTTAGGGGGCGTTCTCCTACCATTTTGCTCTGACTTCAAGGGTATGTTCTCGTTTCGTGATCACCCTCCGGCTTTCTTAAATATCCTTTAGCCGAGCCGAGAAAATGAAAGCCGTATACTGTATACCTGCGAAACTCGATGAAAAGCAGCTTTTCTTTTCTGTATTCTTATCCATCCCAGAGGTTGCCATGCAAGTAGAACCATGACGAAGAGCTTGACAAAAGAAATTATAAACTCGCCCAACGTTAGCCTTCTGTGCTTCATAACGACAAAAGGAACTCGGCTTTTTTTTATCAGAATTTAATTTGTTATACGAGACTGTGTGGGTTGAAGTAAATAGAAAGCGTACTGTACCTTCACAAATTTCGAATCATGCTTGTTTGAACTCATTTTATGGGATCGACAAAGTCAAACTTTGACTTGGCAGTTTGTGAACGGTTTTATTTGTAAACTATTTTGTTTTGGATGACCGCTTGGCTCTGTTTATTTATGTTTCCTTTTTTAATTTATTGGTGTTTGCTTTTCCAGGCGGCTTTCCAAGGTTTGAATACGTTTGCGCACCGTACTATCATCAGTCGCCGAGAATACCATTTACGGGCTCTGAAGGTAACGTATCTTTAAATAAGTTCTCTTTTTTTCTTTTATATTCCTTGGAGATTTTTTAACGAATGTCCGTTGCAGGTTGAGCAGGAAGAGGTGGAAGCCGTGCGACGCCAGTTCCGGTCGTCATCCTTGGTGGATTCGAAACGATTAGTTGGGTCAGACTCCGACGATTGACGCGGAAAACGTTTCCCAATGTATTGAGTTTTTAGGCGTTTTCAGCCATCCCACTGGCATTACTGCGATGCACTGCTGAGTATACCCCTTATGTCGTGCGCTTCACTAACACTAGTCTTACGAAGGAATTGGTAGCCAGGAAAGTGTCGAAATTCGAACTCTAAACCTCTTTTTAACCAAAAATTTCGCCATTGCCGTGGCGCTAAATGTCTGCGGCTGACGAATGCTTGTATGATATATAATACATATGTTTGACCGTTTAAGCTAAATCTTATGTAAGCGTGATTCGTAACCTTACGGCAAATCATAGAACATGCGTTATTGGTTATTTTATTTGCGATCTTGTCTCTCTCTCTGAAGAGTCTGAATCAGAGTTATGCCTTTTAGAAATCTTGTTTTGCAGTAACGTAGCAAACTATATTAAAGAACGTAGCACGTACTTTTATTATTAGGTAGAAATGTAAACTAATTATTGTACTAGTCTATTTACAACGGTCTTCGAACTCTTCTACTTTCTTATGACTTGTTTCTCTTCCCTTTTTTCAAGAAAGTTTCGTTAAGCAATACGCGTAGTTACCGTTTTATTTTGATAGGAATAATTTATTTTTGTCCACATCCGGATTTTTTTTTTTTTTTTTTTTTGCACTCGAAGGCTGATCCCGCCTTCAACTACATTTCCTTACCAGCACATTCTAGAATGACTTTTGCTACATTTCTTCGACACAACTGAAGTGGCTTGGAATATAGTCTAACAAAAGGTGCAGTGTTCTTTATCGGTGGGGTATTTTTTTAACAGTTATGAATTTTTACATATTACACTTAGAAAGGTTTACTTTTAATTTTAAAAGGTTTTTGTGTACATCTCTTACGGAAGTTTCACTGGGTACATATGAATATATCGATTCATATACACATATATAAAAATCCACATCGTACTCGATGGAATAATTTATCTGATATAGCGCTGGGACTATCTGCTAGTTTCTTAATAAAAAAAATTCCTTCTCACGCTCCCTATATTAACCTGTAGAAACTAGTTATAGTCCTACAATGTTGAGATGCGTACCAAGCATCACAGGAAACATATCAGGAAGCAGCATACAGGCGGAAGCTGACACGGAAGGTAAATAATATTGGGCAAGGACAAAATGAAGAACACGAGTGAATGCTTTTCAATATCTTTTTTTTGCTCTATTCCGGAGTCTTCAAGAATTATGAAACTGGAACCCGCTTTTGCTTACTTGAGCAGCTCAAGCAAAGTAAATAGTCTTGCTATTTTTTTCTTTAATACAACACGCTACGTTTTACTGATTATCTTCCTGTACTTTCCTTTTCCTGGATTTTTTTTGAGAAATTTCGTAGTAAGGAACGAAAGATGCGAGTAGAAATGATTAGAAATGTCTTACAAGTCCGTGGATTCATCCTGTGATTATCTCCAGTTTTATTTATAATGATGCAGAAAAGCAACAGATCTTCAATATTTAAAAAATCGTACAAGACAAAACAACAAGACAAAATGATAAAGACAATCCCAATAGTCTTGTCTTCACTTGACAATTGCAATGGCTTTGTGACAGATTCAATATTAGAAAAGGTTTCAAAACAAAACCCACATTAACGTTGCAGGAGTCTTTCACAATCCTCGCAGCAAGACTTTTACATGAAGAGGCTTTAAAGACTACTTTAAAAGAAAATCAATACCTTTTGTAGCATTCCACTTCCCCGAAATTAACTTCAACCTCAGAAATGAGATCTTTTGTCGCTGCTAAAGTTAGGTATTTACGGAGCTTAGATCATTTACACTTTGCATATAGGGCATCGCTATGCTTCCGTGCTTGCGGAGTAAAGGTGGGCGCAGTCGTACATTTGGCCACAACAGTGGCGGTTTTTGTTTATACTCACCAACGTTTCCATGGTTTGCATTTTGTAGCACTTGGTTAAAACAATTGCAAAAGTGCTCTGGTATGATGTCATCTACATGCTCTCAATTGGAATGTGACCTTGAGGGCAGTTATGCTCGGTGAGAGGTCAGTTAGGAAAGGTGAGAGAGCAGTAAGAGTTGAGCGTCAGCACAGTCACGATCGTTAGCTTTTTGCGCCACACGCATGGAGCCCAATACACGAAATCTTAATACCAGATTTAAGACTAAGAGTCATATCATGCTCCTTCCCAAATTGTAAGAATAGTCACAAAAAAGGGAAGAATATTACCGGTACCTTTCTTAAGTACGTTATTTTGTACATTTCCAAAATTACAATTAAGCTCCGTGATGTGTTATTTCGAACAGGTATCCATGGACTAACGTAGAATTGCTTGGGCAATGGAAAAAGGTTGTAGAGAATGCGAATCCCAAACGAAGTCAAAGGATTGGTTCAGTCCATTTTTCCATCGAACTTATTCGTGGTAACGTACTAAAACTAAAATGTAAAAAGTAATGTAATTTAACCGGCTTTCTTGATTTCTGAAACGATTTGACAGCGGTTAGTTTAATGTATGATGAGCACATTGGTTGTACACTGCAGAAGCTCAATTAAGTTATGATCAAACTATACTGTTTATATTTTCAGTATTAAGGGTGTCTACTAGCAAATTGTGGGCGTAAATCTCGATTACACTAACTTAATTTACAGTAAGGGAAGGGGAACCAGTCTTAATAGAAAAGCGGACACAGTTTTAACTTAATTTAGTAAGGGTAATTTATTAACATGGGGATCTAATTCGGGATTTAGTACAAAAGTCAAACGACTCTGCTCTGCCATTCAAACTCTCGCGCTCTCACAATAGCTACTTCCGTCTTCCTAATCCCACTCGACTCAAGCTTTCCGCTCTGCCTTCCCGTGCCTCTCGCACCACCTAGGGTCGGTTTACCACAATATAAACTAAATCAAGACCATCTAGAGTTCTTCTCGTCAGTTCGAATCAGAGAAGCTGGTTCCTCGACTAATCACACAGCTCAACAATTAGAAGGGGCGTGGAAAAGACTTATTTTACACCACGAATTGAAAAGAGCAGTTTCGGCAATTGTTCCAATGCTATTTTTGCCCTGACAATTTTTACCGTGACCTTTTCTTGCAAACGCTCACTAGTAAATGCGGATAACGTTACGAAGTCGTTGGAAGATGGTATTGATGAAAAAAATCTTACACAACTTGCAAGCGGTTGAATTGGAATGTTTTCAACCCAAGTTGTCGTATACATTGCAGCTTAGAACTTACAATCACCATTACTTTCTTGTGCTGCTTTAGATAAGGAGTAGTTTACGATTTTAGTAACATACATTATAGGAAACGTGCTGCGTACGATTTCGACCAAGTTAATTCATGGCCCTTAAAATTCAAAGAATTCGGAACAAACTAACCAAAACAATATAATTCGAAAATCACTAAAAATATAGTTTTCTATCTTTTTTTCAAATGGGTTCATACTACGAATTAGCTTATAATAAAAAAAGAATTATGTGGCATGCAAGTCTCCCTAGCAAAGATTCAGAAAGTGCCTAGATTTGGCCTCAACAATGGCAGCTGAGTCTGAGCTAAGTCGCGTCATAGAGTAAAGGTAAGGGAACATGCAACCCCTTCCTTATGGGCCTTTTATTACCACTTTTCGAAGCTCCAGGCTACTGAGAGGACAGGACGGTCATATGTATTTGCTCATGGCAGGAAATACAAAAAATGAGGGTCGAACGTAAATCGGTAGATGAATGTATCGATTCTCTAACTAATTCCACTAGGAATTGATATTTTTCATACTATTAGTATTCACACTTACGGCCACCTTATACTTCAAGTAGTTGACCATTTTCCGTCGAAAGAGATCACTGGTGACATACCCCTATATCCTGCGAGTACTGCAGCCAAATATACACCTATGACTAATTTCTCTCACTAAACGTCTGCACACAATAATGAGCGTAAAGAGAAAAAGTTAACCAATGCTATGGAACATATAAGACTATACTTATATAGAATCTTTACCAAGTTCGCTCCCTAGCGGAACGAATGGGCGAAATCCACCATTCTACGTACGTTTTCTACAAGGCGCTTTCCTTACTACGTAGAAAACGTACGTAAAATGTACGTGGATTACCGAGCGCGAGCCGCTCTTTTTTTCGAATTTCGAGCGATTGGCTCGCGAAAATATGTGACGAGCAAAAGAGTGAGTGCGCTGGAAAAAAACGAGCTATCTGCAGCTCTGCCAACATCACCCATCAACTATTCCCCTTTCTGCAACTATTTGAGCAACTTTACAAGTGAACGATATGTAGCTTCCCGTCTACCCTACTGTATAAACATTTATACTATGGTCTGCCCTTATTTGCATAACGCATAATAATAAGTGTAACCTTTCCCCAAGATGTATAGCCTGTTTCCCGAAACCGGTTTTTATAAATTGAATGCTCTTAATATTTATGATTTTCAAGATTTTTTTTTTTCTAGTTAGTTTTTCTAATTAGTAGGTTTTTCTAGAGAGACATGCGAAGGGTACTATACAAGGGGTTACAAGGTACAAGGGGTTACAAGGTACAAGGGGTTACAAGGTACAAGGGGTTACAAGGTACAAGGGTACTATACAAGCCAGAACACTTAATTTGGTCCGTTCTATGACATATTTTTTCGTTTTGAAATCTTAATCCCCCTTTAAAGTTTTAAGATTTGTGTGTTGTGCCTTTTTCGCAAAGGGTTGTATACGCGGTACAGGAAGCCCTCGCGCAAGAAATTAGATCCTTTTTACTGCTCCCGTATACTTTAGCTTATTGATGGGAAAAAGTCACAAAGGCATTCAATAATCAGTGAAGGAGGAAGAAAGTTCTTCTTACACTAGTGTGATAATTGGAAGGCAAGGTAGGATGATTGGACTTTCGCAACATTGGACCGGACAAGACGCGTAACCTAGACACGTCTTCATCGCTACTGGTCCCGCGTATTATTCATAGAGTTCCCAACAGTGATCTACTCCGATGAGTACATATATGGCAATTTTTTTTACCGATGTACGGATGTGCTATAGTGAGATTCTCCATGTGGTCTAAGTCCTAAGTCAGAAGGTGGTCTAAGTCCGTGGTCTGAGGTTCTCCAGGTGGTCTAGGTTCTCAAATCCACTGTTTGCGATCTCTGGGAGTCTGGGACCAAACGAGCTCGGATGGGTACTGTTTCGTCTTCGAGCGTAATTAGTGAGATTTCAGTGTATCCTAGTGTAATAGGTTTGGTCTTATTCCCGAAGGAACACAAGTTGGTCACTTCCGAACAAGCTTTAATTAATCCCAACATAAAGATAAGACCATTAAGGTTTCCCTATACCATTTTTAGGGTATATTATGACAGGCTAAAATGAGTACTTACTATTCAACATGGGTACCTCTCCCCAAAGTTTTATCTTCTCAACAATTCAATACATGTTGCTGTAGCCCAAAATGAGTGGGCTCACTCTGTTATGATTAATGGATACCCAATTAGGGTAACTATTCTCCAAAATGAGTAGCCTGTTTCCCGGAATCAGTATTTTCGGAACCCCCCAAAATTGTTTCTTAATTGAATGCTCTTAGCAAGTATGATTTTCAAGAAAAGTTAGTTTTTTCTAGTTTTTAGTTACACCATCTATTACACTATTGACTAAACATTCTCCAAAATGAGTAGCCTGTTTCCCGGAGTCGGTATTTTGAGGACCTGAAAATCACTGGATATGGGAAGGAGCGAAATACCATTGGACATGGGAAGGGAGCCAAACTTTAGGTTAGATATAAATTGGAGGTTTCTGGGGATGGTTGTTAATCCAAATCCGAGTTTGTAACTTGACACACTATAAAGTTTCTATATCGTTCCTGTGCTTATTTGAAAAGTATTAATTATATCAACCAGCCTGTTTAATTCGAAGTGGCTTTAACATCAACTGCGTACTTACACACGACGAAAACTATATTTCTTCAGTTCAATTCTTAAGCACATTCCAGCCTCCCAGACAGTTAATTAAAATTCGAAAGTGACGACTTTTAAGTATTAAAACTTTTTCCAAGAGCTTTACTTGTACGATGGCTTTATTTTTAAAATTCCCCCTCAATATGGTACGTTATCTATATTTTACACGAGTACCCTAATATTCTTAGGCAAATAAGGTACACAGCATAATCTTTTTTCATTTTAGCCGCACGTGATCACGTTCAAGGCTGCTATCCGGGCGAAGCATTCTTCGGTAGCTACAACCAAGCTTTTTTTGAACAACAAGTTCGTAGAGTCGGAAACAAATAGCTGGATTGACGTACACAACCCTGCCACGAATGAGGTATTTTCTCTCTTAAATTCTTTCTTTGCTGAATCACTATTAATTCATACCATTCAATTTAGCTTAGAACAGATCAACGGATGGAGGAGATTGCAATGGGGGGGGGGGGGGTAGTTTTAAGGATACAGTGTTAATACTAGGTTTGTAGGTTATCTACGAAGGTCGTCTACGAAGGCTTGCGAATTGATCTTCTTTCGCTTTGTTCTAGAAATAACTTAAGACGAATAGCCATTTCTTTTTTCTGTACATTTCCCAGTACTCGTAGCAGGGAAAGAGGTCGGAAGCTCTTAATAGTTGCATATAGATCTGCTTTCCATGTTTGGGTAGAGAGATAACTTTCGCTGTTTTCCATGCTTTTGGTGATATTCCTAGTTAAGGTAAGCATTGAACAGGCAACCGACTGTTGGGCCAATGAATTTTCAAAGGGATTTCAGGATGATTGCTTGCATATCGTGTGGGTACTTCGGCAGCAGTCAAGTCTTCATCAGTCAGTTTGAGAAGATCCTTTTAGAGAACCTTATTGATTCTTTTTTCCGTGTCTACTTTCCAGACGAAAAGCGTTTCCATCTGGGTCGTGTTTGGCACGGCTTGTTAAATTATAAATGAAAAAAAAAAAACAGAATGTAGGACTGTGCTAAAGATACATAGAATATTTTGACTTTCATCCCAAAAGGTAGTAACACGCGTGCCGAAGTCAACCCAAGGGGAAATGGAAGCTGCTGTGGCTTCTGCAAAGGAAGCGTTCAAAACCTGGTCCAAAGCGTCTGTACTGACCAGGCAGCAAGTCATGTTTAAATACCAGCACATCATCAGAAACAGCATGGTATCTATAAAACCTAAATGTAGTATTTTCCTTCTCTAGTCTAGCTCTGCTTTTTTAGAAAGAAATAGTTAAGAGTATTACATTAGAGCAAGGCAAAACTTTGGTCGACGCCGAATGGGAGGTTCTTCGCGGCTTGCGTAATTAAAATTCATCTATTGGGAGTTAGAGCCGATTATGGTTAACGAAGATTACTATTCTAGAGCTGGTTGAGCATGCCTGCAGTGTAACAAGCCTAACCATGGGAGAAAGTTTACCGAACATAGCCAAAGATATGGATTTGTTCTCCTACCGCCTTCCCTTAGGTGTGTGCGCTGGAATAGTGCCTTTTAATTTCCCTGCTATGATCCCGCTTTGGGTAAGTGCTTTCGCGCTTTTTTTCTAGACAACCGATAATAAATGAATAACGAAAAGTAGTGCAAAAGCTAGCATAACAAAATACATGAACTATGATTTTTTTTAGATGTTTCCTATTGCTATCGTTTGTGGCAATACCTTTGTCCTGAAAACCTCTAAAAGAGATCCTGGTGCTTGCATGATGCTAGTGGATTTGCTAGAAGAAGCAGGTGTTCCGGCTGGCGTAGTGAATGTTATTCACGGCGAACGCGATGCAGCCAATTTCATTTGCGATCATCCCGACATCAGAGCGATTTCCTTCGTAGGATCTGACCGCCCTGTAAGTCGTCTTCTGTGAAAATCAATCCTTTGTTAACAAAAAATAGGAGCACATTCATTTCAGAACTTAAATGAAAATGGATTTTTTTTAATAGGGCAAGCACATTTATGAAAGGGGAGCCAAGAATGGAAAGCGGGTGCAAGCCAATATAGGAGCAAAGAACCATGGAGTTATTATGCCTGATGCTAATAAGGAAAACACTTTAAAGCAGTTAGTGGGCGCCGCTTTTGGTAGCGCTGGGCAGAAATGTATGGCCCTTACCACAGCTGTTTTCGTAGGCGAAGCCAATCAATGGATCCCCGAATTAGTTGCCAGAGCCCAGAAGTTGAAAGTGGGCGCAGGTAAAAAATAAATCAAATAAAAGAAATTACAGATCACTAAACAAAATTAAAATTAAACCAACCCGTTCTCTGTCTCTAGGACACGAGTCTGATACGGACATCTGTCCAGTGATTTCCCCTGAAGCTAAACAACGGATCTGCGATTTGATTCAATCTGGAATTGACCAAGGTGCCAAATGCCTTCTCGATGGACGTAACATTCAAGTTCCCAAATATGAAAACGGCAATTTCGTGGGTCCGACTATTTTGGCAAATGTCACAGTAACTCTGAGCAATTTTGTCCAATTTGTAGACTTTTCTCTAATTAAACGTTAATTTCTAGCCTAAAATGACGTGTTACCAAGAGGAAATCTTTGGCCCAGTTTTGCTCATTTTGTCAGTCAACACCTTGGATGAAGCTATCCAAGTAATCAACGCTAATCAATACGGAAACGGCACAGCTATTTTTACCACAAACGGCGCTACTGCTCGCAAATTCACCCAAGAAGCTGACGTAGGAATGGTAAGTAATTTGTTCTGCCAGAAATTTTCATGCTTTCTAGTTTTCGTTTTTTATGCTAATAAATCTTCTCCTTTTGGTGTGCAAATTAGGTCGGAATTAATGTTCCCATCCCTGTTCCATTGCCCATGTTCTCCTTTACGGGATCCCGTGGTTCGTTTTTGGGGGACACCAACTTTAATGGCAAAGCTGGCATCAATTTCTACACCCAGCTAAAGACTGTCACTCAAGCTTGGCGCGAAAGTGACGTAACTCATACCAAAGCTGCAGTGGCCATGCCTACAATGCAGTAAAACTACAGTTTCCTTCCTTTTCCTTCATCTACAAACCATGGTGAGCAATCCCTATTCAAAACAGATCTCATGCTGTATACACACTTCCCCAACGCAAAATCGTGAAAGAATTTTGTGGCAAATTTCGTCACCCAATTTTCCCTCGCAAGTTGGTTCAATTATCAATTATCAATCAATTATTCAATCAATCAATTATTCAATCAATTATCCCCATTACCCCCCTACGTTCACCCCATTTAAAACTTAAGGTAAAAAGGTGTCTTAAACATTCCATGGATTTTTTTGGTGTACACCTCAAGTACTTTGTTAGCTTATGGATACAGGTGAAAATATTTAATCGACAATAAAAGTATTTTATGTCTAAAAAAAACTTATCAATATTCACTTATCCTAAGCAAATTAGCTGCCTGATTGATTCGTCAACCCCAATTCGTTAATCAGTTGCAGCTCGCAGCTGTCTTTAATCGTTTTACTAAACCAACTATTTGACTGGAACTCATTATTATTTAATCTCCCTTATGCTATATATCCCTTATTATGCTTATACTTAATTGGCATCTAAACCCATAATTTGATAGGTTTAAATGCCAATTAAGATGCCATAATTTTATGGATTTAGATGAGCAGAAAAGATGTCATTTCCAAATCCAAAAGGATGCGGAGGCAGAAATGCACTGTATGTCTTTTTCCAAACGATATATCCTGCTCCGTTATGGTTGGTTCAGCTAGTCTGTCCAAGTATTCCAAACAATTCATTGGTCCGTAGATTTATGCCCATAAAAGTTAGATTGTAAAAGTGCAATCCTTGCTTATAGTTTCCAACTTCCAGCATCTCTTATCCTGTCGCTTTTCTCTTCGCACCCAGAGGGAAAGTGGCAAAATTCAATCTTCTCAAAGTCTCTATCGAGACTTCGATATAAATGAAAATACAATGGCTTTATTTTAACAAACTTGTGACAAACTCAATGTTAGAAAAGGTTTCAATACAAAATCCATTGTAATGTTGCAGAAGGCTTTCGCAATCCTCGTAGCTATGTTTTATAGGAAGAGGCTTTAGAGCATACTGTAAAATAAAATTAATATCTTTTGGAGCATTCCACTTTCCCGAAACTAACTTCGAAACTAGAGACGCCCTGTTTCGTCAGTGCTACTTAGGTATTTACGGCGTATGAAATGCTAACAGACAATTTCTAATGAAAGGAACCTAACAAAGGAACTTTCAAAATCCTAAAAAAATTAACGGACAAGATTGGGTTATTGGAAAAAGTTGAATTACTAAAATATCGAATAAGTCCGACGCTATGCAAGTATTCTCTGGGGGACGCAGTTCTTCTGTAAAATCAACGACCGTAAACCACCAGTAAAACCGGAAAGTCTTAAAGGCTTGTTCACCTTCAAAACAGGGCGTTTGGTAGCTAAGTTTAGATCCTATTAATTTTAACTAAA
The DNA here is from genome assembly GCA_023053545.1 of Lepidurus packardi. Lineage (NCBI taxonomy): Eukaryota > Metazoa > Arthropoda > Branchiopoda > Notostraca > Triopsidae > Lepidurus > Lepidurus packardi. Next base: position 6,446,217 of record JAKZAN010000005.1, on the reverse strand, counting down.
TATATTAACTTTCGCTAGTCTCAAGCCGTGTGGTGATTGAACTTGGCAACTGCAGTTAATAAATAAAAAAAATTCAATCACTGGAATATATGGACAGACTAGCTCAAAAAACCCATAACGGGGCAGGAGTTATCGTTTGAAAAAAGACATACAGTGCATTTCTGCCTTCGCAACTACGATGTTATCAGGCTTGGGCGGACTTGGAGTTGAATTGGACTTAAGTCCGGATCAAGTCCATTTTTTAGCAAATTTCGGAGTTGAACAAATCCGGCAAGTCCTTTTTCTAGTGATTTGAACTTGCACTTGGATTGTAAGCGAACTGTTATGGCCGGAATTGGAAGGGAGTTGGACTTCGACGCTAAGGGACTTAGATTATGGGAGAAATACAGAAAGTCCTTCCAGGAAAAGTTTCGTTAGGAAAAAGTTCGTGGTATTATGTAGCCAACTAGCCACTGGTTACATTCTCTTTTAGAGAATGAGTAAAGGTATAAGAGGTGCTCATAAGGAATAATAGGGGTTAGGGGAAAAGCAAAAGCAAGCAGCGTACTGTGGGCTTGCTCTTTAGGTTTCCAAGAATAGTGCCAAAAGAAAGCTCAGCTGAAGGCTTAATATACAGTCAGTAAGGTTGTTGTTCTAATCAATCAGTCTCCGCTCTCAGTCCACATCAGAATTTTGTGCGAAATGGAGTCCACTATTTATAAGTATTTTTCCCTCGCAAAGGGCCATTCTTTTTCTGACGAATCTTTTAAAGTGACCTGCAACATCTGCAACACAGTTCATACTGCGTTACGTAAAGCGACTTCGAACTTTCCCTCGAAGTCAGACACCTCAAGGTAAGATAATTTGATTACGTGTTTCATGCGTGAGTCGTGAGACTAGAACTTCCTATTTGTAATAGCGTAGGCACCCTATTCAGCACTGCGAGTATTCCGCTGGAAAGCAGCAACCCACCACTTCATCAAACACGGACACCTTGGATATCTCCACTTTTTTTTTGCCCGCGAACTCCGCGCGTGATGCTACTGTTTCTTACCCGGCGAAAAGCACTCGGGCGAAGTCCCTGTTGATGAAGCTCATAGTTTTACTCACTTCGAAGATGTTGCCACTAAGTCTCACGGACGACGAGCACTTTCGAGATTTTGTTTCCGCTCTTGACCCGAAGTTTGAACTGCCAAGTCGGAAGTCTCTAACTCACAACATCATCCCCGATTACGTCAATTTCGCAATGGAAAATATTAAACATCTGCTGGACTCAAGATCATCCCCAATTAGCTTAACCTTGGATTTATGGAGTAGTCCCAAAATGCAAGGGTTTTTAGGGGTAACAGGCCATTTTTTAAAAGATTGGAAGTTACAAAGTTTCACTTTAGCTTGCAAGCATTTCCCAGTAAGGCATACAGCAGCCAATATTATTTCCGAACTGGAATTGTTGTTAAGTTCTTTTGGGTTAGCTTTATCAGATATAGCCTTTATTGTAACTGACAACGCTACCAATATGGTCAAGGCTTTTTCTGTTCAGTTGCCTGTACAGGAATTAGTCGAGAATGATCAGGACTTACAAGAATTTTCTGAACGGGAAGAAGAGCAGGAGGATGAGCTAACTAACTTTTTTAGTCGGGAGAGTTTTGCAGCCGACATGGACGGTGAGCTACCTTCTGAGATTGTTCATCTTAGATGTTTCGCCCATACATTGCAATTGGTAGTCAGGGACGGGTTGAAGGGTTGTGTAAATTTTCAAGCTGTCTTTCTAAAAATCTCAAACATCATCAGACGTAGCAAGCAATCCTTGTCTACCAGTGAGGCCCTGCATGCACTGAGACTTACCCCACAGTCCTTTAACTGCACGCGTTGGAATTCCCAAATTAAGGCTATTCGGTCAGTTCTCAAGATAAATCCAAAAGACCTCGATAAATGTGTCCCGAACAACAGGCTTACATTGGACGACCGAAATTTTTTAAACGAGTTCATTCAGTTGTTTAAAATATTCGAAGAAGTAACCGATTTAATTCAGTCAGACTCTTGCCCAACCATTAGCTATGCTTTACCTTTCGTTAGAGCTTTGCAACGGTTTTTAGGTGCTTTCGATGCCTTGCATTGCTCTAGAATCTTATCTGTTCTCAAATCATCTGTAGACAGCAGACTCTCCCTGTATGAGAAGCTTGATTACTTTAAAATCTCGACAGCGCTTGACCCTAGATTCAAGTTAGGTAGTTGGTGCATTAACAGCGAAGAGGCGGAAAGCATTCGTAAGTCTATAGTCGGGAAACTTGCAGTGCATGTCGAAAAACGTACGAATTCGCCACCTTCTAAACGTCCTCGTTTGGAAGAAACGAACTCGTCTGAACTCGATAGCCTCCTATTTACAAATCCACAGTGTTCAGTCCTATCCATTCCTGTTTCGAGCGAACTCGAGGCGTACTTATCTGAACCTTGTATCTCCAAAACTTCTGATGTATTCAGCTTTTGGAAAACTCATAATAATAGGTTTCCGAAGCTTGCGAAGTTGGCATCTAACCACTTACATACCCCTGCAACTTCAGCTCCAGTAGAGCGAATCTTTAGTTATGGGGGTAAGATTCTGCGACCTGACCGAGCAAGAATTGTTCCCGATGTGTTCGAAAATCTGATGTTTTTGCGATGCAATCAAAAATTTGTACAGTGAATATTGCGACTTTTGACTTTGCTCAAGCTTGAAAGCTTCAACTTTCTTGAAAGTGTCTAACCGTTTCAGTAAAATTTCCGGTAAGGGGACTTGCGGACTTGCTCAAATCATTTGCCAGGAGTTGGACTTGAGTTGGACTTGTCTGGGACGGAGCGGAGGGGAGTTGGACTTGGAACTGGAATTGGTTCTACCGGAAAAAAAAATGCTAGGACTTGGAGTTGCAATTCCTTTTATAATTTCAAACAGATTTGGACTTGCTCGAAGTCCTTTTTTTTGGACTTTTGCCCAAGCCTGGATGTTATATACGTACTGTGGTTATGGGTTTCTGGTATTCATCTATATTAATCTAGCGTAGCATGTAAGTTGCGAAAGTTCTTTTCAGAATACCTGGAATCCTTAAAAATCGGTACTTTTTCCTAATAAATCGAGAAGTTGAGTAGATTTAAAGTTTAGAATAGTTACTCAGTTTTGAAACATCCTTGTGGGAAACGGGAACTCACGACGAAAATTAGATTTCTTCGGTTCACTTCTTAATCACATTCCTGCCTCCGAACCGTGACTTACGAAACCCCTTTGGGAAACAAGCTATGCATTTTGGGGAAAGGTTACACTTATTATTATAAATTACACATAATAAGGGGTAAAGTATAAACTATAAAGGCATAGTATAAAGGTTTACACAGTAGGCTAGACGGGAAGCTAAATATCGTTCACTTGTAAAGTTGCTCAACTAGTTCCAGAACGGGGAATAGTTGATGGGTGATGTTGGCAGAGCTGCAGATCGCTCGTTTTTTTTTCGAGCGCACTCACTCTTTTGCTCGTCACATATTTTTGCGAGCCAATCGCTCGAAGTTCGAAAAAAAGAGCGGCTCGCGCTGGGTAATCCACGTACATTTTACGTACGTTTTCTACGTAGTAAGGAAAGCGCCTTGTAGAAAACGTACGTAGAATGGTGGATTTCGCCCATTCGTGCCGCTAGGGAGCGAATTTGGTAAAGACTCTATATATGTATAGTCTTATATGTTCCATAGCATTGGTTAACTTTTTCTCTTTACCCTCATTATTGTGTGCAGACGTTTAGTGAGAGAAATTAGTCATAGGTGTATATTTGTCTGCAGTACACGTAGGATATAGGGGTATGTCACCAGTTATCTCTTTCGACGGAAAATGGTCAACTACTTGAAGTATAACGTGGCCATAATTGTGAATACTAATAGTATGAAAAATTTCAATTCCTAGTGGAATTTGTTTGGAAATCGATATATTCATCTACCGATTTACGTTCGACCCTCATTTTTTGTATTTCCCGCCATGAGCAAATACGTATGACCATCCTGTCCTCTCAGTAGGCTTGAGCTTCGACAAGTGGTAGTAAAAGGCCCATAAGGAAGGGGCTGCATGTTCCCTTACCTTTACTCTATGACGCGACTTAGCTCAGACTCAGCTGCCATTGTTGAGGCCAAATCTAGGCGCACTTTCTGAATTTTTGCTAGGGAGACTTGCAGGCCACATAATTCCTTTTTTTGTTATAAGCTAATTCGTAGCATGAACCCATTTGAAAAAAAAAGATAGAAAACTGTATAGTTTTACTGATCTTCGAATTATATTGTTTTGGTTAGTTTGTTCCGAATTCTTTGAATTTTAAGTGCCACGAATGCTTGTTGACAAATCACGACACGGATTCATTTTGTGTCCTTGATTTGAAGGATCTTTCCGCCATTTGACAAATTTTTACGAAGCTGGAAGGGGGATATGTAAGCCCACCATCACCATTTATCCTTAATAAAGCTTAAGTCAGATGAAGTAGTGCATTTGGAGTCCCTTAGAGCTTCTTTACATTTCGAGCACACTAACTTGGTCGAAATCGTTCGAACCACGTTTCCTATAATTTATGTTACTAAAATCGTAAACTACTCCTTATCTGAAGCAGAACAAAATAATGGTGATTGTAAGTTCTAAACTGCAATGTATACGACAACTTGGGCTGAAAACATTCGAATTTCAACCTCTTGCAAGTTGTGTAAGATTTTTTTCATCAATACCCTCTTCCAACGACTTCGTAACGTTTTCTGCATTTACTAGTGAGCGTATGAAAGAAAAGGTCACGGTAAAAATTGGCAGGGCAGAAATTGGGAAACGGGAACTCACGAGGAAAATTAGATTTCTTCGGTTCACTTCTTAATCATATTCCTGCCTCCGAACCGTGACTTACGAATCCCCTTTGCTTCCCGGTTTAGATACCAGACAGGCTGCTTATTACAATTAGAAACAAGAAAGAAGAAACTGACGACTTGAAAGTGTTCAGACTTTTTTCCTGAAGCTTTACTTTCACAATGGCTTTACTTTTAAAATTCTCCCTCACTACGGTAAGTTATCTATATCTAACATTGGTATCCTTTGGCTTGAAATCTTCCTTGTTATGTCCTGAAGGAAATAGGTTACATAGAATGAATAATCTATTTTTTTTAGCCGCAGATGATCCCGTTGAAGTCTGTTATCCGAGCTAAGCATTCTTCGATAGCTACCACCAAGCTTTTTTTGGACAATAAGTTCGTAGAGTCCAAAACAAATGACTGGATTGACCTACACAACCCTGCCACGAATGAGGTATTTTCTCTCTTAAATTATTTACTATCTAGAATGTATTGATGCATATAATATTTTTACTTTCATGCCAAAAGGTAGTAACACGCGTACCCAAATCGACTCAAGGGGAAATGGAAGCTGCTGTGGCATCTGCAAAGGAAGCGTACAAAACTTGGTCCAAAACATCTGTACTGACCAGGCAGCAAGTCATGTTTAAATACCAGCACATCATCAGAAACAACATGGTATCTATAAAACCTAACATAGTATTTTCCTTCTCTATTATACGATGCATCTTAGAAAGAAATAGCAAAGAATATTACATTAGAACAAGGCAAAACTTTGGTCGACGCCGAAGGGGACGTTCTTCGCGGCTTGCGTAATTGAAATTCATCTACTGGGAGTTAGAGCCGATTACAGTTAACGAAGATTACTATTCTAGAGGTGGTTGAGCATGCCTGCAGTGTAACAAGCCTAACCTTGGGAGAAAGTTTACCGAACATAGCCAAAGATATGGATTTGTTCTCCTACCGCCTTCCCTTAGGTGTGTGCGCTGGAATAGCGCCTTTTAATTTCCCTGCTATGATCCCGCTTTGGGTAAGTGCCAGCTTTCATGTCTTTTCCTACACATTCTAGAATAAATTAATAATAAAAAAGCACAAACAAAAGCATTACAAAATACATAAACAATGTTTTTTTTAGATGTATCCTATGGCTATCGTTTGTGGCAATACCTTTATCATGAAACCCTCCGAAAGGGATCCTGGTGCTTGCATGATGCTAGTGGATATGCTACGCGAAGCAGGTGTTCCGGATGGCGTAGTGAATGTTATTCACGGCCAACAGGATTCGGTCAATTTCATTTGCGATCATCCCGACATCAGAGCGATTTCCTTCGTAGGCTCTGACCGCGCTGTAAGTCTTCTTTTGTGAAAATCAATTCCTTGTTAAGAAAAAATCAGAGCAGATTCCTTCCTAACTCAATTGAAACTAGATTTAAATCAAAATAATATTTTCATTTTTTAATAGGGTAAACACATCTATGAAAGGGGAGCCAAAAGTGGAAAGCGGGTACAGTCCAATATGGGAGCAAAGAACCATGGAGTTATTATGCCTGATGCTAATAAGGAAAACACTTTAAACCAATTAGTGGGCGCCGCTTTTGGCGCCGCGGGGCAAAGATGTATGGCTCTTAGCACAGCTGTTTTCGTAGGCGAAGCCAATCAATGGATCCCCGAATTAGTTGCCAGAGCCCAGAAACTGAAAGTGAGCGCAGGTAAAAATAAATACAATAAAAATTTACCGATCAATAACTGAATTATAATTAAACCTGTTCTCTGTCCCTAGGACACGAGCCTGATACGGACATCTGTCCAGTGATTTCCCCTGAAGCTAAACAACGGATCTGCGATTTGATTCAATCCGGAATTGACCAAGGTGCCAAATGCCTTCTCGATGGACGTAACGTTCAAGTTCCCAAATATGAAAACGGCAATTTCGTGGGTCCGACTATTCTGGCGAATGTCACAGTAACTGAGCAATTTTATCCAATTTGTAGACTTTTCTCTAATTAAACGTTAATTTCTAGCCTAAAATGACGTGTTACCAAGAGGAAATCTTCGGCCCAGTTTTGGTCATTTTGTCAGTCAACACCTTGGATGAAGCTATCCAAGTAATCAACGCTAATCAATACGGAAACGGCACAGCTATTTTTACCACAAACGGCGCTACTGCTCGCAAATTCACCCAAGAAGCTGACGTAGGACAGGTAGTTAATTTGTTCTGCCAGAAATTTTCATGCTTTCTAGTTTTCGTTTTTTATGCTAATAAATCGTCTCCTTTTGGTGTGCAAATTAGGTCGGAATTAATGTTCCCATCCCTGTCCCATTGCCCATGTTTTCCTTTACGGGATCCCGTGGTTCGTTTTTGGGGGACACCAACTTTTATGGCAAAGCTGGCATCAATTTCTACACCCAGCTAAAAACTGTCACTCAAGCTTGGCGCGAAAGTGACGTAACTCATACCAAAGCTGCAGTGGCTATGCCCACAATGCAGTAAAACTACAGTTTCCTTCCGTTTCCTTCATCTACAAACCCTGGTGAGCAATCCCTATTCAAAACGGATCTGATGTATACACACTTCCCTACGCAAAATCGTGAAAGAATTTTGTAGCGGTTTTCCTGACCCGGTTTTCCCTCGCAAGTTGGTTGGTGAGCAAGTAGTACAAATAAACAATTAATTAGCCAGATTCCCCCCCCCCCCTACTTTCACCCCATTTAAAACAAAGTAAAAATTTGGCCAAAAACTCAATGCATTTTTTTTTCACGTATACTTGTTGGCTTATGGGTACGGATGGTTAATATTTAGTGAACAATAAAAAGTATTTTAAGTCTAAAAAAGACGTATTCAATATTCACTCATGCTATGAGAATTGGCTCCACGATTTGGCATGACCAATTTGTTAATCAGTTGCAGTTCGCAGCTCTCTCGTTGTTTTAGTACACCAACTATTTTACTTGAACTCGTTATTATTATTTAATTTCCTATAATTTCTTAACATTTTGGGATACGAAAAACCGAAGCTAAAATTTTAGGCAAGCTTCAACGCGGTGGCGATGACCGGAACAAGACTGCAAGTGGTCAGTGCATGCAAATTAGTGGCCCAAACCACCGAAAAGACATGTGTTTATGCTCGGTGAGAATGTACAACAATAAAACAAGAAACTTTTTTGCAGTGCTTAACTAAACACATGTTTGGGTTAAAACTTCACGATTTTCCCTTTAAAGAGGAGAATGATCTATCCTTTCTGTGACATACCATTCTTTTTATTTGAGCTAACAGATTACAGCGAGAACGAGTTAAGTACACATCCGCTTTGCCTGAAAATAAAAAAAAATAGTTTAATTTTTTTTTTCATATACCATTTAAAGGGCAGACTGAAGAGATATACACTGTCACTCAGGTCTGTGGCTGTGGCCCAGGTTAGGGATGAAAACGACAGATGCTTCTCGAAACGGTCCTTCGTTAACGACCTAGTCCTAACCTTGTAAATAAATTGTCGGACAGAAATGACGCATCCTAACGGTTCCGATTTGACTGCCAGGTTGACAGGAAGACAGCTTTAAAAAAATCCTGTACAAAAAAACGTGCAAGTATAACCAAGCAATCCTGTATAATGAAGATACGCAAATGGAGGATCAAAAAATGGCGAGCGAAGACACTATAACCTAATCTGCTTGTCACGGATGACTGCACCCTAAGATCTCAAGTAGCACAAAAAAAAGAATGCTGTGGACCCGCCTGACCTCCCCATATCCTAAATGAATCTAAGCTAACCAGATCTCGTTCGTTAAATACGAGATTTTTCTTTTACCTAGTAATGATTAAATCGTTACAAAATTCTTGTTTACTTCGCTAATAAAAGGAAAAAAGGTCAGTTGCCTACGCTGGTTAAATTATGAAAAACAGGTCTCGATGGCTCTATACCGTTTTTTGGTTCCCTGTTAGTAATAATTTATAACTTCTTTCAGTACAAGATGTTAAAAAGCATATGGACACTGGTTACGGACAAAACTGCCGTTATGGCTGCTGGTGAAATAGGCCTGTCAAATCTTGCACGCAATAATTTCAGCTGCCCGGGGAAAATTATGGGTAATGAGTTTCCAAACTCGTTTGAGTTTAAACTTTTGCCTCATCTTTTCGACCTATACCCTCCAAACTTTATAGGCCTATAAGGTCTGACCGGCACGAACAAATCAGAACGGCCTTCAGACACCTGAAGGTAGATACCTAAAAGACAAGAAGAAAAGTGTGAGCTTTTTCGCGGGTGTTCAACCAAGCAAGGCAGGTGCAGGTCTAAAAGTAGAAGCAGAAGAAGCAACGGGAGAGTTCTCAGGATACCTCCTCAGTTGCTCGTTGGTTAAGTTTCATAGCTTCCTGGATTTTTGCTGGTCGCTGCTGTTCGCCAGAGCCTTTCTTCGTCTATCAAAGCGACAGGTAACGTATTCGTGCATTCACCTGCACAAGTGCACCGAAACCAGATTGTGGTGCTTTTAGTGGAGAGACTTATTATCCTACAGACCCGTGCCGTGCAGTGTCGTACCGTTCTGGATAGACTCCAGTACGGAAACGTGAACTCGGATTTTTAATTTACCCAAAAATTAGTGAGAAATTTCGTTTCTTATTATTATTTTTATTGTTATTAAAAGTTTTAGCTTCTTGCAAAGTTCCATATTCTAACTTTGTTCTTGTAACCTGCGCCCACTTCCACAAGTTGACTTTAGGTCATTTTCCTTTTATGGAATTTGGGGTAGGCTTTTGCATGTTAAAATGAAAGATAAAGTGAAAATGCACTGGTCCCTGATCGTTCTTCGTAATTCTATAATCTGATAACTAACAGTTAAAATATCTCCCGAGTATGTAATTAACTGACCGAAAAATTAAACTTGAACTTTTTTTTGGATTCTTTTGGGATCCTATTAAAGTTTTAAAGAAATCGCGGAACCTGGTTAAGTGGAATAACTAGATCGAAATGACCAATAGGGAAAACTAGTAATGATTGCAAAAAAAAGCAATATAAAAAATTCTGAAGCGTGTCTAGAAAAGCAATAAAAAATGGGAAAATGTAAAGAAGGGAATCTGGAGTACGCGGAAAGAATTTCTAAACAAAAAAATGGGACAAATATGTGTTTAAAAAACGTGGGAAATGACGCGGCAACGTCATCCACACATATAAGAACTATCCGAGATATTTCTAACATGATTAACTCCACATATGCGAAAAAAAATCCAGAAACCATTGAAATAATTTGTCTTACATTCCATTCCTGTTCAAATTCCGATCAATCAATACCACAGATTGCATGGGACTTTTTCTTTATTTCCATTTCATCCTTATGGGAGATCTGTCGCTACTTCATTTAGCTTAAACTGTCTGTGGCCAGTCAGCTTAACAAGTTAAGCATTGGCGCGCTTACCAGTTTTGCTTATAAAAGTTAAGTCAATTTGGCAAAAACACGTTTGGCTCCGACTACGAGATTTTCGGGGGTACGGGCCACGTCTCTTTTCTATATGCACGAGTAAAAGTAATATTGACCTAAATTTTGGGGCAGGCTATTTAATGATGCATCCTAAAAGTACACAAATAATAGTTCTGTCATCTTCAATTGTCATGGAAGGATGGCTCAGCATAAAGCGATAATGACGGTCGAGCAGCTGGCCATGACACGGTCAACCGGACAGGGAATTTTTGGAACTCGTGCTTTCCGTGTTTATCACAGCACAGCATATTTTCCTTTATTTATAAATTTTTATTTTAAGGGTCAATACAAAAAGCGTTTGCAGCAGAGGGTATTCTTCCTTTTCCGTTAGAAATAGCTTAGGATTTCCACGTGGACTTCATGGCCAATATACCCTAAATTTTTTTCTTCGTCTTCTTCGATTCCTTTTACATTTTTTAAATGGTTAAGTGCGTTTATCGTTCCTTTTTTTTTAGTTGAACGAGTTCAGCAAGCGTGATACTAATATAGCTCCACCTTTCACAGGTGAAATAAACTGCGACAATGCGGTTCGCTATTGGAGCGATGATATGGCTGCTATGTGGAACTATTAACCTCAATCATGCTGCACCGTTTACCAGTGAGCAGACAATAGGTACGATTAAAAGGATTAAAGGATGGAACGTGACACACTTACGGTGTTTGACTTTACTTGTTTGCTTACTTAAAGGTAACGGCGAAGTTGAAGGTTCAGGGAGTTTGGTAATGCAAACCGAGCATAGCCAAGAAGCTAGGTACCGACACGACAACTCAGCGCCGTCGAACGGGCCGTTACGGCCCAGTCTCGCTCTAAGTAACACTATTATGCATTCTCGAGCGGTTGATATGACACAAAAACCCCGCAAATTATAACTTCAATATATGCATTTCAAAAAAGTCTTTCATCTGGAAAATATAAATCTGTTAATAAGACAAGTATTTCTAACAATGTATGCAGTGATTTTGTACGACAGCAACGTTTGCGAGTACAACTGCCTTCTGAGCTGACATTAATGGCCAAGTAACATGCGTAATTTGGTGAAAGTCGTTGGCGTTTGTTTTTATTAAGGTATACGTTTGTATACAAATATGGAGATGATTTTAAAGTAAAATTAACCTGGTTTTAGGGGATTTTAAAGCTTTTGTGTCACTTCACCTACTATCAGTTTCTTATTTTCTTTTGTCGTTTTGTTTTCTAATTTGTTGCAATTATTCTTACCATCTTTAGTCTACCCCTTACCAATCGAGGACATCCCAAATAGGGACAAAACGGAAGACATTACTGTACCCAATTACCGTGATAAGTCAGATCAAGATCATGCATCAGCGATGGAAAATGGGAACGTGGGTCCTGGACGAAAGAAAATGGTGATCCACTTGATTAACTCTCCGGACCATGAAAAACAGCACACGATTCACATGACGGGTAGCTTGGGGATCATCAATCGTACTCCGTCTAGACCAAGCAAGTTAGCAGCAGATGCGTCAGATGCTGTCGGTGACGTTAGCATTTTCCACAGTTATTATGATGGTAGTCTCAATGGACAGTACTCTCTTCCGAACTTGAACTCAAACACCAAAAACCCTGAAGATACACCGCACAACCTGTTCCAAGCCACCACGGCACCGTCCCAAGAATCTGTTATTACCTCCACGGCACCGTTGAAGCGGACCGCAATCCCCACGACGGTCGATCCTGGCAGCGGGGTAACTACCGCAACCTCAGAACTGCCCATCACTACTACCAAAAGAACCATGTCCAATGCAATGAAAGCGATTAGTTTCTCTGCTATCCCGACTATCGGAGCTGCTTTCATGTACGGACCACAATGGATACCAGCTTTATTGGCTTTAGCGGGTCGCCGGAGAAAACGTTCGACGGAAGAAACGGGTGAGTATTTCTCGGACTCGATCCAAAAGATGGTTCCCAACGTACCCTTGTTTGAAGCAACAGGTCGCTCGCCTCAGAACGCAGCATCGAGCGACGCCAATCCGTGGTTGGCATTACTGTCAGGTCAGAAATACTCTAGCGGAACCAGACAGCAACTCAACGATCGACTCAACGAGTGGCGAGCACCGAATGCAAACAATACGCAGTTCCTTACAGGGCGACCTCAACGGTTCACTGTAAGACCCCTTCCTTCGGCTTCGTCTTCTACTAGAACTACTACATCTTCGACTTTTACCACAACTACGTCTCCTACTACTACTACTTCTCGACCTAGCAGCCCGTTTGTACCAGAGTCGATCCCGGAGCAGTTTACTGGCAGGACGACTGTAGGTTTCAGCGAAAAGTCAACGACTAACGATTTTGATTCCGTTTTCAATACTAGACCAGCAGGCGGTAATTTTGTTGTCGAAAATTCTAACTTAAAGTCGACTACCAAGTCGTCATCCAATTCATTCCACGTTCTTCCCGTGTCAAATTCTGGCGACCTGGATTTGGTAGCCAGTTTCGTGCAATCGACTTTAAGTAAATTTGTGGATGGCTCTTCCGATTTGGAAAACGAGGTGTTCGTTCTCAACACGCCTTCTGTCGCCCTCAATAGCTCCGTTACGCCTGCCTCGTTTCCAGCAGCAGTAGGGCAACCGATCGGTTCAGCCTTGTTAAGTGCCGCGAATAGTGGCACTACTACCTCTCCTCAAACTGGCGAATCAACCCTAACCACTAGCTCAAGTCGGCCAGTCATAACAACGGACACAGTATTTGCCGCAGAACCTGTAACCGCGTTCCCATTTTTGAGACAAACATTTTCCAGCGCACTTACTAACAGCCCCATCGAAAACTATACTGTTAAGCCCTTCATCGCAAACTCCATCATCCGAACCACCTTTTCCGTTAATAATGTCAACACGATAAGCAACTTTTCTCCACCAATTCGCAAAGATAACCCGCTTATAACAACACTAGAATCGACCACAGAAGAACCTTGGACACGACCGTATGTTCTGTATACGGACCCTCCAGTTACCCGTAAGCCCGTGCCCGATAAATATTCTATCAATCCCAATGAAATCCCCAATACCTTGCCTCCCAAAACGACCAGAACTCGACCTTCGAGCTCCCGTCGCCCTCTTCCGACTACGACGCCATACAGTACTGACTTAACTAATCCTGGACAGGTTAACATATATTTCTTACAGCGCAACTCAAGCAGTTCCTTTAACCCTATGCAGACTGGCTCAACACCCCGTCCGTCGTCAAGTTTGATTACGATCCAAAACTTCTTTAGCCCCCTCCCCATCCGGACTAACTTGACTAACAGGTACACAACACCAGCTCCACAGTGGGTGGGCACCGGGTCTTCTTATTCTGCTGTCCCAGATCCGGCTACTGTAGTCTCTGGCGTAGAGTTCTCTACCATTTCAACATCAACTTCGGCTCTTCTGTCCACTTCTCCCAGTACTTCAAGCCCCGCGCCTTCAAGTACGACTTTACGGAATATTCCCACTACTAGAACAACAATTAGGCCTTCGACTTCGCCTAGTAGTACCACTAGTATGAGTACTTCCATGCCTGTCACTGGCGGAGCTGCTCTAGGAACGCTGACCGGCTCCTCCTTGGTGTCCGATGTGCTGCAGGCCAACCAACAGCTTTCAAACATAATCTACAGGGCCGATAGTACTCCAATCCCACCCAGTAGTCAGCAAACTCGACCAGCCACGCCACTGTTCCCTTCTTCAGCCAGTTTGCTGACCCTGAAGTACACCCACAGCGCCACTACGACCGACATACCTATGAGTACAACACCGGTAGACCTTGCCGAGAACTCGACTTTATATTCCAGTTATTACGACTTGCTGAACCAAATCTCACAGGGTCAGAGCTCTGAGAATGACATAGGTTCAAGCTCAACCGATATACCTAAAACTACCAGCAAACCTATAACTACTGACCAACCTTTGACTACTGACAAACCTACGACTACTGACAAACCTATGACAACCGACAACAGAACAACAACCGCCAAACCTACAACTACAGCCAGAAGTACAACGACCGACAAACCTACGACTGCTGACAAGAGTACAACAATCGACAAACCTGTAACTACCTACAAACCTCCTTTAACTTCCCCCCCGTATAGCACAACTCTCAGTGGCAGCGGTTTACATTTAGTGAACTCCGCGACCGATACCATTGATGTTCCTTTCGATAGTTTCAACACCAGACCCAATTTCTCTTTCAATCTCGAACCTAATACTGGCGGAGACAGTGTTGAGTACCTTTACTTACAAAATGAAGACTATTCGTTCGAAAACGACGTGGGGACCCAACCTACCTATAATAAGCCTACCAATCTCGATGAATTTGTCCCCCAATTTGAAGCGGTTCTAGCAGAAGAAGCACCGTCTAGCTCAGCAAGCTCTCAGACCGTGGTAGAAGCAGCGACCTCTACTATCGCCCCACAATTTATTATCCCAGGGCTTAGTGCTTTCAATAATCAAAAGAAGCCTGATCTCAGCGCAATTGTTGTGGAAGCCAACACTCAAGCGACCGCTTCGGGTAGCGGAACCTTCGTTGGATTCTTAGCTGAGCAAACTCCCTCTCCCCTGACACTATCCATTTCACCCTTGGCTAATATTCTCAACTTCCAAGCCAATAACCCCGCGCAATCCCAAGTAGCCAGTATATATCCCGTTGGTGCCTCCATCTCCATTAATGCCGGTTCTTCCTCCTCCTCCTCTTCCTCTTCCGCGCCTTCACTGTATACTACTTTAAGTAACGCGGCGCTCCCCGCCACAGGGTTCGCAGTGGCGGCAGTGGCCTACGGCGCTGCTGCCCTAGCACCCTTCTGGCTACCCTTTTTACTCAGCAAGAAGCGCCGCCGTAACTCGCAAGCGTACAAAAAGAAGAATGGGTACTCCGCGGGGTCCTACGACAATGACTGGGCCGGGTCTAATCAGTACAATTTCGCCAATTACTATCAAAACCCCGATACTGATTATGAGAAGGAGCCCGTGTACTACAAACTTTACGATAGACGTCAGCGCCAAATGAACCGCTGGAAGCCTCGACACTAGACTTTTCGCTTAACACTTAACTTATTTCTAATTGATCGTGTACATATCAGCTTTTCAATCGTTGTATTTACGGGAAGCGGGAGGAAACGTTCCGGTAATTCTGATCTTATTTTCCACAGAATATATGAATTGATATATTTATTCCTCCATTGACCTAGTATCTTACTAGCTGATAGTTACGCAAACTTTTTCAGTGAAACTCGTGAATTTGGAACCGGATACATCCTTTTTTAAATATCTACTTTTAGTTTTGCTATTTAATATAAAGCAGGTCAGAAATTACAGCTTGATCGTAAGCGAAGCATAAAAAAGTGACTTGTCAAAACCTTCAATGGGAAGCAAGCAGCAAGGAAAGAAAGAGGAAGTGATGGTACTTGAGCGTGAAGCAATGCTTAAGCCAGGCTGCCGTTAGGGGCGTGTTACTTGGCAGCCAAGCAAAAAAATCATTTGAAAGCGAAGATGTTCGGAAATAAAAATTTTCGGTCGTTAAAAGTCAAATAACCGCAATGCGCAGTTGTCTGGAAACCACCTACTACAAACTTTCTAACCTGAACAAAACTGTATTTGCTAGTTGGAAAGTTTACCAGGCTGGCAGTACACGTGAAAACAGTTGGACACTCTACAAATGAAGACCTGGATTAAACCAGGATTTACTGTGCTACTAGTTACCATTTACACGATCCTTTGCTGTTATTGTTTTTAAGTGACACTTTAAGCTGGTGTATAGATACATGGTAAAGATGCATTCGAGATGCCAAATTTCTTAAAATTATTTCACTTTGCTGTGGTATTTCGCATCTTGGTATACTTACCCGAAACATTACCAGCAAGTATTCATTTCCGGGAGGCGCAATCCCCCAGGAATGGACCCGTTTATGAAAAACTGCAAATTGACCCTTTATTAGCAGATTCGCCGTCACAGCAATCTGTATTGTCACATTCGTTAGGCCTGTCTACTTTGGTCGAAAGGTCTGATTTGCATCTGGAGTCAACAACATCAACTGGAACTAAAGACATGTTCGACAGATTTACTCAGTCGTCCAGGGCTATCAAAGGTGCGATTACGTCCTTCGTGTCATCTTCTGCTTCAATTACTACCCAAGCATTAACTCCCTTAATTGAAAGCAAACCTATGAGTAGTAAAATCGCGATACACCCACTAGAATGGCTTTTTCTCCATTCTTCGACCAGTCAATGCCCTCTAGCACTTCCGCAGATCATTCGTAAGCTATCTTTTATTAAATCAAAGCAAATAGTTCGTAAGTAACATCAAGTCTATGTGATTCGATAATTTAGAAGCCTATATACTTGCTGTATATATATGTTAATGACAGAATATTCCTTGTATTTAGTGTACAAAACCCGTAACACTCGTACACTTTTGATTGGAATAATATGGATCTAAATATCACTTGCTTAACTACGGCTCTGCTACTTTCAACTCTGCTACTGCTACTCTCTCGCTTGCTCTCGCTCAACTCTCTGTACTCGACTACCTTTCTTTCCCTGCTTTCTCCCCCCTGACCTAGCCAGCTCTGACGTAGGTCAGATGCCAACAGGTAACCCCCTGGCGTAACTTAACATATATAATGCACTTCTCTAAGCTCAAAAACAAACAATCCATAAACCGTTTTAATTTTATGACCGATTTGAACTTAGTAAGCGACTCTAACGCCATCTTTACATACGTTTTAGAAGACCACGATGCATTCCAAACGCCATCTAGTTCTCATCCGGATGATGTCACCGTAGCCGATCGAAATGACGAGGTTTACGGATACCACCCCAAACTGCCCTTTCCAGTTGCAGAATCGAATCATAATGCTGTTTACAACCAGGACCATGTAACACTAACTCCGGAACTTCAAGAACTCACCAATGCAGTCCAGAACGTGGCAATCATCTTGCACAAGTTATCACATCAATCAGATAAGCAAACCACAGCTGAACTGTCCGCTCAAATACTCGCCACGCTGCTAACTACCGACAGCAATTCTATGTTATCTCCAGCAGGCTTAGGAGGCCAGGTACCCTCCGAAACAAGAACTAAAGATACAACTACAATTCGGATACCACCAATCCCCAGTACAAAAAGACCTATAAATGAAAATGAGCCTTTTCGCCCAGCAGTACAGATCCCTGACGACATATTCATTGTAAGGAACCGCACATGGTACTCCCCGCACCCGTACTATCACCCCGTCTACCCTTATTACCTCGCTCCCGTAACCCCAAGCCACTACGACCACTATCAAACTGAATCTCCTCCCAAGAAAATTCTGTTACCCCAGATTATGGACAAGAGCGACCCTGTCGACAAAGGTCTAATGTTATCGTTCAATTCTCTTGAAGAAAAGGCCGGGATACTCGGTACCCTCTTTCGAGCCCTCCGAGAACAAACTCCGGAGGCTAAACAACAACTCTTTCTCACTATAATGGTTGGAATCCCTATGATAACTGCTTTCCTGGCCGCTTTAGGCGTTTCTCAATTAGTCCTGGCCCCCATAGCCATGGTAATCCCTTTTTATCTAATTGTGACCTTCTCGGACCTAAGCACTCCAGGTCGTCTCAAGCGCAGTTCACCGTTCATTCGAAGAGTAGGAAGTCAACTCAACCAGGTATTAGCCTGGGAAGACATTGCCTCAATCCTCAGCTGTCTAATTGAAGACGAAACATTCTCTTCTACAAGATGTCAGAAACTAGCCACTTGAAAAGACGTTTCATGTCTTGCCTTTCTTCTTCTTCAAAACTGAACATTTAGTTTGACAAATTGCCTGCTGGATAAACGGTGGGATAGTAAATAAAACAAAGAGCATGTAAATAGAGATTAAAAGTATGTTTTAATACAACTTGAATTCTGAACTCGCAAAGCACCGTTAAGTTCACTGCAAGGGTCTGGGAATGATTCCCACATAACCACATTAGGAGTGGTGTCTTTTGTCGCGTCTTGCTAACACACGGTTTCACGCCGTTGGAAAGTCATGGGCAATGACGCTGTCACATTGTGGAAAAGTTAACAAAGTGCCTAATAGCATCTGGTTGTCCGTTACTTCTGAAAATTGGTCGACAAGCACTTGGAAGTTCGATGGCCTGCCATTCTTTAGTCTTCTTTTTTTCTTATGTTATACTAAGGTAGCTACTGCGCCCGGTCACTTCACGGCAAAGTGGTCGCGCAACTGACTTGGTACCCGGGCCAGAACAGTCAACAAAGCGTTACGTTATACGACGTCCTTTTTCGTTCGTCCCTTTTTAAAGTTAAACGAACCAGGTGGAAAAAGCCAGTTATACAGCTAGTGGACAGACGATCAGTCTACTACTCTAGACGTCAAGAGAGGGTTTCGGATTTAAAAAATACTTGTGGTTCTGAAACCTACCCTAATTAACGCTAATTTTAGTCTCCATTAGTGTAAAAAACCAGACTTGTGGTACAATGTTTGACAACCACACCAAACCACAAGTCGAAATTAATAATAATTTGTTTTTCTGAAGAATTTTGTGAGAAGTGGAAAACCGAGACAATGAAACGAATCAAGGAGATTATTAGTGTGGTGCTAATTAGCGTTTTAATGAGCACACTGGATTTATCTTCTAGTTCCGACTCACAAGATCAAGTTTGGGACCTTAGTGACTTCTTGGAGTATTTAGTGACGCAAAACTCGAGTCTTCCTAACCCCGAAGTTTCCGCAACCGAAGTTTCGCAATCAGTTACAGCAGATTATGAAAACTATGGCGACGATACCTTCCCTGACCAGCACAAGATCTTCCCTGTAATATCGGAAGACTTCCCGGAGACATCGAGCCAAAATAATAAAGGGGATTTTAAGACTATTTCACCCAAGCAAGGGAATTTGATTTCTGGCGGAATGGCCATAGTTGAAAGGGTACCCAGACCAAAGATAATAGATGACGGAATACCGCAAAGATCAGTCAAGATCAAAGAAGTTCCTGGTTCTTCTTACTTTGTGCAAACGATCGGGAATACAAACATCACACGACTAATAATCGAGCCCCATAACAGTACTTCTGCCAAACGCCCCTGGTTAAGAAAACGCCCTCCGGCGCCCGTTTGGCAGACCACGACCCATGTTCCCGAAAGTACTACCTTAAGCTGGCCCACGCCCTTACCTGTGGCGTCGATCTGGAAACCCCTACAATCCCGTGATCCACCTGTTAGCGGAATAAAAGCAGAAAAGCGGGTCACAGGGCTAGCCAGTACACCCAGCGAAACCACCGTTCACTGGGTTAAAGCAAGTAACGGTTACGGGGTCAGTAAAGCTAAATCAACGACCACACCCGCTGCAGAGTTTAACAACTTGCCCATTAAGACGACCCCCGCCCATACCATCGCTCCATATCAATACTACTCTACCAGCTCCTACAAGACTAGTTCCACCATTGTACAGCCAGGAACGAATTATTGGTCCAAGAATATAACTGTACCCATGACGTCAGCGTCACCGCTACATACTACCATTTTAGAAAAGGATCCCTGGACTAAACATGACACTGTAACTCGCACCACTTGGCGTACGACAACGCCGCCAGCCAAAAGTACCCAATTTGAAGACTGGACTAAGTACGAGACTAAGACTCCCCCTACAACCACGCCAACGCCAACTTTACTCGCCACCAAACCCAAGACAGACTACGGGTCCACGTACATGACTACTAGCCGATCAATTGTCTTCCCGACTGCAGCGGCGCAACAAACCACAACTTCCCAAATAGATTACTGGATAGAATCCGGAACAGCAGCAGCTTCATCTTCGACGAAATACGTAACCTCCGTACCCGCTTCAAGTAAACCCATGTACACGCCTGACAAGACGATCACTACTGCTACGTACGCTAGTCCCTTGGACAGAAAGCGAACGTCTTCTATTACTGAAGTTTCTAAGCAAAAGACCGTTATGGGCAATGATGTGGCAGACGGTGGGAACCTCTGGTGGGTACCCAAGCCAGGGTACCAATTCCAAAATCCTGCCAACTCTGACTTGGACGACAATCCCTACGACTATGGCGATAGTCCATCCCCTCAACCACCTTTCGAAGACTACAACGACTACCCCGACTCTACTACCACGTCTAAGACTCTTGCACCTTTAGCGGCCAAACCCAAATTCCCAGCTCGATATCCACGCCCTCCCCAGTACTTTAGTACCACTACCACAACTATCACCCCTATTGCAAAATTACCTCCAAGGCAAAAGTACCACGAACGACCTCAGACGAGTATCCAAGTTATGGAGCACGACCTTTATATGGAAAATCTCCAAAAGCCGGCGACGCCCCTTAACCCACTGTACAATTATTACAAGAAACCCCCGTTGGCGTCTACTGTCAAACCTCTAACAACCACACCTCCTACTTTAGTGTACTTAATCGATACAAAACCTGCCCGAGGGCCTTCTTTCCCGCACAAACCGAATGCAAACAATGATGACAGACCTTACGTCATTGTGAACATTTGGAATTACATTGGAGGGCAATTGACACTCATGGGTCAGCAGAAAGTACCCATTTCCATGTTCCAAGGTATGGATCTCACAGATGGCGACACAATGCACGTGTCCGACGCTCCACCGGAAGTCCTAGAAATGCTGACCTACAAGAACCCTCAGTTGCTAAGCTCACTGACTCAAAAACCAACTTCTGCTGCGTACTACCAAAGTACACATCGTCCCTATACCACTACTACGTACCGTCCTTGGCTCCCCACGTTCTGGACGCCTCGACCAGAAGCGCATACAACACGTTTGTACGGAGGTGTAGGTAACCATAACTACGAAGGTGTGATCAAGGTCACGAACACAGACCCTAAGAAAAATAAACCAGGACAGCATGGTCAGAACGGCAATAAGAAAGGCCCGCATTTTGTACCTAGTAACAATAATACGTCATATAAACCTTCGTTGCCAGTCGTGGGATTCGGAAGTCCGCATCTGGAGGCGGTTTTGCCGGATTTCTTCCTTGACGCCTTCCCAGCAGCTTCTCCGTCCAGTATCTTTAGCGTACCCTCCTCTAGAGCCCCTACAACCACCAAAAGGACTCCCGTTGCAAAAGCCACGGTTCTTCCCAATATTTCCGGCAACAGGAATAGCGGAAGAAATACGTTAATGGCTTTGGGGCTAAGTATGCTACCTACGGTAGCTATGGCGTTACCTTTCTTTGGGAGGAAAAAACGAAGTAACACCGATGACAGCTTAATCGAACCCAAGGAAGAAGACTTAAAATCTATTCTGCAGCAATATTCTAACTTCATTAGTTTAAATAATGACCATTTGTCACTCAATTGTTCTGCTATCGTTCCAGAAGCAGATGAGGAAGCGAAAGCTCTGGTTGACAAATGGGAGCCCGATCCTAAGTTGTCCGGAATGGGTTTTGTGAAAAAATGTCTGCATTTCCTCGCAGCCTACGAACGTCAGATTCATGCCAGAATGTTAAATATCGTTGTATAAGAATTCGGTTCTCATATGTTGCTAAATTATTTTAAAAAGCATTACATCCTTCATCTCACTCACATTTCAGATACAATATACATGACTTTGACACAACCCATAAAGGATACATTATTATTTTTCTCATTGCGCGATAAAAAAATATGAACATATTTAGCTTGAGCAAATTGAACCAATAATCAAGGAAGTTGTCCTTCGGCAAGAGTAATAAAGAAATACCGTTTTCAAATGTTCAAAAGCTAGGTCACAGCTATTCATTAACAATAAAAACAGTTCTTGTTTTGGTCTTGTCTTGTAGATTACGCCGAGGAAACACTAATTTGGGCTTATTGCCGCGTATTTCTTATTTGGTTACAACAGTCTAAGAGGTACGGAACCAGAACCCGTGCATCGTGGGAAGAAAAGGCGGGAAAGTTTATTAAGCTTAGTAAGAATGGAAAGCTGGACGTACGTAATGCCAAATGTGAAGAATTCAGAGTCATTTTGCTTTAGAGATGAAAGGAATGGTACATTATACGAAAAACCAACTATCAGCAACTTACTTTGAATCTTAGGAATTGTTAGTGTTTTAGAATTTTTGACACTAAAATGGGCAAGAATGAACGCCGTGTTCTTCGATAGGGCGCATTTTTAAACTTGAGAAAAGAGCCCCTGCATAGTGCTGCCAAACTCACCTTGTGCTAATGAAGCGGCTGTTGTATAAAACAAACCAGCTCCCGCGCTTCCTGACGTACGGCAAAAAACTACTAAATAACAAAACAGTGCAGTCAAAACGGTAATAAATAGCATTCTTAATTTGACCTGAATTACTCGTTAAAACTCTTATTCCTAACATATTTAGTGCACCCTAGACACGGCCCTAAATTCCCTTAGGTCTAATGTTTGCATACTTGCTTCGTTTATTCTTTAATTGTGTTTGTGCTATTTATTCACACATGTAGCTAATCTTTTTGTCTGTTTGTAGGTCTGGGGTTAAGCCATTATTTCCACGCGTTATTATACTACTGTCTATTTAAGACCCTATACTTGCCCTACGTCTACGTTTATTTTGACATTTGACTTGGAGGTGCACGTTTAACATCAAAATCCCAAGGTACGAATAGGAGTTATTAATTTATCAGTAAACTGACGAAAATATACATAAATTAGAAAGCGTAAAAGGGATATAATATTATCTTGTATAGGTAAATCACCAGCATGGGTTGACTGACGATTATTGGTGGCGCACAAACTGCCCTTTATTATTACAAGTACAGGAAATTCTTCCAATCACTAGTCCAAACCACCTTAAAACCATAATATTTTACTAAAGTTTTTGAATTCGTTTGGTTTTAATGGTCTGAAACTGGGCGGAGTAGCGTTTTTGTGCCCCCATTTAGTTGTCAGGAAGCTCATTTTGGTTGCAGTTTGCAGTAGTGTTACTCACCAAGCGGAGTATATTTTTAATTTGGTTTTGTTGTTTATTTCTCAGTAACCTTTTTTTCGCATATTGCCGTTCTATTTTAAGCTTTGCAAAAATTCTCTTGTCTTGGTGGGTAGTCTGGTCTGCTGAGATGCTTGGATGTGGTACGAAACTGCTGTGGCCAAAAACCCCAAACCTAAATTTACTCTCTTGATGCATTTAGCGCTTGTTTTTTTCCCCACGACTCAATACCTGTGCCGTGTTCACGACGGAAATAGTTGTCATTAGAGAAGAACTGTGATGCTCGTTTTAGTCTCGTTGGCTCCCAAACTTATGACTTTCAAGCTGACAGAGCCATCCTCCCACCTCTGAAACCTCTATTTTTCGCGCTTGTCTGCTTTCTCGGTTCCCATAAGTTTTATCTTGGGAACCAAGTTCATGAGCATTAGAACCATTTCTTCGTTTTAGCAGCTGGCCGGAAGCTAAAATTAACTCGTGCGTTTGGCGTAAAAGCGGCTATAGCAACTTGTTGAACTTATTTTGAGCATGAGAATGCGTCCAGTGTCAAGTTTTGGCCTTAATATCGCATCCAGTTGGGAGGTCTTGATGAAGCTCAGCCAAACTTGGCCGCAACACCAATGTGGGGGAAAGTTTTTATTTGCATTAGTCTGAATGTTAACAAGACTTTGATTGCTTCATTGACGTGCAACTTGTATCGGGGCCAAACAGCTCAGCAATGTTAGTGACCTATAGGCTGAAAATAAGCTGGGTGTTACGCAAGAATTGTCTGAAAATAGTCTCCCAAAGGTGCCAAAAGAAAAATAACGTGGGTTTAGCATGGAAAGAGAGGAATGTTTGCTGAATGCTGTGTCGTTCTGAAGGATGCGAAGGCAAAATAGACAGAATTTATAGCACTGCACATGCACATAACTTTGGGTCCTTAAAAGCGATGATAGGAATGCTTTGAAGGTGCAGAACGGGAATGCAAGCAACAAATTTTGCACACGTGCGAGGACTTGTCATAGAGTATGACAAGAGGAAGGTGCCCAGTTCCATTGCTTACAGGATTTTGGCCCCATAAAGCAGGCCACAATTTCGGGGCTATATACTACCTCTTCAGCGCTAGTTCTCGCTACCCACCAGTCTTGTGGCGTTTACAGTTTACACATGTAGCTATTTATAACACGGGCCACCTCAATGAAAAGTTCAAGTCAATGAAAGACGGAGCACAGTCCCGCGAAAGGAAGCTTTCGTGCTGGACCCGGTTCACGTTTAATTTTAGAAGCGTTAGCGTAGAAAATCTCGGTCCTGTGTTCTTCGCTAGTGGAGAGGCTCTTTGTTGGTGAGAAGAGGCGTTGGGTCTGGAAGAAAATAAACTAGACACGGTATTAAATCTAGGCTCCTGCTGCTTAGTAATAAAAATCTTGCCCATTTTTACCAGTGTGTATTATCGATTTTCTTTTATTTCGTCTTATTGCTTTTCGACAAACGGTGGTATTAGAAGGATTACTTAAAGTAATTCATTATTGAGAAGCTATGTATGCTACTATATAAATTTTTAGGTTTAAACTCTGGTATATTGGATTTTCGACATTTTTGGATTTTTTTTTTGTTTGTGGTTGATAATTCTATTATAAAAGCTTTCAGTTTGACACATTCGAAGAATAGCCGCGTCGTGAGTTGATTGAGAACCTGGTTTGTTTACACTCCTACCAGTGTGCAAGGTATGGGTTGTGTATCTGTGTGCAACAATGACGTTGTGAATGGTTCGATTACTAATAACTTGCGAACCGAGCATTGTAAAGATAATCCTGTAAAGCATAATGTTTGTTTCGGAATAGTTTTCTTTTCTATAATTTTGAGTACTAAAGTGTTCAGATAGCTTTAGCTTGTTAACGATAGCTTTAAGTGTTATAAATTGGTTACGTAGTTTTCGAACATTGTCTTACGATGGGTTAAAAACGTCTGAAGGTAAGCACCAGGGCAAGAAAAACGTGTTTTAATCAATCGAACTCCGGTGGTGCTGACATTCTGTGTCCCACGCGTGTTAACGTTAATAGTTGACGTCAGTGCTCTTGTCAAAACATTCAATCTGTCTTTTCTTCGACACAGGGTCTAGCAGATGTATTAGAACAGTTGCGTACGTTATAAGGTTCACAGGGAACGCTACTAACTTGTCAAGCCTAGCTTTAACCCGTACCATTTTGTTATTTTCGGCTTGTTTTATTTATTGCACAAACAGGAGCTTGTAAGTCTTAATTAAAACTAGCTTCCTAGGTTATGACTATTGTTTATTAAAGATTATTGTTAATTATGATTATTGTTTATTAAGGTTATGATTTTGTTAAATTAAATTTCGTTGATTTACTTTGTTAAACGATTTTATTTGTTATTCTTGTATGAACCAGAAAACATGCTGAAGTGAATTGCATCGGAAGAAATTGTTTTGGGTCATATATCAATTTATTTCGTCTTTGCGGCTCCCTTCGGTGATTCCTAAATTATTCTTGGGGGCTGAAAAAGGACATATTTGCCAACTTACGTACTCAAAAGATGTCCTTTCCAAGCAAAGCGGACCGTCAACGGTGTTGGGATGCTCGGGATCGTTATTGGGAGTGTTTGGATAAGAGTGGTGAGCAGAACGAGAAATGCGTCGAGCTGCGTAAATTATACGAAACTGCCTGTCCTGCGCAATGGGTAATTTTAACTTTTTAATGTTTTGTGTACTTAAACTTAGGGTAGAGAAGCGAAGCCTTTCAGACCGAAAAAGGGTTAGTTAATTAAACAAGGACGTTTTCTTTTCTTTGTTTTCTGTTTGATTAAATTTGCCGAAGAATGTGTACCAACTTTGGGGGGCCCCAGTTTGGCTGAGTTGCCACCCGGTGGCCTCGATTGCCAAGGTGGCTGTCTTCGCGCATCCTGTTGGTCCAAAAATAGGACTTAAAAACCATTAAAAAGAAGAAAAAATGGCAGTGAAGATAAACATAACATGCGACAGCTGTCATGAAGGTAAAATGTATCGTTTTTAATGTTTAGAGAACAGGCTGCCAAGTTCCTCGACAGAGAAACCTATTTACGGCCGGGGGCCCCCCTTTTCGGTCTCTTTTCTATAGTTTTCGTTTAGTTTATTTGTTCAAGCGAAGGGCTTTATATGTTGGCTTAAATTAGCTAATTTACAAGTGTTCGGTGAAAACCGCTATCTCTAATATATTGATTTTTCCCCCTCTGGGGGCTGAACGCATGATGTCATCAGGTGAAACACTTTGACCGGAAGCGTAATTACCTCAAGTTCAAGGAACGCATACAAAACGAAGGGTACGAGCCTTTAGACAGTGAAAAGGGTAAAAGCCCTAGTTAGCATGGTTCCAGTTTTGGCAAGTTTTGGCAAATTAGTTTTGTTGCTATGCCCGGCATTTAGAGAAACAATGTGCTAAAAGCTAATACAATGTCAGTTAGAAAATTTCCTCTGGTTGTTGACAAGCACTGGCTGCATAGCACCCCATTAATTAAGCATGTGAAAAGAAGAATGCAGTGGTTTCAATTTTCGATTGTGATGGATTTGCCGCGAAGGGCACATTCTTTGGCACTCGCGCCAATTTTCTTGCAGCTGGTACTATATTTTCAGTTTAATTAATAGCCCGACTTTAACGACCAGAATCAAATTTCCCGGAATTAAAACAAAATCAGGGCTTTTATCCAAAAGCTGCTACTACCTAGCGGGCCTTTGGATTATGACATAGGGTAAAATTGGTAAATTCCGTGGCAAGTGGCACATCGTCCAGAAAATTACTTCAGTAGCTCATAAAAAATTACAAATAAAGACTTCAAATAATCGTACATTCTTATTATGAGAAGAACGTCATAATTCTTGAGTTCACTACTCTTCGATAATCCAGGTGCGGGAGGCATGATGTGTACGTGTGCTGTAGTTCGCTTTACTGCTACTAGATGGTTGTTGTGCTGCAACCCAAATGCCTTAAAACGTAAAAGTATCCAAGTAAAAAAAAAAACAGTTTAATTGATGATTAAAACGGCATGATGTTCAAGTAGTTTGAGGCATACTACCTATCTTAACTGGATTCAAATTTCCAACTTTTCTTTTATTGTGGGCTGCAGGGCAGACAGCTTGCTCAACGCAAGTCCCAGCACCGTCCACTGCGCCTCCGTCACCGAACCAACAATTCGTCGACACCGTGTCTACCGTCAAATAGCGGTCGTCTAACATGTATAAATGATTCCCTTTACAGAAGAAAAGAAAACTTGTCATCAATGGTCATTGTGTATCCTTTGTAAAAAGAAAGGATAATCTTGCTGGATCCGTCCGTATTGACACTAATGCGTACCAAAAAAGAAAAAAAATTTCCCATGATTTCCGCGCCTCGCCCAAAATTTTTGCCATTGCCAAAGCCATGACTTCCTAACCATTCGCATTTTTTTGCCATTTAGCGGGCAACAATTAACCACTCGCATTGGCCCTTTAGAGGGCAGCACTTGATTCTGTAGTTCTAAAAAAGCTGTTTTTAGAACGCCTTGGTCCATTCTTATTCATGTTCAACCATTTCATGTGCGCCAGGTTGTACCATATTGTATTTATCCACCGCCACGCCGTCCCTATATAAACTACGCAATTGATTTTACGATCAAATAAGTTTTCTCCATACGTTTACATATTTTTTTTAAATCTAAGTCACCCTACGGTAATTTGGCAACAAAATTCCAGAAATGCGACAATCCACTAGTATTTTCGTTCGTATAT
This sequence comes from Lepidurus packardi, assembly GCA_023053545.1. Taxonomy (NCBI): domain Eukaryota; kingdom Metazoa; phylum Arthropoda; class Branchiopoda; order Notostraca; family Triopsidae; genus Lepidurus; species Lepidurus packardi. Next base: position 6,418,291 of record JAKZAN010000005.1, on the reverse strand, counting down.
TACGCAATGAAACTTGTGACAGCTTTGGACTGATTATTGTGTTTAGAGTTTATTTCAGCAAAAGCGATAACCCAGACACTTAAGGAAAACGGATTACTCAGTTTTAGAAGTTTGTTATGCCCTTCAGTCTTTGACGTATCTGATTTCGCTTAATAAGTTCTAGAAAAATATTGTCGCTTCCTAAACTTGGATTCGTCAGATAATACGCCCATTAAGGCAATATTGTCCTACTGTCATATTGTCTTACAGATAATATCAGGCTGGGTTTCTGTCTTAGGCGTATTCTATGTAAGAGAAGCTTTGAGTGACGGTAGGTAATAATTTGCGGGTAGTATTCGTGGCAATGGTTTTTAACGTGCCCAATTGAAAAGAAGATATGGTATTGTCCTATGCAGCTTGGTACTAGTGACGTCATCGGTTTCTACTATAGTTAATGGTTGGTCGTTTGTTTCTTCTTTTATCCTCTTCTCTCTTCGGAAAACGAGTTGAAGAAGCCTGTTAGGTTTCCATTGCCGCCGCTAAGTTGGTCATGATAGGGGCTTTTTGTCACTGTCACGGAGCAGGGTACTTGTAAAAGGCCTGGGAGGCCCTTTTGGCAATCTTGGAGGCGAAGAAGGGGAACGAAGGCAAGAGTTACCTTCATTAGATATTCATGTCGGTTTTCTTATGGCTACCGAATAGTTTTTCTAGGCAAATGCTCCTTTTTATTTATTCTTTTTTACTGGCAAGTTACCCTGATTTTTAGGGTTCTGATGATACCCTTTGGCGATGATATCGGTCACAAATCACGACACAAGTAGTAACCCTCGGTAGCCCTCTTTTTTTTCTCTTTTGCCGTTTATGGCTGGTTTAATACTCATGCTCGTAAAACTGACCTCAGTGATGGCCTCATAACTCTCATAACTTATCGGTGTAAGTATACCTTGAAATCGTCGGTACAACTGTACAGTACATCAAATCGTTTTCGAGACGGTAGCAAGGTAAAGAGAGTCGTAACTTGTTTTATGCGGATTTTGTGCATTTGTAAACCCAACTGTCGTTGACTACGAATTGGCGTGAGATTTCCAAGACTATAACCAAGTTTCTAGTTGAGTTTAGTTGAGTTTAATTTGTCTAGTTCTAGTCTATAGTTGAGTTTGTAGTTGACTCATGAGATGTTCATTATAGATATCGGAAAGTAATTGGTTGACATCTTGGATTAGTCTAGTGTCTTTTCAAAGATTCGATTCGTCTATTGTAATGAGTTGTTATTCTTTTTAATATTTTGTATTTATCAACATGAATCGAATATTATACAAATTCCATGATACGCCTTTTACCGTCACAGTTTACAAGAATAATCCTTGATATTCTGAATTTTTTACTAATGATTTAGAGGCTTTATTATTATTGGTTGTTAGTTCGAACGTAGAATGATCATCAGCTTAAAATAATAGTGAAATGAACAATTATCTTTGTGTTTCCAACGCAGGTTTCATGACTAATTTGCTATGTACATTTATAATGTACGTCACGTACTTTCTCGTTCGAGAATTACAAAGATCTAATAGACGCGAAAATTAACAGGTAGGCCAATGGAAGTCAACGCAAAATTTGTTATTTATTTTCCTAATATAAGACTTCCAAGTTCAAAAAAGGAAATCGAAGTGACTGTAGTAAGTACTGAGATGAATCCTGTCAAGATTTAAGTGGAAGTCAGAACGAATGGTGTTTGATAGGTGGATTGATGGTATTAAGACTCACTTCAGGAGCTCTCTTACGCCGTTTTAGCTCTGTTTGGAAGAACGAAAAAGCAACCTAAACTGCCTGAACGCCTGGGGTTGCTACTGTAGACTACCCTTGCCAAAGTGGCCATTTGCTTTTTACACTCTAGCTGAGGAAATTAAGTCATCCGCCGCTTTGAAATGACGAATACTAATAAGTCTTACAAAGGAACGACTTGCACCAGTTACGAACAAACAAAGTTTGAAATTTATGGACAGGCATTACTTGGCTTATAACACTTACCAAGAAGGAAAATTAGGACTGGGGAAAGCCATCCAACCGTGTAGCAACAGCAGCGCCAGGACTCACTTTGGCGTTCGTACGTCGTTAAGCTTCTTATAGAGAGCATCCAATGTGGTGCGGTGAGGAACGCGGCAAAACTGTGTTATGGAAATAGGAAGCGAGGAAAAAGAAAAAAGTTTTGATAGAATGCATTGTTGGATGCGAAGTGACGGGGTGGCGACAAAGGCGTTTCTTCTTGGACGCGCCCGCAGGGTTCTGACGTCACAATCCTGACTTGATTTCATTCGTCATGCACAACGAGCGCTACAAGGGGCGGAGCGACACGTGAAAACCTCTTAGGACGCCTGCCGCACGCTTCCATTAACGGTATATATCATACTGTTATTAAGGTGGAAGTTTTCCCTAGCTTCTTCTGTTTTGTTTTCTCCTTGTCTTCTTGTTCTCCCTGCTCAGGAGTAATGAGTGAGTGATGGGAGTTTGCTTATGCATGCACCTTATCCAGCTGCATGGGTAAATGCAGAACCGTGTAGGTCCAAAACACAGACAAATTTATTACCATGTACAAGTTTAATAACGCCGAATCTTTTTTTTTCTTTTTCATTTAGCTTCCCTCTAATTAAATATTAACACTGAGAGACTGAGACTTTTCCGCAAAGGAGGCTTTTCCATGCTATGGGGGGAAAATTTCTAGAGATTACAAAGGGGCGCATAACACAATATAAATATTTTTTACAGAACATAAATTATAAAGCACCATATCGTTTTTTTAATCCCTAAGGTCAGTAATTTGTTGTCATAGATGCATTGTTTGAGAGTGCACATAAACGTTCGTGAAGAAGAAGATAGAGAATAAAAGTCACTTAGACAGTTGCGAGTGGTAACTTTAATATTGCAAAAACGAAACAACTTTGGTTTGAACGCTTCTTGCCGTAGATGCACAACCCGATACGAGAGTTTTAAAGGAAATTGGCGTAGGTTTGCAGTGGTTCCTGGCGATCTTTAGGGTTAAATGGTCTGGAGGTCAGATATAGCAGACATCCCAAGAAGGGTAAGCGTTTGGCAAGTTCAAAATACTCGCTACTCGCCAGAGAAGTGCGAAAACTTAATGTCCGATATAATGACGTCATCCTGTCGCTCAGTGGGTACTTTAGGTCACCAGCCTATGCAGGCGTGGGCGAGCGATTTCTCGGTGGTTTGTACAGCAAAGCACTGGTTACAGAACGAAAATCGGAAGTTGAAACGTTACCCGAAGTACGGTGACGAAAGGGTAGGAAGCTTAGTTGGATGGCTCAGGTTTGCCAAGGGTAAGATTAGGGTGCAGTTCTGATTTGAAAAGTGTTGCGTTGTATGTGAAATCGTTGCTGGTTAGTGTTTTATGTGAAACGTAAGCTTGAGCGTGGAGAGTACTAGTTGGACCTGGGGAGTGCGGTACTTGGTTGGGAGTAGATTTGGTAGATTCATAAACGGAAGATTCGGAAGAGGTGGCGCTGTCACGGCCATCGCCATCTTTCTCGTTTTGCTGCAAGGAATGTAGTCGAGCGTTGTGTTCTAACGCTTTGGCTCGTAGTGCAGCAATACTGTGAGATCGGAAATCGTCTGCTCGATGTTGCAAGTGTTGTATATCGGGGTTGAAGCTGTAGCTGAACAGGTTAAGGGCACTGGTGTCGTCGGTGGCACTGGTGCTGAGGGGGGCGCTGCGGAGTGTGGGTGTTAGGGAGTGATCTGGCGAGTTGTTGGATTCGACCGGAGCTGAAGAAGCCGATTGCTGCTCTGAAGAAGGAGCTATCTTATGGTGCGAAGACGTCTGCTGTCGATGAAGGCTTTCATCTTCGTCTTCATCGTCTTTATTGCTCTCGTCACCACTGGTGAGTTGATGAGCGGCTTCGATGGACTTCCGATGCATGCCTACAACGGCAGGAAACAAACGATTGTCTATTTTAAATATTTCTATCCCATCGCCTGACACTTGATTTGGGTTTAGAGTCACATTGCGCAGGCAGGGAGGGAGTTAGGTCAAAGATATGGCTATCGCCGAAAGGTTAGAGACAGGTCACTTACCTAGCAGCCATGGAGCGACGCATTCGTTTTCTTTGGCTGATTTGACAATCGTGTCTGGCAAGGGAAGGGAGTGGCGAACCATGGCTCCATAGAGGCCATATTCGGCCATAATGGTACTTCGACCCCAACATTTCTCCGTTTTACGCCATTTGGCACGACGGTTCTGAAACCAAACCTATGCAGTAACAAAAGAAAATAAAGAAATTGCGTTTATCGTCTGGACGATTTATTTCATGTCAAGTCCTTCCAGTAACTCGACTTTTACTAGCTATCGAAGGTTTACCACACGTTTAGGTTAGTAATATTAAACAGGAACAGGGAAACGTTACGCCAACCTTAACACACGCGCGATCAATCGACATAATAGTATCACTAAAGAAACATTCGGATTCAGAACCAGTTCAGATTCTGCTTAACATTACGAGCCTAATAACACGGAACAGATCTTTCTGTGACCAAAAACAAGAGAAGTATGACCGTTTCAAGATTAGGGCGCCCAAGGCTACTCACTGCGGGCCACGTACTGACGTACGTGCCACTGCCAGCGGCTACTACGGAGTACATTGTCAATATTTTTCTCGAATATCTCGGGAACGGTACATCGAGGAACATTAAAACAAAAGCTGTTCTAAGCACTACAGCTAGAGCAACAGTGTTCGTTTAACTTTATTTGTATGGGTGGATAGTTTTGATATATACTGTGGTCATGAAGCAAGCTAAAGCTAACAGCATGTATGGTGTCGGACACTTTTAATCATAGCGGACAAGTAATCCGCTCGAGGTCGCGCGCTGACGTGCCCAGTCATAGAAAATCTCCTATTTGCGCTCATTACACGATCCAAAAGCCGGTGTTGTTCGGTATCTAAGCCCCGAACCCTTCCGAGCGACCCTATAATGAGTGGAGCAAAATCCCCGTGAAACTTTTTGGTTGGCTGCGAGATTTGAGAGCAGTTAGGGATCTTTTTTTTTCCTTCTTCTTCTCGTCCCCTTGTGATATGTCGCGTGGCAAATACATACATAAAACTATCCCCAAATGCTCTCTATGTATAGATGGTGCGAAGGGCTCGCTCCCCTTTCCTGTAACACAGAATAGGGGTTATGGTGTGGGTTGCCTCGATAGAGGAAGTCAACCTCATTATGCCGAGGTGTGAACCCGTCCAAGCATGCTTGTTAATATACACTTGAACCCTTGTTCCCATGCGGGGTGAGATTTTTAGGGTTGATATGAAGTTTCCTCCTTATTCACGATCTATGAAAAAATTATCTATGAAGTACAAATTCTTGATATTTAATTGCTTTACGTTAAGGGTGTGTAGGATTTTTGGTACAATTTTTGGCGCCTTTTTATCAACATTTCTTTGTTGGGGAGGCTCCTTTTCATGTACTGAAAGAGCAGCAGAAAGCAAAAAGCAAGCAAAGCTGCTGAAAAGCTAATAGTGTACATTGACCCTGCCCTTTCGACTGTTATTTTTTTGTTAACGATGGCGAGCAGGAGGGGACGCCCTGCTGAGTCCTAAGAGTTAATTGTGTAGCAATTAGTGGTCAGGAAGCAAGTCGTGAGGAAATCCGAGTCGTGTCGTACGGATGTGGAGTTCACACAGAGGCATATACTACTCTTAACACATAGCCAGACATAGTACATATACACCCCTTATCTGTATCGATTACCTTTTGGTTTTTGAACACCCTCCTCCCTCCCCCCCCCCCCTCCCCTTTGCACTTCATTTTCTATTCTTGTAATTTGGAGCGCGACTATCCGGCGAGAGATTCCAGACGAAATATTTTCTCAACTATAGAAGTTCATGCAAGAAGTGTGTGGGTGGGGGAATAAGGGAATTAGAAAATTAGTTATCAATTTTCGGAGGTGTGAATGAATGGAGACTCAGTGCGTGGAGCATAATAAGCGTGCAAAACCTAACATGACACGCAAGACAAAAGACAACAAAAAGTACGAGTGGGTTATGAAGCACTGAGGGTGTGTTGAAACCCGAGAAGGAGACAAGTCCACCTGAAACCAAAAAGCTGAATGTGAAACCCAGCAGATCCTGGCACCCGAAATCTGCAGCCTCTTTAACACCCTCCAAAACCAACCCCTTCTTTTCTGTTGTGATGCGTATGCTATGGGCTCAGCTTCAGAAAGGGCGAAAAAAATAAGAAAAGAAAAAACGGGGAGAATCCTACATTTTTTTGTCTATCAAGTGCTGCTTAGAGCTTCCGTGCCGAAGTGGGCGGGGCTTGGTAGATATTCAACCAAATTTTTAAGATTCTTTGTCTCTCTGTTTCCCTTTAATCAAGCAGTGGGCCAAGATGGTATAGATTTTTCTTGTTTTCTTTTTAGTAAAAATCGGGTCGGGGATAAGGGGGAGGGGTTGCTTTGGCGAGATTTTGGCACTTACAGATTGTCTTTCGAATTCAAGGAAGAGAAGAGGATCGCTCGGATATTCTCTCTCTAATTTGGTTTTTCTTCCTAGCTCGGTTTGGATTCGGGGTTTCAGCTCTGGTAATTTGATAAAGCTAAGTGCGCCTGATGCTTTTAACATGGAGCAGAAGTAAGCGAATTAAGGAAAACGACGAGAATTAGCTCGCGCTCTGACTCAAACCGAGGATCACACGAGACAAGAAACGTTTTGGGGAATTGAATTTGCGGAGCTTGGGTTCTATCTAATTCAATTCTAGCCCTCTTAAACCTTCGGTGGCTGTTTTGTGCTGGTTCAGTTCTTATGTTATGCGAAGTTAATGGCTAGGAACACCAAAAGTATAGGCTCCTAAGCGAAAAAGCTTTACTTTTGGTTCCCGCGCGTTGACACTTAATTAAGATTAATGAGCAACTTAGATATCTGCTCCCCCCTCCCTTTTTATAACACGGAATTTTATGGCCTGGCCACGAGGCGGAACGAATCGCAATCGGTGCGAAGCAATGAAGCGTTTAACACCAAACAGGTCACGTGACGAATTGGGAATTAAATTAGGGAAATGTATATCCTTTGCTTTAAACTATATATCCCAATTTGCTAGTCAATAGCGCCATAGGGGGATGGTACACGGAGGGTAACTGAGCTGACGTTAGAGTGGACAGACTTGCTTGTGCTGTAGAATTTGGGAAGGGTCGATTGATAGGCCTGCTCAGGGACTGATTAATCCCCGGTTTTATTACCAATAAGAGCCACTCGTAAACGTTTGTGTGCGGATACCTGGAAAAGAGGGACTTGACTCAGACAGACCAAGTAGTGCCAGAGAATAGTAGACTGCAATCCTCTGAGAAGCGATTATCTCGAGAGGTTGGTGAAGCAGAAAAGAAAAGGGAATTATTATCTATGAGATTTTCGTGGTGGCTTTATAGCTCCTTATCTTTGTGTGCAAGCAGCTTATTAAACCACTCCGGATGCTTGGGGAAAGCCCTATAGGTTGTAGTACTAAGCAGAGATATTTTTTCCTAATGGTATTAAAGTTTCTGTAATATTATAGTCTGTATTTCCTCACCGGCAAATTTTTGCCTGAGATCGTCCGGGAACCTGACTTGGCGTGAAGCAAATGTCCTGGTTGCATGGTATTGTACTATATGTTGTAATCTGCTCGAGGTTGCTTGGGATGTTTTCTATTTACTTGGAATCCGAAATCTACTAGAAAAACCACGTTGAACAATACCGCGCGCGCTCAACGTTTTCGGTCCACAAAGAACTCACGAACGAGCGAAACGTTCTTAACTCCCTCTGCCGTCAGGCCACGCCTTCATCGTGACGTCATTGGCGCCTACGGCTAGGAGAAGCTGTATTTGCAGATATCGCGAGAACCGTTCATCCTAGAAAGATAAAACTAACCCTCAACTAACCTAACAATTCTTTCTCAGAAGGGGGTTTCTTTAAGGCTAATTTACTATGTTAGATTATTTTTAAACGATTTTTTGTTTTAGAAAATCACTGCGAGTTACGTAGTTTCTTGGAAGCTAGTAGCCTATCCCTATTCTTTTTTTAATATTGACCTGCGTTGTATGATGGCGTAAACGGTAATGGCTGCATGCTCTAATGTTTTAGTACAGTCTTGGTTTTCCCTCCCCTGGCCATGTCCGATTGTTGCGAAAGGCATAGGATGAGAGCTTCTGGTCTGACGGATGAGTTGTCTGCTTCTTGCCGGCAACTGTCCACATAATTGTATTATCGCAGACTTGGATCGCGTGGTCCTTGTAGCCTGGAGACTTACTGGAAGCTTAATGCCATTATCGTCTCCCTCCTTCTCCCGACAATTGATGAGTTACAAAGCCATGTTAAACCCCTTAATAGCTCTTCGAACAAAGATTGCGGGACAAGATGGACAAAATCGGTCCCCGATCTTCTTTCTTAATGCTTTTCAGGAGACTTTCCTAATTCATTTAAATTGGCCTAAAAACTAACGTATAGTAATCGCATTCATATCAAACGTATTAATTTAAGTTTTGACTACGGGTTTAGAAAATGCTGTATCATTTCCCTTTCCGCCTATCATAATTTCGCCTTTGAAATCGTCAAAGGTACAAGGTAATTACTACGGGACGAGCATCAGCATATAGTTGTTATGTTCGCTGGTTTGGGGCTTAGTATGCACGCCTCTTCCTGTCTATTTTTTTTTTCTTCTAAGGGGCTTTTTGATGCCAAGGTGAAACTAACTCTTATTTGTAGTTTGGAAAAGAATTTGATCCTAGTGGCGATGGATTTTTGAAAAAAAAAAGTTTACCTGGATTCGATCTTCGGGAAGGTCCGTCTTGAGAGAAAGCATTTCACGGGCGTAGACGTCAGGGTAATGTGCTTCTTTGAATGCTTTCTCCAATTCTTCCAGCTGGTAACTGGAGAAAATCGTTCTACTAATTGAAAAGATACCGTAAGTTTTTTTTTAAAAAAATCGTTGGGAATGGTGGGGAGAAGGCCTTTTCACATACCTATGACGCCGTTTTTTCTTTTTCTTGCGACTCGCGGAATTTTCGTCGCCTTTCCCGCAATCTTGGTTGTCCAATCCTTGTGTGGAAAAAATGATTAATTAGAAACTAGGCAGACGCTAAAGCACGTAGGATATGTAAACTTAGTAATTTAGTTGGCAAGAGGAAGATAGTGAAGTTGTCGTAGCGTAAGCTATTGACTTTGGGCCGCGTCGCGTTTGCTTTTTGGGGATGAAGTGTGAGGGTGCAAAGCCAAGGAAAAAGGTTTGTAATTAAGCCACTAATTAACACGAATGACAATTCGGACTGATGAGAAGCCGTACGAGAAAGACGAAACCCAAACTTTCAGAGAACAAGGCTTCTCCATGCTATAGCAGACTAGGCAGGTGATGGAGCACAGTGAGTGGCTTGTTTTGTTGCTCATCAGCTTGCCCAAGAAACCGCAAATTAAACTCGGGACAACGTTTTTTTTTAAGAATCGTATAGCTTCCCTAACCGTCACCCGACGTGCCAAAAAAGAAGACCAAAATGGCAGAAACCCCATTTTGCAAGCATAATTACTTTTCGTCGTGTAAGCCGATGACCTAGGTAGTCTCTACTCTTTACTCTTGGTGACAAAATTTCGACAATTTTGCTTCATTTAACTCGATAGGCTTCGAACTAAGTTCGATCCAACTTTTTGGGAGAAATCGGAGCGAAAAGTTTCATCTTGAACTTTATTCTTAGTTTTAGCGTTAAATTTCAGTCATCTTAGACCACGACAGATCACTAAGTTATCAATGTTAGTAATCAATAATTAAGAAAAATAATTTTTCTAGGTTTATGAGGTCTACGGCCTGTTTCTGTCTTATAGTACGGAAGAGGGCGCGCCGGCTTTAGAAGAAAGGTCGTAGGAAATTCTAAAATCTGGAGCTTGAAATCTCCCAGATATTGTTTGAAATGTTTGGATGCTAAAGACTATGTTACACTGTTTTATCAAAATGAGCTACATAAATTGATTTATATCGGGAATCAGTTAATGAGTTAGCAAGCCGTAAAGAAATAAACGAGTAGATTCAACAATCTTAGGATTTTAAAACGAACTAGTCTAAGCTCTAGATTTTAGAATTTTCTACGATTTGGTACGATTTGGGAAAATGTTTTTAAACATTTTTGAAAATCAGTGCACTAGATTTAGAATAGATGAAGTCAATTAGAAGTCGCAAACTGCCTGAAAGTGTCACTTGCCAGGTTGCCACTGATGGCGCCACTTAAATATGATTCAACCTAGCATAATATTTAGCGTGGCTGGATGTGCGCATTACAGTGATGGTAGATATATAAGAAACTGTCACAAAATAAGATATTTAGTGGATTAGCAGTATTTATGTAGAACAAAAGGAACATACTCTGTAAGTAACCTGAAATGGGTGTATCGTAATTATGGCAAACAAATGTCTAATTCACGAGGTTAAACATTTCATTCCCCCCAGGTTGGCAATCGTTGTTACTCTAGACGTGACAATTCACTATGTTGATAGCATGTAACGTATGTTTCGGCTTTTTGCGTCCTTGTTCTAGTGTCGTCAAGGTCTCTTAGGAATTGCTTCAGCGAATCTCCTTAGACCTAAACGACCTAGTTTTCCCATTTTCTCATCTTGTCATGCCGATTAGCTCGCTGTGCTCTCCCACTATCGTCATCTTTGGACGCTTTTCGGGGCTGTACATGTGTCTCCAAATTAATTTGATCCCAACCCACCCTCACCATCTCTCTCTCTCTCTCTAAGCTTGTAGCCCTATTCACGGCTTGTAGTGCAAAAGGGTAATCTATAAAGCAAGCTATAGGGACTTTCACACCAGGGACGATGTATTCATAGCACGCTCTGTGCTTAGGCTCGCAACGCTCTGAAAGGGAAGCTCCCTTTTAATAAGCAATGGTAGAAGGCAATACAAGTCTCTCTCCCGACTTAATCTTCTTAACACAAGATGCCTCTATTCAATAAAGAACAGATAGGCACAGCGGCACACCATTATTGCAAGTGCCTTACTTCCTCATGTTGCAGATTAGCATCCCGGCGTCAAAACCACACGGACAAGAAACATAATTTATTTTTTTCCCCAATAAAAACGAAAGAAAGATTATATCCTTTTTTTGGGTGCCAATTGAGCTATAAGCATTACCGATTTTTTTTCAAGAAAAAAGACATGCCCTTCAATTTGCGAGCTCTCCACAAAAATTTTTCCTTTCACCTTATTAAATTTAGTAGTAGTCCCGGCTATTGTGTGATTTGGCGGGAATTATACCCGTTGTTGGAAGATGAAGCTCATAGGGACATCGTAAGGTCCCCCTCTATGGTTCCATGAAGGTTTATTGCCTCATAACTGGCATACCGGAGGATGACAATCAACCTAATGTCAGTCCATTTTGGTACCTTGGTAAATGCCAAATCACCCCACTTTCTCATTTAGAGTATTAGGTCCACTAACTCGCGCCCCCCAAAAGTCAATTCTCGGCCGCGTGACTCAAATTCCGCTTTTTTTTATTATTTTTGAACTATGCGATTATTGAATTGCCTTTTCCTTCTATTAAAAAAAGTAAAGGGTCTTTTTGAGCTGCCAGTTTTATTTTTGTAGGAAAGTTAGTTTTCGGTGGTCTGCGAAGTAAAATGTCAAAGTGTTTTTTTTTTTCTCAGAAAATAATATAAATGGCTAGGCTCTGTCTGTAGAATTGTAGGACTCCAAGTTGTGAGAAGGAGTCTTGGGAGGGGAAAAAGACGATTATGTTTCCAAGACTTATACGTGCTAAAGTGGCTGTGGTTGGATTAGGAAACAGGAAAAGGAAGAAAAAAACTTTGGGTATGAGCTTTTCCAAGTGCCAATTGTTATGCATAAGGAGCTTGTGAGTCTGAAATGTTATTTTGCCAATGTCAAGTGAGATGAGAAACCTTGTTGCCTTTAGTGACGTGTCGAAAATATTAGCAATTTGATGGTCGTCCTAAGCAAAAGCTATGATGGCCTTCTTGTACTTGTCCCTGCTGATGATGTCCCTTGTCATCGTCATCTTTGGCTGCTGGACAGACCCCTTAAACACAAAGTCCTTTTTATAAAATGAAAATGTCCTTTCCCCTTGTCCTATGCAGGTGTTCCGTGTTCGCACCCATCATACGGGGGAACCACGGTCGTCCTTAGTGACCGCTATTATGAAAGAAGAATATAAACCGAGGCGAACGTATATGGGGTTCTGCTGTTCCCTTCTTATTGTCCGTAAGTTTTCTTGGCTCCTTGCTATTCAATTTCCATGCAAAATTGCCAGCCGTAAGATAAGGCGGGGAATAAACCGCGTCCAGCGGGGAAAATCGAACATTTCCGGGCCAAACGCGTGTTTCCCAGAAAAGCTTCGAAGTTTTACAGCAAAACTTCCAAAGTCACCCGCTTGGCGAAGTTTTTAGAGTAACGAGTCCGCTTATAAGCTTGCAGTGAAGTTGCAAGCGAACGTTTTTCGGTTTAACAACGCTAACGAACATTTTTGGAAGCTTATACCGCGTTCCACTGGCTGCACTGGGGCAATATTTTTTGCACTCTGTGTGTCAAACATGTATATGCTTACACACTTTGAACACACACCGAGTGCCACAAATATTGCACCAGTACAGTCAGTGGAGCCCGCTATTTGGCATTGTCAAGCTTTGTGGTTGGAGGCGTTTTCTGTTGGCGAAATAAGGAATGTTTTGGAAGAAAGGGGGCAGCAATGCTTTTAGGTGTTAGACAATTGATTGAGTTTTGGGGCCAAACAGCCTCGTTGTCGATGCCCTCTATTAAACTGGGGTAAATTGGAGATGGACACAGCCACGTGCTTCAATAAAGACGGTCCATAAAAGGTCCTTCTGGCCCTAGATTAAACGTTCTCTAGCCCGCCCATGGAGCAACTGTCCTCCTCAGATGACAGAACCATTACAATTTCCAAATTGCTCCTGCAGTAGGCCGGACACCATTGCCATATCTAGTTAATCTTGATTTGGACTTTCGGACTTGTATCCCGTAATCTTGCTAACGCATTTAGAGCGATCTCTCTCTCTCTCTCGCTCAGTTTTCTTTCGCCCTAGTTTAAGGTTTGCCGCAAAAGATTCCATCCTGACCGCCGATTTACCCTTTAACGCCCTTAAATGCAAAGACCCACATGGTGGTCTCTTGCAGACAATCCTTCTATTCGCACCTCCGCTCACTCTTTTCATGGGTCACTTCAACCACTTAATTTTAAGCTTGAAACCAATTGAAAAGGAGTCGTCGGACTTACCGTCCGGTGTGACCCCTTGACCTGGCCGCGGAATGAAAAACGCAGGTGCTGGAACCCGAAATGCGAAAAAGCTCTCCCTAATTTGAAAATTTTCTTTGAAAAGCTAACTTTTAAAGACCTGGGGTGTAAGTTATTTGGTTTAGAATAGAGATGTCCCAATATTTTGTCCGCAACAGGCTTCGTATTTCCTTTTGATGGCAAGAAAACTCAGAAAACCCTCCAGGCTCCGCCCATATGCTCTCTTCTTTTCGGACCGTGTGGACACCCTCGCTTTTGCTTCCGTAACCCCCACAAAACAGGACATGAGTACACGGTGAATGTATATAAAAGAGGCTTATACTAAAAGTGACAAACACATTGTTGTGGCGTGGTACGGGAAATTTGCTTGTTATGACAACGCATTTCCGGCTCCACCTTTTTCCTTCGCGAGAAGTTAAGGCCATAACTTTCCCCTCAGAGGTGACCTATACAGGTCGCCACAAAGGCTCGGCAGGCTCAAATTGCTGTGATTGTTGCACTATACTGAACTTGACTCGGGGTTACAACAGCTAAACTTTTGGGGATATTCAGCTCAGCGCAAAAACGGTTTTGAGTTCAGATAGTTTAGAATAGCGCATTGTAGTCATAGATTTTTTTATTTGATTTTTTTTTACCTGTATTGTTAACATCGTTGGCTCCAGCTCGCATAGCAGATTCGAGGCCGAAGACGCCTGCTGCTGCGGACGCCATAGACGTGGCCGTGACGGCGCCGCCGACGCCTAACGCTGATGGCTGATGAGCAGGGTGTAAAAAAGCCGGGCTAAAATACATGCGTCCTGCCGGATTAAGTGGATCTGCGGCCATCGCAGCGGCTGCGGCGAAACAAGACGCGGCAGCTTGCGCTTGAGCTTGTGATCCAGCATGACTGCCACCATGACCATGGCCTAAATCGAATCCAATGAAATTAATTAAGAAAAATGACGATTTTCATTAGCAAACAAACGTTTAGTTACGACTTAATATCGACGAAAAGTTTAATGTTTAATATATATGAACCACATTAGCTAATTTCTATCAAACAGTTTTGTTTCCTTTTCTTTACTTTATTTTTTTTATTTTTAACTAAGTAGTTTTTCTTCGCTAGGTATTTCTGACACATTTGACGTGCGTTGCTCTTTATTTGGTAGTTAATTTATTAATTTTGGTTGCAGCCCCCAACTGGGCTTATAGCCTGATTTTGTCACTTTACTTGTGTTTGTCATGCCTGTGCAAAGAATGATGGTGTGATAGAAATACGCAATTATAGTAATTAGGAGCAATTATGTGTACTGTTTGCCTTGTAAAGGGGCTTGCAAGGAGCTAAATTACATTCGTTTTTAGGTTTTGTGAGTTGACGACTCATTTTCCCGTTTTCTTGTTTAACAGCATGGCTTTGGGGCCCAAAACTTGGAGGTGGACAACTACATCGCTGCTTTACTCGCTCAAAATGGTTGTGTGATGTCATTGTATTCAAAACGAAGGGTACAATTGGCAAGATCCTGGGAACCTACCTAGCGCAATGTTACTACTTCCAATGTGCAAATTAGCATAGGCTCACAATCTCCGTGTCGGATATTAAGAAAATACGAAAATTAGCAGCGACAATTATTAGGATGAAATGAGGATTGAATCATGAAAGAATTTTCGACTTAGAAAAATAAGTTTGTACATATTTTTAGGGTTTTATTATCCGATTAAAAACACTCCGGGCTCTCCTATTGCGCGGAATGGAAAAGACCTCAAACGATGAATAGTCGTCTATCTTAACCTTTCATTGATTGCATGTTTTTGTTAAAAGAAACTAACGATAATGGATCAATTGATAATAACCGTTATTGAGATCACATTCCAGTGCAAAAGCCCACAACTTTCCTGTTTTCTAAGCCCGAGCTGTTAAACGTTTGCGAACAACCTTGGAAGCTTGACAGGATCAGCTTACAGTTCTTACAAACCTGTTATTATTATATTTTTTTAAGTGGAATCGTATGATTTAATTTTTAATTCCTTGTTTTCTGTGTCGACTATTTGGTGTCGTTTGATCATTGTGTATATCTATATTACATACAACTAACAATTATAAATTATTTAAAAAAACAGCTTTCAAAGTTTAGTATTGTGGGTTATTTGTGGACTGCTGGCATTATTTGGTTATTAGGCGAACAAATAGTTTACGAACACTATAGAGTGCTTGAGCAGGGTCTTAAATAGGCTAATATTTACTCGCTTAGAATTAAGAAGGGTATTGAGTAGTTTAAACCAAATAATAGAAGTTTCACATACTGAAAAACATACCTAAGTAGGACCGGGGTGCCCCGTAGGAAGCTGCGGCGGCAGCCGTTAGAGCTGATAGAGCTTGAGCTTGCTGTTGCAAATGCAGATTTCTGTGATGGTGATGATGGTGATGATGATGGGGCAGGGTATTGGTGTGGTCTTCCAAGCGCATACTTGAAGGTGTGGTGGAGGTACTATTACTACTTGTCCCGTTGCTGATACTGTTAGTAGCATTTCCTCCGCTCCCATTGCTACTTGGAGCCGCGGAGACAGAATTCGAACGATGTGAGAGATGCATCAAGGAAGATGAAGCTATTGACGCGGCGGCCGCAGCATGGTGATGACGATGATGGTGGTTATAATGTGCTACAAAGGGCGACGACGAAACTGAATCGTTGTTGTTTGAAATAGAAGGATGGTTGAGGCCCAGCAATTCTTGGATGGCGAAAGGGGACCGTTGGGGAAATGTCGAAGCTGCCGCCGCCGCTGCAGCAGCGTTGGAGGAAGCTGCAAAAAATCCCGCGGCGGATAATCCACCCAGCAAACCTGCAGGTGAGGCGGCTGCGGCTGCAGCATGGTGCAAAGGATTCCGGTCCGCTGCAGCAGGATGTTGAAGTAAATTCATGGTATTCAACATTTAATGAAAATATCCCACGCGGTCAGAACAAAAACTTCCCTTTTCTTCTTTAGTTTTCTCCGTTCGTTTTTTTTCAGCTTGAGTATGACGATTTTCACACCACTAGCGTTTTATACACAGCTAGCAGTATACTCAGTCTAGGGTGTTGTGGCCGGGGAATTTCTTTTGAAATTATGGAGACGACGTTTTGGGAAGTTCCCTTTTGTTGATCCTATATAGCACTAGCAGTTTTTCATCTTAGACTCTGCATAGTGGCCTAGATGCAATAATCTCGGCCATCAACAGCACCAAGCAAAGCCAGTCCAGCTTCTAAAACGTTCCCTTTCCCTCTATATAGAAAGAAAGACAAATGACAGAGGTATCAAATGACGTCCATGGTGTAAGAAGATGAAATTTCATCCGCTACTTCACACTTAGGCCTCACTAGCAATTAACCAGAATTGCCCCATTAACCTTTTTTTCTGTGTATTTGGGAAACTATAGAAATGCTTTGGAAGGCCGTTTCTACTGTGCATTGAATAGAAGAATTTTCCTTTAGATCAATTCAGAGATGGCACACAGAATCACTGAAAGCAC
This sequence comes from Lepidurus packardi, assembly GCA_023053545.1. Classification (NCBI taxonomy): domain Eukaryota; kingdom Metazoa; phylum Arthropoda; class Branchiopoda; order Notostraca; family Triopsidae; genus Lepidurus; species Lepidurus packardi. Next base: position 6,401,545 of record JAKZAN010000005.1, on the reverse strand, counting down.
CGTTTGCTAAGTGCGTATGAGAATGTTCGAAAGGGTTAAGCGGTTATGGCACTTTTGGTGAGAAAATTTTGAAACTATAGAGCCAAAAAGTAAGCTAAAGACTGAGCGTGTCAAACTGATTTGACAGGAGCGTCCTTATGATGTGACGCGGATAACGACGTCTGCGACGCCGCTGCATCGCCCGACGCAGCCCTGTATATACATTCATTTTTGAAGCCCTCAACACAAAGAAGAACAGGCGCCTTGGGACTGCCAATAACTTACAACTCGTTTTTGAAAATAATTTGATAAAGTTTGTTTTCATTATTAATTGGCCATTTGGGAATTTGAATTTGAGCACAGTCGATTATCCTCCAACCGTGCAATAGAAACTAGGGGTTTTAAAGGTTTGAGAAGTTTTATTTAAAAAAATTGCCGCCTAATTTGGCTGGCGAGAAAAGGTGAGCTAATCGATACAGACGTGTGGAGCGGTTATCTGAACGAAAGACAACTTTTCTTCAGGGATTTGTATCTTTCGGGACAGCTTACCTTGCGATTCTAACGTTGGACCAAAAGCGAGCTGAAGTGTTGTTGGAGAGCCCACTTATCGGGCGGAGAAACGGCCTGAAGAAGTTTTCTTTTTTAGTTAAGAAATGTTCTTGGTAGTTGGTTGTTTCCAGAAATTCTTCAGGATATCATAAAGCTTTGACCAGAAATTTTTCCTCACTAAAAATTATCTCCTTAAACTTAAACTTGTGTTAAATAAACTTTTGCACTCTAGTCACTTGTAAGTTTTCCTATTAAGAAAACGTTCTGGGTTTTGTCTTGAAAAAAAAATTATTTGGGAGTGTTTAAGGGAATTTTTTGGTTGCACTGTCACTAATGTGTAATTCTTCACAATACGTTTATGTGTATTAAAAAAACTTTGAGGTAATGGATTGGTAACTAATTGTGGGCTTTTTTGAGGATTTTTTTTTCCCCTGTTTCCTGTTCAGGCCACTTTGAAACACTTCGGAAGCTATTATACTCGCGAAGGAGTCTTGTGGTTGAAACTCCGCGACGGAAGATCTTGAACTGCAGTGATGGCCATGCAAATTTTTGGGAACTGGCCGGTACTCCTTTCTTTTTGTTACTGATTGATGCTCGTCTGCAACCCGAATCACACAGTCGCACTCGCCATACACAGCTTAAGTCCCGCACAGCTCTTACTTTCCTTTGCCTTTCCGGTCGCTGCGATGAGCAGATCATCAGCGTGGTAGTGACGAAAGGCAGCTAGTCACCGCACACACATACACACACAGAAGCCCGGGACTAGAATTAGCCACTGTCGAGAAAGAGTCAACAACAATAGCCTCAGCTGCCAAATACGGTCCTCCCCAAGTACCTCACTAGCCAATCCCAGAATTGGTTTCCTCAGCCAGGATGCACAACTCCTCGAGCTTTCATATCAATCACGGTTCCTTCCAGCTCCTCCCGATCTTCTCTTTTACTACTTATATACACTTCATTGGCCTTTTTTTTCTTTAATATCACCTTCGAATATTTGGCAAGTCCCTACTATTGAGAATGGAAATTTTTGCGAAGACTAGTATTGCCTCCCTCTGGTGACGTCATTCGCAATTTATATACCAGCTTGGAAAACTTGATAGAGTAATACGTTCAAGGTGTATTCATTTTGTACATATTTTAAGACAATCAGCTTGCCTTAGTCTTGGGCTATTGCTGAGGACAACAATGGAATTTCAAGCTCGGGCTGCTATGTTTGAGTGTGAAAGAGAGAGAGAGGGGAGAACGAGGATAAGGAAAACTACTGCTGCGCTTGTATTGCGTGGCCGCGCACCTTTCCTGCGCTATTGGCCCAACTTGGATTTCCGAGTAGGAAGCAATTTAGGGACTTGACCAATAATGCGCAGGCTATTGTGTTTCGGCGGCCATGCTGCCAAATCTGATCCGCTGTCGTGGCTACATCACGTAGTTTTTTGTAAGAGTTTTTTTTTTTAAACACTTTGCCTTATGCTAAATTGGCGCAAAAAATATGCCCAAATGGTCTCAAGCCATTTGGTAAGACTTTTTGTTACTTGATTTAATTATTGCTTACTTTTTATGCCTTTATTTTCGTGTAATTTTATTTTTTATTTTCTTATAATTCACATTCATATGAATTAATTATTTCCATTATTTCAGCTTAAATTGCGGGAATTTTTTAGAGTACTATATTTAATTACCATTAGAAGGTGCGGCTCCTTTTACTAATATTATTATTTGAGCAAACCGGTTATTTAAACCAATTATTTTCAACTTGAGTATTTTCAAATTAACGGCTTAAATCATTGATTGAGCCTTTTCCCCATTTTTTTCGGAAACCTTTGAGAATTTCAGTTTTTAAGGTGTTATAGGTAGGTGCCTAATTGAAGAAAAGGTTAGAATGCGTTGAATTTAGTGTCGCTATTTCATAAAGTTGTAGAAATTGAACCTGCAATGTATTTATGTTTAAGTGTTGATCGGAATTTATTACTGTGATTTGAAGAAAAGTGCGTGAGATTTTTCGTATGTAAGGACGAGAATGCACTGTACCTATAGGGCGCGAGAGTCATCGGAAACAGCAATCTGGGTTAGTCCAAACATGTCATCTCTCTACTGGTAATGTGGACTTTCTATTCAGATGCCCATCTCTTAATAATGAGAGACAAGGTACATGATGATAGCTTTGGGGTTCGGAGACAAGGTTGAATGCTCTGTCCCCATTCTAATAGGCTTAAAAGCCTCTCCTTTCTTGTGCTGTCAAGATCCTCCGCCTTCTATTAACGAGGTACCGCAAGTCTTCTGCTGCTGCTGTCCCCTTAATATGTCACCAGGTTTCCCACACCTATTACCCTTCGACCATCCATGGACACCGGTGGCATTTGACAGCCTTTCGTTTACTTATAGAACACCAACAAAAACCCAAAGTACCTGCTTCTGCTGATGGCATTTCTGGAGTAGACGCTCTTATTACTAATACTCGCCAAAAGACCAAAGGATAACCATTAGCACTCAGTGCCGGCAGTCATAGACTCATACACTAAAACTTAACTTTGATTGCAGTGTTTTGTCCCAGAGAAACTTCCAATCTTAGTACCGCTTCCCAAAACATCTGTCTTGAATCTCTGAGATTTTCCGACAGCCCCTTCGGAACGTTGTGCTGACCTAAATATGAGCAAAAACGGTTATGGCCTATACAGAAACATGGCTAAAAGAGAAGAAGGAGGCGGTAAAGATGTCATATTACTAAAGGATGCTTCATAAATGGGCCAATTCATTTGTGCTTTTGTAGTCAGATCCTGAATAGTTTGGGAAATGAACATCAACAACCGCGCAAAAGACAAGCTATCTTATAGTCAAAACTCACTAGGAAGACGTAACTTGATCTTGTCCAAACAAATTCCCCAAAACCAGCACTACTATTCCGGAATTCAGAAAAGGAACTCCTCCGCCCACAGCCTCATTTATCGTCCTTTTTCTTTTATTGCAGTTCCTCATTGCATTCCCAGAAGATTGCACTGCATTTTATTTTTATTTTCAATCCTATAGTAGCTTGCAAAGTTGGCAAGACTTCCCAGAAACCGCTTCGACTTCGTTTTTCAGAAATCGAGGGTTTTTTCCATTAACAGGGAAAAACCGTTGCAGAAAACGTTCGCCGAATAAAATTGCTTTGCTCCCTTTACCTAAAAATTTCAAAATTAAAAAGTTTCTCGGATTCCTTATCTTGTAGAGAACCTAGATTGTCTTTATTGCAAAAAAAAAAAAAAAAAAAAAAAAAAATTCTTGCAAGTTTTGGCGCACAGGCGCTGGGTATAGCAGGGAGGAGTCGCCTTAAAAACGTTCGATTTAACGTCAAACGGACGGTTGTAAGTGTTTTACATGCAGCAAATTATGAACAAGTGCCACTTTTCGGCTGTGTGGCAGGGCCCATTAAAGTAACGACTACTTATCTTTCAAAATGAAACATGATGGAACTCCCAGTTGTGTCTTCTGTCCCACACATCCCCACTTACCCGCGGTTGTCGTCGTTAACTAAACCAATGTCTCTGTATGTGCTCTTACCACGTTGCTACAGCTATAGAACGTTCTTGAAAGATCTTCACAAGGCCCGTAAGCGATGATAACAATAGGGACTTTTTGAAACTTTCTACCGTTTCACACCTGCAGCCCCAACTTTTGGACCACCTTGAAGGTGGAAGTTGAAACTTGAATGTAATTGTTCGTTTTTAGCGGCTTAGCAAAGGGTTACAACTACTCGTTGGTTAAGTCTTGATCTTAAAGCAAGGACGGATTTAACGTATACTCTGGATCATTGGGCTGGCGTTTAGGTTGTATTTACCCTCCGTTCCATCCTAATTGTTGTCACTGGATGTGCACAGGCCCAGGCCGGAAAACGGAAGAGCAGGAAAAACTTGGCTTATGCTAACTTACTGGACATGTAACAGCTGCTGTGGGCTCTCTAGTCGTTGCAACTCTTGCAACCTTTCGTAGAGTTGGACTTCAGTTAAAAAGGGTAACTTAACGTGGTTACCTTCCGAATATATTTGTATTATTAAAAATTTTGGGCGTTGTTTGGTTTGAGTGATTCGCTATCCACTTTAAGTCCAAAGCGAACATCGCTTGCTTTGTTTGATATATGTTGAGAGGTTATTTTAAACATTGTTGGCATTAGAAAAGACTAAAAAAGTGTCATGGAGCAAATGGTAACTAGCAAAGTTTGAAAGCCAAGTGCCAATCAGTGTCAGGGCATGTGTAACGTGTGATGTCTTGAATCTGGTCCTTTTGGCTCCCTTTTTTATTGTTATCTATTTCTTGCTCGCTGCTCGCTGACGCCAGATTACTATTTACCCGAAGGAACGGAATCTGTCGGAGCGTGTGTTTGACAGAAACTTTTGACCCCGGTCTTGTCAATCTCGTCGGCCGCTATTCTGCATGCACGGGAAGTCAATATTGATACTATTTACTCGGCGAAGAGCAACAGCGGTAACGAACTTGGGGGCACGGAGAAAACGGCACACATTTTTGCGTCTAGTTGTGTTGGTTTTGGCACTTTTGCTTTCCCATAAGGGCCATTGCAAGGTCGAATCTTGAGGAGATCTCTGCCCATTTGACAAGTTTCTCGCTGGGTAAAGAGCATTTCCGGGAACCGGAAGCAAAAACACGAGCTTGTATTCGGCGTGTTGCGAGATTTTAGGTTTTGTTGAGACTTTCCCGCGGAGTGTCTGGAGGAAGGAAGAGCGCGACGGAAGCTTAGCTAGTTTGGCACGTTTTGGGGAAGCGACGACAATTAACTTGATGATGATCCTAGTTTTGCTGGATACTTCCCCTTGTTATCCGTTGGAAGCTGATAATAAAACCCAGAAAATTGAGTCGGGAGATACAAAAGCGGGAACGTGCAAATTAGTTTAGTTAGGATTCTTGTGGCAGTCGACGAGTATTTCAAACGTGAAGACTAGGCTGTCGAGCCAATCTCTGAAAGAAGCCCTGGGAAATTTTTCTGCACTATAACGATAACTAGCTAAGAGAACTTTTGAAATCCCGAAGTTTGGCGTTGTATACATTAATATGTTTTTATCCCTTTTGCGTATCACTAACTTGCTTTTTGCCTCTAGATTCCTCCCAAAATTTTAGGAAGATATTTTTTTTCTTTTTCTTATGAGTTGAGTTAGTCATTAAGCTGGGGGGAATGGATGCCATTGGAATGATGGAATAATTATCATTCTGTCATCCAAGCCCACGCCTCTTTCACGCCTGGATATAAAACAACGTCACATGGCATAATGAACCCGAACCTGATCCCGCGTAGTACGAAAATTTGAAGAGTAATTAGTTTCCTCCGGTTACCCACATCCTCGATATAAACGTACCACCAATTCTGGGGCGCTCCTGTTATCCTTGGTTGGAACATGTACATCTTTACAGGTTGGATACGGACGTAGATTTTCATTGTTGGCTCAGTCGTCGAGGTGTGAACGCAAACTAGTTTTAATTATCGAAGTGATTTTTGCATCAAAAGTAGAACTCGCTTCATCTTCTTCGTTCCGGACAGCCCAAAAGTAAACTATGGAAACCTTAATTCGTTGTTGAGTTAAATTATATGGCGACTACGTTGTTTAACTTGTATAGTGTAAAGTCCACCAATCTCGAGTTCTTGGGAAAACGTTTTGGTTTCATTGTTGTGACTAAAGGTCGGGAGATTTTCCGTGTTTTTTCCTTGAGTTTCCCGACATTCAAACGCCCAACCAAGAGGGAACAACCACTTTGGACTTGAAAGCTGTGCTATTGGATTTAGAAGAGGAAGAGAGAGAGAGACAGAGAGAATTGGGAGGCAGCAATCGAGATTGCAGAGTGCATGTTCCCATTGCAACTTGGACAAACTCAATTACCGGGGAAGGTTAACGAGCTTCTACCCACACAGTTTCCCTACAAGTTTAGCACCGCAGTTTACCGTTTGGCATCGAAAATTAAGTTTATCTGGCTGCACTGCTTACGAAACTCAACTTGATCTTAGTTTGAAACCCTTTCAATCTCCAAATGGGACTTGTGCGCGTTCCGAAGTCAAATTTCCACCTATTCAGCAAAATCAGGAAGCTGGAAGCTTAGCAAAAGCGAAAAGGAGCTGTTAGGACATGGGCGTAAGCCGTAATTAAAGCTCATCGGATGGCAGTTTCATGTTTTGCTTTTCAGCTGACTAAAAGAGAAAATGAAGCATAAGATGGCGATGGTTACACATACGCTTTGTTCGTACGCAGGCTTTCTTTGTCGTTTCCAGATTTGTTCTAGGGACTTGACGGTATATCGCCAGTCAATGATTACGTGAGAAGCAGCTCTTCCCAGTCCGTCAGCCAACCTATTGTCAAAGGGATGCTGATGGACTTATATCATGGTAATACCCAACAGCGTGTATTTTAAAACCCGTGAAGAAGTGTGAGGAGCTTCAGCAGTAATCCTCTTTTGTGTGTGGAACGAACCGGGAAGACAAAAGAAAGTTCTTGCAATGGTGACAGATTGGAAATCTTAATGAGACTCTTCTCCCCTGATGTGCAAGAAACTTCTGCTTCGCTGGTGCACACCACTTCCCTGATAGCTTTTTGACTAAAGTTCTTTCCCTAACAAATCTCGTAGTGGCAATAGACGGCATTAAATTGCGCAACCACTTCTGAATCAAAGTTTACGAGTTTTCAATCCTGTGCTATGTAAAACGCCTTTTCTAAAAGTTCCTTACATCGTTTTTCGATATTTTAGTTGTGGATGAGCTGTAATCATTCTAGGGAAAGATACTAAACATGGTTTCCTTCTTTTCTGCGTATATTGTAAAACATTGTATTGGAAATGGCAGCGCTTTAGCCATGTAGGAAGAAAAAATGGGAAAGAATTGGTGGGAGAGGCAAGTTGGGGACGACGAGTAAATGAAATGATTGTCCTGATGGGTAAAGTCCGCATGTCACGGACTTGACGGGCGTGTTTGGCCTATTACCGTGCTGATTGGTCCTCTGGTCTTCCCTGAGCAAAACGTTACTACACAATTCCCTACTTCTTTCGGTTATCTTTTTTTCCCTGTCTCATTTTTTGTGGTACTATATACTATTAAAGATATTTCTCATCGTATTGTAGAGTCCTATGTATTCAGTAGTATTGGTAAAAAAGACGTCTACTGCACACGATGTTCCAATTACTGAAATGTGATAAATAAACATCTTCGGACTTCTTAGCTGTTTACCGTTGTTGCAGCTCATAGCGTTAGGGATCCAGCCTTGTCCTATTTGTAAGGCTTTAACAAAAAAAAAATGTATTAAATATATATATTTTTGTATCTCTATATTTTTTTCCTATGGAGGTGATTTTTTACTCACATATTGTATTTATGTATGGAACAAGTATCTTGAGCGTCTGATTTGTCAGATTTAAAGATGCGATTGAGGTGCTGACGAGCAATGGAGAAAACCCATGCGAGGTACGAGGAAGGTTTTGATGGGAGGGTGGGGGGGCAAAGAGAACCTGCAGGTCGGATAGCATCTTGGCAGCTTTTTAACCGAGTAAGTGCATTATAAAGACCTCCCAACATTCAAGTCTATTGAACTCTGTTTTTCACACCAGCAGGGCATATTGGAGCTTATTTTCGAGGCGTTGCCTTGGTACTGGACACCTGAGATGGGTACATTCTCCTGGGCCCGTAAAGGAAAGGGCAGCCGCGAGTGGGGAATAGAAGTTGGGAATTCAATTTTTAACATCTTGTTAAGATAAATTGGAATCATAGGGACAGTTGTACTCAAACATTTTAAATTCGTACAGACTTGTGGAAAGGTTTTGGTAAGGGGTTTTTTACGACTGTTGGAGTGGATCCCAACTGCAGGCAAAGGCAACGTGAGTGGAATATGCACGGGGCCTGCAGCAACAGCAGCACACACGGTCGATATGTGAAGTAGCAACTTCATCGGCCATGCATGTCATCCGGATTGGGCAACGCTTTTCATTCATTCCAACCAATGGAGACAGTCCATTAACACCTCAACTTACCCTCCCTAGCATTGTTAGCGCAATTTCAATGCCTTATTGTGCCATCCCCTTACCAAAATTTGCATTCTAGCGAGAAAATCTCTCGCTCCAGAATCGAGATTTGGTTTCATCATTCGTCGTGCTAAAATTGTACAAAACTCGCTGCCTGTTTCTTCAACAATTTCCCACCAGCTTTCTTTTTTTTTCCTTATGTAATTTTTCAATGAAAAATTCCTAATACGAGAGTTTCGTTTTTTATTTAAATGTAAATTTGGCTGGTTATTGAAGTGGCAACCAGGGACATAAAGAACTTGCGGAGTGAACATGAATCAGCATAAAATTACCGGAATGCGGGTACTAGCCACCTTTTTTATTTATTTTTCCATCGTTCTGTCGGGTTTTTTTTCTCTTCGTTCGTTAAGGCAAAGGCCACAAAGCATAGAGTAAAAATTAAAAGACTTAATGTGAGCTATAGGATTTCGTTTAATCATCAACTATACAGTGACAAGTACAAGATAAGTCATGTTAAGACACGTTTTTAAAAGTGAAGAGATTTCGAGCCTCCCACATAGGTAGCAAATTAGTGGTGAATAATTGGCAGCAGAAAGGTAAGAATGACGCAGACATTTTTCGCTTCATTCTTTAGCCGTGGCCTGATGGGAAAGTAAGATGTTGATTGGAATATCAGCATTCTAGCCCTGTCATCCGCACAAGCTATTCAAATAAGAAGCCTGATTGTTATTGGCTTGACAAAGAGCTGACAAAGCCACTCGCGCTTTTCCTGTCGTCTTTTTTTTTTCGCTTGTTTCTTATTGTTGCCCGATGGCGTCCAGAAAAAACGCGAGCTTTTTTCTGGTCTTGTAAGTCTGATCACGAGGATAGGTCTGGACCCCGGACGTTTTTAATATTGACATCCCGAAAGAAGCAGACACTTGAAAATTTGTAATGGCTGCCTATTAAATTAGGGTTTGCTTCACGTTCGCTTGTTATAGAAAGGAATTCTTTTATTTATTTTCTCTTGTAAGGTGGGTTTATTATAAAGAGGGTGGTTACACGGGTAAATGGGGCTTTACTCCTACTAGAGTACTCGTAGCCAAGCAAGGATGAGAAGAAGACAAAAAGAAGGGAGACGTAAGCTTATAAGCGATACCGGTATCTGATAATGTCCATCATATGCAAAGTTAATGTTAGTGGAGGCCAGGCTATATGCAGGTGGCGTATATTAGATATCTCTTCATCCTTGGTCCTCGTGGGTGAATACGCCATTATGGCTTTTTAACACCTTCGACCATGCCAAACGTGCAGACACACACCTCTGATCCAGTCAAGCATGATGGAATAATGAGCGTTTCATTACAGCCCAATCAGTCCAGTCATTGTGAATGACAAGTCAACCCAACCCTCTTCAAAAGAGTGTTAAAGGGTTCGCTGGGAAATAAAGGGTAGACAAGAAAGTAATTGGTACTTCCCAAATCTTAGCCTCGCAATTTGCGTATTCTGAATTAATTAGTTATGACTTTAAGATAGCAAAGTTTTTTCTTGTGAAGTCTTTTTTAAACGTGTAGTTCTTATAGTAATACGCAGTATCAACCTCAAACAGTTAAAAATACACTGTATATGTATTGAAAGACATTTTCGAAGTTTTACAATATTTTCCAAGCAGAGGCTTAATGTATGGTCATTTACTAGGAATGTTTAAGAAGGGTCAGCATTTCAAAGTCGTTTTTCAGCATTTTAAGTCGTTTTTATTTCTTCGGAGTTTGGAATGGTAAAAAATCATGGAAGTTTCCGCCGCCGCTCTTCACAGATGGCAGCATTTGCTTTTAGATTCTCGTGTTTATTCAGGATGGCGGGTTCTGAACACGTGGGACGTTTATAGCATGTGAAGTTTAAAAATATTTAGTGCAAACTCCAAAGACTAGTACCAATTTAGAATAAAAATAAAGTGAGTTCTTATATTTTATTTTAAATTAAACCTAAATTTAGTTGAACTAACTAACTTTACTTAAACCTACTTTAGTTGAACAAATTAAACCTACATTTTGTTCAGCTGAAATTTGATTAACTTTACACGCTTGTTATGACAGATTTGCAATTTGCTGCGTGTTACTTTATTTACATTGGAGGTTGGAGCATGTCATCCCCACTGTCAACGTCTTCCGCTTCGAGTAGTAAATTAGCGAATGGAAAATCGTCTTCTCAAAAGAAAAAGCTGCGCGTGAAGCGGAAGTTTCTTAGCACTAAATATTACATGCAAGAACGCTGGCGGACCAAATCTGCAGACCACAGGAGAATCCTTAATCTGAAAGCTGCCCATTCGGTACAAGACAGTAAACAAGAGGGTAAACTTACTTTGGAATGGCTTCTTGCACCATTATCTACATCCTCATTCTTCACGTAAACCTGGAAATCCTTACTTTTATTTGTTTAATTATAACTATTGTCTTGTATTGTTAGAGATGTTTGGGAGAAGACGTACACCCATGTTGTCAAGAACAAACCGTCTTTTTTCGCAGATTTGCTTTCAACACAAGATATTCAAAAAATCTTGCTCAACGTAAACTTCAGTTCGTTAAATTCTCTACATTTTATAATACTTGAGTGTTCTCTTTATTTAGAACAACGTTCTGTTTTCGAAGAATATTGATGTTACGTCCTACAAAGATGGCAAGCGTGAAACTCATAATCCACCTGGCCGCGCTTTTTCAGGAGTTGTTTGGGACTATTACTCGCAAGGTTGTTCTGTACGTTTCTTAAATCCTCAAACGTTTCACGCACCCGTATGGAAGCTATTGGCAATGCTTCAAGAATACTTCGGTTGCTTTGTTGGGGCCAACGTGTAAGTTCCCTAATGCCGTGCCTTTCGCTTTTAATTACATAAGTTTTATCTTATTCGTCAAGGTATTTGACACCTCCTGGCACCCAAGGTTTTGCGCCTCATTATGATGACATTGAAGCATTCGTCATTCAGTTGGAAGGTCGAAAACGTTGGCGGCTTTACAACCCAAGGTCTGTATCGCAAAAGAAATCAGACGTTTCTTTATTGCTCCAGCTAAAACTTAAATCTCCTCACTTTTTTTTAACGCTTAGAACGGATGAAGAAGTGCTGCCACGCTTTTCCAGTCCAAACTTTAATCCAGAGGATATTGGTGAGCCAATTTATGACGTGGTTTTGGAAGCTGGCGATATTTTATATTTCCCTCGAGGAGTCATCCATCAAGCTCACAGCATCGAGGACGTCCATTCTTTACACATTACCGTTTCCACTTACCAGAAAACGTCTTGGGCCGACTTGCTGGAATTAGTAACCTCTATGATTTATACTTGACATTACTATGACATTATTAACAGCTTAACAGTGGTTTTTCTTGTATCCTTAGGCGGTACCTGCTGCTTTGCAAACAGCTATAACTGAAGACGTGGATTATCGTAAAGGTTTACCGCTTCATTACTTGAACCACATGGGTGTAGCCAATGATCAAGAAGCTTCCACAGCTATGTAAGTTTTAGTACAGTATTTGCAAAAATGCATGACTTTTCTTTATTCTTGATTGTCTGGCAGACCAAACCTATTTCGGATGGAGTTTGAAAGAAAAGTGCATAGCTTGGTTAAAAGGTTGTGCCAATTTCTACCCCTAGATGGTGCCGTGGACCAGTTGGGGAAGAAATTCATGCATGACGTACTGCCTCCAGTCCTTTCGAGCGGTAATTCTAAAGTTTAAGCTAATTTAATTTTTGTGAAGAATAATGCTTGTGGTTTATGTTGTCTTTGTGTAGATGAAAAAGTGAGGACTGTGTTAAAGGGAGGGGAATTCTGGGAAGATGGGGACGTTGTTAATCATGTTGAACTTCAACCAGACACACGTATTCGTCTTTTACGAGCAAATATCCTAAGGTAAGACTTGATTTTTATTTTGTTTTTTGCATAGATCACTTGATAAAACAGTATTTTTATTAGGCTTGTGCTGGAAGAAGACGAAGTTCGTGTCTATTTTAGCGCTGCTAATTCTCGCGAATATCATGGGTTAGGGGAAGAACCGCTGTACTTTGAAATTTCTCCGGAACAAGCTTTAATGATCGAAGAATTGGTAGAACACTACCCAAACTACATCAGACTGGAAAGTTTGTCCTTGGACCTTATGGAATCGGTAAGTGTTTTGTGTTTTACATGAAAAGCCCATGGATGATGGGTTTTGCGTTTGTAGATGCAGGTGGCGCACGAGTTGTGGGATCGAGGGTTAATTATGACCAAGGAGCCTTTGGAGGGGTTCGATTGACAAAATGGTTTCGCCTCTCCTACACTTTTTTTGTGGCAAATCAACTCTTGTATTAATAGAGGCAAGTACATTTTGGGTTCAAGTTTGGATACGGGCTCCGTTGCGTTTACTGAGGCTAAATTCGGCATAATTCAAATATCCGTCGTTATCTTGATCGTCATCCTGGAGCAGCCGGTCAATCATAGCTAAAATTAAGAGAAATAAACGATTTTTTAAAAAAAACTTTTGCTTAAAAGTTCCGCGATTTTACGGGCAAATTGGAAGTTGATTTCCCGTAGCCTGCGTTCTTGCGCCGCCACGCGTCGGCGTCTATAAGCTTCCGGGTCAGCTTGCTCTGTTTCGTCACCTAATTCGCTCTCGATACTGGGTAAAATGTGCGTAATGGCCGACATAATTTCAAGCCCGTCTAGTTTGTTGTTCCCGTCATAATCATGCAATTTAAAGTAGTGGAATTCCAATTCTTCTTCGCCCATTTTGGATAGGTCGACTCCGGGCATAATGTCGCCAAGATCTTCCCGAATGTGCCTAAATCATCAATGATTAGTTGAAAGAAATACGTATGATCATTCAAGCTAATGTGTTAAGAGATGTACTCGGCATCTTGAAGAAGTTTTTTGTCCTTGAGTAAAGCATAGGCGGGGACCTTGTTGTTGGCTTCGTCAGCTTCTGGTAAAACAGGCTTGTAATGCTCGTGCTTGTTATGCTTAGGCATATGAGAGTGAGATCCGTATCCATGCCCGCCATGAGACTCAATACTGCTTATCAGGGAAATTATCAGGACCGTCCACCAAAACATCATGACTTCAAACTTTTGTAAACTAAGTTTAACCGCGATTATTCTCTCTGGAAAAATTTCCTGAAAAATCCTGCAACTTCCTTTTGTCACTAATATGGTTACGCAAGTATCGCACTAAAAGGAAGGGCGTAAAATGCGACACGGGTGCAATAGCAAGGCTGTCAGTTTGAGTATGGTTGTATGGGTTTGAACAGGTGCTTCTATAACTTTTGTGTTTGCTCAAGAAATTAGATAGGCAGATAAAGGGTCTGAGCGATAGGTTATCCAGGCGCGAGTTTTTCTTGTTCAAGATGACTCGGTAGAAAAACAATTTGGGACGAGACGAGCCAGAGAGGTTTTTGAAAAAGTAGATTGAATGGTCAATCTGTGGGCAAATTTTTTGCTGTTTCTCCCTTGATTCGCCGCAGGGCGATCGAGATGGGTTTTTTGATAGCTTTGCTGATAGAAGCCACCAAGTCAGAGTGAAACCTCCCCTTTCCCCTCCTCATTTCACTTTCCTGATCCTTTATACATTTTGCGCTCTTTTTTGTTTGTTAAAATTTGGGAATCTTTCGTATTTATTACATACAGTCTGGTATGATAACGTGCATGCTTCGTTCACTATGTGTCATTGGTTTACCTTAAAAGTGTTTTTATTTTTAGTCTAGAACGAGCTGTCATTTTGTTAAAAACTGGAGTGTTTTTGGATATCTGTTTATTGAAATTTTAGCTTGTGGATTTTGGAGAGATTAATTCGAACTATTTTTTAAGTATTAACCAGAAAACTGTAAGGTGCTTGGAACTTGCCAAAGAGGTGATGATAGTAAGAGGGAAGGGGAGGAGTTGAGTTGAGGAATGAAGAGGCAAAATAACCACACATGGGAGGTCTTGCAAAGAGCTAGGGCAATCAATAGTAGCAGCCAGCCAAGAATCCCTAGACACAGTTGCCATAGCAACCGTAGAACTTTACCTCTTCTCCGAATCTCTTGCATCTTTATTTTTCGTCTTTCAAACACTTTTTGTTTCGCATATTAGACAAAGAACAATCTAAAAAACAGTTTCAAAGAATTGCAAAGTGCCTCCCAACTTTTTTTTCCTCTTTTCATTTTGCCTTAAATAAAGTAAATACCGCCTCGCTTCCGGGGCTCCTTTATTTTGATGTTCGAAGTGACTTGCGATGCAGGGAAGGGAATATTGATATGAATGTAGAGGATTCAATCAAGCCCTAATTTGTGATTCATGACAAGTTGCTGCGCCCACCATGACATGTGGGGAGGCGTGGCTCGTCTGATGGGGGGTCTTCTAAGGTCCCTGTACGCTCTTACTTATGCCACTAGAAACGCTATGCCTTTACGCACCCCTCGAATTCTTCTTTGACGCTCCCGTGTCCATGCCGGATCTTTCACGTTCACCCCCACACTAAATACCCCATCGAAAAATCCGCACACTCTACGAGCACAGTATCTCTTATGCTCAAAGTATACCGTATGGAACTTTGTGGACAATCTGTGTGCCTTAGTTCTGCACTCGCCCTCCATATTTCTCTCGTTCTAGTCCTATATAGGTCTTAACCCTCTCTTTTGTCACCCACGGGAGTCGATCAAAAGGCAATTGTGTCGGATTAAGGGTCTCCTATTGTCGTCACAGGATAACAGTTGTTGCAACCTTTGGCTCCCCTTTTGCCTATATACACATACGGCAAGGTGTGATGGATATTCAATGATGTTTCATCTAGAGCTAGTCGTCAAGTTTCAACAACTCTCCAGTAGACGGATTATACGCTCTTTTGTGGTTTACGTCGGCTCTTTTTTGTTCTTAGTAGTTTAGTTGAATTATTCATGATACCACAAGAAGAAGGTAGCTTCCGCTTAATATAACCGTATTCCAGTTTGTATCGTCTGCATGGAAACAGGTTAACCTTTTCCAGTCCTGGTTTTGGTACAAGAAGTTGGATGTATTTACCAAAAGAGGAAGGATAGAGGTTGATACTAAACAATTTTAAAACAAACTAAAGAAAGTTGATGAAAATGATTATCCGAAATTATCTTCGTTTGACTTGTCTTGTTCAATTAAATAATTCCAAGCCATTATTATTACATGCCGAAAACCAAGCATATGTGCAATGTATGTGTATACTGTGTTGGTTGCGTTTTCTTCTTCAAATCCAAACAAGGACACAAAATTCCCTAGAAGTTTTGCTGAAAAAAATGTTTGCAAAAGCTATATAATAGGATACCGTTGCAAAGAGAGCCGTTTTTCCCATCAAGAGGCACTAAAAGCTTTCGATTCTGATACTGCGCTCAATTGACGAGCTTCGTACCGAATTTCACAAAGGTTGGTAGGACTTTTACGGGAAAAAAACGAAAATATGGGGAAAAATTAGACCCGTTTGTCAGATCATATGAGAACAAAAAAGCATCGTTTTTTAAAAAAAATGCCTTAGGGAAGCATTGTTGGTTTGATTGCAAAAAAAAGGAATTCCAGTTTGATTTACAACAATCAACAATAAAGCAAACAACTTGGTCTGTGTGTTTTTTTTTAGTTTGAACTTATTCGCAGTTTTTCCGTACCCATATCCCTTTGTTAACTTGTTCGTGTTGAGGTGTCCGCTTTTGTTTCAGTGGAAAGGAACTCAATGTGTGACATGTTGCATTTCAATTTTCGGAAAGTATCGAAACGGTACCAAAACCATGGATCTCTGTTGGATCTTAAGGGAAATTCCCTAGCAAAAATTTTCCAAGTTAACTAAGGTTCATGTGCATCATCTTAAGAATTAAGCGCGGTTGTTTAAGCTTGTGTTCTATAACCAAAGTGGAGACTCGCACATTAAAGTGAGGTAGAAGTTAACTGCGCCAGCGAAGAGAGGTTCCGGAGTTAAAAGTAAAACGGTTTCGAGTCTTCTGTACGTCCCGTGTACGTGTGTATGTCTGTGTGATGTCGCTTTCCGAGAACGCCCCTCTTCGCCTTGCCTTGCAATCAGAGGGGGCCCAAGTTTCCTTAACGAAGTTACCGTCACAAGAGCCGAAGGAAGAAGAACCTTAGCAGCCTTCGCTGCTCTCTCACTTCAAAACATGGCAGATCTCCAACCCTCCTGCTTTTCCCTTATATATTCAAAAAGAAACTCGGGTCCGAGATGACCTAACTTGTAAATATCCCCAAGGCTACTCATTTCCCATCCCGGTGTGCTCTCTACTTTTTCGTGCAATGCAAAAACAAAAAAAGGTAAACTGGAAGGAGCTCTGATGATTTAAGTTATTTCATAATTAAGTTAAGGCAAGTTCTTATTAATTCGAAACCAAGCTTGAGATGAAATTGGGCGAATAAACCCTGATTTCGAATTTCACATTTAATACTTTTGATATACAAATTTTCTCGAGTTGTTGTATACTAGTGAATAAGTCTCGGAACTTTAGATCCATTTGTTTATGTTTCGTTTTTAGAGAGCGGTCACTTGCACGTGATGATGTTGATTAGCTTTTATCAGAGGGTAGATGTGTTGTGATTGTCGACGGCGTTAGGTTGCCACTTGGCGTGTGCCGCAGCGGAGCTTGTTTCGTAACAATGCAACAATGGCGCACGTGACCTTGTCAATCCTTACTGCCGACTATTGTGTAGTGTATAGTTTGGACAGTACTTCTAACCACCGTTGACTAATTGAGCTTTTAATAGAGCTCATCATGTGTGATTGTTATGCTAATCGTACTAAATGATACCTTTCGGCTGTATTTCCCCAATTTTCCTGTCAGGGCCTCTTAACACGTCATACTAACCATCTACATTCCTCTTCGTAATTGCTTTTGCTTGTTATATTCAGATAAAAACAAAATAACCAACAATAAACTAGCTATAGGTTTTTACACTTAAGTGTTCTTCTGGTTCAGTTCGAGTACCGTTAAAAACAAACCTTTCACTTTTCTTTTCGAGTTTATTTAGTTTCTAATGCCGCGTAGTTGCCGAGTCAATTCAATTGAGATGTACCAAAGTGCCTTCAATGATAGAACGTGGAATCCTTTCTACCTGGTATCTTTTTTCCCCTCCTTGTGCTGTGACTTTACATCTTCCTCAATTATATATTATCAATACAAGCCTATAGCTAGTCTATAAGCATAAAATGCGCAAGGTGGGAGATTTTCGGAGAATTTCCGAAGCTTGCAATTTCGAGAGAGAGAGAGAGATTTTGGGGGGTGAGTATTCCCTCGGAGTTGTTGTACACCGACAGCAATGGCTGTTCATGGGCATTGGGTACTTGCTCGCTCACCGAGCCCGAAAGAAAATGTCGGCACAAAAACGCGCTCGGATGTTGCTGTCTTCTGTGAGCCCTCCAGCCAGGGCCCAATTGAATTATCATGGTCTCTCTTTTCATCTCTCTCTTACTTTACTTGCTCTGCGCTTCTCTCATCCGACTCTTCCTTCCAGCTGAACTCTCCGCTTTTCTCTTCCAACTTCCTCCAGACTTAAAAAAATGAAAAAAAATAAGGGCGATTGAAGTACCTAGCAACAAAAGTTCTGGAGTAAAAAGATGAGACCAAACTTTCCGTTTGGGCTAGAAGCCTGCCTCGGAAGCTTTTACTCTGGCGTAGCAAGTGTTTCGGAACGTGCAATGGGAAACATACAAATGGCCTTGGGACTTGGGGCTGTAGGTTTGGGAGCTTTTTGGGGGCAATTACGTTAATTTTCGTTTCGTTTTCAATTGATTATTGTGAAACTGTGGAATGCAAATTGCATCGAGACTTTTCTGATCCAAGAGGCAGCTTTCATTGCTTGGTAGGTGACGGTGGCAGAGGCTCCCAACACGACGCCAACTCCCTGGAGGATTTGCTTTGGAAGTAAACTTCCGCGACTCTCCTTCTCCTCCTCCCCCCCACTCGGGACGCTGATTGGTTGCTCGCATGGGTCGTAACTACGAGCCGGGCCAACAGAGCTGAGCGAGAATTCCGCCAGCGATCTTCCGCCAATGCGCTGTGAACTTTGACCCTAACTCCGCCCCTCTAGGGATTTCTCGAGTCAAGTCCAGGCTCCAAGATATCTTTATAAGACTAACGGGGAGATTCTAACTTTGTTAGTCGCATTGGGCTGTCGTTTGCTTCTGATTGTTGTGCCAAGGAGGTTAGGTTGTGGCGTTTCTCTCTCTCTTTTACACCTCTCTCTCTCCTCTTATTTGGCTCTTCCAGTGGCGGGATACCTTAGCCCAGAAAAGTTTTATCGGTGTCGTTGGTTGCCGTGTTAGTGGCCCGAGCATCGAATTACGGAGGGACCTTGAATCGGTGCGGCCCGCGTAAAAACCTTTCATAGACGCCAAACGCATGACCTACCCTGAAAAATTGCATTAGTGGGGGTCTAGTGGAATCCCGCTTTTGCTAAAAAGCAAACCAAAGGAGAGTTTACCACTTTGTGTTTAGGTCCCATCCATAAACCTGGGACTAATCAAGCTGTATAATTTACCGAGCTTTGATTACTTTAGTGACAGTTCACTTCGAAGCATCCAAGTTTTCTCCTTGGGGGGTAAATCTTACTGGGAATCACTGAATTTGTAGATTGTTAACCAGCCTAGTCCAATTTTCTGTTAGACTTAACTCAGTTTTCCGGGAGGAAACAAGAAGTGAACTCCGTAGCAACGCTTTCGACTACATTTCAACATTCTATAACTCGAGGTGCGTGTTCAAGTAGAAACGGGAAGATGGAAAGCTATTCAACAGGCAAACTGGATTTGCACTCGAGCTCTTTAATGCACGCGGGATCGCCCAGTGATGATTCCACGTCAGGTAGCAGTGGCGGCCCACTCCTCAATTCCTCCAACAATAGTAGTTCGGCAGTCACCTCCTCTTTAGCAGGCAGTAACAGCAATACCGGTGGTAACGTCGGAATCTCCATTTCAGACAAGCGGAACAACCTACAACATACAAACAAAAATTGTCACTTGGGATCCCTCAGCTCGACGTCCATTGCAGCGGATCTTTCCTCACTGTACGCATTAGAAAGTTTGCAGCATTCCCATTCTTTGTCGTCCTATCATGGTCATCATCTACATCATTCCGCTTCCGCGGCGTCCGCCATTTCGTCTACTGGCAACGTTTCTTCTAGTAACATCCTCTCCGTTACTTCAGCTCGAGGTTTAAACGATCCTTTATCTGGTAAGAAATTCCTTGTTCTACTTCCATCTGTTGTGCTTCATTTTGAATTTCTTTCTCGATCCACCATTTTTTGGATTGAAGTGTAAAGAAATACGGTTTGGCTGTTAACTTTCTCTTGAATTGTGTGGAGCTTGATTATGCAAATCTCGAGCTTGGGATAGGTTTGGACGATGAAAGTCGAAACCAACCCAAGAGCCCATAATCAGACTGGGATTTACATACGACTTGTTTCGCTACCAGATGGACAAGTATTGCGTGACAATCATAAGCTCTTGATTTCCAAAGTTTGGGACATGATTTGGTGGCGTGTGCAGTCGACTACCCGCTCTCTTGAGCGTCAAATTAGCCATGTAATGCGGACAGGTTTTGATGAGGAATAAGTTTGGTCGAATTTATGGTTTTCTTTCATGCTAAAAGTGGGGCTAGGAAGTTTGTTTTTGTACGCAAGGAAACGGGACAGCTTCGATGTGACATGTGGTATCAGGTCTCTTACTTTGCATGGTAATTTGCATAAGCTTTACCTATTCAGCTTGCCGCCCTACAGAGAGCAAAGGCGGCCTAATAGACTTCAATCCACCCCTGTTCTCTTGCTCTCTCTCTCTGACAGACAAGAGGGGAACAAAAAAGAGGGTGGCTAGAGGATACGAGATTGAAACCCCTGGAGTGCTTGTCAAGTGTAAGAGTGGCGGCAGATTTTGCACCTCGAAATGCCCTACCACCGGGGTCATCTTCCGCGGGGATGCTCTTACAAGCACATTAGGGCCATGCTGGTGGTGACATAAGAGTTAAGAACGATAGAGTTGGACTTTGTATGCCTGTAGAGCGAGTCAAGTGCACTATACGTATTTAAAGTTAAATTTTAAAATCGGGAAAACCTTTGTATCCAGATTTGAAAACGAAGCTTGACTTATTTGTGTTTGGCATTTCTTTTAAATTGTAGCTGCAGCTGAAGGAGCATTCAAGAAATTGAAAGCTGAAGTATCCTTATCTTCCGCTGTGGGGTTAAGTGCGTCATCTTCCTCGAGCCAGCATAACCACAGTCATTCTCATTCCCATGGACATAACCCTTCAGCCGCAGCTTGTCCCACCCCTGCCCGTCGAAGACACAGAACCACTTTTACCCAAGTAAGTCCTGTTTTGCTACTCTTTTTTTTTACTTAAGTTTTGGTTGTGGAAGCGATCCAATTAGTTTCTAATTGATGTGCGGGATTTGTTTAGGAGCAGTTACAAGAATTGGAAGCTGCCTTTGCTAAATCGCATTACCCCGACATTTACTGCCGCGAAGAATTAGCTCGTGTTACCAAGCTTAATGAAGCACGGATTCAGGTTAGTTTGCCTTTTTTTTGGTTGTGTGGCCTTGCCCTCTGTGTTACCAAAGCATGGTTAGAGGTTTTTATGTTTAGATTGAAAGCTGAAAACGCGTTGGTTTTTCAGGTCTGGTTCCAAAATCGGCGAGCTAAATACCGTAAACAAGAAAAGCAATTGCAGAAAGCTTTGGCGCCATCGGTATTACCAGCTTGTAATGGAGCAATGGTACGGAATATTTATCCGCCTTCGGCTCGAGGTTACCAGCCCTACGCTCATCCTAATACGTTCCAGTCTCTCAATTCAATGAACCGTTACCCACAGGTACGTTGATCAATTAAATAGTTAATCTGCGTTATTTTATGTGACATAATTCACTTTTATTTGTGTATTACAGTATATTTCGGATTTGTCTTCGCAAATGGGACCAGCTTATACAAGTATGGGACAACCCTTTTCCATGGCTCACACGCCTCCACATATGACCATGCGGCAAGAAGCTATGAGTAAGAAAGATCCTGTTATGCGATGATAATTAAGAGTGTGCTTAATGAGACCATTATTAGGTATGACAGCCGAGGATGAATGGTACAACAAGAGTTTAACGGCTTTACGTATGAATTCCACTCACGCTAATTTGGCTTCCACTCCCATGCTTCAGTATCAGTCGTAATTTTATTTATGTCATGGATGAAGCTAAGGGTTTTCGAATTTTTACAAAGACACGTTCAGTACTCAAGTATGTAGATGTGCAATAGGCTTGTGCTGTATTTATTTGTGTACTACCAAAGCGAATTTCCCTAGTGTAAATCAGAACTTGCGTTTTTGACATGATTGAATGATGGATTGCAAGGAATGGGCTTCAGTATTCCGTCTGTTAGATCTAGTCTGCAACGAAAGAAAGAAAAAATGGTAATCTCTCTTCTTATCCCTTTCTTGATTCCTCTTACGCGCTTTTCTGTGAATATTCTGGCTTTTAAGGTTGGATGTACTAGTATTTTTTTTTATTCGGTTTCGGAATTAAAACAAGAAAGATAATTTGGATCAGACGATGTCGACAAAGAATAAATGCAGCAACCTTTATTCGTAAGAATGTTTTTTTAGTTAGTCGTTCTTTTAGATTCCAGTTCCTTACTTCGTAAAACATGCAAGTATTCATGAATTATGGCATTCGATAAGCCCCAAAACTTTTGATACAGAAAAGAAAAGCGGACTTGACTGATTTACGCCTAAAAGACGGCCAATAAAAATCTATAAACTGCTATCAAGTTGTATCAAACTCGATCTAGTGTATCAAAATTTCTCCGAAATGCGAACTAAAATGCGAACCAAACGCGAAATGCGAAACGACTGTGTTTTCAATTGCTATCAAATCACCGATTTTGTACAGGTTTGTCTGGCCTGGCCCGGGCCAGGCTCGCTTCTAAACCACGCCTATTTGTTGCTATGCCAGGAGTTAAAAGTACTGTTGGCCGGTTAGGTCTTTTGCCGCAACTTTTAATTTCCTGGGCGGCGAAAAGTCTTTGTTGTTGCCATTCGTTAGGTCTTTAATGGTAACAACGAAGCTTTTCTAGGGTTAAAGGCTGGTCAACGGATTTGGGGAGCTCTACTGAAGAACACAGCCCAGGCAGGGATGGAAGTTTCGTCTGTGGAAGCATTTGCCTGATCCTTGGAATTCCATGCCCTTTCTTCAAATCCCAGTGTTTTCAAGAACGACAAGTGCAGCGATGGACAAAAACAATGCAAATACAATAAAAAGTAATGAATACAATGCAAACTTCTAGAGAATGCAAGTCATGGCAATGGGCGAACCGTCAAATTTATATAAATCGAACAAAAGATGGATGCTACCCTCACACTGTACACTGGCTCAGGTCATAGTTGTATTTATAGATGTTTCAACATTCATTGCACATAAGCGCATGACCGCGTGGATAACACGCACGACTGGGGACCCAAAGGTCCTCTGTTCGATTCCCGGTTGTGGAACTTTATTTCGTCGAAAAAACAAAATATTAAATGGCTCCCTTTCCCTGTACCATATGCCTTCCCGGCAATGTTCCTATTCCCATATTCGAAATTGTGATGCTTCGGCATTACGAGCTCGAATATCGAGGCTAGGAAACCGAGCAGGGAAGTTGGGAACAGGGAAAAGGGGGCGAGGCTCTCAATTTTTCACAATTTTTCAAGGGGACCCCCTTGATACAGCATTATTCCTTATGGAGAAAAGCCCTGAAAACGCTTTCCCAGCTTGAAAAGGAGCCACGCCCCCTTTTTAGCGCATTCCATCAATGAGATTCGTCCATTTCGGAAACCACGCCTCCTTTTCTAGCGGATTTTTTGAAAAATCACGCAAAAATGTTCGAAATTTTCACTTTTATTGCAAAAATTACAAATAATACAAAAAGGACATTTTTGGAAACTAGATTTTACCGGGAACCTTTTGGTATAACAAATAAGGAATTCCGGTGGGAAGCAAAACATCTCATTTGCACAATATTAGAATCCAATTTTTAGAGCTAAGAAAAGTCACACAACAAATATTCCAACAGATTTAGAAGGCAGCCCTAGAACAATGTTTCTGGAGGGATATATTTTACAAGAAAACCAAAAAAAATACGAAACAATTCTTCCCAAAACGTTTACAATAATACACAACGTCAAACCCACAGGGTGCTTTGCAGATTTAGAAGACATAACGCTAGAGCAATGTTTCTGGAAGGGGGCTAGGGCTAATGGCAACACGACACGAAAGAGACGACTCGAAAGAAGGCCGCCGGATTCTGACACAAGGCCGACGAGTCATAATTTTGTAAGGGACCAAATTAAATTACGAAAATGATCTTCTGCCTAACAAAAGTTGTGTCATCTACTGTTTGTCGTTCTTCCATTGTAATTCACCATTATTACATCCCTATTTATATGTTAAACTAATTCACCTTCTGGAAGCTAGACGATGAAAGATCTGCGGTTCTCTGACACACTCCGGACAAATTCGCATCATGGGAACGAGGCAATACCGCGATGGATCACTTGAGATTGTTTCTTCATTTCCACTTCAACTATAATAAGATAAAAAGAAGATCAATTAATCAAATTGTTAAACGAATTCAAAAGGAAACTTACATTTCGCTTTCCTTTCCGGCCCTGGCAAAAAACTAAACCCCTGCAGTAGATTCGCATCCCTGGCCATCAGCCAGCGAACAACGCTGGCGTCTCTCAACTCGTTGATGTTGATACTCACCCAATCCCTCCAGACAGGGTTCCAGGCGTTGTAGCCACAATACTGAACACCACTGATATCGCAGGACTTCCAGCGCCTCTCTTGAAAGGGATTACGAATCCTGCAAACTACCTACCACAGGCTTCAAAATACAGAGTAGTTCTCCCAAACCGACGGCCGCGTAAGGAAAAGATACAAAGCATTAAAATAATACTAAACATTTTTTTCTTCCGGATAGCCGCGTAATCTACAAAAAATTACACAAAACATTAAAAGAATAGCATTTTTTTCTAAAATTTGCATTCCTCTGTTCTTGAATTCCGTGATCTTGGATCTCGCGTTCTTGAATTCCGTGATCTGGATCTAGCGTTCTTGAATTCCGTGATCTTGAATCTTGCGTTCTTGAATCCCGCGATTTTGAGTCTTGCCTCCTTGAATTCCGTGAATTGCCCGCCAAAACTGCTGTCTAAGGTTATCCACCGCCATAATGAAAACCTCCAACGATGTTTTCCATATGAATTGCCCGCCAATGACCACCACTGCTGTTTAAGGTTAGCCACCATCACAATGAAAACCCCCCAATGATACCTTCGTCATGAATTACCCGCCAAAGACCGACACTGCTGTCTTAGGTTGGCCACCGCCATAATAAAAAACCTCCAACGATGTTTTCGATATGAAATTAACTTTCGAACTGCCCGCCAAAGACCGCCACTGCTGTCTAAGGTTAGCCACCGCCATATTGAAAACTTCAACGATGTTTTCAGTATGCACTTTGCTGCACTTCACTTCACCACTTCGACCTAAATCTTAAAATTAAAGAAACAATTAAATTAATTAAAAGTCAAGTCAGTTCAGTCAGTTAAAGTCAGTCAGTTGAAACTCAGTCATTAAAACTCAATTGAAATCCTGAAGTACTAGGAGAACGGCGAATAAAGAAGCGGCGATTCTAAAGCGTGACTTAGGGAACAGTGAACAAATTTAAATTAAAACTTAAAAGAAAACTCAACAATACAAACTGCACGTAAGTCGGCTCTTTGCCATCTTTCACAGTAATCTTAAAAATGGCTTCGAAATCTTGTGATCCATATTCGATCCAAATAGCCTTCTATTTCCTGGCCTCAAATAAATAGTGTTACTACCATCATTCCACAAGCTCCCCATGAGCTTTAAACTGAAATCGGATTCGTTAGAAGATGTTGACCTCTTCGCACAGGATTGCGTGTTCCTCCTCACCTTCATTTCGCCACCGAAAAGTAGAAGAAAAGATAAAAATATCAGTACGCATGAAACCAATACGAATGAAAAGAATCGACTTCGGATAAGGAGAAAACTTGCCGAGTTTTGTGTTGGTAAACTTTCGATGGACAAATAAAAAACAACAACACAAGTTGCACACGTTTGAGACGTTCGTCCAGTCGACCTTCTGCATTTCCGGTTCGGGACATCGTATGAACATCGCAACACTCAGTTGTCCTCCCCTCCCCCTTTCGCCACCTTACACCCATTTTAGTCAATTAACGTTACCAAAGATCCTGCAACGAAACGTGAAGTAGAAAAAAGTAAGTTCGAAATGTATACAAACGAATCAAAATCTAAACGACAAGAGAAAGAAAAAGATTATCTTTTACCTCGACCTCGCAAACACTCCGACTTATAAAAGTTGAAAAGCTGTGGCTTCGCAGGCACTCTTGGAAACACTGCTGAATCTAAGAAAGTTCACCAAGGGACCAACCCGAAGCCACGGTCTATCGCTGCACTTTTCGCTCTGTACAAAATCGGTGAGTTGATAGCACTTGAAAACACAGTCGTTTCGCATTTCGCGTTTGGTTCGCATTTTAGTTCGCATTTCGGAGAAATTTTGATACAACTTGATTGAATTTGATAGATGATTTGATACAACTTGATAGTATTTTTGATAGATTTTATGGGCTGTCTTTTAGGCTATCAGTCAAGTCGTTTTTCTTTTCTGTATCAAAATTTTTGGGGCTTGCCGAATGTCATAATGAATAGCGCAAGTTGACGCCTGGTGAGGCCACTTACTGGGCTGCTTCCCGTATCCGCTCATGCTTCATTTTCATCAACTGAGCTAGGCAACGAACACGAATCGGAATTAAGCAAGCTTAGCTGCTACTAAATTATAGCCTTTCGGGAGACGGTTTTGCTACGAGCTTCTCGGTACCTCCAGATAGCGGACTATGCAGTTGTGTTCCAACTGCTCCATAAATGATAGAGCAAAGTTTGCACGTCTCATTTGAGTTAGGTTAGGTTAGGTTAAGTTAGGACTCCCCCCCCCCTTCCCTCAATAGCATAGCTCTTTATCTCCACTCCCGTCCCTTGCTCCCGAAACACATTTTTTTAGTAAATGGAGAGATCGCTAGGTGACAGCACGTACTGGTTGAAAACTAGGGAAAAGCTTCTCTCGAAATGCTATAATTAGTTACGCGTAGCAAGCTTGGAAGTGTGTAAAATGTTAAAAATTGTGAGATTTTCACTTAGGCTTGGTTCTGTAACAAGTAAACTCCAGAATGCCCCAAGTATTGTACTGGTAAATACAGTTCTAACTATTTTTCGCATACTATTTTGTCAAAAGTTACACGTTTGTTGAAACTCCTTCTAATGCTCGTTTTATTATTTCTTATTTGCTTAGGCCAGAAACCAAACATCTTACAGTCATGCACAGCTTATGGTAGACGATATAAAAGAAGTTTCAATCGATTGGAAGTTTATTGATCGGCTTTTGCCTTCCAAGATTGTTCCAAGTTTTCCTGTAAAAGAAGAATATCCATCTGGTTGGAAACCCCCAGCAAGTAAGTTTTTATTCTATATTTAAGCTATTATATAATTACAGGGTAAATCATGTGTGTACTGCCTTTTCTAGACACAAAGCCAGAAACTTCTTATTTTGTTAAAAGGACAGCTAATCATCTCCTGCCTGTATATGTGAAAAGAAGCAAACGTGGACAGCTAGTTATCACATATATTAGGCATATTGATGGAAACATTTGGGTAATACTTTTCTTTAAACTTCTCTGGCTTCGATTAAAATTTTCTATGTAACTTGCGTAGGAGCTTGAAAAGGACGTGAGAAAGCATTTGGAAAGCGGTACCACAAAACCTATTATTATTCAAGTTCACGAACCTGCTGGTATTATTAAAATAAGAAGAGAGTATCCGGAAGAAGTTGAGCAGTTTTTGTACAGTAAAGGCTTCTAACGTGCTAATACATGTAGTTTATCTATTCAAGATTTCCTTTTGATACCAGATCATTCTTTAGTTCTTCCAAATAAGTTTTAGAAATCATTTTGAAACTGTATCAGGTCCATTATTCGTTATTGAAAGGTTAGTTATCGGCTCGTGATCTTAGCTTCGACAAATGGATAATTAGGTGTTTACGATCTTTTTTTACGACTATACAAAACTTTCGTAGTTTTAAAATGTTTAAAATGCGTAAAAAACTCTTGGAGCCCGGCAAAAAAATGCATAGACTTTCAATGGGCGTCCATGGAAAGTCTTTGCTCGAGTTCATTGGCTAGCCCATGGGTATATTCGCCTGGATTTCCGTGGCCTTCCATGGATTTTCCCTTGATGTCGCCATGGCCTTTGCCGTAACTTTCCGTGGTCTGTTTCATGACTTGCCATGACTTTCCATGGACTTTTCTTAACTTTTCATGGAAAATACTCTATTACTGGCATGGATGTTCTACATCCATATGTAGTTCTAAGCAGTATAGAAAGTAGTCTCAATTCAGTTAGTCTCAACGCTAACAGATTTGTATTTTTGTAAATTCAACAAGTTAATCATTTGACATTCCTCATACGGATTTGAATATAAACGGCAAAGTATCCATTTACATAAGCAATGCTATTACAAAACATACCGGTAGGCGCCGCTTTATGGCCTCTGCTTATTATAATCAGCAACCGCACTATAAAATCAAATTTTTAAAGGACTTTCTATTACGATGCTCGCTTATTCTGATCACCGGGATTTGCAAAAATGTCAATGGACGTAATGCATAATTTCACATTGTTGTTGAATTTCACGTCACATCGCACCACGTTGAATTTCACATCGCTATAACGCAGTGCTGACACATGATTTTTGTCTCCGCCATCAAGGTATTTATTACCACACATGACGTTGTTGCCCAGATCTTAGTTATTCGAGCCAAAGATTATCACTGCCATGAATAGCAGAACGTTATGGATTAATCGTACTAAACCTAAATCTCATTAATAATGAAAGTAAAACCGAGTTTGTTTTCGAAATCAGCTATTTAGTGCATTAACATGTAACACTATACAGAAATATATAAATGGTTTATACAATGCAGATGAGTTTCACCTTGGGTTTGGGGATACTATACAATCTTCTCATGATGTCACGCAAAGTTCCTCGAGCAAACACGAGAAACACTGGTTTGAGCAAAATCCATCACCAACCCGTTCATACCCAAACGCTACGAACAAAACGGAGATAAACTTCACTGTAGCCACACAGTTGAAAACGTTGGATATCGCTTCTTGAAAGGAAGGGGGGCATTTGCGGGATATAAACATTTACCTTATGGAGCAACGTAAGCAAAGACCAAGAAATCGGAGGGTTAATTTACAATAACTGGACTAAGGATGTGTTCAGAATACAACAAAACCCCTGAGAACATGGCTGGCAGACACGTCCTGTTCAGAAAAATGCGCGCCTAAGCTAATATAGATAAAGTGGATGGCTAAATCTTGGAATGAGTGATTCACAAGACAGATCTAAACCTCAAGAAACTTGATACAAAAATGATAAATAACTTCCTTACTCTGAAATGGCTTTGTTTTTCTTTTTTTCCCTTTAAAATTGTCTACCAGAAACATTGAGCATTTTGTGCATAGTTTTAAAACAAGGATTGCTTTTAGAAGTTTTCATCTTTGATTCTAGGGTAGCACCAAGGAATTTTGTCCTGAAAGAAAAAATGTCAAGCTTCACACTGATTGTTACGGTTAATATATGCCCATCCTTAATCCAGTACAGAAAGTACGCTTTGCTTGAAACGACGGGAGGGAGGGGGGAGTCCATGGCACTAAATTTACATTCTTCCGTCGCTATACTTGTTAGGTACGGCTTTCCCATTGCTTATCGCTGTCATTGCTCCTTTGGTTTGGGGTTGTGCGTTATTCACGTTCAAACTCATCTTAACACTCATGTCTTGTCCATGTGGATGCGAAAAGGCTGCTGGAGAAACTTTTCGCAACCCGCTGGACTTGCCAAGTTCACTTACAGCATACAATCCCGACACGGGATACTTCCTATTAGGTGACACTGTGTACGAATTCTTCACTGCTTTCGTCAAAGACACTAGATGCAAAGGTTTCTTAATACCATCTTCGGAATTCGCCAAAAGATGAATAGCTTTCAATTTTGCTTCAGCCACACTACCCGGATTGGGCGGTGGTAAAGGTGGGGGCTGTTGCTGCAGCTGTTGTTGATGCGAGGGCAAATTCTCAGTCATGTAACTCATCGATTGACTGCTACTTTTGCTCTCCGTCATAGTTTGCACTGGCTGGGCGACCGCTACGGATAAGCCGTCAACTGTGACATTGACAGCGGACCACGCTTTGTTAACATTATCCGAATGCCAAGACAAAGGCCTTGTCTGGTGATGACTCGCCTTGGACCTCGAATTCATCGCTAATCGTCTGGGTACCGCCGATTCCGGTTGCACTGTCATTGAGCCTGTGGGATGTTTAGGCATGACATAAGCTTTCGAAGCTACCGGTTGTGGTTGTTGTCTGGCTACCGGCTGGCCCTGGGTTTTTCCTTGCAACGCTTCCAACGGCGTAGGCGGTAACGGCATGCTTTGAATGTTAGCTACCGGAGTTGACTGCTGCTGCTGCTGAGCTGATTCTTGCGGTTTCCCCGTCGAACTCCTCTGCAAAGTCGTGTTCGGCGTGGAGGTTTGGCTAGGGTTTGAACCATTGCCGGGAGGCTTTCTGTTGGCATTAAGCAAAGCTGGATCATTGCACAGTGCGGAAATCAAAGGCAAGTCCAGGTTTTTGCTCTTCTCTCTCAAAGTCTTGATATCTAACGACAACCTCGAGACGGCTCGACTACTGTGTTCTGACGCGGTAATGGAATTACTGCGAGAGGTAACAGCAGAATGAGGCGTATCCAAGCTTTGTTTTCTATAGGGAGGGGGCGGTGGTAACCCAGTGGTGGTGTAACGCGAGTTTTGGGTCGTCGCCGAGCTTACAATAGAATCGTGACCCACGCCCGTGTCATAACTCAGGATGCTCTCTTCAGATTGAACTCGGGGAAAGGTGGGATGCAACAAATTCCTCGCTGCTCTTAGTCTGGCTAAATAGTCTTCGCCGATGGGTTCGTAACTTCCTGTCAAACTTTGGGTGGACGCAGAGTAGCCGCTCGGATTCGAGGAGTGACTGCTGGCTAGGGATTGGGTTGACAAGTACTTTGCGTTCATGCTCGGGTACGGCACATACGTCATGGGCTGATGGGCAGAGTAATTCGAAGAGTAATTCGAAGTGGAATACGAGCTGGAATAATTGCTACTGGACAAGCTTTGATTGGAAGCGTAGTGAGTTTGATGGGGATTTAGGTTGTAATTCACTGCAGCCATGGCGGGTCCGTTCAAAACTTTGTTAACAGGCAACGCCATCTGTGGAGACGCTAAATTGCTGTGCGACGCTGCAGGACTGCTTAGCTGGGCAGTAGCCGCAAAAACGTTCGGCGCGGAGCGGTACAAGTTGGCTGTTTTCGGCGCTCTGTATGGCGGGGGTGGCGGGAGATACGCTGCGCTCTCCAATTCAGCTAAACTCGCCAAACTTTGCGCCTGGGCTAGCATGGCTCCTTGCTTGGCATCCATATATTCCTGCCGACTCAACGCGGGGTCTTTCAAAGGGTAAATGACATAATCCACATCCGAGTAGAGCTGCGCTTTGAATTGCTCGATCTGGCTTTGCGTTACTTGGTTGGTGTAAACCGTGGCTAAGCTCGGTTTGCCTGGGTACTGTGGGGGTGGTGGGATTCCCAAGTACTGATCTTCTTCGGGCAAGGAAATGATTCGAGCTTGGGCCGCCAAGTGCGCATCGTGGTTACTAGTTTGCGCTAAGGTTTGCGCATGTGCAAGGTTTGCGTTTTGTGCCGCTAGGACTTCTTGCGGTAACGGATGCGGCGGTCGCCTAGATAGTGTGTTGGAGGCGTGGATATCTAAGTAATTATTCTTGCCAATGACTGGGACCATGGAATTGGTCTTCGCGGTGCTGTTGCCGTTGGAATCCTTTGGGGAGTAATGACTACTACTACTACTGATGTCTTCCGCAAAGGCTGGGTAGGCGGTCGCCATCTGGCCGTAGTTACTAACCTGCGAAGCTGGGGCTGAACTCGAGCTCGACTTAGGTAGCGTATTTACATGAGTACCAGCTCCTGTTTTGCTCGTCGTGTTCCTCGATCCTAAATGCGAGTTGGAATTGGATAAAGGCGAAGAAACGGCTGACGCGGATACGGCTTGTAGAAGGGCGGGATCCAGACTTTGCTCAATGAGTTGCAAGTGGTTAAAGGCGTGTAAAGCTGCGGGGTATAACGGTGGGGGTGGCTCGACTTGCGGGACGCCGTAAAGAGACAGGATCGGTTGACTTTGATGATTAAAAAAAGCATCGGAATGTGTTAGGATACTCTGATTGTTGCTGGGTGTCATGGAGGCTGAGGTAGTAGCTGGCAAATAGACACGTGGGTCATAAGGAGGCGGTGGTAAGTATTGTTCTGTGGGAATACTTGGAGTCATGGCCGGGGAGGTGTTGGGTGGCGATGACGTCATGATAGCAAAACTGGGACTGGACGTGTTTGCAGGGGTGGCATGGGCTTGGAGGACGCTAATAGGCGGTTTGCTCGTAATAAATCGAGCTAAAGCTTCTGTGGAAAGCGTAGCAGCGCTGGAAGGGGTTGAAACATGGTTGCGATAGGTTTTGGGCAGAGTATTACTGTTGGAACCGGTGGGTGTGGCGTTGGCCATGACAACAGCAGCTGCAGAAGGTACAATTAGCTTAGGATTTTTGCTGAGCGACGCGCCAGCTCCTCGTTTCTCTGGAGACGGAGGAATCTGTGACACGATATTGCTCATGGAAATAGATTTGGCTAAACCTTCGGAAGGATTAGTGTTTAGCTTCAAAGGCGCTTCTAAGGGAGGCAACTGGACATAATCGCTGTCTGTATCAAGGGTGTGACTGACGGTACTGCGTCTGGAGTAAGTACCCGTGTTTGGGACAGCGCTCGTGACCGTAAAATCGAGCTTGGAAGGAGACAGATTTTCGCCAGCCATTTCGGGGGCAAATGTTATGGTATTAATGGAGCCACTCCTGACTGAATAATCAACGGGAGATGAGGCGGGTGTGGACGGGGAGGAATCTGATAAAGAATTGGGGTAAAAATCTACGTAATTAGGTTCGTTATCGTTGCTACGTTTGCAAGTGGTGGGTCGCTGTCGCTGGCTTAACGGACTCGGTGACCGCACAGCCGATACGGTGGCTGTGAGAGGAGATTCGGCAGTTTGAGCCGTTTCAGCAGGTTCAGGCTCGTTTTCTTCTTCGTCTTCTTCTTCGAGCTCATGACTGGAGACGTTTGGACCATTGGAATCCATACTACTCACATAACTATGGAATACACTATGACAATCGGACAAGGTTGAATTTTGGGCCGTGTGATCCACACTGACACATAAACTGCTCGTACTGGACATGGAGATTCCGGACGGTCCCGTGTCATGTCTCAAAACTTGGGTCGGGGAGCTGCAGCAATCGTGCTGAGATCCTACCCTCACTAACCGACATTCGGCGCATGTTGCGCCCGCGCAGTTGTCTGCGGTAGAGCACGTTTCGCTCGCATCGTCGTCACAAGAGTACCAGTACTGCGGTTCCTCTGAATCCATAGTATTCGCACTCTGTACACCATTCTCAAGATTCACGTTGGTCCGTTTGGCTTCCAAAGTGGAATTAAAGTCATTTGCCGTCCTTAGTTCGCTCACTGCTTTTCGCGCGTCACTTAAATCCATAGAATTTATCCCGTCCACGATATCTACACTCTCTTTGGGTTTGTCCGTATCATACAACCACGTCGAAGTGGTATTCCGACCCCAAGTCCCTAAGCGAGACTTGGATCTGGACCGCGAATGGATTGTCGAAGCACTATATTGGGAAGAAGAGCTCTGGAGGCTGCCAGCGCGCGAATGGTCTACGGATTCTTGATGGGACGCCCCCGATGTACCCGACTTCCTTCCTACTCGGGCTAGTCGGGCCAGACCAGCTAATTTGCGAGGCAAGATTCCGTTACTTTCCCGCTCTTCTTCTGAAAGAAAAAGACAAAAACATGACAATGCCTGGCCTTCCACGAAGACAACCGTGTTGTCTGCATAAGAAATATGGGGGGGAAAATGCGGCTGGTTCATAAAAAGAAAAGATTACTGTTTCGTTCAGGTCCATGAGCTTCTTTGGGAAGAGAATCACAAGAGCTGCCATTGTCTCGCAAATGCGCCAAGGCCAGAGATTCCAGAGAGGGGGCAGGTGGGGCATTTATCATAATTTCCACCTCCAAATCATCTGTGGCAGGAAAGTAGATATCTTTAAGTATAGTTGATTTTCTTAAGTGTTCGAGTGGGGGAAAAATTACCTTCACTTTCATCTACGCTTTGCACTTTATCGGAAACGATCCCAGAGGTGGTGTTGGAAGATGTATTGGAAATGACTGATATTCGCTGGTCGTTGTGCACTCTGCCGCTTTGGCCCAGGGACGTGTAGCATCGCAAACTACGAAGACTCATCCGTTGGCTTTGTAGCTGTGCTAACGTCACACTGGAGGGTTCAGGGGGCCAGTCGAGGGCTGAGGTTTCGTTCGGAAAGCAAGACTCACGGTAATGCCGATGAGCTACAAAACGAAAAAGACACACAAATTAATTCTTCTTGCAATTAGCAAAAGGAAAAGCGCAGACTGTTTACCTTCTTCCTCCAACTTGCGCAATTCGGCCAATCGAGGTTGCATGGCCATACTGAATTGATGCGTGACTCGACACAGGTACAGCAAGTGCTTCGACTTATCATCGCTGCTGGTGTAATAAGTAAATTTCCTCGTATCTGGACACCCCACTGCTCGAATCTCGAACTTTTTGCGCTACAAATACAGAATAAAACCCAACAATGAATTCCCTTGCCAAACAGTATTGTTTATTTATAAATCTTAGGACACAACTAGTGGTTTAACGACACACGCTTTGTCTTTAAAAACGTAAAAGAATGTAAACATATTACTAAGCACTGTTCTTGTTCATGATAAAGTTTCATTATGCAAAGCTTTTCGAGGCTTGGTCTTGGGAAGGTAGCTCGTGGGAGTTAAAAAAGACCAAAAACGAAAATAAGCCAACTAATGCAAACTGACCATATAGCATTACACGAACTACAAGGAAACGCGAATTAAAATGCATCGTTATGTTTATCACTTTTTTTTAAGAGAATGGTTTACCCCAAATCTCCTTGTCCTCGTCCACAACGACCCGAAGGCGAGTTTAGCTAAGCCCCACAACCATGCATATACATCCTCCGAACATGCATGTATATAGCGAGGATCTAAAGGGAGGCTGTTATTTCTTGGCGGAAGGACACGAGATGCCCTGGAGGTCAGGGTATAAGGATGGATGATGGAACTACAGCTCACGCAGCAACAGCAGCAATTGGCGCCCCCCGAAAAATCTCAGGTATAATATATACCTCCTGCTTGAGAAGGTACAATTTTTTTGTCTGCCTGTGGGACGAAAACTCGGCGCATACCTGAGCCTACCTATTCAAGTACCACGAAGACGAAGAGCAGGCTATCAAAAGTTTTGTGTTCGTCTGGTTTGGGGCTCCTTGCTCACTTGCACCCCCCCCCCCCCCTCCACCCCCCCTCAACCTCTTTTACATGCATCAGAACAGCCAGGAATGAAAAGAAAAATGAATTCGGAAAATTATTCTTGGGCCATTGAGTCGTTTGTTGTGCTCCCTAGCTCTGGGCCAAATGACGTAAATTGTTAAAGCAAATCTACCCAGTCAAGTCTTGTGCTGTGACTGGCAAATGGAAGGATAAAAAGCCCAAGAAAAACCTGAAAGGGGCCTTTTCTTATAATAACGTCTTATAGCTTCTTCAAGAATTTTACCTTGTGGAGAATGCGAGGTGCGTGCAGGTACAGAAATAAAATCTGGCTAGGGAGTTGTTAAGGTAAAAAAACGGGATGCGCACACACACACACAGACAGGTAGTTTAGTAGTAAAAAGTCGTTAGTCGTTGGGTTTTAGAATTACAAGCATTCCCTTGGCCTTTTCACTCGTTGCTATCTTTCACGGGACATTAAAACGGACATTCTCGACTGAAACCTCAACAAAGCCAGCGACAAACTACCAAGTCTTTCATTAAAAAAAGAAACGCGGCCCATATTTTCCCCGTTCTTCGCTCCTTACAGCCCCAAAAACCCTTCATTTCCTTTCGCCACCTCAAGAAACAACCTTTTTCTTCTGAAAATCTCCTAGTGTATTTTTGGTCCTAATGTTTGGTCAATTCTGAATAGCAAGAAGTCTCAAAAAGTCCCCTAAATGAATAAACTCCCATCTTCCCCTCAAAATAAAACAAAATAAAGACAGAAATAAAAAAAACTGGTTAGTTGGTCCAATTAAAGTTTTTTTTTAAGTTAATTTTTTTCCAAGCTAAGGTATACCCTTTGAAAGGGAGTAATTCTCTTTGATTTACGATGAGTGCTCAGAACTAGAGAATTTTCCAAAGTCTGGATCCAAGTGAGAGAGGTAACGCATTAAAAAGGTAACGAAATACAGGAGGCAGAGCCCAAGAAACCCAGAGTGCGAAGACGTTGAATATAGGGCCCAAAAGATCAAGCCTTGGAAGGCGAGACCTGCGTCCCTGATCAGTATGCAGCACGCGAGGTCGGGAGTGCTCCGGCCCACCTTTTGACACCCGCAGGCTGCATAGCCTCATCAAAGAAAAACAGGTATATCCAGCACAGCCTCTCTTTTGGAAGAGCTTTTGCTTCCCTTCTCTCTCCCCAACTCACGCACATTCCATGCAAACGTATATATACATAAAGCTTTTCAACGTATATGGTCGATGGGTTATTATAACGAAGGCATAAGCCTTCACAACCTCAAATTTTTACCCAACAAGTCCCCCCCCCCCCCCCCACACTCCCTCTCCAAGTTTTGCCTGTCCGGCTTGAGCAAAACAAGAAAAAAATGGGCCTCCTATGGTGCAAGCAAGAAAGGCAGAGAGAGATAAGACAGAGAAGGGGGTCCCCTTTGCACTTAAAAGTATTCTTTATAAGGAAATATGGAATAGTTCATCAACTCTTCCGATGTGGCAACCCAAACGCGAACGTTTCTCTTAGGCTTTCAAACTTGCAATATTCGTTGTTGGGCAAGATTTGCTGAGGAAAAACGGGGCAAAATCAAACGTTATCAACTTACCTCAAAGCAGAGTTTCCCAATATTAGGCCACAGGAATGAAGCACGCAAGCTCTTGGTAACCGTATCTCCCTCCTAGAAGGTAAAAACCCAAGGCAACACACATTCCATGAGCTTGGACCGTAAATCATCACATTTTGGGGGGTTCTCAATAATATACCTCGTAAATATCAATGCCCCTGGCACAGATTCCCAACCAAACGTTGCCCTCGGTGGCGTTTTCATGGCCTGCTGCTCGAGGACTACCTTCTCCTGCAGATCCTCCCCCGTTGGTGCTGCTGGTGCCGTTGAGATTGCTCACCCGTTCTTCTCGTTCCCGCTCTGTACTCCGACTTTCTCTGCTCCGCCGTAACGTATTACGCTCATTACCCAACCGTTCTGCTGCTGCCGATGAAGATGACGAGGTTGTCGTAGACACCGTCGAGTTATTAGGCCGCTCCACGCTTCGACTACGGTCCAGTGACCGATTGTTGTCTGACTTTTTGGAATGGCGCAGGCGGTAGAGGTGCAGGCCATGATGGGCTTCGCCGCTAGACGCTTCCTTGATGTACGCCAGCTCCGCAGACCCTCGAGACAAGCCTTGATGGTCGCGATGCATGGCAGGAATGTTTTGAACGACGTAATCTTCGCCAACTCGTTCCAATATCTAAAGGATTACAAGAGTGACAAGTTAAAAAAAAAAAAAAAAAAAAAAACTCTAAAAAGTTTCGGTCAGTGTTACCCATGCTGGAAAATAGAGATGGGGGTTGAAATAAACTCCGCAATGGTCTTCGTTAAAGTCGCCCAAGTCAGATTGGAGTGCAAGGGCTGCCAACAAGAAGAAGCTCTCTTCCGAAGCGGGTTGACCATGACGGAGGACATTTTCTCGCAGTTGTAAATAATAATGGCGTCGCGTTACACGATCCCTGTGGAGTCGAGACTTGCATCAGATTTATATAACAGAAATAGTTATCGAATTTCGCCACACACAGAAAGGGATAGAACAAAATTTCCCAAATGCCAAACAAGCCTCAAGAATTCTCTCTCAAACGGAATTCGTATTTACCTGATAAGGTGATGGCTATCGACGTAGAACTGGACACGGAAATAAAAAAACAAGAGCAGGTTGCCACTGTTGTCCAGGCCCTGCAAGTAAACAAAGAAAACGCGAATGTTAAGTAGGGATATTCACATTATTCTTCAAGTTATTTTGTCTTGTGTACATAAAACTCTCACTCATATCTTGGCTAATGTTTTGATCTCGTTTATGCAGTCTCCATTGACTTTACCTTCCTGGCTTTTTAAATACCAAAACAGGAACACGAAGGCTAAGTTTTCACGTTCCACACTTGGAGTTTTGGCAAGCTAGAGCAATTTGGCGAGGATCGACAATGTTACAACTACTACTTAAGCTCAACCCCAAACCTCCAAAAGCTTGTCAAACTGGCCTGGACAGCATTCCTGCAGCTTCCTTCATTGCCACATGGGCACGTAAAGTTGCCTCTCTCGAAGTGCAAGTTGTCGTTTTTCTCGAAGTATGCAAATCATCAGATTCTTTCAAGTTTTCTCAACCATGACCAAAAGAAGCGCAAAAAGAAGAAAAAGTTGTATATGCCTTCGCATACTTGCAATACAGACAACACAAATTCGTGACTCTTACCAGAACCCACTATCATCATCTCTCTTCCTCTCCGTCTCTCTTCCCCCGCTACCATATTCATAATGCATGCTACCACTAGCTTTCTCTTCCATTCCAACCAGCATTTTCATTGACAAGATTTCCCAAAACTCGCACGAACGGTCCTTGACACAGCAAAAATTCCCCAACACCAAAAAAAAGGCAATTCTACAAAGTTCCGAGAAAATTCCAAAGCTTTAGCCCACCCCCATTCTAAGCCCCACGTGCACATTCAGGTGTAAAATGTTCTTTTTATCTATTTAATGCAGGTGCTTTTTCTAACGAACTTGTTACGAAAACTTAACAAGAATCTCAATGCTTTGCACATGAAATTTTGAAAATACTACGTAAAGAATCCAAGTCGGGTTCACGAGTCAATCAGCTTCAAGTATTGTAACTCTCGAAGTTTTATCCAAGCTTTACAAGCCACGCTAAAAGGCTACGTAATAAAAATAAGACAAGTAAAAAATAAAATAAAAAATAGACGGTTACACCCTGCTGAAAGAAACTTGAAAGGATGGTTCCTGCTGCAGCTGCTGGAGAGCTGCGCCTTTTGCCTTTACATGGACAGGAGATGCTCCAATGACTTGACCGAATGCTCGAACCGAGCCAATCTGAAATCTAATACAACACAATTCAGCGAGCCAAAGGGGAATTATATATCCCCATCATTTCATCTTCCTGTTTCATGTCCCAAGTTTGATGCTATCATTCATCAACAAGGAATGTTCTAAATCATTGTCCGGATCGTCTCCTCCCTTTTCTTTTTCTTCTCCGTTTTTTCATTTCATATCAAACAGAAGCATTGCGTCTGGGACTTCACCTTTCTCTTATTTTCATTGTTGGAAGGTACCAACAAAAAATGGGGAACTCGGAGGGAAAAAAACACAGCCTACGACTATCAAGAAAAGGTGGAGGTGCTGCTGACTAAAGACACAAGACGTTAAGGAGTTCTCTGGTGTGGGGATCTGGAAATTTGAATGTCCGTTTGGACTGGCGCATGGTGGTTTTGCCTGGTGCCTGTAAGGCAAGCCTGCCTCGAGCTCCCAAACTTCAGCTAGCTTGTGCAACTCCGCTTGCTTTCATGTAGCGTTGCTAGCTAAGGTTGCTGGCTTGGCCCATTGTTCTGCACGAGGTGCGGCCGGCAAGCTTTCTACATTCTACATTCCATAGATAATCAGCTCTGCGTTGTAGCCACCGGCAAAAAGGCATTATAGCCTGGCTTGGCCTGGCATCTGCCTAACGGACGGTACATCTTCGAATAGTCTCGCCAAAATCGAACGTTTTCGGAGCGTCGCAAATCCCTTAACGCCCAAGAACTCCGTCCACAAATATCTAGGTACGCTTACAGCGCGTTCCACTGGCTGCAGGGGTACAATATTTTTGGCACTCAGTGTGCCAAGCACGTATATCTTTACACAGTGAGTGCAAAAATCTTGCACCAGTGCAGCCAGTGGAATGCGCTATTAACGTAACTTCCCTCATCCTTCCTTGCCTAACTACAGCACGACGAGCCAAAACCGAACGTTTCGAGCACCAATAAACAGGAAAGCTCAAATTTACAAACAACTTGGGAAGTAACTTTAACTTCAATTGCAAGCCGGATCAATTCGAATTAGGAACTTGTAATATTCTATCTCAACCAGACCAAAGCACGTTTATATTTCACTCAGTCCAGATTATGCATGTTTCTTACTGACCTATCCAAGACTGTATACATAATGTACACAAAATACATGCTACACAACGCATCCAAGCTGCATATTTCATAGCTAATATAATGAACCCTATTTGATCTGAAAATCTGCTTTCCTCTTTGCAATGGTTTTAGTGTAAAGTTCGGAAGGTTCCAAGTTCGTTAAACCAAGATTGCAAGTTAACCCAGGTAGGCTATACGCTACTGTTTCGCGCATTGTCAACTCCTTATTGTTTCAGGCATCCTTTCGCCAACCAACATGATTCTCCTTCCCTCTTGACAAAAACAAGGAAACAGTTACGGACGCCAGGAAAAACAGTGGACTCAACCTACGAGGTTATAAAACCCAATAACTGCCAAGTCATCAAGTGTGTATTAGGCGTCCCAAATGGTTTCTACACATTAGAATCCCCATCTCAAAAAAAGAAAAAACCGAGCCTTCATGAAAAAACTAAATTATTTTTGTATATAAATGCCATTAAACTTTCCCATTAGTGAACTTTAAATTAGGAAGTAAGTTTTTGTTCCTAACAAAAATCGTTTCGCCCTTTTTGCATCTCCGCTTTGTGTAAGCAAGGCAAAAGGCAACAGCCAACCAAATTATGATGGGTGTCCGGAATGCTCTCATGAAACAGGTTCTTTTTTATAGGGCTCTGAAATGGCCCAGGTAAAAATGCAGGTGGGGAGGCCAGTTTTTTTTATTTTTTATTATTTATTATTTGGGGAAAAGAAGAGAAGAGTTGGAGAAGGACCTTTAGGGAGGCCACAAAAAGAGACCAAAGAGACCTATATGGTGGGGTGGACCCATAATCTCTCCGACCTAACGCCGACAGCTACTGGGCTTACGCACAAGTTGTGCTCTTCAACCGATTTAAAAAGAACGGCAGGGTCTCTCTTTTTTGGCGTGACTTAATTC
The DNA here is from genome assembly GCA_023053545.1 of Lepidurus packardi. Lineage (NCBI taxonomy): Eukaryota > Metazoa > Arthropoda > Branchiopoda > Notostraca > Triopsidae > Lepidurus > Lepidurus packardi. The sequence continues at coordinate 6,360,574 of JAKZAN010000005.1, read as the reverse complement.
TTATCTTGGTCTTTCTTCTCCTCCCTTTCTCTCTCTCTCTCTGTCTCGCTCTGGCTCTTTCTCTCTTATTTTCAAACGTGCCATCGCACAAGTCCGTTTTTATTATTTGTAAAAGAGGCCCTAGAATAAAGAAAATCACGGCCCTTTTAGGTCCCTTTTTAATCATCCACTTTTTCTGTAGTTAAAAGAGAATAAGGTTAGTACCTTACAAGATTCATGAAAAGTGCAAGAACCCCAACTAATGATAAGCCGAAGAATTAGAATTAAGTGCCTACTGAACTTGAATTAAGGGGAGGGCAAAAAATGCTAAGGGCTGTTGCGTCAAAGAGTGAGCCAATAAGTCGTGGTCTGGGTTTAGACGATGCCGAGATAACCTTCCGAGTTGGAATTTAGTAGCGAGACAGCAAGCTACCTGTTGAATTTATGCTAAAAGCCTTTTTTCTTTTTGCTCAGATTCCTGTGGTATTAAGACTGGTAGGATGGTTGTGTTCCTCTTTTCTTTTTCAAATTTCCCAACATCATGTCCGTTAACGAACCTTTTCAGAAGCAGAACTTAACGTTAACGAACGAGGCTCAAGGGGAAGACATGGATCTTTTAGTGGTCCAGCAGCGTTAATTTGTAGCTCCAAAAAAGAAAACTCAAACTGGTTAACATCGTAGTATACGAAAATATCGCCAAAGACTTGAACCATAACATGTCGTGTCTTCTTCCCGAAGTATTACGGAAGCTCGACATTATTCCACAAGTTGGGCGCCGTGCCCGTTGCCAAAAATGTTCGAACTTTCCACCGTTTGAGGCTTAAGTGGAAATTTTCCTTAATTTTCAAACCAAAGCGTGTCAAGGAAATATAAAGTAAAGTTGGTTGTACTTACGCTGGTATGCGACGCTTTCCACGCCTTCGGTGCGTACTTTCCCAACTTATTATCCGGATCCACAAACAAGTATTCGTTATCTGCGACCAAACAAAAGAGCCCCAAAAACCACAATTAGTCATGAGTTACATATCCTTCCCATAAGAAAATAGATAAAAAAAAAGTTCTTAAAATACATAAATCTTAGAAAAACCCTATAGTTCAAATTTTATAGCTAATCCACAATACACCCTGTATGCCTTACAAAAAAAAAGAAAAAAAAACATGATTGTACGTTTTCAGAACATCAAAACGACCAACTTTAAGCTAAACCGACTTCTTATCTATTGTTCTTTATAGAGACTTGACCTTGTCCATTGTGTCTTGCCTTAATTTTTTCCACAATTTTCCGCATATCCTTTCTGAGCAAAAAAGTCTAATTAAATCCTAACATGTTCCCGGTGGGTTTTGCTGAAAAAATAGAAAGAATACTTTAGCAGGGACCAAAAAATAAGTTTTACCTAGGCACACAGCCAATCCGAATAATTCAGCGCTTTTCATGCCCAACGAAGACATATTCTGGACCACGGCAGCATATAAATCTTTCACTTTACCTTTCACCTGTAGAACAATAAGAACACAGTTAATTTTTTCCGTCAACATCAACAACCTGTACTAATCGATATCCACTCACGTTACTCTTCGACAAAAATACGACATTTGAACTAGGTTAACTGTGTGAAGCTAAATTTAAAGCAAAAGCGTGCAACAAGGCACGTACTGCTTTTGAGACTCAGGCGAACTTGCAAGCTTATTTTCGCTTTGTCATTGCAAACTATCGTCGGTTCCTAAAAATTGGGCTCCACAAACTGACATCATCACGAACTGATAATTTGCGCAAGTATCTATTCTTTTCTGAGGAAAAAATTACTTTCCTCCGAAGCCCTCGTGCGATGGCTCTTTCTTCGCTTGTTTTGTTTGTTCCTTTCGTTTCTTTGGAATAAAAAATATTACAACAATAAAAAAGAGCCGCAGAAAGAAGTTTTAACCACAGTGCTCTTAAGACTGGGCATTGGCATTTTTGTTAATCTGAGCTCATTGCAAAGGTATGTTGCTGGGGATGTCATAAACAAAGTCATCCTGTAAAAAAAAAAAAAAAAAAAAAAAAAACTTTTCGGGATGTGCCTGGCAAAAAAAGCTGTCCAGATTTGCTCGCCAATAACCTCGGATTTATCACTTGAGCTAAGCTTCTCCTTTCCTTGTTAAAGTTTTTGTTCTATTTCTTTCCATAATTACCTCGACATCAAAGAAGAGCGTTTCCCCCGACAATATTCGAACAGCAACATAACGGCGTGCGGACGGCAAAGGCGAAGAGCAGGACGGCACGGCGACCACAACGGGTTGCCGCATTGCGAACGTAGCCAGAGTTTTAAATATATATATGTATGTATATATATATATATTTATTATTGGCTATGCAAATTGGGTAGCAAAAGTCGGCTCCTGGCGACTTCTACGATGAAGACGCTGGGGACGACGGGGACAAGCCCCGGCCCCTTCCAATGCCAATCTGCCTTGGGATAACCGGGACCGATCAGCAATACACTGAACCAACCTGTTGAGAAGGGCAAAGAAAAGAAACGACAATAAATTAGAAGCAGCGTCTCTACATGTATGAATCACTAGTCAAACAACCAGAAAAAAATCAATCATCCACGAAAGTTCAGAGAGTCCAGGGATGAGGGACAAATACTCGTGAAAAACCTGTTTTAAATGAGGCTCATTAAGATCGTATAGACGATTAGAGATGCACCAGACCAACCGTTAAGCAGAAAAAAATGACGATAATACTGCAACCAATTATACATGGACTTCACTAGTTTTATCTTAATGCCAGTGGAGTATAACATGTCATTTTAATTGGACAGCTTCCCCATTGCTTTGTTTCCATAGATGAGCCCTTTCCAAACCACACAAAAATACATAAAAATAAAAGTATAGCATGGAATCCAACCGAAGCACAGGCTAAACTGAAGCAACTTGCGAAGCGAAGCAAGCGAAACAACTTGTATTAAGGGTTCTAACCCCAGCTTGCTTTTGAGTATGAATCCTCTTATTTATTTTAATGAAATTTTCTTCGCTTATCTCGCCATTTAGGCGTTTTCTTGCGTGATCATAGACACTGACGTCTCCCAACCATTACACAGGCATTTCCGGTAAAAAAAACCCAAAAAAACCTCTTGTTTATCTGCTTTTCTAATAGCTTGTCGGGTGGAGTGCAACAAGAATGTGAACTCATCACCAACCAAGCATCCAGAACTCCAGAAATAATTCAAAACTGACCAAGTAAACCCCAAACAGGGGAAAAAAATCCCAAAGAGCTTTAACTTGAATCAAAATAAATAAAAAAATCTTCAATAACAATTGTTATTGAAGTATATCCACGGTTCCATACGAACCCAACCCAGTTGTAATTCATCGTGTTAATCCATCCGACGCAATAAAAAACATTCACATTTGCCATTAGCGCAAGTATTCTAACAATTTCCGTCCGTTTCATTTTTTTTCTTAACGACATCATATCAGAGTCCCAGACAAACTTCTGTTTCTCACGCCCCAATTCTTCTACATCTAAAAATTGTCTTAAAAAACTTATCACGGGAAGTTGTGCAAGCTTTTTTATATAGAAACTATTTATTTTTTCTAACTACACACTCTTATTGTTATTTCGTTAACGTTCTGATCAGAAATATTCCCAACTATTTTCGAAGACAAGCCAATTAGGGTTGCGGGCCTTGCGGTGTCAGGGAAACCGTCAAAGACACCGCAAAGCAAATCTTATTATACTAGTTTAACGCGTAGCTAATGACGGTTCAAAAGCTTTCGCATAACTCGATAGCTAAAGCAAGCTGAAGCTGAATGTGGGCCTCACTTTTTCTCCACATTTTCCCCTTCCTCCGCTCATCAGTTATAAGGAATTCTTAACGACTTCCATGTCAGTAGCGATGTTAGCCACGACTAATTCCACGCCAAAAGATGGAACAGCAAGATGAATGATCCGGCCGAGGTCGCATGGTCCCACCGACTACCGCACCGGAAATTGGGTCGGTTTTCGGAATCTGCCATCTGCAAGCAGCCACAAAGCGAAGGCAAAAAGGAAAGCAACGCTATGGCAAGGTCAGGAAACCTATTGTCCTTACTGCTAATTCGCTTCCATTACCATTCTTTTCGATAATCGATACAGATGCCTATACAATTTCCTTTTCCCCCACCTTAATCAATAACTCGGCTTTCGAAGGCATTTTAGCCGGAGGGATTTGACAGCCTTAAGATTGTAAAAGTACGTTAAATACCTCGCAGTCATTCCAAAAAGCCAGCTGTAAAGCTGAGAAAGTGTGACCTTCGGACAACAATGACACTTTATTCCAAAAGACATTTGCATACAGACTTTTGCATTTTTCGAAACGAAATTTAGAGCAAAAGTCGCCCGGTGTCAGTTGGGTTTACTTGTACTTTCGTTGGCAGACAAGTGAGCGGAAAAGCCTGAAACGACACCGACATGGCCAAAACTTTTGCGAGACTGCGTGCGGGAAGCCGAGGAGCAGATGAAGCTGAACGAAGCATGGCAATGCACCAAAACCTCCTGAAGGCCAGCGGCATTCTTGCATTTCTAATGCCGTAGCTCTGAATGCGTGGCGTGGCCCAAGCCCAGCCAACTTCTTTTTTCTCTCCCTTGCCACCTGGCTCTGGAATGTGGGGGAGTCCAGTTTCTCTATTATAGCTCTTTTCGGCCACGGCTTTAGACAACTAACTGAGCTCCAAACGCTCCACAACCAAAACCTAAAACTTTTTCACTGCCAACTTCCTATTCCCAGTTCAGTTTTAGTTCAGGTTTACAAGAGCAATAAATCCAATGCAGTCAGCACCACTGCAGACGCAATTTTAAAAACGCAAAGACAAACTCTCCTACAACCAATACCATATTCCATTTGAAATTTCAAGCTTTTCAGAACGTTTATTTACGTTCTAAAAAGCTTGACTGAACCTTAAAAGCTTAAAAAATTCCAAACTTAAGAGCTGATTCAAAATATAAACCTTCTCAAAATTAAAAAGCTTATAAAATGCAGTTAAAGGTTTCCAAACCCCACAATTAAATCTTCCTACTTACACATTGTGGTTTGGAATTTTTTAAAAATATGAAACAGACCGTATTCCATACATACATAAATGTTTTAAGAAGCCTGAAATTCGAAATTTAAATCTTCTCAAAATTACAAAGTTTCTAAAATTCACAGTTAAAGCTTCTAAACGCAACAATTAAATCTTTTGAATTATAAATTCGTTTGGAATTTTGTAAAAACATTAAACAGTTTATTTTTCAAGAAATTGGGGCTTTTAAGCCTAAGTAGTTGCAGAGCCTAGAAGACTTAACTAGCAGAAAGACCGTTCGAGTCTTGTTTTTCTTGTATTGGGATGTTTTGGCTCGGTTTCTGCTTTCTGGTCAGGCCATCTGGTTAACTGAACAGGTGGCGGGCGCCCCTGTAACCGTAAGAGCACAGCGAGAAAAGAGAGGAATGAGAAAGAGATGCCAGAGCTCAGAGCTGCCCAGCCAACAAGCACGCTAAAAGAGCCTGGGCAAGAAGGTAAAGTTTGAGGGATGGATCTTTGCTGTGGCCTTTTCCTAGGAAAGAATGTAGACGGGACGGACTTGAAAAGCTCTGGCGCCTTTATTTTCATAGCTATGTCTGTAACTGTTGGTACAGCGGTTGCAAGGACTGAAACCTCCTTCGACGAACCCCACACTACACTGTAGTACAGTACTAGCTATACTATAGCAGTTTTCTCCCCTCCCCCAGCAACGACTTTCTTTTCATCCATTTCATCCTTGGGCTTTTATGCTAAGGCAACTGTCGTCGCTCGATTCGTCCCGTCAATCAGCATCAGTTTCCCAAAGACCTTTCAATCGTTATTTCCTTCCGAAAAACCTCTTCAACCAAGGAATTTCCTCAATGGAGATTTACAACGTAAAAAAATGTCCACAACAAAAGGACACAGGCTTCCTCTATCCCCTTCCCCCCTAAAAATAAATAAATGAATAAACTTAAGCGAACTTTTTTGGGTCGGGTTTTGTATGCCGGCCGGAAAGACTGGCGTTGTATGGAAGAGGAAGAAAGAGGGCCTTGAGGTGGAAGTTTTGAATGTATGCATAATGGAATAGGAGGTTATCTGAGCGTGACCTCGTCAAGGTAAGTGCGTGAACTGGAATTTATTCAGGACTAGACCGGAAAACCTTAGCCGTTTAAGACATTGCGTTCCAATGCGTTGCAAAGAACGCCATCATTTTTTTGTTTTCCTTTTTGTTTTCGAGTTAAACTTGGTTCAAGTGTGTGCTTGTTTACGCATGAAATTCGCGTATTGTAGTCTTGAGCACTTGACAGGCAGAGTTTGGATATGCGAGTACTAAAATAACCTTAACTGAACATTTCCAAGATTAACAATCAAACCTACTCGTTATCCAGATCTAAACACACACGGGAAAAAAAAATGGAAACATAAAATAATATATAGACGGTACCGTCCTAGGCGTCACAGACTTCTGAAACCTTTTTTGGACACATGATTCTTGACTATCTAATATATAGAGGGAAGAATGTGACAACCACGAAAGACTTATACCGCATTCCACTGTCTGCACCGCTGCAATATTTTTGGCACTCGAGTGTCATGTATATCATATGTCAAACACGTATATCTTTACACAGTGTGTACACACTGAGTGCCAAAAATATTGCACCAATGCAGCCAGTGGAACATGCTATTAAATGTTAGGAATTTGAACAAAAATGATTACAAAGAGTCAATCATCCATGTTTTGTGATTTATTTTTTTACCCCTAGCAAAATCACGCATGACTTTCTTGCAAAATTTGGTTTTGACTTTTAAATCAGCATTCTTGTGACATGAGCAAAACGGGTTCAAACCACGGAAAAGAGGCACAAGTAGTAAGCATGTTAACTATCAGTGTGCTTTATCTTATCAGTTGAGAACATCCCGTGGAAATCGCATGGCTCATAAAGCTTTTCTAGACTCTGAGTGGAAAAGCCTTGCAAGGGTTAAGACGACTTTGGTTGGGAGTAAATACTTGAGAAATTCCCGGCCTCTACGTCACAACGTAGATAAGAAAAATGGGGTCCCAACTAGTACTCCTGTTGCAGGATTATGCTAACCAGACGGAGTTGGATTTTCCAGTTTCTGAAAACATTTTTCCTTGGCATGCCACAGTTGAAGTTGTAATGCTTGGCAGACTCTAAGATAAAATTTCTGTCAAGTATTTGGGAAATAGCTCCCTCAAGAATGTCTGCTTCAAGTGGGGACTAATTGTACCTTCTTAACACGCAAAGAGACTACATGGGCATCGAAATGAACATTCTCGCTTCAACAATTATTCGAAACACGTTAAGAAATTCCAGAAAGCTTTTCATACTCAGAATGAACGTGAGAAACATTTCTTCACAAAGCTTCTATTTTTTATTATATATTTTTTGCAATACTGGATGCAAAAGCATTTTGGTTTAATCTACATGATTGATAATAAAACTGAAGAAATTCTTTAAAAAAAAATTCCATAAAAACATAAGTGTTTTCCTTTTAAACCGAATCGCTATGGTTGACATAATACATTTCGTCATAGAATTTCGTGGCTTGTTATCTTATTTACCATGTTAAACCACGAGTAGTAAGCTGGAATATTAAGGAAGCTAGTAAATAATAACAAAGGAATGTAATCTTACCTATAACGTAATGTGACGTCACATGGCTCCCGTTCAAGACACATGTTCACGTCCTTGTACGCATCCCATTCACGTTGGCATGCCAAGGAATTTTCACCTAGAGGAAAAGGAGGCGTGGGCTCCCAATGGAAGGGGCTAAAAGCAAGGAGGGAGGCAAAAAAATTCCCTTCTCTTCGCTTCCCCCCTTCAACACGAACACAAGGGGAGGAAATTGGGGTGCTCGTTTGTACGGCGGATGTGGAGGACTCCTGGGCGCGGAGGGAGGCCAACAGAGGAAACAGGCGGAGCCTCACTCGCACTGGAATGCGGCTCTTATCTTCTTAATTAATACGCCGTTGTTGAAAATCAAACCAAGGTTACACATACTCGCACACTATACATCTCAAATGTATAACTCCTTCACTCTTAATTTGACAATTTGCGCGCGACTCAATGAGCGCAAGTGCGCTACGGTACTTTGCAAGAATTGGCGGTTGTCACACAGACACAAACATAACGTTAAACGTTTGGATTCACTGTACTCCTTCCAGGCATTTAGGTTTTATCCAGCGTGTTACACGAGTAATCCTGATAGTATTGTCCGTCACTTGGGAAACACAGGTAAAAAACGGTTTCAAATGAGGAATAAATAAAGAGTTGGTAATCCAAAAAAGGGGTTACATAAACGTTGGGTTCTTCGCTGTTACAAACACTGTTTAAAGTTTTTACTTTGTCCCACGTTCCTAATGGCGTTCCACTTGTCGTTCTCGCCGCTTTTCCCGTTCGTCTCGGACGTTCACTGGATTTAGACTGAACTTATTGCAAGTCTACGTAGTCTGCCAGCAGCAAACAACGCTTAGCGCTCAGGCTCAGGCTCCAATGCAAAAGCCCAAGCCAGTCCAAAACGAAACAGGGGGAACAGGTCCACTGGAACTTCCCCTCGAGGCATTAAGGGATAGCTCGCCAGGTAAAAAAGTGGACCATGTGTTTAGCCCGCATTCCAAGCCACAGAGCCGGCTATGGTAATGAAGGCGAGGTTTTCCAAGGTAGCCACATGACTTTGCTCGCCTTAATTTCCAATGCAAAATCAAGGTTCTTCTCTTGGAGCTTGGAAACCGCCCTCTATTTGCAACTATTTCACCTCAACTTGCGACACCGGAAAGATGGAAAAGATTAGAAATATTTGCTCCGCATTTTGTTTTTTCTTGGAATCGTACGACGAATGGAATCTTGGAAGCTACCTACTGGGACATCACCGTGTTTCGGCAATATGGTCCGATTGCCTATCCGATCAGGAAGTACATATAATTAACTCGGTTACGTGATCGCATTTCATCCAGTCCTTTTTCGATGCAAGTTTGTATACAACCTGCACTCTTGGCCTCCCCGCCTTTTACCTTTTTACAATCTTCTAGCCATTTGTAAGTTAGGAGTTCTGGAAAGTTGCCAACATTCCATAAACATCCCACCTAATCTCCTCGAGGGCAAGGGGCTATAAGGCCTGATATAAGACCAACCGGGATATGAGAAGCACAACGAAGGGGCAAGTCAACCACAGGCAGGTGAACTGGAGGTAGATAAAAAAAAGAGCCAGAATTCCAGGTTCACGATACGGGAATCATTAACGACGACTTCCACACCATCTCGTTACTCGACACTAGACTTCATCTCGAAAAATCGGCAAAATATGAATTTATCCCTAAATTACCAGTGAGAACTCAATTTACCCGTATTATCGATAGAGGAGAAACTGTATTAAAAGAAAAGCTTCATGGCTAGATAAACAACAGAATATACATCTTATTCTTTTAAAGTAGCTGTCCAATCGTGAGATTTCCACATTTCGGCAAACTCGATCACTTTACGGCGTTGTTCTTCAAACGATTGCCGCCGAGGTTTGCGCCATAAACGCGGTTCTAAGTCTAACATTCCACCCAATATTTCCTAACGATAAATACGTTACAAGACAAAAAAACACAGGCAGTGGTAAAATAGTGGTATTACCTGGGCAAAGTTGGTGGGAAACATCTGCTCGTCTTCGATCACGTGACCGAATCCACCTTGGTTCCCAAAATCGACGGCGAAATACGGCAATCCTTTAGGAATGGCTCGTCTGACGTCTTTCTGACTTAAATCTACAACCTTTTTATTCATAGACCATTCCGATTCGCAATCCAACAGTGCTTTCTGATTCCCAGCAACATATTAAAATATTAATATTAAAATTAGAAGAAAAAAAGACAATTACTTTGAAATAAATGGGGGCCGTATCTCCAACTTCCCTGGGTAAAGGCACACATTGGAGGACCATATGCGGGAACCTGCGCAAATGCATGGCGCTTTCAAAGTAAACCACGTCTTCCTCACGTTCTTCAAACATACGAGTCAACGCCTTGCGGAACATCTAAGCCCCAAAATGCGCTTCCATAAGCAAATAGTACAAATGACATTTCACATACCTGCAACTCTTCCCAAACGTCCTCGTCTAGTTGAGTCCCACAAGGTACGTGATTACGAGGGACTAGTAAGCAATGACCTTCCATCAATGACTCATGGCCAGGTAAACATAAGTAAACCTTACCAAAACAGAACGCAATTTGAACAAGTCCAGTCCCGCACAAAAGACACGAAAGACAAGAAATTAATTACCTTTGTCCCTAAGGCCAGAATCAAATGCTTTTGGATGGCTGACGAATCAGGACAATGTTGGCAATTATCCAACACTTTTTCCTGCGATTGGTGTTGACGAATTGCAGCTTGACGGTCTGCTTCCTCAGCTTTTGAATCCGACACTCGACTCGCCCGGTTTTCCAACATGTCATCAAGATCGTAATCAGCATTCAAGGTATCGCCACGCTAAAGTACTTGTTTTATAAAAAAAAAATAGAAAAAAAAACCTACTTTAGCTTTGCTAGCCAAACGAGCAAAATTAAGGTTTTCGTCCTCAGCAGTAGTGGTTTTCTCACGCTCAAACTAACAAAAAAGGTCCTTTTATGTAATTTTACATAAATTAATTCTTACCATTTGAGAAAGGGAATATTTATCATCGTCGGGGAAATAGCGTACTCGCTCACCTCCTTGGTGTGTATCCGCCTTGACCCGTTTACCTTTATCTTGCCTAGATTGCTTGGAAGATCCAGGCAAAGGACGAACCATTCCTCGGCTGTCAGTTTTAGTGAGAATGACAGTTTTATCCCCAGTGTCTTTACTTGCGTGTGGTTTTTCAGATTTGGATTTAGCGACCCTAATCCGTAAGCACTCAAGCTTTTGTTTTAATTCTGAAGCTAGTGCGTTATTGCCCATAATTTCAGCTTTCACGATTTTGGCTCCAATTGCATTCATTTCTTGCTCTGTAGGAGCAGGAGCATCATCTTCCCCATCGGACTCATTTTGAGCCTCTTTTTGAAGTGCTGGACCGGGCGATCTTTCGCGTGATTTTGCAACAGTCGCTTCTGTTTTCTCGGGGAGGGATGGCTTTCGTTCCGAGCGAGAATTCGAGCTACGATATTTGGACGAGTAAGAGCGTCTGTCGGATTCTTCGTCGCTATGGTTTTCGGAAGGTTTCAGGAACCCCAAGGTTGGTTTGCTAGGCTGGGAATCGCGAGAAGACCTGGATTGTCTGCGTTCTCTAGAGCGAGATCTTGAACGTCTTCTTTCATGGTAGCTTTGCTTAGGTGAACGAGATCTTGAACGTCTTCTTTGATGGTAGCTTCGGTTAGGTGAGTGAGATCTCGATCTCTGTCGGTTAGTCTCTGATATTGGTTTGTCGGGCTTCTCAGGAGGGAGACCAGTGCCGCCATTGCGCCAGTAAGGATTGAGCTCTCTGGAAGACTGACCCACCTAAGATAAAATCTCTTAGAAGAAAAAGGAAATGGAAGCTATGACAAAAGCGTTACTTGTTCCATAGATATTTTCGTTTTCTGTTCGTTTGTGAGACGGTCAGATTTAGCACCATCCGCTTTGCTAAAGGTGGGCAAAACTGAAGGCATTGACATCCAGGAGTCCCTTTCTATTGGCTTTTGGGGTTCAATAGAAGCAGGCGCTGATTTTTCTACCCATTCGTCCTCACTAGAAGGAGAATTTTCCTAATAATTGAAATTTAAGCATGTCTCGAAAGTAACGATTGACAAGAATTACGCTGCCAGATTTCTTTCTGGATTTTTTCGACTTCTTGGCTTTCTTTTCTTTCTTTTCCTTTTTGCTCTTCTTATGTTTGCCTTTGCTGGAGTCTAATCTGGCTTCCAGAGAAGGTAACATCCATTTGTCATTTCCACGCTGCCGTGCGGCTTCTTGCTTTGCTTGCCAATCGTCATGTTCCTTCTTAGCCTATGTAAGAAAATGAACATAAAAGTAAATAAAGTCGACACGGGAAATTTTGTACTGTACCTTATCCAAAGCGTTTTCTCTGGCATCTTTTAGCATTGCTCTCATCTCTTCCTTTTGCCTCGCACTTTCAAAATTTATAGCCATTATTTTGGAAATTTAAGCGCACAAACATCAAAACAGTAACATAACAACGTTTTGCTACCGAAAGGAAACGATACATGGCATCTATCCAGAGGAATTTTCGCTGGATCCACTCTTACGCCCCCTGGTATAGAAAAAATTACTTCGAACAAGCAACAGTCGTTTACCCGCGGAACACGCTGAGCTGCTTTGTGTACACGTAAAATTTTACTAAACATCAATCTTAGATAATGTTTGAAGACAGTAAGTTTAACCATAAAATTGACATCTGTGATACACTAATTCTCTCTCTTATATTTAAGGCTTCAACATTGGTGGAGAGAGTGCAGGAGCAGGAGGCTTTGTCAATTCCAGTAATCAAGGCAGTGCCAAGAAAGTAATGAACGAAGATTAATACAATTAAATGATAATATTATTAAATTTTGCAGAGTTTCCCCAAGCGTGAAAGAGCGCAAGATTGTATGCCTGTAACAGTGCGGCAGGTCGTGGATTGTGATGGAGAGAAGATCAAAATACACGATGTGGAAGCGGATATGATAACTCTGGTTGGAGTAGTGAAATCTTCGAATACCGTATCTACTAAAGTCACCTACGAATTCGAGGACCATACTGGCTTGTGTGAGATTAATCAATACGTGGAAACTGAAGCAGTAAGTTATCATGGTCTTCTTGTATCCCTTTTCCTTACACTTTGTTTGGGACGAATTTCGGTTTTAGGATAAACAACATTCACCTACAACCGTAGTGGAAGGAAACTACTACCGCGTTATAGGAAACTTGCGTTCCCAAAATGGAAAGAACTTCGTATTGGCTTTTCGCGTTATTCCCGTCTCAGATCCAAACGAAATTACTAGCCACCTTTTGGAGCTGGTATTCGCCCACTTGAAAATTCCACAGCTTGCAGCCAAGAATGCCCAGACACAAGGCAACGTTGGGGCAACACCTGCGTTGCCTAATTCTTTTACCAACTCGGCAATTGGAATGTCCAACAGTATCTCAAACGCGGGAAACAATAGCGGAATGACGTCACAGCAGCTTATAGTGTACAATATTATAAGGGTAAACTAGTACTTGACGATTAGACTCTATCTTTAAATCCTATTTTTCTAGAGCGCCACAATGGATGATAAGCCTGAAGGTGTTGGAAGGAATGAAATGTACAGTACCTTGCGAGGCAAACTGAACGCCAGTGATATCAAGTACGTTTACCCATGTGCAAGAAATCCAATGAACTTATTTTTCTTCGGTTTATAGCACCATCGTTGACTTCCTGAGCCAAGAAGGGCACATTTACTCCACTATTGATGAAAACCACTTCAAATCAACAGATTCCTAAATTGTTGCCAGAACTGAATCATGAAAATTCCTCAACTTATACCATGTACACTAATCGGAAACTTCGAATGATAAACAATCAGTAAAATAAAAGCATTCGTTACATCATTACGAGCTTTCCAAAAATGTATCAATCTTTGAATCGTTTCCATAGGCGAACAATTTATTACTCCAGGTGTGAAATGTCTCAAAAAATAAAAACTAGAAAAAGTTGCTTTAATGTCCTCTGTAAAAGTCTCTGAAGATCCTTACAAAAAAGCACAAGCAGGCTTAACCAGCCTTATTTTTCAGAGGGGGTCTGTAAACACCTACAACAACAGCGTGATCACGTTCGTAAGGTTCCAATGTCAATTGCTCAACAGGTTTCATTTTTTCAGCTTGCATTTTCTTCACTTCTGCGGCGAAAACGGCTTCAGGAGCAGCTGTGGAGTCGATACAGCTAGCCTAAAAACCATAAGATATTACGATAAGCGATAGTTACGGTAGTAAAGAAATAGGGACATTTTACCTTGATGGAAATGACGAAATTACCGCCATTTTTCAAGAAATACTGCGCGTTCAAAGCCACAATCCTAGCTTGATCAGGTTGAGCAACATCAGCGAAAATGGTATCAACCATTCCAACTAACATACGGTATTTGTGTGGATGTCGGGCGTCTTCAATGATGGGAATGATATTGGTGCGTTTCTTGGCAACGTTGATCAAGTCGCGACCAGAACGATGGGAAAACTCGACTGCATACACGAGACCTTCGGGGCCAACAATATCCGACACGTGCGAGACTGTGGTACCGGAGGCTGCGCCCAAGTAGAGAACCCGGGAGCCGGGAGACATGTGAATTTGATCCACACCACCCAAAATGGCTGCAGCCAATTTGGAACGGAAAGGATTCCAGACGCGGTATTCAATTTTCTCGCCATTCTCGCCCTAATATTAGCAAATATAAGTAAGAAGATTTCATTTAACTACAATGTTATATCTTACATCGACACTAATTCTTTTCTCGCCGTATACGGAGTCTCCAATTGCCATGTTACGTGTTACCAACGCATCCTCTTTGCCTCGAGCAATGAATACACCTGCGTGACGATGAGGCTCGACAACAACCGTTTTGCCGCCTTTGAAGCCGCCTCCAGCTCCACCACGTCCCCCACGGCCTCCACGGCCACCTCCGAACCCACCACGACCTCGCCCGCCCCCTCTGTCTCCACCCCCACGCCCTCTGCCACCTAAGAGAAAATTGATATTGAAGACAATTATTTTTTGCACTTGAACATTTCAATACTAACCAAATCCGCCGCGTCCTCTATCGCCACCGCCGAAACCACCTCGTCCTCTATCGCCTCCGCCAAAACCACCTCGTCCTCCTCTATCGCCTCCTCCACGGCCAAATCCGCGGCCACCACCACCGCGTGGGCTAAATGCTGTAAAGCACAAATACATACAAGGTTAGACTTTCACATACAAAAATCAAATCTAATACTTCACAAAATAATCCTTCTAGATAAGAAGTACGTTTTAGTTACCTGGAAAGCCCATTATCTACGGTAATTTGTGTGAAAACTGCACAATTTCTCGAGCCAAAACACGTGCTCCACGCTTCGTTTCAACGCGCCACTAAACAAGGAAACGAACCTGAGAGTTGAGCGAGAAGCTGAACCCCGATTTGCATATTACGAAGACCATTCGCGTTTTTCCAGACAATTCTGTTTCGTCAGACAGAAAAAAACTTTATGTAAAAAAAAAAATGCATAAATTATATAACTTGATCAATCAACTTTTATTTGAACAAAATCTACTTTTGATTTCAGAGCTGCTTGTCGCCATGCGCTGAAGAAAAACACAATGCCCAAAGCGCATCGATGCGAAGAGCAAGAGGGTGCCCAGAATTCCAGCATGCCGTAACTTTGCCGGAGAGGGAAAAAACTTGATGTAACGGGATACTATAGTCAACAGATAAGACTCGCGTTCGCTGTCGTGCTCCATATGGTAAGCAGCCTATTAGTGGTAATCTAGCAGCTTTTGAATAAAGGTAAGACATATTTACTTTAAATTTTCGTGTCTTCACGTGTGTCTGAATTTTTTGTAGACTCAATTTTTGGCCGTACTTTCTGCAACGCTTGCGGAATTCCTTCGTGAAATGGATCACATCACTAACGGTATTAAGAGCCATACTTCGAACGCTCTCCCAAAGTTAATACGTGTGGGATCAAGAAAAAGTCAAGTATGTCGCCCGACCTGCAAGATCCGAATCGTCCTAAATTCTTTACTGTCTAGTTGGCCCTCATCCAAACCCACTATGTTGTGGATACACTTCAGAAAGTCTATCCAGACGTTACCTTTGAAATTAGTAAGCACTCTACTATTTAGAAAGATTAGTGTTACATTTCTTTATTCTTAGTCTCCATGTCCACCACTGGAGACCAGATTTTAGATAGAGCCCTGTCACAGATTGGCGAAAAAAGCCTCTTCACCAAAGAACTTGAAATCGCTCTGGAAAACCGGGAAGTCGATTTCGTGGTCCACTCTTTAAAGGACCTACCTACTGTTCTACCTCTCGGTATGGCCATTGGTGCCATTATGGAGTAATATTACACAACACTTGAGAGTAACATGACTAAAATCGTCCTCTCGCTTTAGACGGGAAGATCCGCGCGATGCTGTTCTCATGAATGGCCGGTATTCCTCTTATACCCTAGCTACGCTGCCCACTGGAAGCGTAATCGGTAAAAGATCCCATCAATTTATCTGTCAAATCCGTCAATAGCTGTTGCTTTTCTAGTTTTAAACATGTAAACGTTCTGTTATAGGTACCAGTTCGTTGAGAAGAGCTGCGCAATTAAGGAGACAATTTCCTCACCTGGTTCTGCAAGACGTAAGAGGCAACTTGAACACCCGTCTCCGTAAATTAGACGAAAGTAACTTTGACGAAATTTCGAATGATCACATAGCCTATGCCGCCTTGATTTTGGCCGTAGCCGGTGTCAAACGTATGGGATGGGAAGACAGAATATCGCAAGTAACTCTAAACAACCACTAATTAAATATACATTATTACAACTAATTTGTTCTCAGATTCTGGAACCCGAAGACTGTATGCACGCAGTTGGACAAGGTGCCTTGGGGATCGAATGCAGGCATGAGGATATCAACATACTAAAATTGCTCTCCCCTCTGAATCACAACACAACTTTATTCAAATGTATCACGGAACGTGCACTTCTTCGGCAGCTTGAAGGTGGCTGCTCAGCACCAGTGGCTGTTTATACCGACATCACCCACGATGGCTTGGAAAGCAAACTTAACCTCACAGGAGGCGTTTGGAGTTTAGACGGCAGCCAAACCTTAAAATATAGCAGCAGCGTTTCTCTTCCTTCGGAGTGGATCAATGTAAGGCCAAGTGAAAGATTCTAAAATTTGTTTTTGCTAACAAGTTTTTAATGTGTTTGACTTCAGGCTAAGACGTTTCCAGAAGAGGAGATCAACTTGTCGTCCCATGCCGCAGTGGTGACGCCGCATGTTCCTATCGAAGCTCTACGCTGTGTTGAAGAATTGGGCCGGTCTGTGGCTCTCCAGATTGCCAGTGATGGAGGAGAAGCTATCTTAACTCAAGCCAAGCTAGAAACGGAAGCTAAGAAAGCTCAACCACAAGCCAACTAAAAACCTGAGATGCTTTACGTTAGTTAATTATTAAGTTTAGAAATGAACAACTGGGAAGGGATATTAATGTTACAAAGCAGCTTTAAGAATCTATGTGGGTGCTTATGGGACTTTGGCTACGTACAGTTGGAACCTAGGTCATTATTAAAGTTAGACCGGGTTACAACTAAAGGGTTCGGCAGCATAAAAGAAGTAGGAGTTTTGCGTCGAAAAAGCCGTAGCTTCAGGGTGCAATTAGGAACTTATATAGATTGTTGATTTTTTTAGGGAGCAATCCAGAAACCAAAGGGGGTGATTTTTACTTGAATTTTTTCTCTCTAGGTATGAGAACAACTTGTTTTCTACAATTGCAAATACATTTGTTAGTAAATGCATTCCTTAAACTAGCTCAACAAGTTTTATTCAGTGCTGTGCTTCGTATACGGCAGACAGACTGAGACTGAACAAAAGTTAACCAAATTGTCGCAAGTTCTTTAAAAAAAATCAGCAACCGACCACTCGGAACTTTTCGAAAAAAATAGAAACAAATCAACCCGACAAGTAGGCATAAGGATTTCCCCATAGATTACTCAGAAGTGATAAAAAAAATAGAATAACTTTTGGAATGAACTGAAAACTGGCAATTATTCATACTCAACGAAGAAATTAATAATAAAACACAAGAAGGAAACTACTAGAGGGATTTCTTAGCTAAGGCCCAGTACTATTTTGCACATGTTTTTTTTTTAACTTCGCTGGCACACTTAGTTCAATATTTGTAGGTCTTACATATCCTAGTTACTTTTTTTGTCCAAATTCGTGCTTTGAAAAAACGCAGGGTAATTCCATTTTTTTTTTACAGGATTTCGTACTTTTCGGGAAAAAAGACTGTGTCTATCGAATATTTAACTGGTGTTCCCTCATCGACGGTAAGGACATCAACAACCTTACAAGATCACACCGGTTAAGCTTTCTAAAAAGTTTAAAAAACAACACCGAACTTACCTTCAAATCAGCATAACTTTTACTAGACGTGAAAGACACGTTGATAGGAAAGAAGTCGTTTGGGAGTCCGTTACATGTAAATTCCAGTGATCCATTCTTGTTAGAAGCATCAACCAGTGGAAGCCTCCACAAAAGTACATTCTTTCTGGGTTCATACTGATATTCGCCTTCATACTCGGACACTGTGGGCGAGCCAGCCCCAGCCCTAAAAAGAGAATAAAAGTAGTAAAACAAGTGGCCTTCTATTTGGGAGACTGAATTAAAAAATAAATCATAATTACGCAATGGGAATGGCAATAACAACATCTTGCAGTTCCAACGCCTCATCCTGCAAGTCGTATTCAATGTTGACATCACAGCCCCCTTTGCCGTTTTCAGACGGCCAACAGTTAACTAGAAAATGAGACATTTTAGAAAACAAAAACGCAAATATTTTTAGCTAGTTTAAATATACTTGTCAGTGGGATAAGGTTCTCATCCTGGGTCTGGAAACGCCACTTCAAGACGCCCACGTCTGCGTTCAATGGAAAAGGTTTAGCAGGGGTTTTAAGGGCGATCTGGGCTTTGGCTTTGAACAGATCTTTGTCTACGTTGGGATGGGTCTGGAGCTGTATTCCTCGTTTATCTTTATTTTCCAGATGCAAGCGAATTCGGCCAAATGCTTCTTCGGTAATGCAGAGAGTAATGATACCGTGTATTTCCATGTTCTGCAAGCCTCCGTCTCTCCCAGCTGTCAACTGGAGTTTCTCTTCTATCCTCAGCTGGACACTGTAGAGATCAAAGCTAAAGTCAATTTTGCAGTTTCAAAGCAAAAGTAAAGTCTTACGATTGTGTTGGGATGTTCGGTGCAGTTCCTTTGGATACGCTCGCCAGAGCAGATTTTGTTGTAGTTGTGGCTGACACATGCTCGCCTTCCGATTTCAGCTGATCTACAAAGCTATCTGCATCTTTGGACTTGCCACCCAACTTCAGAGCTTTGCTGGGACCACTAGGCTTACTATAACAAGACGTTAGGAGTTAGGAGAACATAAAGGAGTTGAAGAGTCAGTCTTACGAGACGCTAGGCGTGTAGCTTGGCTTGGGGGTCTCGTTGGGTCCGGAAGATGCTGAATCTCCAACGATAGGGGAAGGCACAAAACCACTGCCTGGGCCAAACCCTCCGCTGTTCATGCCAGGGCTCTTGAAACCACGTTTAGAAGCTTCCACTCGCTGGCGTTGCAATTCTTTGGCCTTCTCGCGCATTTTGATCTTCGCTTCTCGTTCCTGGGTCTGTCGGACTGCTTGGTAGACCTTTTCTTCGTGCGAATCCATCTCTACGAAAGTGCGAATCTGAGCCAGATTCACATTTTCTCTGTAGCCCAGGGCTACAATTTCATCAAATGCAAAGAGGAGACTAAAGGCGTTATCTAGAATCTCTGCTTCTTCCATAGAGCGACAATACTCGGGCACCTGAAACGATTCATCTGTAAGTTTTCCTTCAAGTTATGAACCTATCTTGTTCATTTTATTTACCACTCTAGCGAACAATCTTAGGGTTTCCAAATCTTCCAAGATGTTAGAAGCCCTGGTGGTAATCAAGAGAACATACAGCTTCTCCAATGGCTGATAAACATAACGAACTGCTTCGGTTTCAACAAACGTGTGCTGTTGTTGAGCTGCTTTGCCTGTCGACATCAGTTTGGGAAATGCTGCCAGAAGACCTTCAATTCGAGATTTAGTCATCTCAACAAACTGGCGAGACAAGAGGGCTTTGCCTCCCTTTGTGCAAATGGCAGCTGCGATCAGCACCTGTAACATGTACAGGAAATTAATTGTAGTTCAAACGAATGATTACAAGATACTTAACGCAACACCTACACAACACAACAAGCACTATTTTACTCACGAAAATCATACATGAACTAGCATACAAATGATGACTTACCATGGTGGAATAGATTGTTTAACCTTTATAGAAGTTTTAACTAACTGTAACACAACGAAATATTCACAAGTTATAGCACTTTACATATATTTTTACAGATTTGTTTGGAACAACACGGCGCTTCACCAGCAGCCCAGTTACGGTGACGTGGATAATCGATTACTTGCATCGATACGATACGTGGAACGCTCCATCCAAATTGCTCGAGTACTGTATTTAAAATTTCAATGCTTCTAATGCTAACTTTTCTTTAGATCATCTTTTATTGTTTTGAATGTGAAGTTACAAAATTATGAGTTCTTAGAAGCGGAAATTACTTGTATCTTTTATCTTCGACAAAGATAATGATTGAGAGGAGACCAAACAACTTCGATTGAAACAAAGCCCGCGTGATTTAAATTCGAATGAATAACCTGAATTGGGCTCGAAACTATACTTATTTATTTTACATACAAATCCTACAAATCATTTGGTTTGCTGCATGATTTGGTGACACAGAGCACTGTATCAAATACATACATGTTTACCGAAATTTTGCACTTTCGACCTAATAAGCTAAGGAACTAGAATCTAATACATAATACGGGAGAGAAACATACAATGTACAAATGGCAGGGCAGGGGCAATTGACACATACAATTCTTGAAGAAAGCTTATGTACAAATACAAAGCTACTAAACAGACTTGAGATCATGTGAAAGTCACGGTGAAAATACTCACTAAAAATGCATATTACTTCAATCGGAACTTTCTCTCATGTGGTGTCTGGTCTTGCTACCGTAATATGACTAGAATGGCACTCGATGACCCAGTCCTGCGAAGACTTCTTGGCCTTTCATGGTTTCACCCGAGAAACGAACAAACCCCCCACATACAAAATACCAATACAAGAAAACCCTACACTACAGCCTAATATGTAATCTTTGCAATAAAATTTCCATGACAATATAGACGCATTTCTGATGAAAGACAATTGGCATACAAATATTATCTTTCACTTTGTTAGCTTCTCAGGTTTATGGCTCTCTTCGCGTGGGACGACTAGACTGACACTTATTTCCTGACTAGCAACAAAATACTACAAAGACAAGCTATGACTAGCTGCATACTCATATGTTTAGAACCAGGAGGGCCAAGGAACAGCAGACGGCGGAAATACGGGTGCGGGCCAAGGTCATGTGGCTGCCCTCACCTGCGGAATTTGTAGCAGCAAACTGGGGGAACTTCCGGTGGAGGTTGTGACCGAAGTGGACGACTTAAGCTCACTGCTGTGATAAATGTGAACATGACGTAAGAGATGGTGAGAAGTTACAAAGATTTCTAAACAATGGTGACAACGATGGGGGTAGCCCTTAGATCCAAACGACTCCACCGCCGGACGTCCGTCCAAGTCTAATTTTTAAAAAAATGAAAGTTAGAGCAGGAAACTTGGGCTTAAAGGGTATTGCCTTACCTGAGACCGGAAAGTCTCTAGAGTCAGCAGCCGCAGCAACAACAGCGGCAGCGTTCGCCAAGGCAGATTCTTTCATTAATCGATACAGTATTTCTCCATCCGTTTCCTTTCGCTCTTCACATGGATTGCATTGGCTTTTCGGTGTCCGGTCTTCCTGCTTGCGGTTGTTGTTATTTAAAGAGTTACTGGGCGTCAACGCCCCAGCGACACTCGACTTGGTGTTACCCGAAACAGATAGATCTTTGCTCTTTTTGGAGTTGGGACGGGGCTTGTGCCATCTACGATGTGACGCGAGATTGGCAGGACAATTGAAAACTTTATCGCACTCGGGACATCGGTATTCGACGTTGACAATACGAGGACAGCGATGCTGCGCCAAGCCGAAAGCGTCTTCAAAGGTGACCCGACACAAACGGCAAATGTAGTCTCCAATTTTGTTTTCAATCTTGGCGATTTCCGAACGCGCTTCTTCCGTAACTTCCACTACGTTAAAAGCGGGGTCAATATCACCTTGGCGGAAAACTACTCCTTCCTCAAAGTCGGCCGCATCACGAATGATGGTACCCGAAACCGGGGACGTGGTTTCATCATCAAAAGCAAGTTTGCGAACAGCACGATGTTTCTTCGCCAAGACTGCAGGGGAGGCGGCGGCAGCGGTCTTGCATTTTTTGCCGGATGTGCCCGGCATTTCCGGCAAAGGAGAGCGCAATCGCTTCTCCGCTGTCAAAGAGGTCGAACCCGGCATGGGTGATGTTTGAATAGGTGACGGGGTGTCAATTCGGCGGGATTTGATGTTAGAGCGCTTCGAGTGGGTGATAGGAGGCGATATATTTTGACAGGGAATCGGGGATGATTGCTGCTTCCGAATGTCTCGAGGCTTGAGGCTCAGGTCTAATCCCATGTCATCTTGTTCGGCTGCTGCTTCGTCAGCCTCGACTTCGGTCTCGGCCTCAGGAATGTCGTTTGCATGAAGGTGGAACGGATTAACAGTCGCTTCCGCTATGGCCGTCGTTGTTGGTAGAAGGAATGGTAAAGGAGCAGCCGTGTGGTGATGGCGGTGATAGGAAGGAAATACTGTAGGCAATTTGGAGCCGAACAAAGCTAAAGGGGAGACTAGTAAGCCACCTGGGCTAGGCAGTAGGGACAAAGTGGGTATCCTGCTGCTAGAATGACTACTCAGACTCGCGTTGATATTAAACCACCTTAAGTCCACTGCTGGAATGGGTGAAGTCAACGCTGGGGTGTTGGAATTGGTCGGAGACAGCCAGGCTGATGAGCAGGAAGTATTGCTGGAAGCAGACATCGACGCACCGGTGTTAACCGGATGTCCAGTTTCCAAGTGTAATGTTGCCGGGTTTCCTTCCGCAACGGACTGATATTTGAATTCCAGAGGCGTAATGACGGGTTTCGGCAGTGAGGATAGTGGATTGTCTCTCTTTGTTGATGGCGATGGTGCAGCCGGGTGCCATATTGGGGCTGATAAGGTTCGGCTTTTGCTATGAGCTTCGGCTGGGAGAAAACGCACCGGGGACAAAGGTAATTTCGACTGATTTCGGTGGCTCGCTGAAGAATTTACAGTTGATGAGAGGCTGAGATCAAGCAGTTGGTTATTCTCTTCGTTATCGTCATCTTCTAAAGACAACGGACTAGTAGAGGAGACTAGAGAATTGTAGCGTTGGACTAGAAAGTGACGAGGCATCTTCGCAATGTCACGGTCACGGACTAGGTTTTAAGAGAGATCAGGTGCCATTGGAAATCTTCGACTTGTTATAAGGACTAGAATGTTGCCGACTAATGGACTAGACTTGAACTCTATAATAAAGTGGACCTAAAAACACGAGAACACGAAGTGGAATCAGTCGAGTGTAAATTCCAAGGAACCAGTATTAAAGCGAAAAAAGTAGATAAAAAAAACGGAAAAAATACCTGACAAGTCATTCACAAAACTTCCACGGCGTTGTTACGCCTTCACATCACTGATGGAGCACGATGGCTTGTGAACTTGGCCACGCCAAGACCGGATGTAGACTAACTTCCTCTACCTGGTCCCGCGTCCCTTTATGGGCGCGTGCCGGCCAATGGAACCTAGGCGTCGACGGCGTCTTTGGGGCGGGCCTTTGGTACGAACTCAATTGGCATCTACCAACGCGATTGGTGTAGGATATGTGGGAAGCTGATGCACAGGCGTCTTGGGCTCGCGTTATTTTCAAAGACATGCAGCTTCCTCGAAATTCTTCTGTCTCGGTTCAGGACAAGGACTCTTCCCAATTAGCACTTCTGAGACCGTATTTCTATTTGTCTACTCTACAATTTATATGTGACTTTTCCTCGTACAAATTCCCGTATTTTTATTTTAACAAAAGGAAAAAAAAAGTGGAATTGCAATAGCTATATAGTATTATAAGTAAATCCAAATAGGGCTTCAGCATCGGACAGAGGAACACAAGGGGAATTGGGGAGGTGAGGGTTATAGGAGTGCACGAGACTTTTGAATTGCTTGGTCTCACATAAGAGCTTATGTTAGAGAAATAGTGAGGGAGAGGGTGGCATAGTTGTAGTGGCAGACGATGTCAGGATGCTGTGTATAGTTGCGAGGAGAGAAAAAAATAGGAAAAAGGGAGAACCGTATCGCAGTAGTAGGGATGGAAACCGAGGCAGATGGCCTAGTCCATTCACGTTGGCCACGTGCCGTGTGGGCTCCTGCTCGCTGCTCCACGCGCCAGTCAGTCCGTCCGTCCGTCCGATCCGACCTGTGGCCCCTATTCCATCCTTTATGTGTTGCTTTTCTCCTCGATAGTCACAATCCCTTAGAAAAGTCCTTGTTCCGATGTTATTCATCGTGCCAGGATGGCATGGCATGGCATCATGGGGGGAACCTTTACTGTATTATACCATCACCACCACCACCACTACCAAGTGGTCTGGAGATGCAGGAGCTGGGGGATGAGGGGTGCGGCTGCGACGGTGTGTTCATCTCGATGCAGTGTTGCAGCTGCCAATGCCTGCAGAACTGACGAGGCATGTAACACCAGGTGTAAGGGAACTGCCCTTTGATCCAAAAAGGAACACAAAGGAGAGGAGAGGCTTTTGCTATACAACTTATACCAAGTAGGCTTAAGACGTATACCGTCAGGGAAGACGGCAATCTTTTCTTCAAGGAGGAAGAACTTAACCTAGTCGTGGCCCAATCACATCACATCTTTTCATTTGGGAAGAAATCTTCCCTTGCTTGGCTCGAACCAATCCTATACGCAAGAAAATTGTTACAAGTTACGCGATAAATCTTATTCGATCCTACCAAGGATCGTCTTAGCCTCGCCTTTGCTTTTGTTGTAAAGTTATTCAGACAGCAGAAAGGCAATCTTTCTGTTCCCCAGAGCCAATCATTTCTTTACCAAAAACGTCTCCTTTATAGACTGAACATCTTATTTTAGTAGACGATACACTTTTTGCTTGCTTGCCTGTGTATTTATAAAATTATAAGGACTTAATTTGATTAAGATGTAACCCTTTTTTGTAACATGTAAGACGGAACATATTTTGTGAAATCTTATACTTTTTGTAAGACGTAACACTTTTAGTTTTAAAGAAAAGAATACAAATAGAATGAAGAAAGGAAAATATTTTTTTTTCTCCGTTCAGAGTTTACTTCAGAGCTAAACGGAAATATTTAACTTCACGGGATCGCGGGACGCACGTCCTGAAGTACTGTAAAACGCTCCTTCCAACATGAACCTAGTAAGTCATTGGCCGTTCAGGATGATTCGTCAGTCTTTTGCGATCAAGCAAATAGTGCTAACTGACTTTTATTGAAACAATCTTCATAACAAAGACATAAAGTAGCACACTCGATATTATGCGACCAGACTGTTAGTAAACGGAACCCTCGCGGGAGATAAATAGAAAACCGTTGGCTTACTGCACGAATTTAATCATCCCTGATCAGTGATTATGCGAGTACGTGGGAGGGGCTGGGTAAAACAGTTAACGGTTTTCTGCCCTGAACACACTAGTTCGAGTCTGTGCAGTAATGCACAGCATCTCCAACGGAATTTCTCTAGCAGTGCATTGGCAGCTGGCGAATTAGCATTAAAGGGATGCCAGAATCTCTCATTCCCCCACACCCGCTACTCACCTAATAGCGAGACATAACCACAGTCAATTCCCCATCCCATATACAGACTCATAAAGGTATACCAGCTGCTGGCGTTTGATCTGCCAAAGCACTTCATCTCGAAAAACCGTTGCACGAAACTTTCGCTCTCACTCTGCTACGGTCCCAAGTCCAAATCTGCCCCCGCAATTGCTGCAGCTGCAGATAGTCGGCAACCGTTACCCTAATTAGGCCAAATTTCAACCCTACAGGCATTACTACACTGGATGCTGTATCGGCATGAGAAGGGAACGAAATGGACAGTACCCATATATAGGATGGATGACAAAGCTATTGTTGTCACAACTACAGCATCCGCATTCATCACCTCATATACAACATTCCCCAACACGCGCGTGCCGACAGCATAACAGACGCAGCTGCCCCGCATCCCAACGAAAAAGTTTAATCTGGATCCTAGAGCAATGGCAATGGCCCGCAGAAAGCAGAAGCAGAAACTTTTAGCCTTTTGCATTACTATACACAGGCATAGAAAATGGAAGCCTTTATAGCGCATGAGAGCAGATGGACCTTTCGATACGCATAAAGAAACAACAAAAAAAGGCTTCACGTGACCATTACACTTTGGGGAAAACTACTCTTTGACTTGCAGGCTAAGCAAAAAAAAAGTGGAGGGGAAATCTGACTCACGTTGACAAAATCGGCTTTTTTTGTTCTTTTGTAACAATTAGGTCAACAAGGGGATAAAGGGATAAGTGTCAAAATTCAGAGTAGTTTTTCAATGCGTATACGTAGTAAGTTTCACAGTTTTCCTCAGTGGTTTTACACAAGAAAGAACAGGTGTAAAAGGGCCCACATAATCGTTGATTCACTTTCTCATCTGCTCTTACTCGAAACAGTAGGTGGTCGTCCCCATCATGTATGAAGTAGCCGAACGCATAATCATGGCGTTGAGGACAGCCCGCATTATGCAAATTTCCAGGAGTCGAGTTCCTGCCCTTGCAACGAAATCTTCTTGGGACTAGAGGAGTTCTTGAAAGCAGCTCAGGCATTGCATTACAGCAGTTTCTTCACATTAGATATAATACCCCACTCGAGCAGACCTAGCAGGAAATGTCTTTTGTTATACGGTATCACTTGACCATATGTCGTTTGCTCCCCTTTTTTCGTATTATTTTGTGGAAAAACTTATTCTTATCTTTGTACGGCTTGCCTATGTAACAAAGTAAAAGTCTGTTACTTACAGCAATAACCCATGTGACAGAATTTGTCAACAGCCGTGTCATTTCCGCAAAATTCCTCACTTTCTCCTGGACCAAGTTCCTGCTCGCCAAAGCTCGCGCTTGCAGTCGAAAGGTAATTCCATCCCTGAACCACCCTTACGAGTGCGAGTATTACAGGAAAACAAGAGACACCAGACACAGGAAGGTATATTAGGTTTCCTAAATGGTCGTCGTGTACACCTTGGAGGTATCTTTGAGTATCAAGTTACATAGGAGCCCACCACATTGCCCATTAACACTTCGGGCTTGCTGCCTGTAAAGACACGTGAACAAAAGGAGCATCACCCCAGCTACGAAATAACCAACACTTTTGTCCCCTTCTTGCACCGGTGTTTGGTGTGTGTCTGTGTGTGCCTATTAAGACACAAAGTATCCTTTTTCACTTGGCTTAACCCAAGATATTATTTATTAGCTAACGAAGTTACGATAGTTTCTGTAAATGCAGAGGTACACAGTTTTCTTTTATCCTTCCAATTATAGGAATCCTAGTTAATCTCTCCTAGTAATACAGTTTGGGTATAATCAATTCCCATATTCGTGATCCAGATTCATCATGAATTGGTCTCGGCGTTGAACACCGTTAGGTGATTAGTTTGGAGGGGGCGCAGAGACGATGACTATAGCCCAGGTCTTGGGTAATGAGGGTTGTGGCTCCGGTTATATGGGGTAAAAGCCAGGTGTGAGGCGACGCTCCGACCAGGCGCCGATAGCGTCTATGCACCCAACGCGACACAATAACACATTTTGACTATATGCGGAGGAGATTGTGTTGTGCAGCTTCCTCTCCCTTCCCCACCTCGAACTAAGAAAAGAGCTAGACTGATTTTTCCTCTCCTTTGCAACGTATAGTTACTGCAAAAAGAAAAGAAAGACATTGCTCCATTTATACAAATAACAGATTTGCACAAGTTAGGATGACAAATTTAATCTGCTATACTAAAAAACTGTTTTTTAAAGTACAGTTTTCCTTCAATTTGGTTATTATAGTTTATTTTACGATTTTAGTAGAAACTTAATTGAAGGTAGTAATTCATGTTGAAATTTGTGAGATTATAAATAAAATACTGTAAACGGCGCTAGGATTTGAAAACTGAAACAAAAATCGCACAAATGTATTCACAATTACAACATTATATGGAGCATAGAGTATTTCCGTAAATAGCAGCCAAAATAATAACAATTATGAAAGACGTCAAGTCATTTGTAACGATGGACAAAAATGTTTTTGCTCCCTCGGACATTTTGTATGCCCTTTGTGGAGGGTCTTGCTTCCATGTCCAGCATCATGTATAGGTGTAATTAATCACTTATACATAGACTTACGCCACCACTAAGCTTCTACACCAAATTATGCGAAGTTGGTTCTTGAAAACCTCAGCCCCGCACTATTGATGCGTGAGATAGTCAGAGCGTTAAACCAGGCATAAATATGAGAATTCGTAGCATGGTTTTTCTAAGGAGAGCAAAGTCTCTCTCTGCTGTCACGTTGTTTAATAAGGCGTTTGTGACCCTCAAGAGAGAGTCTGTTCGTTGTGTCTGGCGTTCCAATTCAGCGGGATAATAGCGGGATAATGCGAGCCGAGCGGAGGACCCTTCAGACTAATTGCCAGATGTACAGACGCCTTGCCAAGCTTCGCAATTAGCTCCTCCGGGACTTTTTCACACGTGACTCAAGTGAGCTAGTATATACTGCGTTATTCCGAAGATCTCTCAAGCCGTAATAATCTTGGCTTTGAGCCATGACAGGGCAGTAGCACACAAGTCCGCTTATCCTCCACAAATTCATCAGGTGGAAACGACGTCTCTGTCAGAAAGTAAAAAAAGAAAAGACAACGAAAGCTGAAGAGAAAATGTGAGCATAAACTCTCCCGTATTATGGCTTGAAACCCTCTGTCATGGCACTTTCAACCAAGTGGACATTTTTCGGAGACTACGCATGCAGAGGCAAGAAACAAACGACGTGAGGGGCCAACAGGTGAGTTCCACTGGCTTATAAGATTGTATGGCACACACACGACCCGAAATGGGACTCTCTAACGATTCTTCGCGCCTGATCTACTATTGACCGGCGAAAAGCGCCCAGGTTTGACTTGCTTTGCATGCTTCCAAGCATCATCTTCCCAAATATATCAACCCTGTTTTTTAAGCGGAATTGCACATCCAGATGGAAGGTTATAAAGGCTGGATATTTTTTGTGGGGAATTTTGTACACTCGAGAGCGTCATTAAAAATTCAAAAGGAGATTGAGCCTTGCGACTGTTCTACAAGAACGAAAAACTGTCACTGTATAGAGATTCGGGACGAGAGATAATTGAAAACGACATCCCAGGAGATACTAGCTAAGTCTCTTTCTGTTCTGTCCTCGGAACCAACGACGTGCCGTTGCTTGATGGACTCTCATTTAACATGCATGACCCTCTGCTTTGGTATTAGAGTGCGGGATTTACTCGGTATTTGAACCCGTTTAGAAAGGACGCTCCGAGCCCAGCCGGGGAAAAGCACTCACCTTTTATATGCAATACATGCTTCAACGCAAGACTCCAATGCTAGCATCCTGGATGCCACAAGATTGTGCCCCCAAAAAAGCTGTAACTTTCCTTTCTTTCACTTTGAAACTCATGAGCTTAAAACGCAATACTTTCCGCTCTCCTCTAATGCTACTGGATTGCAACATTCAGTCAATTCTTTCTAAGGAGTAGAGCAATCGACAGAAGAAAGTTCGCTCCCAATAAAAAGTTCTCAATCCAGGCGCAGCAGATTGACAAATCGTCTTACAAGCTGCAGCCGACTAGTAATACATATAAAATACTCGATTTAAAAGATGTGCTGGAAGCAAAAGCGATAACAAAAAGATCGCTGTGACGCCTATGCAAAACTTGGTAAACAATTTACAAATGAACGAGACAACAAAACCAAAACGCAGCAATTTACTTACGAATTTATTTTCGAAAATGCATGTAAATTCATTCCGACCTACTCATGCAAAGGACAATTGGTGTTGAGACTCGTGCACATCTTGACATTCACACGTAATGCTGTCAATCTACAGACAGTGATATATAGTAGTAGAATTCCCTGTGCGAGCTTTGTATTCCTCTCCGCAACGGACGCACGCGACATCGAAATCAGCGAAGCTGACGGTCGCCGAGCATCAGGCATCTGTACCACGAATACACTGCTATTTACCTCGGGTCGTCAATTAAAGACATACCACCTCGCTTGGTGGACCTGCCCGGGTCTGGTCACCCAATTAGCCAGCTCGTATGGAATGTGTTCCCTTTACACTATTGTTATACAACTATTACCTCCCTATATATGTTCCACTGTATCGAAGATACTGTGTTACCTTTTCCTATCTCTCTCTGCTCGGTTGCAGCCTGCCGCCAGTGGGCTTCGCACATTACGGAACCGGAATATAAAAAAAATCAACAGGGAGGAAAAAAAAGATTAAGTTAAGCCAAACCAGAAACGTGTAGGTATACCTATTACCTTGTAAGATGCTGGAATTGGGATTGGAAGTCACGCTATCCAGCCGCTGAGCCAGCTCGAAATTACAAATAAAGTCCACAAGATTTAGCCGGATACAGGATATTGACTGTTGGCGCTAGAAAAGAATCTGGCGAAAGGAAAAGGTGCACTATGTATGAAAAGGAAAGGGGAGAAATACCTAGTATTGAGGTAGACGAAATCAAGGTATGAGATTCCCTAACTAATGAAGCTTTCTCGAATGAGGGTGAGAATTTGTCTGGCTCACTAATGAGTCTTTAAGGCATCATACCCAACAAAATTGCAGAGTATTCAAGCTTACCCGTCTCCTTCAATTGCTCTATGCATTAAAACAAAAAGGCCGCGTAGCTTTTAAAGTTATTTTTTTAATTACTTTAACGAAACTGACTGGAAGTACTGTTTAGGATCCTTTTTTCGCTCACTTACCTGGGAAATTTAGTCCCAAAGGCTCGCAAAAGCTTAAATCGAGCTTGAAGACCTATGGGAAGACCTATGAAAGCTTCATACATGAACTGTAACAGGCACTTTAGGTTTTGTGCCATCATTTCAGTAGGGAAATGAAGCACAGCCTCCCCAGCCCGCTAAAGAAACCCTCCCTTGGCGTCCATTCTATTCAGAACTCGGTGATCAAGCATCAAGAGGAGCACACAAAAAAGGCTGAATCCTCCCAACTGATTTTGTTGGGGGTTTTAACTCTATAGGGAATTGACTTCCCCATCAAACGCCTTTTTACTTGGGGCATCACAAGAGATGCTACGCTTGTGGGAGAGAATACGAGGACATTTTCTCCCTTCC
Organism: Lepidurus packardi; assembly: GCA_023053545.1. Lineage (NCBI taxonomy): Eukaryota > Metazoa > Arthropoda > Branchiopoda > Notostraca > Triopsidae > Lepidurus > Lepidurus packardi. The sequence continues at coordinate 6,329,429 of JAKZAN010000005.1, read as the reverse complement.
ATCTTTCCGTATTAGCCTGTCTCTGTATATGCCCGTAAAGCTGAACACAAAACTGATCTTTATTGGCCCTTATCTCGCTTTTGTCTGACGTAATCCTGGGGTAACGAGAAGAGGTCGAATGAAATTTGCTAGTACCTATACAAAAATGAAACCTGAATGACACTGACAGGGCTAATCGTCTAAATGTTTAGCCCTCAATCCAAATAATTAACCTCCCCAGAAAGCCGACAGATTTCCATTCTCCTGGAAATGAAGCCAAAAAAAGTTGAAAAGGTAAGCCACAAATCAAATACTGTGAAAACGGAGGGGGTTTTAGCTCTGCAAATGTAAGACAATTTGATGCAAATTGGCTGACAATTCATTACCAAAACCCAAATCAAAAAGTCGGTTAAAATGCAAATCTAGCATGATTAAACAGCAGCTGGTTTTGCATTTTAACGAGCCCGTTGCTGCAAACGAAAAACCGAAACAAAAACGAACTTTATTGATTCAATGAGCTGATCCTAAACGTTTGCGCTTGTGTCACATTGTACAGCTTAGAAAGCCAAAAAGATAAAGATAAAAAGAAAAAATCCGTGCTAGTTAACATGACCGATAAGCGATGGTATTTTCAGGAAAATCCTAGCAAATGAACCAGATTCGTGTCCCCCGAATTGCTCCAACTATTTTCCGTACCGGCATCTGCCATGTTTTAAGCGATAAGGAGTAACTTAGCAACTCATCAGGGTTCCATACATGCTGCCATATGGCTTTTTTGGCTATCAACAACCTGCGAGCTAAAATAAGTGCTTCCTTATGTCAATTGAGGGGGAAAATTACAACACGTATAGATATCGTTACGTTACTGCAAAGGGGTTTTACCTAACGCTTATATGAAGTTCAGATTTTTAAAAATAAATCAACTCTCTAGACGAACTCGAACCAGGCTCTTAAGTTATTATGCGGTCAGTAGCAACACGGTTAATGAACACGATGTAGAGTACGACAAAACAAAACAAAAAAGGAAGAAGGAAACCTGTTACGTCCTGCACAAGGCAATAGGTACTAGGGAGAATCAACCAGTGAAGCAAATAGCGAAAAAAGTATGCCAGCTTTCACAAGGACGTAGGTTGCCCAAGACACCCTTATGTCCATACTGAAAGTGGAAATAATACGCGCAGGTTAACCACAGTGAAAGTTGTGGGTCCAACTTGTTGCTTTGCCGGCTCTGAAGGCTTGGAAAACCGTCTGGTTTAGAAACAAACTAGCTACGTATGGTATATAGGGATCCTGAGGCGATATTTTTTAGACAAACTATATATTTTGCGAATATAAAACAGTACAAATCCGAATACTTGTTGCATAAAAGATGGTGCTTTGGATGAAGGGAATAGAAGGCATGAAAAAAGACAGAAAGTCCTTTGATAAACTATTTTTAAGCATGAGGAGGAGAGAGTAAAAGACTCGGTCCAGTTGCTTCAACTGCTTCTTTTAAAGCCGGACTAGATCCAATAGCCCGGAAAACAGCGATCACTGTGTCAGTGTCGAATGGACATCTCGAAAAAGCTTTGGCGCAAATCTCTTCGTTTTTAGCTGTGGATCCCAAATACGCTGCGTACTGGAATACGCCTCGTCCTTTAGCTGTCTTGCTGCCCGAAGCTGTAGTGGGAACAGGTTTGCCTCTGTGGGAAAAGGAACACGTCAGATAAACGTCGGAAAACGCAAATAGAATCTCGACACTTTCCCTTTCGCGGTATTGAGCGTAAGGAAAGCCATGAAAGGGCATTTCAAATGTGTGTTACTGTCACTTACAGGAACATAGACTTGAGTATGAGTTCTTCGGGAAGTAAGTCAGCCTCAGGCCGTCGATGTAATTCGCAAATTAGGCGACTTCCACAGCCGAATTTGTCTGCTTGTACTGCCGTGTCCAAATAGAAATCAATGGCTTTGTCTTTGTCCTTCTCTGCGTACTCCAACAGTGCAAAATCCACCTTGTCGACGGAATCTTTTGCTTCTTTTCTGCTTGCTAGGGGAGTATCCTATAAACGGAGACTTTACTTTAGTAAATTGTGCAATTTTAACCTAGTAATTGATAAAAAATCACTCAAAATATACTTACTGTGGTTAAGTCGTCTTCTGAGCGCTTTATGCGGTCAACAGGCAACGCAAGGCACAAATTTGCGGCGTAGCAAGCCACCAAACACGCTGCCATGAAAAACTTCATTTTCTCTAGAGAATTCTGAAAAAAACTTGCTAGAATATGGGATACGAAGAACGTCCAAGATCGAGTTGGGTTCTAGGGACACTGAAATTCGCTGTGGAGCTTAAGTACTGAAGGCAACAAAAAGGTCTTCGGTGCTGATTGGTGTTCTATGTTCCAGATAGTTGGTTTTCTCGAAGAGAATGATTTTCCACTACTGCGGCTGTGTTTACAAACCCGAGAAGAAACTACCCAGGATTGTCGCCTTCCCACGTCCATCCTACAAGCAGCAGCAGCGAAAGTGAAAGTTTTCTTCGCATCAAGGCTTTTCGTCCGTACCCTAACCCACCTTTAGATCTCTATTTCTCGACTGCGTTTCGAGAGACTAATTCCACCGACAAGTTCTAAGCCTCTTTTTATTGTTCACTAAATTCAAAATAAGTCCAAGGGAAAGTGAAGAAAACAAAACTAAACGTTTTCAACTTAGACAACCTATGTACGGTTGAAAACTCCCCTACTTTTTTGGCCCAGGTATCGAAAAATTGCCAAATAACAGCGGGCTCCAATTAGCCCTGAACCTGTTCTCTTTTGTCCGGTTCCGAAACCGACTTTCACTTTCGCCGACGCCCACTTTCGGACCTGACCCTGACGAGAAAGTTGCAACCTACTGCAAATAAACACACAACTAAATTAAGGATAACCTTTGGCTTAAGACAGTAAGCTTAAGAAAATTAGCTGAATTAGTGAAAATTAGTTTTGCACTTTCTTAAGCCGTGATACAAACTCTTAAGTAACGCACAAAATAGCCAAATCATCTTAGAAATATATCGAGTCTCCCTTGACTTCGGCTTTTAAGACCCTACAAAATGCTATTTTTCAACTAAAAATGCTCCAATAATGTTATGCTCCAATGAAACTTAAACAAAGTCCGACTTTTATTCGAACAGTAGTAGCTAACCTGTATTTATTTAAAGTAGATAACCTGTTCTAGGGTCTTGAACGCAGGAGTTAAGTCGAGGAAACTCGACATCTTTCTAAACAGTTTATAAAGTACCTTCGATTTCTAAGATTTGGGTTGCCTGATCTTTTAGTTTGGAAATTCAAGCAAGAGCAAACCATAACATGTTCTTCGTCCTTGACCTATTTTCCTTAGGCCTGTTCGTGTTGTTTTCTGTAATTCCGGCAGTTAGTTCTTTTTAGAAAGCTGCGTATTGTGTTGTTTTCCGTCTTTAGCTCTGGGCATCAAGGAGCTACATAGAGTCATAAAAAGAATACAAACAAAAAATAAACCGTACAGTCTAAATGTCTGATAGCTTCGAGTTAATCTTTATAATAAGTGGAGTAAGATATTAAAATAAAGACTAACCTAGGGGAGGAAAGTAGAAAGTATTGTAATAAAAATCACTGTAATAAAAAATAACTTGAAAAAATGGTCGGGGAATTTTTCACGGAAATTGATACGCCACCAAAAAGTAAAGAAAGCTTCCGCTTTTGGTAAACCGGTAACCAAAGTTTGTGCATGTAACTCAACGGGACTGACAAGGGAGTCAACTTGGCTTGGCTCGTCTCCCGATCCGTCCGTCCGTGAACCGTTGAACAAATTAAAGGCGGTAGTTAGTATGCGTCGTATTCCCATGTGTTGTTCCAGACAATGGAAAGTACCGCCACTTAAAAAAATTAAGGCAAGCCGGACATTTATGGAATGATGCAACTGATGAGCTAGGTGCACAGCGAGAGACCCAAGTTTCACTTATAGTCTGGCAAATAACCAATGCCTACGTTTTCTTCAGGAGAAAAGGAAAAAGTCTTGAGCTCCTCGCTCCTTTTTTAATCGCAAATCTCTCCTTAACTACGCGGTACATTTTCGTAGCTAATAAACATTCACCTCTAGTCTTGGCCTGACTGCACAACATATGGAGAAAACCTATTACAATACACCCATTAGCATATTTTCTTTCGAGTTTCTTAGAGACGAAGAAAACGCACGCATAAGGATGCGTACCAGGAAGCTGTAGGATAAGTTATATTCATTACCTGTCTAAAACCAGCGAGTTGCGAGTTAAAGCACGTATAATAATAAAGTGACATTCTTTCGTACGAGGATTTTTTTTTCTGCGGAGCGGGGTTTATAGGTTTCGAACCTGACAAGACAACTTACTTAGAAACCAACAGAGGGCAGGATAAAAACTCATTTAATCTACTTAAACAGGTGGGTTCCTGCTGTGGCGGCAAGCAAAAGGAATTCGCCTTGTAGGTGCAGATGCCCCAGGATGCCAGCTCAACAAACAAAATGAGACATGAAATTGTTTTTTTCTACAATTAAAGAGAAGGGATATCTGAATTACGTTGGCTTAATCCTTAGGACGACTTTACATACTGTATTACATTGCAGCAATAGCTTCTTCCTAGCAAAGCAGGTTATATGTCCTTTACATACACTAAAATTTTATACGGCTTTATTACCATGCCTGTGCATACCAACGTAGGAGAATTAAAAAGGAAAAACTGTAGTCTCAGTATGGGTTGGAGGTATAGGGCAATATTATGTTCTTAAGTACAAACCCGCTATAGGTATTTATAGATCAAGGGAGACCATACAATATGCTTGCCTCGTTGACACTGAAGACACTGACATTAATCACCCTCTTTATTAAAACCAACAAAACATGCTCTCTCGTAACAAAGGCCTCCGTGATGTTTACGCTCGCAGCAAGCGGCCACTGTTTAAGTCGTATGATCACCATTGGTAAAAAAAAAAGAGAAATTGACTGTTTGCTTATAATCTTAAGTGCAACTACGAAATGCACTGTTTTTTTCTAATTAGTTGTCAATTCTAAGTTTTTTCTTGTCACTTCTAATTAGTTCAAAAGCAGGAAGGAGGGATTGTAACGGTCAAGTCACAAATACATACTTTCTAGATCAAATATACTGCAAAAAATTCCCATACCTGGTACTTTTTATAACAATAAAAAATGTGTCAAAATATAGACAAATTTCAAATTAATATTCTAAAGTTTTATTTAGAGTTCGGTTCACACCAAACATTTGAAGAAACAAACTAAATATTGTAAACGGCGCTATAATTAGGTTACCGTGGGGAAAAGCTATTTATAGATATACGGTGAAGGTTACATATTTACATAATCACGCACTCTATGACTGGAAGGGTTTTGACTTTCGTAACCAGAGAAGGGAAATCAGGTTGCTGTAACATAACTAAAATTGTCTTAAATAATATAGCTCAACCTGCGTTACGTAAATACGGGAAATGCAAAGGCATTGTAGGTGTGGATAGAATAACCAACGGCAAAAAAAACTGATACATTCGGTACACTTCAGGCCAATGAGAATAGGAGCACACTCTAATAATATACCAGTTTGTTATACCTCAGTGGTGCTACAAAAACCTTTGATAAAGAAAAGAGAGCTTACGCAAGAAACTTGGGAGGTAATAACACCTCCCTTCCGGACTGGTCATTGTTGCGCTGGACATGTAATTCTAATCCGGAACTGTTCACACGAAATAATATTTTACACTACAGAAGGTTCACGCGAAGTGAAAACCACCAGATAATAAGCTAACAGCAGAAATACCCCACTTTTACTTTGCAAAAAGACAGACTTCCATATAGCTTACTACATTAGACAATGGCTGCATCATGTGTCTACGTCTCGTTTGCCAATGTCTGGTGTGCCAACGCGGGTCAACGCTCAAATAACGAGGGAGCTGCTCATAGGTCATAGCTACACGGATTTGGTTTCACTTGATCTACAGACTTGGCCACATTGCTTAAACGATAGAAGTAAAGAGTCCAACAGAGTTAGCGATAGCAAAAATCGTGTACTAAAAATATTCTTTCGCAGTGGTGTCAAAAATCACCGAAACTAAGAGCTAGAAATCAAAAGTAAATTTGAATTTCTAAGCAGACTTGTTGCCACGGTGTATCCCAAAATTTCACCATATGTACTCGAAGAAAGTGGGAAAGAGAAAACCGGAATATGACCCATTTCGTAGTTTTTTCGGAAATAAGGTTGTACCAAGCTTCTTATATGACTTGCTAATCCACAAGTCCGAGCGATACGGGGCATTCAATCTGCACACGAGAAAAAACAGAACAAAACAAAAACAAAACTCAACGGAATGCGAGGTCTTTATAACTCCTTAGTGCCGCAGCTTCCGCACTTGACGTAGTGGGGGAACTGACAAATATTATTTAACACATTTTTAAATTTTTTTATTTATATTCAAGAGCAGGAACACAACTGAAACTTACCGAAAGAGACTGAGTTTGATCCTATCAAGGTACGTATCGAGGTACTTCCCGAGTTTCCATGTACCAATTCTCATTACGATTGTCTTTAGTCACCCCATGCCCGACTTATGGGTCACAGAAAAACCTTGTGATACCACTATTATTTAAAATCTAAAATCCACCATAAGCTTCCGCCCGTTGATGGTTATTTATTAGCCAATTAATCGATTACAAGGTACTAAATAAAACTTAATTCATGGACAAGGGGAGGTGTATGCCTCTCTTTAATCCAGGGGAATTTATCATGGTGTGAGTTCTCTTATCACTATGCTAACAAATTAAACATGTTCTATTCTTGACTCCATTTCACACCATTCTGCTAACGCAGTAACTGCACTTCGTCAAAGGTCATCAGGCCCCAGGTGAAGGTGAGATTCATTCAAGACATCAAGACTTTGTGAACACATTATTTTCCCCAACTCTTGTTTATTCTGGTGCTAGTTGCGAAGGTGCGAAAGTGAATATTTTTTACAAACTTTCTAGATTCTACTTATAAGTTGCGAATAATTTTGTTGTCATTCGAAAAAAATAGTCGACTGCCGAGTTACTTTTTCCGCAATTTGTGCCAATATGCTGTTTTTTCTGACCTTGATCAACTACAAAAGGTTGAGTAATGCAAGAATAATACAAGCAAAAATGGTTTACGTCACATATCTATTGTAAAAAATTATAATACTTTTCAGTATACACTGTAAAAGTTATTGTAATTGTACAATACATTATGATTATTGCTTTAGTTTCCAAATCATCACATATTCGACACAGTTATATTTGTACTTTTACAAAGTATATTTTCTAGCATATTCTTTTTATTGCAATCAAAGTTTTCACTGCAATTTTAAAAATATTTTATTGCCATGAAAGGTAAGCACCATGTACCAGAACTTTTTCGCTGTCTTAACAGTTTATTCTGAGAGCGTGACCATAGCTGAAATCTTACCATTCTCCTATTTGATCGCTGTAAACAGCGAGAGAACAGTTCTACTATCCATAAACGTAAAAACCAAAAAACTACCGCGAAACCAATGTCCGACGGTATACAAGTTTACCCTTTCCGCGGTAATACAAATTTCCCCGTGTGAAATGCAATAAAAGAATTGCGAATAAGGAAGTGACTAGTAAAGTAGGCACTATTCTCTAGGGATACTTTCGAGAAAAGCACTTCGATACATGTAGTCCAACTAAAACAAGCCTTTTTTGTTAAATGACGATTAAAATCTGACCAAAAATGATCTCACCCGCTGCTCGTAGTAAGTCGAAAAGAAGTCGGTGAATAAGCAAATGACAAACGGAATTGCAACAGTTCTTAACCTACAGAAAGAAAAAGTTCCTACCAAACAGGGATACAAAGGAGTGAACCCTGTTTGCTAAGCAATCTGACCGTTTGTTACGGCAAAAATTTCTCCAACTGCAATCGCGCGAAAATTGGCAAATAATCAAGTGACTCGCTGGAATTCAAGAAATGATGAAACATCATATAAGACGTTATGTAGACCAAAGGGAAAGGGAGATCCTCGAACACAATTGTGTATGAAAGGAGTCACAGAGCCACAAATTTCAGTTATTATCTCTAAGTGAGCAGACACATAAACTGAATACAGAGTAGCGTGCGGTGCTGCGCGGAAACCTGGATCCACACTATGTGTATCCACTTCTTTTTTCTTAGAACGTTATACAAACAAACTTTCAGTTCCTACAGTTTGCTGATTTACTAACTTTGGCATGTATTCTTTTAGCACATTTTAATGTTATTCGTTAATGTTCTCTGTACTTCGTTAGACAAGCACCAGGAAAGACCTGGCAGAGCTTAATCGTATGCTGAAAAAGAGGCAGTTTAAACTTTCGCGAAATCTATCTGAAGCAACATTAATAAAGCCGGTCTCAATGCTAACTGCTAACCTAATATACGAAAAAAGCAACAAATATTCCCTTTATCATAAATGATAAGCATCATAATTGAACGAAGAGATTTCCACATTTCCTAAAAATCCCCACACCCCCCGAAAGAAAGCTACTTTCATTTCGACTTGTCAAAAATTCGCGCAGGACACGGTTGCTTACCATCGAAAGTTGCATCTCAGCTGACGCTGGTTCATGTCACGAGTAATAGCCAAGTCTATGTACTTCTTCTTCACAGCACAGCGAATGACAGGGGTTATATAATCAAGGCCCGAAGACATTGCGTGTTCGTTAAATGACAGGAAACGATTCCAAAAACACGGTCATTTTTTGTCATCATGGGTGAGACGTAGAAACCTACCGAAACACAAACTTCCAATCGTGAGGACAATCTCATCACTTATGTAAAAGCAATAATATAATTTAGAAAGCAAAAGTAATCTTTTTTGCTCATCCTTGGCTAACTCTTCTTGCTTTCCCTAAAATTATCCCGAATGCTAAGGCCAATACCTCCTACGCAAATCCCAACAGACCAATAGAGACATGTCAAAGAGCAATGCTACGAACCAGTTGAAACCGGAATACGAAAATACACGATACGTCAGGTGAACGTTTGCTGCAGCCGCGAAATTTTCTGTATGCATCAGAGGAGAAAGAGATAAGCAATGGGCGTGTCGTATTACTTGTTCTTCTCTCTGAGCTCGCTGTATAGGTCACTAGTAAGGATAAGCAAAGGTAAGCGTTCCGTGTTATGCCAAGATCACGAGATACCCTCGGATCACGGAGGAAGAAGCCATTACAGCATCTTCCACGCAACTTTTCCTACCGTGCTTTCTCCTCTGTATGCACAATGCCAACCAGCGAAAAAGAACTAACCCTCACCTCACCAGCATCCCTTTTAAACTTACACTTTCTTAGATACATTTAGTTCAAGAGAAACGGAAATGCCAGCAAATTAAGCACGAAATTTTTTCATACACTTCTCCTTTAATCCCTTCAAACTGAATGCGCTATGGACATGCAAACTTGTATTATCCATTATCTTTGCTTCCTCGAACGTTTCTTTTGCTAAAAATAACAGTCTAATATGAGAAAAACAGACAATATACTTGTTTTCGTTTTCTAGTAATAATTGTAATACCATAAAGGGGAAAAACTCTAAACTTTGGGAGAAAGCTCTTTGAACCCAAGGTCCTGGTCAAAGAATGAGAAAAGTAAGAGGTACATCCAAAAGCCGATCGTCTGAACCATCGTGGTTGTCTGAGATAGGTAACCTGGATCTACCCCAGGTACAGTACTAGCCAGGCTAAAAGGTGGGGATGAATAAGCAGGCAGGCATTCTGCCAGGTTTAACGAATTCAGAGTAGCCAAGAACAGGAAGAAGGCGAAAGGTGAAAAGTTTCACCTGTGTTCGTTACCACGTCTGACGGAAGGATGGAGAAAGATGACATCAAAAAACGCACGTATGCCTTACCTCAGGTTGAATACATAACTTCTCACCAATCCGCCAACCGGTTGAAGAAATCGACCCAATGATGTTACTTGTTACAAGGCGCAAGAAACCCCCTTCACTCTCTATAAGCGAAAGGGAAAGAAATCCTCAGCTATAGACATACACAACGAACACCATTTCCTTAGCTCCAAGCTCTAGGTCTGGGGGGTGACGATTCCGACCCTCCATACCAACTTGTAGATATAAAAGAGCAGTGGACTTCCCCAAACATCATTCACATCTCTTTCAACCTCTCAAAGTCTTGTTGGGTCCAACTCAGCTTGTAAAGAATTTAAAATTAAGCTTTCCTAGTGAATTAACTTGAACCTAAAATCAAATTTTCCGTTTCGCAAATTGCAATTTCGTCAAAAATCGGCAAGCTCGTTCCGCAATATACACCTACCACGGTTCACTTTGCGTTAGTGAAGTTGTAAACTTAAAGTGCATATACCCTTCAGTCAGGTACGGTACAATTGTTACAAAAATTATCTTCATTATAAAATTATTAACTTTGCTTTAAAGCCATTACTGATAGTTGCATTTTTAATGAATTTGGGCATTCCTGTAATTTTCGTGTAATTAAGCGTTAAAAAATTTAAAAACAAGAACGGTACAGTTCTTTTAAATAAATTCCCTACTAAAAAAATTTTCCGATTCAATAAATTAAAAATCATTCATGTTTAATAGCAGTAATTCACTTTGTAATCTGTTCATTTGTGACCTTTAGTAAGCGCCGCCAAGATGCGTCTTTCGCTGCTCTTAATCGCCACGTTGGTGGCCATGGTATCAGTTCATATGACGAGCAGTGTGGTGGTTACCAAATTCTCGCTGGTCAAGTCAGCCACTGCTCTAGCGATAGTCGGTGGTTTACCTTCCGTAACTCCGTTTAAACTCATAAAATTCAAAAAGCTCAAGCTAGCTTTGGGTGCCAAAGCTCTGTTCTTGGCCCTGAAGTTGCCGAAGCTTGCCAAACTTAAAGCTCTAAAGCTCCTGCTCCTGAAAGGCAGTCTCCTCAAACCTTTCCTTCCAATTAAAGTTCTGCTTATCGGAGCAGCCATGTTAGCTACCGGCACCGGCTTAGCCATCGCGGCTGGCGTCCTGATCAAGAAACTGAAAAAGGCAGAAGAAGAAGAAGAAGAATACGAGTATGAAACCCCCTACGAACCTACTTACAACTCTTACGAACCAGCAGCCCCTTCAACTTCGTATGGTGCCCCCGCCTACTCTCCACCAGCGCCTATCTCCCAGTACGCCCCTGCTCCTCCTGCATCTTACAACTCGTTGCCACTTTCCTACGCCCCAATTGCTCCTGTCGCTCAACAAACTTACTCTAACCCTATAAATCCAACTTACCCTGAACCAGCAGGCACTTCGCATGTCTACAAACGAAGCGCTACTCTCGAAGACGAGTTCGCCGTCATTTCATCTGAAAACTTGCACACAATGCGTACCAAGCGCAACACCGATGATGATGATGATGAAGACGAGGACGAGGTTGAAGACAACGACGTTGACTATGCCAGCTTGGATTCTATCGAAAGATCTGAAATTGCTGATGAGTACTTCTACATGGCCGCTGAGATGGATCAGCAAGGTTGTGCACGCAAAGCAGTTTGCGAAGTGTTCCACAAACAGTACAGTCAGCTGACTTTGGAAGAGAAAATCATGCGACACATGTTCGGGTAAGTTTTCGCACGACTTTCTATTGTAAAACTGTAACAAAATCCCTACGAAGCAAATAACTTAAACGCGATAATTGGTTGCTTTCTTTTCCTACTTTTTTTCTAATTAGCCCCACTCTCACTCTTCCGCGTTCGGATGAGCTAGAGACGGCAAGAGGCATCTTCCGCCAAGCTGCCTACTACGGCGTGACTACTTCAGCCATCCCGACCTCCTGCTCCCAGGCGTATGCTAGTTGTCCATACAACAGTAACTCGCTTTTCAGCAACTTGTACCAAACCGGAATTGCAACCAACTCCTTATGAGACCGCCGAAAAGAAAAGGATATCACGACAGGCACGAAGTTCAGAAGGTAAAAAATGCCCACGGAACGCTTGCCTCGTGTGAAATCAATCGAGCATTTCTCACAAGTCACGTTCTTAAAGCGCTGTACGTACATTTATATTTTTAAGACTCATAAAGTATCGTAGCTAAAGCAAAGAGTTCGGGTGAGGACAGTCTAATCTCAGATATGCCGTAAACTGTCGTAACTGCTCAGAATCACTTCTCGTAACTTTAGTAGATAATCAAACTAGCTACATTGTCCTTTTTTATATTTTTTGGGGTCCTATGTCTATAGCAAATTATTCCAGGTACCAATTATCGCATCATTGACTTATGATCATTACGTCATGTTCAAACGCACTCATGTGTAGATTTTATATAGGAAAGAAATGAAAGGCTAGAATGGTTATGTGTGGAAGGAATTTTGTATTTTGCAGTGGATTGTAATATAATACAGCCCATATCTCTAAAACCGTTTTTCTTCCTTTTCGCTCCATTGGAGTTCCACTACAGCACTTTTCATGACGATTTCTCTGGCAAATCTTACAGCCCACAATGGTAATGCCCATGCCAGAAAACGCATGGGAAACTATCTTGTTAACCCGTAATAAGTATCATCCAAAAAGACTCAAGAGCGAATTTGCATATGCCATAGGCTTCACATCAGGATGAGACTAAAATGCAAAAAAAGCCAGTTGTGAATACTTGTAACATTCTCTGCAACAAAGATTTCCTTACAACTGCTTCGTAGGAGGTAAAGTTCGGTTTGAGGTCTTTACCGTTCATCGTGATGAATGCTCCCTTGTTTCCCATCGTGTCACTGCGAAAAGTAAAAGCAGATACACGCAAGAGTCAAATTACGTTTTAACGACCAAAAAAAGCAGAAATTAAGACTTCCTCCGATTTCTAAACGACAACCACAGTACGTAGCAAATATAAACCTATATCCTATGGCGACAACTTTATGGGAAAAGTTTAAAACAGTTGATGGTACCGAAAGAATAGGATTGAAGTGGTAATACGAAGTAAAAGCCAAAGAGATTAGGAAGAGAAACTGACCAGTAATTAGGTGCGGAGAAGACCGTGATGCATTTGCCCTCATGCATAATCTCATAACCTTCTGCTTTCACTTCATGACTTCGGATAATATAATCAAGTTTGTTAAGCTCTAGAAACTTGTAGGTTACGTCAGGTCCAAATTGGACCCCAACGCCTCTTTTACTCGGGGCGCGGCCATTCTGGGGTTGCGGGTCTGACCACAGCAATTCGCACATGATTCCTTTGAGAAAAAAATATGTAGGGCAAGTGCTTAGTTTCTCTGTTAAATTATGCAACCTTCCTGCTTTTCTTTTACCTTCATCAGGCGGTTGTCGATTTCTTTCCGTCTTCCGAATATCATCTAAGGTAACGTCATCCTTGGCAAACAAACCTCCGTGCATAACCTTTCAATATAGCACGTACGACATTTAGGATCGTGAGACATTCCAGGATAACAAATTAAGACATACGAGAACCCGCTTGTTTATACTGTGGCACAGCGGCAGTAAATTAAAGACTTCTGTGAATAACTCTGCCATCTGGGTCGAATACTTGGCTTTCACTTCGCCCTCGAAGCCATACATCTGGTTCATGGTGTGACTCTCGTGATTACCTTAGATTCATAATGATAGTTCAATAATAGCTTTCTGGTTTCGGGCTTTTAAAAAACAAACAGGCTTCCCTTACCTCTAGCCATGAAGAAGTGGCTGGGGTACAGGAGTTTGTAACTAAATAACGTAAATATACATTCAACCGAGAAGGATCCTCTGTCCACGAAATCACCATTAAAGAGCTGTAGGGAGATAAACAGTTTACTTAATGTATGAAACAGAGGGCTATAAAAAGGGAACATACGTAAGGGTTAGATTCTGACGGCAGTCCGTTGAGCTTAAAAACGTTCATGAGGTCGTAAAATTGGCCATGAATGTCGCCGCAAACCGTAAATTTGCCATCTTCTGGAACGCTGATATCAACCATACTGGGCTGGTTTCTGAAGAACTGTTTCGCATCGACTAGAATCTAGTTCCAAGAGGAAAATGCTAATCTAATTCCAACCCATCATGACAAACTTCATCACTCACCTTGTAGGCGTACTTTTTGTGCAACTTTTTTTGTTCTTTAAAGGCTTGGATGAGCTCCGTCACGAACTTGATCGTCACTTGACCCTTTTCTAATGCAGGGCCAATGTATTCGTCCTCGATAGCTTTAGAAAACGAATGTTTATCTAAGACGTGAAGGTGGCAATAATGCGGCTTAATTTACCCATGTTTTCGATGTCGATGGAATCAGCTATACTCTTTTTTACAGAATCTACTGAGATGGCTTTTTCGAATGCTTCCTTTTTGACAATTTTGTTGCATTCAGTGTACTTTAGTCGCGCATCTTTATCATTAGGTCGTGCTTTGGAAACCTTTGGAGAAGAACATGAACAACGAAGTTACGCGCTAGCGTTGCCTTTTTGAAAAAATAAGAAGAAAAGAAAACCTTACAGCTTCGTAATCCTTGAGAGCTAATTTATATTTTCCTAAAGCCATATAAGCGGCTGCTCTCCTATAGTAGCCTTTGACGTAGCTCTTATCCAGTTCAATGGCTTTGGAAGCATCTTGTAGTGCATAGCCGAAACATTCACAACGGACATATGCGAAACTGCGGTTGGCAAAATAGACGGAACTGGCAGGATTGCATTCGATGGCTTTGCTATAGAAATTGATAGCCTCGTTGTAATCTTGGTCTGTGGCGAAAGGAAATGTGATCAACATCCTTTAAAAATTATCATTCAAAACGGACACTCAAAATCCAACGACAAATGTGTAACAACTCGAAATTGAACGATCCTTACCGTAGGCTTTTATCGATTACACTATTTAAATAAGCCCCAGAGTTCCATCAGATGGTCAGTGAGTTAAACTTTAGCTTTCTCATGGCTCAAAACATTAACATTTTGCTATTAAAATAACTGTAGTGCAATAATATTCGTTGGCTGTTTGCTACTGTGGTCATACAAGGATCATCTGAATTAATGCAGCAGTAAAATAAGACATTCTTGTAAGGGACTTACTTTTGAAAAACTCATTGGCCTGCTCTTTTAGTTTTTCTGCCTCATGAATTTTGTCTTGACTTAGAGTCAGCCTATTTTCTTCATTAGTCATTATGGAGATCACACCTGCTATTCCACGTGCCAAAATTTTATTAATTTCGGTACAATCACAATGTTTTTTTTTTCACTTTCGACCACGAGCACTAGAAAGCACGATGTTCTGTCCCGTTTTTTGAACACACCCTCTACTAGAAAATGTCCGAGCCAGCCCGGATACAGCTCCTAAATTCTGGTCGATTTCTCGCATAGGAATGCGGCGCTAATTCTTATGTACCGTCTTGGGATTAACGAATTAACATGGGATTAATTTAACCTTCTAGGCTTGGCTTACTGGCTTAACGAATCTGTCTTTATATCGCTGCTTTCAGCGACAAACAAAATTGAATGATTTGATTTAAAGGTTTAAATACGGCTAACATTACAATGAAATGAAGATTTTAAAAAGGTCGCTTCGTCAAAGCTTGTTCGGTTCTAAATAGATCTTCACTCTCTAGAGAAAAATCTTTTTCCACAGAGAAAAATATATACTGTCTTAAATTGAAGGTATACCTTCAATAAATAAAGTACTAATAACCTTAGATAATGCCTTATTGTGTTTTCGGAGCCAAAATAGTTGCGATCTGGCCAAGTTGCCTCGACCTTTAACTATTATAAGAAAATTGCGTAACAAAACACAATAGCCATAAGTGTTAATGCTTTTTTCCACAAACTGCGATGTCCAAACTACAAAATTCGTGGCCAAATACGGGGCCAAAGAGTTGGGTCTAAATAGTACTGGGTTAAGGTAGCCAGGGACCGAATAGTGCGCGATGGAATAACAACCGCTCGTATAAAATGGCTACTTTGGACGATAAGTTGTTGGGTGAAAAATTAGATTACTATTGTAGCAGCAGTGAAGATGAGCGTGACGATGAAGATGAAAATCAAGGAACAAATGAAGAAGAAGGCAGAAATTTGACCGAACAAACGGAAGCAGAAGGACAAGGTGAAATAGAAGTTAATCCTTGGGAAGGTTCAAGTACAAACGTAAGCCATAGTCATAGACGAGGATGTGCACACAAAATTAAGCAGCTCCTAATAAAGCTTCGTTATTAATTTGCAGACTGGGCCGAAGGGGGTTATTAAAGATTTCCAGAGATTTAAGCAGCTGGAGAGGGAGCGGAAGGACGAAGAGGAAAGAGAAAGATTGGCACTTGTCAAAAAATTCTCCCTAACTTGCCAGAGCAAAGTATGTGCCTTAATACTTCGTAAACAATCGATGTAATTATCCTCCTGGTTTCTAGGCAGAAGAAGAAGCACAGAAAGCTAAGGACCAGGAATTAGAAGATGAATTCTCCGATATGATGTCCGACCCATATTTCCAACGCTATGTTCAGCAAAGAATGCAAGAAATGCTCAAGCAACAAAATCAAAGGTTGTGTAAATTTATTTTGAAAGCATAGCATTCATGTATAGTTAATTTTACTCTAGAAAGAGATTCAAAACCGTTAACGCTTTGAAGAATGGAAAAGAATTCCTCGAGGCGGTCGACAACGAAGAAAAAACCGTCACCGTAATTATTCTGCTTTTTGAATCGGTAAAACTGAGAATTCTCTTCAAGAACATAGTTAACGTGTGCGTTACAGGGTTCGAGCACTTGTGCAACTGCAGTGGAGAGTATCAAGAGTTTATGTTATGACTATCCCTTGGTAAAATGGTGTACCTTAAAAGCTTCCTCGGTTGGAGCTGCTCTTAGTCAAAAATTCGTAAGTGAAAAAGCAGTTCCGTTTCCTAAAGATCAATTAATGTTGAAAAAATATATAGTCAAAGGCTGGTGTACCAGCATTCCTAGTCTATAAAGCTGGCAGCATTGTGCATAACCTTGTCCGGATCACCGACCAATTAGGGGATGATTATTGTACTCAAGATCTCGAAAACTTTCTCATTGAGTAAGTTCTAAACTAACATTCAAGCCATTAATTTCATATATTGTCGAATTAGGCATGGCGTACTGGAGGATAGGACCTTAATTCCGTCAGCCATCAAAGAAGGAGTTGACGAAGACAGCGATTAAAAAGTGTGTATTTAGGGGGCAGTTATTTTGTATCGCCCGACGCAAGCTTTCTCACTTTTTCGTCCTGCTAACAAGGGACTAAAGAAAGTCGAGCCATATGTAAAGCTCCATCACGCGTTTTGTGTCCTCCAATGAAGCCGCTGGCGTGTACAAAGACGCAGCCTTCCAAACCGACCAAAGCATCCAGTTCTGCATCTCTTATTCCTCGCCAAGATTCCAACAACCCTTGTCTTCAAAAGAACACGAAAATACATAACAATTCTTAACCTAAAAATTGTTCATTCCTTACCTAAAACCAAACGAGCTAGGTTCAAGAGGAATTGTCTGCACTCGCCATTTTCCCGATTCATCCTTATAGATAACAAACTTGATCTGTCCTTCTATTCCCAGTTCTCTTTCAATGGCAAATAAGTGCTCTTTCCAAGGACACCCTCCTTCAGTAAATTCTATGATCGAACCTGAAGAATCCACCTAATTTGACACCTCTTATTACGATATGTAGAACAAGCTAGCAAAAGATACTTGTTGTCTGTTGCTCGCAGCTTTGAAGATCAATTCGCGGGCAGGCCACCAAACGTTTCTGTAATAGTTAACCCGATCCAAAAACTCACTTTGGACCAGTTTTAAGGCTTGTTGGAAGGCTTCTTCTATGTTAACGTTACTTTCATTCCACGCAGGGTTGTAATGGCTTACACGTGAGCTCAAATTAGTTGAGATGTTGTACCTAGTTAGAAAATGTTCAACTATAGAAATTTAATTAAGGTGATCGTTTTACCTTGAAGGACCATCATGAGTCGCAATTCCGTTGTCGATAGCATCGACTTCTTGCACAAAGTTATCATACACTTTCTCGTACACGGATTTCACTAGGGTATCACTTGCTTCACATGCAAACAAATGTGACAAAATCTTTTCACCAAAATGGCAGTAAATCAAACCAGCGCTCGACAACCGTGTTGTCCACTTGCTCCCTGGTTTTAAACTATCCATGGTTTCGACAAAAGTCCTGAAGGAATTGCAATAAAGCCCCGAATTCCAAGGAGTACCTTACGGAATACCTTTGATGATGGTCGTAGCGATGGTTAGCAGGATCAAAAACTCCCCCTACATCGACCACGATGGTGCATTTTTCCAAAGTCTCTGGATCTCTGGACCTCACAATTTGAGCATCTTGGTACTCCGGCAACAGTTTTAGCATAGCACACGCCAATACCTCATCGCAATGGAAGGTTCCGCTAATAACGATTTTATGAATAGCTAAAGTCTAACCAGCTTTGGAAGGGATATATACTTATGAGTTCCTATGGAAAGCATGTCTACAATTGTGACCGTAGTTGTACTGAACCGTTTTGTTGTGAAGTTGCGCAATGTAAAAGAAGTTTTGGGTAAAACCGTCTGCGTCAAGAAATTCCGGCAAAGTTGAAATCGCATATCTAGTCGTAATCAATACTTATAATTTGTTTGTGATTAATTCAAAAGCGGAGCCTTACGTTTAGTTACGTCAGTATTTGCAATGGCGGCGCGTGGGAAGGAAGTGTCTGTCGAAGTTGCTCCTTTGCGAAGCCTCGATGACTTCCTGTTGGAATCTGCAAGGTTCCAAGTACCTAATTTTAAAGATCTAGATAAATGGGGCAACCGCGTAGTACAAAACTTACTTTACTACCAATCCAATTACTTTCTGACAGCCTTGGTATGTTTCGCGTTAGTGGGGTAAGCGCATCAACAATATACCCCGGTCATTAATAGCTTTCGTCATGCCTCAGGCGTAGAGGGCTTTTTGAAAACAGGACAGCTGGAATTTATATGCAATCTCTCTTTTTCCTTCTTTCCTGAAGGTGCCTGCACCCAGCCAAAATGGTCAGCGGAGTTCTGGCAGTAATTGTGGCCTTTGGCCTAGTTTCTCTCGCCTCCAATGCACAGCCAGCCATCGCACAATTTAAGAAAAATCACCCCGTAATATGCCTCTTGGTTTCTTTGGCTGGAGCATACTTCCTGCTCTACATGCTGAGCTCTCTTCTCGTCTTCTTGTTGGGCATTTTCCTGCCCATCAGCGGTAATAACCACAAAATATGCAAAATATGTATCTATAAAAACGGGGTTTTCATCCTTAGTGATTTTCGTTCATGCTTCACTGCGTTTGAGGAATATAAAGAATAAGTTGATCAATAAGATGGAGCAGATCGGCATCGCCAAAACTACACCGATGGGTGTGCTGTTGGACGCCTTGGGATTGGAGATGGAGATAATCTCCTAATTATCCTTACTCCCTGCAACCCAGTGTTTCCTAACCTTTTACTTTCGCTTTATCTTAAGCTTTTCAATTAATGGTCTTAAAAGGTATTGAAAGTTCCTCGAAATTTTCCCCTTAAAAGTTTTTTGTATTGCTATATAGTTTTATGTGTACAGTTTACGCCCTCAATTTGCCCCATGCCCATGATAATGATGTAAGATGAATTTCCCTTCCTTACCAGGAATCTACCATTACAAAAGTCTGCTAAAAAATAGCACAATAGTTCTGGTTACGAAAGGCAGTTTTACAATTTGGATTTTGGCTTGGTAACGGCGTCCACTTCCTTTTGCAAGTCTTGGAGTTTCATGGCCAAACCCATGTTACCTTGTACTTTGAGTTTCCCCTGGAAGAAAAGTTTCTGAGGCTGCGCCTTTCCTGTGAGTAAATCTGACAAATCGCTGTCCGCGATCACTAGGGTAACGTCGGGACTGGGTCCTTTGCCTTCAAAAGATACCGATCCACTTCCGTTTTTAGCATCGACGATCCAAACTGCTTCTTTGCCACCTGGTCCGTTTTTCACTTTAAAAGCGAAAACTCCCTTAACTTTTTGGACTAGTCGAGCTCCATCAGCCTCTAATGCCACGGCAAATTGTCGAATAACTGGAGCAGATTTGAATTCGTCACTATTGTTATTCGTATCGTTGGACGGCATTTTCCTAAAAATCAAAAGATCCAAATGAATAAAGTAATACTTCCTGGATTTAAGAAAACTCTTATGGCTTCATACTTATTATCCGTAAACCCTTTTTTGTAGATCGCTAAAACCACTGCTCCACCCAATCCTGTAAATAATCAATAAGAAACACTAGTACAACGCGTAGTATTCAACTGTAACATAAATAATACTACCAAAGTAGTCTTATACAATACAATGTATGCATGAGTCCTTGAAATCAAAACCGCCTATGTCATTGACCGCCCCAAAAAACTCGTAACGCTAGGAAAACGTCAGAAAACCAAATCAAAAAGAAAGACAAAGAAATTTGGTATACATAATTTTCTCAATAAAAGAAAAAAACAGGGGGAGGGGGTTAGTGGAGAAGGCCTGCTCGGAGACGTGGCAAAAGCACTGAATCATGTTAAAATCGACTATAGGGCATTAAAGCCGGCACCTTTAGTATCATAATTACACGTGTGTTCAGTTAAGCCATAGTATCAAAATATAATTTTGCAAAATTCTATCTTAGAACAACGCTTACCAAAATAAAATCTTTCAAATATAATAGTGACTACTACTTTCGGACTTCATTAACGCAGTTACCGTAAGTAAGAGGCCTTAGCATGACCTTTTGCTTTTCGTCCACAGATGACGCCCAAGGGAGTGAAACAATGATTAAAAATAAAATCCTTATTGAAAATAAAATACATACAAAATAATTAATAAACAGCAATTTGAGTAGTAACAAAAAGCATTAAACCGATTCTCTTAACATACTCATATTATATACGTAAGATGCGTTGTAAATACATAAAACCAAAGAGCTTACCGATATTATGTTGCAAAGCGAATTTGGCGTTGGGTACTTGTCTGGGTCCAGCTTCTCCGCGCAGTTGCCAGCTTAATTCACAGCACTGGGCCAAGCCTATGCACAAAACAGCCGAGAATAAAAAAGAATACAGGCCTCACGATAAGAAGTTATCTAGCTGGTATAAGTGATAACTGGTCAGACTCTGTGATTATCACAATCTCACTAATATCCCCCCCCCCCCCAACTATATGTATAAATAGGCATACCAGTGGCTCCTAAAGGATGTCCTTTGGCAA
Source organism: Lepidurus packardi (assembly GCA_023053545.1). Lineage (NCBI taxonomy): Eukaryota > Metazoa > Arthropoda > Branchiopoda > Notostraca > Triopsidae > Lepidurus > Lepidurus packardi. The sequence goes on along the minus strand of JAKZAN010000005.1, from coordinate 6,308,298 downwards.
TTAATCCACCGCTCGGATTGACGACATACTTGCCGCCATAAGTGTTGTCGTTTCTATCGATGAATGCGCCAGTTTCCTCGGGCTTGCACAGCTGCAAGGCCGAGTAGACTAGCAACTCATTGCCGGAGAAACAATCGTGGCATTCAACTACGGAAATGTCAGTAGGACGTACTCCGGTCTTGGTATATAATCGCTCAGCTGCTTTGCAAGTCATATCGTACCCCACCTAACACAAGAAGTAAAGAAAGACACGAAGAATGTATGGCGTGGGCCAAACTTGTTGGATTATTCTTTTTTCTTACCATATTCATGCAGCTTTTTTGCTCGAACGAGGAAGAGAGGTCTGTACTCATTTCCATGCCGATAATTTCAACCGCTTGCTTTTCCAAGCCGTTCTTTTTGACAAAGTCTTCGGAAGCCAGAATAACAGCTGCAGCTCCGTCAGAGGTCGGACAGCACTGTAACTTTGTCAGTGGACCAGCCTCGGCCACCAGGGGGGCGTCGATGATTTCTTGCAAGGAAAAGCCTTTCTGAAACTGCGAGTTGGGATTGTTTTTGGAATGCTTGTGGTTCTTGTGAGCGATTTTAGCCAAGTGAATAGCTTTCGTCCCGTATTTCTTCATATGCTCTGCAGCGGCAGCTCCAAACATTTGGGCAGTGATGGGACCGGCTATAGCAGAAAGAAGAGTACGAATAACAATCGAAATAACTTTGGGTGAAATCACACCTGACAACCCCACTGTGTCTGCCAAAACTTCCACGTGGCGATCCATCGGATTCGTGCGGTCGTCATACTTAGAACGGAAGGGCAAATTTGTATACAAATTTAGCATACAGAGAAGCTGATTACTTTGGACATTAATGAACCTCGTTCCATTTTTTCGAAACCAAGAGCGAGGACGCAATCAGCAATTCCACCTGCCACTAACTGCTGGGCTAAAAATAAGGCAGAGGAGCCTGTAGAGCAGTTGTTGTTCACGTTATATATGGGAATGCCAGTCATTCCAAGTGGGTATAGCGCTCTTTGGCCGCACGTGGAATCCCCTACCAAAAGACAAAAGTACGCTAGAACACCTTATATCATATTCCGGAAGAAAAGCTAGTATTACCATAAACGTATCCTACACAAGCTTGCTGAATCTCATTGTATTTCATCTTGGCGTCTGCTAAAGCTTTGGTTACAGCCTCTTTGGTCATATCTGGGTAGTCAAAATCATCCCGGCTGCCAGGTTTTTCAAACTGCGAAACAGAAAACACGAAAATAAGTAATCCAACGGAAGCAGATTTAAGTTTTAACAAACTTTCATGTATACTGCAATTACCTTAGTCATTCCCACGCCGATAACATAGACCTTTCCAGACATGGTTTCAATTAATTGTTCAAACCAAAAAGTCCTAATTAAATAAAGTAAGTCCTAATTTATTCTTTTTAACGCAAGTTCACGTGACAAGTAATGGCTTTCTTGACGTTTGGAAAGAGTCCGCCTTTTAAACACGCCTACTTTCAACATAACAAAAACAAAAGCGTTATAAATCCCCACTTCTAAGCTTTAAAATTTAACCTTTCGTTAAAAACATTGTTTTAATATTTAGATCATATAATTATAGATAGATTAGAAGAAAAACGTTGTATTTAGATGACTACTTAATACGTAGTGTAGGTAGACTGTTGCTCGGTGGCAATGCGGCCCGGGCGCCACCATTGTATAGCTCCGCCACGGTGAAACGGCGTCTGCCAAAAGTTTTGTCCTCGTCTCTTAAGCTCTGTGTTTTTTTTCGTTTTGGCGCCTTACAATGCCATGAATAATTGGGTGAAGTTACTGGATTGGCGTCGAGTGTGTGATCTATCCATAGGATACAGTGTTTAACGTGTCCATTGCTCGTAAGTGCTGTCTTTTTTCATCCGGACCAGGCGGCTCTTGTGTCTGGTCTTCTCTGTTCTGTGTGCAGGTAGTGCCATCCATGGCTTGACGTTCTGTTTACATGCTTGCTCAGCCCCAGTTAGCCGGACTCCTGTTTTTAATTTAAGTCTTATCTACAAAATGCGTAGCTTCGAGACACCTATCATTATTGACTACCGTCTCTGTCTTGCTTCAATTTCCATTTCAAATTTTCTGCCCATCGTTCTCGGTTTGGCAGGGCCCTGGTCTAGCACGCCATGGTGGACGAAGTGGTAGACCGAACAACTAAGACTTCCATAACAAACCTCCGTAGAGAAACCTACATTATTTAACTCCAATCGAACATTCCTTCGATTTCGTTGTCTTAAACTAAAAATAAGAATATGTAGTTATTCTTATATATTCCCAACTGCCCATCCTGATTACAAGGACCTTTTTCCCCTTTCGAAGGGGGCGCGGATTAACATATAAAAGATTTACGAATGCTTGAGATGGCGCTAGATATTTTTTCCCTCAGTTTTTCCTTAAACATTCTTATCAGTTATCTAAATCCCGCCAAACCGAGAAATCGAGTCTAAAAAATCCAGAAAAGAAGAAGTAAGCAAATAAAGGAACAGAAAAAAATGGAACAAAACGCAAAGTTCCTGTTTCAGATAACGCAGGTGTCGTTTGTTTCTCCAATTATGTAATTAAGTATTTTTTGTCACTAATGTCGATTTAAGTGATTAAGGTAAAAATTAACAACAATCGTCGGTAAAAAAATAGACAATAAATCCTTTTTAGAAAAGATAAGTAAGCTGTAAAAGCTAGGGAAACGAAGATGTAGATCATAAAATATCTTGTGAAATACAGTGCTTTTGAACTTGGCCTAATCCTATATTTCTACTCCTTTTCATTTCTTAATGTAGGCGTAGTTGGTGATCGTCATGATGAATGGAGACGTGCCTGGTGTGCCCATCACCACTTTGGCGGGTATTGCGTCGCTCTCTGATTGTAAGTATTGTTTTCCGCGTTTTTCTCCACCTCGAAATTCCGAGCATCCGTACCAGGAAAGCGGGTCGTCCAATATTCAAGTGCTTTACAAGTCCGAAAATATATTTGTGTGTCCAGCGACCTAGAGTTGTTCTAGTAGACCCAAATTCAGGAGCTTTGACGTAAAAAAACGCCCTTCGTCTTGTCCCGTGCTGGTCCCGGTTAGTTTCACACCAGCCTGGCTGAGATCCCCCGATTTAGGGGCGGACCCGATTGACGAGGAACCGAAAGGAGAATCCATCGACTTGCCATTGATTATCAAAGGCCTTCAGCGTGGCAGATAGCGGCGTCCCCAAACTAAAGGAACAACTCTGCTCGGGGCGCAGACGCACCGCATAATAGAGAATCTTCTCTTTCCCTGTCCTAATATTCGTCACCTCTACCTTTTCCCTTTCGTTATTCCAGTTTCTGCCACATACCATTCCCTTACAAAACCACTGGATCCTTGGCCATCCTTTTCATCGCGTTTTCTCTCATTATATACGTTTCCAACGGGGCAGGTGAGCGTGAGAGAAACCCTCGGTTGGGGATTTCGAGTCCCATTCTACGCTCCTACAACTGTTTTTACTCCTAACTCCCCGCGGGACTTAATTAAGAAACCAACTAGTCCCACCATGCGCGAGAAACCCAGCTGATCTTAGTCCAAGACAAAAGAGGTACAGAAAGGCTTCATTTGCGTCCTATTCGGGCTTTGTTCTTTGAGGGAGCCAGCGTTTTACAACCTTGGTCGCGTGCTTCGGTCAAGAGAGGCCGTGGATAGAGAAAAATCTATGCGCAGCGTATAGTACGTGCGGGGAAAAGACGCGAGCGCTTCCCAAGCTGGAGAGAAATGGAAACCAGCTTCATTTCCTGGCTTTTTTGAATAGGAAAGCCCCGTTGGGCTCAGAACAGACGCGAAGTTGGGGACGTGGTTCTTGATGACGTCAGTCAGCCGCCACAACAACGCGAAAGTCACATGGGAAGGAACACGTGGTATTCGAGATTTGAAAAGTCACGTGTCTTCCCCTTCAGAGGTTTATATATATAAATTGCGAGATACTTTGGGAACGGATTTGAAGAGGATGATTGAAGTCTATCAAGTTGTAAATGTACTAAAAATGTACCGTGTTCTGTATTCCAGTGCTACCCGAAATGCCGCTCCCAGGACCTTTACCACAGGGACCAGGGCCGGGTCTTTCTGCCGGTCATAAATCCTTGTTATTTCATCCTCGCGTGGCCGAAGAAGCTCAGCGTTTATTGGCCACCCGTGATGAAGCATTATTACCCCAATTGCTCCAGTCCTTGGCCCATACTTCAGCCCAGCACATGTAAGATCACACGTCAAATACTTACGTTGTTTGATGTGTTGTAAGACGCTTTCATATTGCTTCTTAATTTAAATGTAGAGTACAAAGTTATATTTGTGTTGTTAGATACGTTGGAAGTTATCGCACGTTTTCGTAAAAATAATGTAGCAAAAATGGGTTACTTGAGTGATTTTTTTTTTTTTTAGAAATTAAAGATCAACCTTCTCCACAACAAATAAACTTGTTTCTTATATGGTGAAAACAGTTTCAGGAAAACGATTCATACGAAACCCCTTAAATAAAAGCACGACCTGAAGTGATATCAATTCAAGTGAAATAGCACTGCCAATCTGACTTTGATACAATGTAACATTGCCAGTTTACTTATGGGTTGCGTATTTACATGTAAACAACTTGCTACACTATATTTTTAGCGTGCTACAAATATACCCTGGAGTTTGTAGCATGTAGGAAGGAATTTTGCCGATTTTTTGTACGGCGGCCTCCAGTCCGCTTTCTGAATGTAGTAAATCTCGACCGATACTATTACCACAAGGGAACAGGTCAGAGTTTAGGACAAACATTTACGTCTGCCATCACAGTATATAGGTTTACCTATAAACTTATATACTGTATCCGTCATGTTCAATTTCGGGAATAAAAGAAAGTATCCTTAATGCATTAAGCGAAACGAGTTCTACATTAAAGTAAAAAGGCACTACTTGTTCCTAAAAAACCGGTGTATGTAACTACGCTTTAAGTGCTTTAATTAAGGTTCCCGTATACCTTAGCTCGGTATAGACGGTTAGCATGGGAAATTCGGAACAACTTTTTGACAAAACCAGTATGAAAAACCATTTCATGAAAAAATTCTATAACAGTAATCTTGAGCTTGCTAACAGGTACCGCACAACCAATGCAAATTTTTTCAGTTAGTAATTAATTAGCAATAAGCAAGTGAAGTTTGCAATTAAGAAGTACATTGCCTAAAAATATGTCCTTTGCTTGTGCTCTAGCTGCTAAAAAATCTGTTTGTTTTCGATTGCTTTCATATCCGACAAGCCGTTTTTGAGAAATCTTGTTCCGAAATTTCGACGACTTCATTTTAGATATTGTGCTGATAAAGCAAATTGTGGCCACAAGTTGCACTTTTCAGGATCAAAACAAGCGTAGAAACTTTGCCGGCATATAGCTACGTATTCTTTTTTTGCTTTCTTACGCAAGGCTTTGGAAAAACATTAACAAACATCAGTGCCATCTGTGATCGTTTCGCATCAATAAGCTAAGGTATACGGAAGCCTTAACAAAGGGTAGAAAGGCCTTAAATTTAGTGCTATAGAAAGCCCCAACGTGCAAATTCCCAATTCTTCGCAATTCTCTAAGGGGAAAATCAAAACTTTTCGTTCGCCATTGTAATGTTACCATTGGGATTTGTCACAACGAGTCAGTATCTTTTATTAAAAAAATATCTTTGTATCTACCATGCTAGATTTTTTCCCCCTAATAAATATTACGTATAAAACTTGTTTGCAACACGACACGCTTATATGCGCAACCCAGCTTACCTTGTGTAGGTTTTTAGGATCTAATCTTTTCTTCATTTTACGAGAACGAGAACAACCAACGTTTTTCTGTGTGAATATTTTATGAAATATTTATATTTTTTTATTAATATTTTATTAATATTTTCGTAGAATCTTCGTATTCGGATCATCCCTGAATGTTTTGTGTATATTGTTATTTTTCGATTTTGTCTGAATCTTAGTAACTATTTTTTTACTTTTACCTTTTACAGTGAGTTGAAAGATGGCTATGCAGCCCAGGAGATGCCATTGGAACAGCAGCCCGTATCTCAGATGCCGGACTTGCTGCAAGCCTTATTGCAACGCAACCCCCACGTGTTCCGGCAACAAGGGTCCGCCTCATCTTCCCAGCCTACTAACCAGGCACGAATGTGGAACCAGCCCACCTCAGCAGGACCGGCAGCGAGTTTCCCGTCACCGTATAGCCAATCCTCTCCGGCGGCCACCTACCCGAGTCCCGCCCATGTGTCGCCCTACTCTTCCTTAACCTCGCCCTCTCCTTCGGCCTACACGCCTCAGGCGTCTCCTGCCCCCAATTACCCGCCCCATATGGCTCCGGGCAGTCAGTCGAGCAACTACGGAAGCCCCGCCCCTTACTCTCCACAGCAACAGCAGCCAAGCAGTACCAACTCCGCCGGGCAAGGCAAATACGCGCCGATAGTGAACCACGCCGCACCGAAGGGTGGTGTCGGATATGCCCACGCCCAGGCCCCTCCCAACAACAGTCCTTGGGATGTAAATTCAGTGGCGAACCATAGTTCCCATACAAACAGGACGTCTTTTCCTTCTTCCGTGATGGTGGATAACAATGGCGTGATGCTGGGACAAGGACCAGCAGCCACACACGTGAATGTAGAAGAGAGCCAACATCAGCAACAACAGAGAGCAGGCTGGAATCACGTCAATACTAACCATGGAGTGAGCCACCGGAACCATGTGAGTGCAAGTAGTGTGAGTGCAGAGTCCACGCAAATGACTCCGGGGAATACCACGGAGCACCAGCAACATCACCCAGAATTTAACCAACAGCAGCCTCAGCCAGTTCCTCAGCAGACGGCACAAGTGGATCCAGCGGTGAATGTCAAGTTCCCAAAACAGCCAGTAGTGAGGATAAATAAGATCTCGGAAGAAGGCGCCAAGAGCGCGATGGCAGGAGGTTCCGAGCATAAGAGCTCGAGAGGTCATGCCATGCCGTCGGATAATAACCACCGGTCACCACGGAGCGGCCGGCCATCATATAAGTAGGTTTGCATTTACTTTTATTATTATTATTGCCCAAAATAAGGTTCAAGGCTTCTAACAAAATATTAATAATAATAAAGTAATGATAAGAATACGTTTAGCATGGTATACAATCGTTGTACTAGTAACAGTATAATGATGTTTGGTAATGAAATTGCAACCAAACATAAGCCTCGTTCGTTTTGACGAAAGTATTAAGTCGACTTAAAGTCTACCCAAGACGCACTTAAAAGCGTTCGAGATGTTTAAACTTCGGGCTTATATGCGTTTTATTTAGCTCGTCGACTTACACTTTGAAAGTTAGCTTTTGGTTTGGGTCTCGAGTCAGGCTAGTCTATAACGAGTACTCGTGTGCCCAGTCTTAGACTTACCCCGCCCCCTTGTTGATTTATTTCCCTTGTTTATTACGCGCATGCCAATATACTGCGCGCTTTTTAAGAATACGCTACTTTTAGTATATTTTAATTGGTTTTTAATTATTGTAATTGGCAATCCACGTTTTTTTCATCGAAGTACTGAATTTTGGGACAAGAATCACGAGCGTAAGTTGCAAACAATCAATGGGAGACAATTATCCCGTCAACATCTTCCTCAGCCACATCTTCAGTTGTCCGCGTAATGCTAGAAACTGATTCGGAATGTAAGAAACTAACTGCCCCACAGAACAGAAAAAGAATTTGCTATTGAAATCCATACTCGAAAAACGACCAATTCGTATTTTGTTTATTTTTGACAAGCACCGTCCCATGGGTGGGGCAATTGTCAACTTATGCTTATATGCTTCAGCTTGGACGGAAGACTTTCCAAGTCGACTTCCGTAAACTTTCGAAGTTTACTAGTAGTCGACTAAAACGAAGTCAGGGAAGTTGGCTAGTCTAAGTTTAAGTCGAACGTACAAAACGAACGCGGCTATTGTTTTGAAGGATAACATAATTTTTGTCCAGTCAATAAGAGAAATAAGAGATCCAAAAATTCGTCCAAAAATTTGACAAAACATTAAAACTAGGAAAACATCAATATAGAAAAATAAGCCAATAGAATGAACATATAGTTTGTATTGGACTGCATATATTTATAACGTAGTTTTGTTAATTTTTCAATGTAATTTAACCGCAAAAAATGTTTAACAAGGCTTTTTATAAGACATTACAAACATCAATAGAAGTTGAAGTAAAAGTTCGGTAAGGAAGGTATATTAACTTAATGTGGTCTGTTTGTTTGGTAGGGAAACGTCCGATTCAGACGCGGAGGAAACCACGATCTCGGCCAAGCCCACTCCCAAGAAGGATGAGAAAGTCAAAACGCCAGATAAGAGTCATAGGAACAAGGAAGACACCAATCATCGCAGGAAGCGAAGGTCTTCGGAAACAGAGCAGGCAGACGGGAGCGATGGAGTCCGGCAGAAGAAAATGCGGAAAGTGGAGCGACGTTCATTAGTGATATCCTCAGCCACAGGTGGGGGCAGTAGCGGGCAGTTCAATGCCGAAGATCTGATGGACACGACCACCTACCAAAGATTCAACCGAGCCGTGGAAGCCATCTTTGACCAGACCGAAGATGTCGAGCTAGCCACAGATTTTCATCAAGACATAGAGGTCCCGGCGGATGCTCTTATCTCCAAGCATCAGTTGCAGGACTTGTGCGCAGAAGCGGCCAAACTCAAAGCCATGGGCGCTATGCAAGCTTTCCCGCCAGAGCGAATTGTCCGTTTACTTAATATCCTGGAAATTAATGTTCGTGATGGAGCCAAGATCTCGCCTTTAGCCGATCCCGTGAGTATTTCATTCTTATTCTTTTTTATATTTGTTCTTTAGTTATTTTTCCTAGTTTTGTGTGCAATTTTCCTAATTATGCAATATTTTCTAATTTGATTTGTTTACTCAAAAAGGACGAATCCGAGGAGGAAAGTCGACTCTGGTTGGATACATGTATGGAAAGGGTGGGCAGGGCTATGGAAGCTGCTTTGTGCGCACTACATATTCTCACTTCCCCCAAAATGAACAAAAGAGTGTATCTCGAAGATGTGATTGAAAGACTGGTCTATTTTGCCAAGTTCCAGCTCACCAATACGGTCTATCCTACATACGATCCTGTTTATCGTATCGTGGGCAAAAATAAAGGTAATTTTCCTATCACAATATTAGACTTGCTCTTAGCTAATTTTCGTTTGTTTTTCGTAAAAAACTACTTTAGACACTAATTTGCTGGGCAAGAAGAAAAAGAGTGGGAACAAAGATGTGCGTGAAAAAAGCGTGGTAGTCTTGTACCACAAGTTGTGCCAATGCGTGGCCTTACTGTCTGAACTCGTAGCGCTACAAACGCTCACAGATACCACCATTCTTTCCTTATCGTCCGTAGCTGTGCCTCCGTTTTTTGTGGAAAACGTCTCGGAGTTGCAACTCAACGCCCTTAAGCTTGTCACAACGGTAGATTGCTAAAAAACAAAACAAAGAAGACGAATGCTCTTAAAAATTAATTTATGACCTGTTCCTTTTTTGTGTAGATCTTTGCAAAGTATGATAAGCATCGGCGATTGCTTCTAGACGACATTTTGGCTTCCATCGCCCGCCTTCCTTCTTCCAAACGGGGCTTGCGAACTTACCGGTTAAGTTCAGATCAGTATATCCAAATGCTTACCGCATTGGTGCTTCAACTCATCCAAGTCGTAGTCACCTTACCCGAAAATTTAAATCGGACCACCGGCCGGCAGGTTTCTAGCGAGGATCAGCCTGCACTGGAAATGGCTGGGGTATTTAAAAAAAAAATCTTTAGTGTTTATTGACTCTGATTTTTTTTCCCTTGGTTTTGGCAGGCTGATCGCGATGTTATTGTTTGTTCTAAGTACGACAACGCTTGGCAGACGGGAATCAGCTTTTTGACGGTGTTTTTGGGCAAGTGTGGGTCCAAGAACGAAGAAGTGGACTATCGGCCGCTTTTTGAGCACTTTCTGCAAGATCTCTTGACCACGGTCAACAAACCCGAGTGGCCAGCCGCCGAAATGCTCTTGTCTTTACTGGGCAAGCTGCTCGTCAACACATTTTCTAATAAAAGCACAGATATGGCGTTGCGGTTGGCTGCTTTGGAATACTTGGGCGTGGTGACGGCAAGGTTACGACGAGACTCAGTGACGTCCCATCTGCGCACTGATACTATCGACGCCCTCATACGACAAGTACTGGCTTACTATAAATAAAATATGGAAAATAAGAAAAAATCATTTACATTACGTGGTACTTTCCTAGGCCAAAGACGATGGGGAGGAAGATGTTTCTAGTAAAAAGAAGAAGAAAAAAGAGAAAGATAAGGAGAAAAATGGAGGCTTGGCAACGCCCCTGGCGGTGGAAGCGGAACGGGTACAAGTGCTTGAGGGAATGTTACTGGATTATTTGTGCGTACAAGCGAACGGCGACCCCGCCTTGCTTCATGCCAGGCATTTCTCGATCGGACAGTGGTACAAAGACGCAGCAGCGGATATTGCCCGACTTCAGGCCATGATCGAAAGGCGGAACCGGGGAGGAACAGGTGGAGACACGCCCCGGAAAAACAGTCCGAAGAAGAAAAGACGCTCCGAAGACGATTCCGAAGAAGAAGATGGGATTGACGAGGACGAACGTCTCTCAGGAACACAATCAGGTAAAAATATAACCGCGCAATTTCTTAATTTACGCAACAATTCCCTTTGGGACCCCCTTTCAAAAATTTATATATTTCTTTTTAATGCAAATAAGAACGTAAGCTTCCACGTCTCTAACCTTTACATTCCTTCGAATTGTGGGGAAATGATACAATATTACATTCCTAAAGCTTTCCGATATCTCCGGAACCTTTAAATCCCTCAAAGTTTTGGAAAGTTTAAAAAAAATACAAATAATAATATTGGCATATAGTTCATTTAGGGTTTAGTTCATGGATTTAAATTTTCCATTTATGTTAGTTTTTCATTATTTAGTTGTGATTTTAATGTTACGATATTAACTTCAATGGGCAGTTTGGATCTTAAATTTTAAATCGGTATTGGAAGAATCTTATAATTATGGGAAAATTCAACAGCTTGTAATTAAAAATGTTTCCAAAATTCGAACAAGTTAATTAATCTAATTAAATTTAGTGGATTTGTTTAATTAATTATTTTTTTTATTGACCAAAGGTGGACCAGAAGCGGAAGTGAACAGTGCGGAAGTACTGCGATTAGCCATACAACAACGACAGTTTCTGCTTTCGAAAGTGAACTTGACAGGCCACTTGTCGACTACATTGGACGCAGAGGGGGCGGAGCTCATTGCGCGCTACTTGGCTGCATCCCGCCCCTTCTCTCAGTCCTTTGACTCGTACCTCAAGCAAATTCTGCGCGTTTTGGTGGAACCGGCCATTGGTGTGCGCACCAAAGCCATGAAGTGCCTGACCCAAGTGGTGGAGGCGGATCCAGGCGTTCTGGCCCGCCCTGATATGCAAGCTGGCGTACACCACTCCTTCTTGGACCTTTCCACGTCCGTAAGGGAAGCGGCAGTGGACTTGGTGGGTAAGTTCGTGCTTTCACGGCCCGAACTTATTGACAAGTACTACAACGTGCTGTCGGACCGGATTTTAGACACCGGCGTGAGTGTGCGTAAGCGAGTGATCAAAATTATGAAGGATATCTGTACCGAGTGTCCGCAGTTCCCCAAAATACCCGAGATTTGCGTCAAGATGATCCGGCGAGTCAACGACGAGGAAACGGGCATCAAGAAACTCGTTATGGAAGTGTTTCAAGCCCTGTGGTTCAGCCCAGTGGCCTCGGTGCGGGACAAACCTCAAGTGGAGAAGGACGCCTTGCTGCAGAAAGTGATGAACGTGACAGAGGTCGTGGCAGCGTGTCGAGATACAGGCCTGGATTGGTTCGAATCGCTCCTGCAGAGCTTATTCAAACCCAAAGAGGACAAAGACGACGCCACTAAAGTCGTGGTGGAACCGCCCAAGACCTTAGTGCTCGCGTGTCAGCAAATGGTAGATTGTTTGGTGGAAAACGTGCTCCGGTTAGAAGAAGCCAGTTTGGAGCGAAGTAATTCTGAAATGAACCCACCAAAACCATCCACTGCGCCACCGGGAGCTGGATCTTCGCAGCGATTGGTGGCTTGTCTCACCACACTTTACCTGTTTGCCAAAATCCGGCCTCAGTTGCTGGTCAAACATGCCATGACTTTGCAGCCTTACCTCACTTTACGTTGCCAGGTAAATACAAGTCCTCCAAATCACTCTAAATCATGTTAACAACAAGTTGTACATTATTATTACTAACTGCTTACCAATAACCCAGACTTATTCATTAGCTTGATTTCCAGTTTGCTTATTTTAATTGATTTTATGTATACATTTATTTTGAATATGGTTAATTAATGTATTATTTTTAAGTTTATTTATGTACAGTAGTTGCCGCTCATTGTGATCACTGGTTATTAGAATCGGCCGCTTTACGGAATCAAATTTCAAAGGACCGATTCAAAAGGATGAAATTCATAGCATCTTTAACGGTTATTAGAATCACACTTTTGGATATTAAAATCAATTTCAAAAGAATTCGCGTTTCGTTCCTATACTTCACAGTATAGAAACGAAACCACATTAGTGATTGCTTCATGGACTTAGCATATTGATCAATGACATTGACTTTACGTCGTTTTGACCAGTCCTGTCATTTTAGCCTACTACAGTAGAATCTCCCTATAACGTACACCGGTTGTAAAGGAACAATCGGCTATTGTGTACAAGGTTCACTGGTCCCGACGAAATGCCTATGTAAATGTAGGGGGGGAAATCGTCTATAACGTGTTCCGTATTCGCGTATAACGTATTTTCGCTTATAGTGGACAAAAACTGAGGTCCCTTGGGCCATTTACACATGGCCATTTTTTTGTTCGGCTATAGTGAACACCAGCGTTGCCGTGCGGTAACGCATAAAAAACACCAGCCCAAGTGGAGCACGTGCTCCTCAACAAAAGTTTTCCTGGTGGTTGGTGGTATCGCGCTCAAACCCCTCCCACTGTCAATTTGCATTTGACCATAAAGTACAAATTTTCCGTCCCCTTGCGTGTACGCTATAGCGAGGTTTTACTGTAGTACAGTTAGGGGGAAATTCCGTCAAAACTCTTTATCCAATTAAATGATCAGTTCCTTTAATTGACGTAAATTTAGAAGGGATATCGAGGATACCTAAGCGTAAGAGTAGGCTTCAGAGGCGCAGTGTTAGTTGTGATTTAGACGTATGGTTATATAAAAGTGGCCTCGAACTTAAAAGTAGCTACTTTAAATGTAAAAGAGAAGTGGCTCAAAGAAATTTATAACAAGTTAATTTTAAAAGATTTCCCACGAAGGGAAGCGGCTGCTAAATTAGGAATTCCTCAATCATCTCTATCAAAATGGTTGAAAAATAACAATAGCGGATGTAGTGAATCCAGAATTAAAAGGAAACATGTGGGAATCTGGGAAAGTATTAAAAAGTAGACGACGCCTTGTTTCTTTGATAGTTATTTCATATGTTCGGTTATTAGAATCTCTGCTTAATAGAATCAACATTCACTTGATCAAACGTGATCACAATAAGCGGCATTTACTGTAGTTTGAAGTAATTTATGTACTTATTATTGTTTGATTTGCTATTGTATTTAACATTAATTGGGATTTTTGTATCACATTTAGACTCAGGGCGACTACCAGATCATAAGTTACGTGGCCAGAACGTTGGAATTGGTGGTGCCGTTGTTGGAACACCCTCCCGAGACGTTCATGGCGCAATTGGAAGAAGATGCAGTGAAGTTGATTTTACAGCACGATAAAACAGTGGTGACGGCGTGTCTGTCGTGCCTGGGCTCGGTGGTGAATCAAGTGACGCAAAATTACGGATTGATTCGGGACTGTTTTCGCAAGTACTACGGGACAGTGAGCGAGTATAAGCAGCAGATGGAGCTGAACCCACATGATCCACGCTTGGAACGGTACAAACCTATCTTCCGGCGAGCCTTGTTCACTGTGGGCCTCTTGCTCAAATACTTTGACTTCCGAAGAAATGACGTGCGAGGAGATTTACTGCCCCAAGCGTTGTCAGTCGAACAGCATGTGATGGATACGCTGCTGTACTTTATGAGCCAAAGTGTGGTGGACTTGCAGTATTACACCTTGCAAGCTATTGGATCCGTTTGTATACGACACCATGAGTTCATGTTACGAGATCAACTCAAGAGCCTCTACCATCGACTACTAACGTCTCCTTCCGTCTCAGTCCAGCTTCGTACTCAGGTAGTGAATCTTCTTATCGTCTTGCCAAATTTTAGGGTCGATTTTTTAATTCATTTTATTTTTTAATTCATTTATTTTATTTGTTTTTTAAGTTAATGTATTATTTTTTTTTCTAACAAAAAATATTAATTCCTGTAAATTCGTTATTAGTTATTTTTTATTCATTTAGTTCAACTTAACTTTCAAATTAATGACCCTTATTATCCAGATTACTTAAATGAGTTTTTTATTTGTTAGGTGCTTTGTAACATCGAAATTTACCTGCAAGAAGAAGAGACAAGGATGGTAAAACAAGATGCGGAATGGGCCAGCTTGGCGAAATCGGAGAATCTCAAGGAAATGGGGGATGTGAGCAGTGGAATGGCTTCCACCGTCATTCAGCTCTATCTCACTCAGCTAATGGAGTCATTTTTACACCCTGTTTTGACCGTCCGTCATACTGCGTTGAGGGTAGTGCAACTGGTGCTGCAGCAAGGTTTAGTCCCACCCACGTCTATGGTCCCGTACCTCGTCTGCCTCTCCACGGATTCTGAGCAACGCGTCAGCCATGCAGCGGATAAGCAACTGCAGGAGATTGAGAAAAAATATCCTGGCTTTGTCCATATGAAGGCCTTGCAAGGCATCAGGTTTTCCTTCCAGCTGCAAGCGTTGCTCCAGCAAGACGCCAATGCGGGCCAGTCAGCCATGCAGCAGCCAGATGAGCCAACGCATAATTCAAGCGGGAGCAAAAGCAAGAAGAAGAACGTGGCGGAGGAAGATTACCGAGGGATTGTGCGGGGCTTTAGGCTAAAAGAAAACGAGCCACCAGCAGCGTTAAATGGATATCTGTACTCTTTGATGCGATCCTCCAGAAATCAGAGAAGAGCCATCGCCATGTCCATGCTGAAGCTGTTCGAAGAAACTTCCAAAATGCCCTTGCCCATGCTGCTCTATCTGGCCGATAACTTGGCCTGTTTTCCCTACCAAGTCATGGACGAACCTCACTTTATCATTCACCATGTGGATATTATGGTCTCCGTTACTGGCACCAACTTACTGCAGTCTTTCAAAGAGGTAGAAGACTAATTTAACTTTCTGCTGGTTACATTAGATTCACTCCCGTATATCTTAGCTTATTAGTGCAAAGCAGTCACAGGTGGCACTGATGTTTGTTAATGTTTTGCGAAAGCCTTGCGTAAGGAAGTAAAAAAGAAACAATTTCTGATAAGCCGTTCATGAATTGCTACCTTGTTACATTTTGCGACGTAACAAACTGGACAATGCCTGGTTTACCAAACGTCTGGATTTATTTCCTTAAGCTCCGGTGTACTGTAGGTTATTGACGCAAAGCAGTCACAGATGGTACTGCTGTTTGTTATTGTTTTGCGCGCGACACGTTGTCCGGAAAACAGTGACAAACAGGTGTCATGTAAACCAAGTACGAGTTTTTACCGATTCTCCTCAACGAAGGTTGATGAGAATCGTTAACCTAAACTAATTCATTTCCAGTCCAACTACAGTGAAAACCGTTTAACACGAAACCGAAGGGACCGGTATATTTTTTCCAGTTAAAAGGATTTCGTGCTAACAGATAAATATGGAGTTACATAGCGTTTGTCCGGACCGGAATTCCATTTCGTGTGACCAGCTGTCTCGTGTTAAACGGTTTTCACTGTACCAATTTTCAACCCGAATTTTCAACTAAGATTCTCCGGTAACCAGCGCGACACATGACAGCAGTTTGTCATTCTTCTCCGTAGAACGTGTTGCAACACTGTGAAACACTAGTGTCATTTTTGACCACCGGCTTTTTAACTGGTGAACCTGTTGCGTTTTGGGAAAGAATAGCATAAGAAAGTAAACAAAAAAAGAAACTTAAAGTTAATTGCCGGCGAAGTTTCTACACTTGTTTTGATTCTGAAAAGTAAAATTTGTCACCACAGTTTGTTGTAGCAGCACAATACCCCAATGAGGTCTTCGAACATTCGGAACAAGATTTCTCGAAAAACGGCTTGTCAGATTTAAAAAGCAATCTAAAACAAAAATGTCTTCTTTAACAGCTTGTAAACAAACAAAAGGACATTTTTGGCGACGTATTTCACATGGTTGCAAACTTCATTTTCATCTTTCTAATTTATTGTTCATTGTAAAAAAAGGTGGATTGGTTGTGCACTAGCCGTTAATATGCCCGGGCTTACTGTCAAAGAATTTTTTTCATTAAATGTGCTGGTTTTAACGAAAAGTTGTACCGAAATTCCACAAGCTAACCGCCGACATCGAACTAAGGTATACGGGAGCCTTAAACTATTCTCCTTGAAAAGGTTCAAATAGCATTCTGCTGTTTACGTTAGATTCATTTAAACAATTCTCCCTGAAGAAGGTTCAATATCATAAACGTTCGTTTTATTTTAGATTATCCTTTTTTTTGGTCAAAAACGTTTGGTACCTAGTCTGACAAGGTTTGAGTGCTAATAAAATCCTCTAATATCGTTTGTGTTCCAAAATAGGCGTTGATACCACCGACGCATGCGGTCAATCCTGAGGAGGAAGACGATGAGGAAACGGTGGAAGCATTACTGTCCCGCGTACCTGAGGATACGTCCACGCTCCAAGAGCTGCTCAAAGCCGCTCAAGGCTGTGTCCTTTTACTGCAACTCAAGCAGCATTTGAAGGAGACGTATGGCATCACAGATGCGTAAGGATTATTTTTTAATCTTATTCAAACAAATTGAAAACGAATGAATCCTTGGGAAGTACCGAATAAAGTTTTTTTTTTGGTTCATAGGAAAATGAGTCAGTATAGTCCCTCAGAGGCTGTGAAAGTGTACGAGAAGACTTGTACAAAGAAACCGTCTTACCAAAAGTTCATGCCCAAAGTGACATTAGAAGCGTTACTACAGCAGTTGAACGCAGGGCGGACACATAACGAGCCTCGGATCCTTGTGACGCACTACCTGGAATTCAAGCAGCTCATGCTGGAAATGGACCGCGAAGAGCCGGACGAAGAGGGCAATGGCTACTCCAATAAAGTGTCCAACGAAGAACGCTTGGCTTCGGCCATGCGAGCGTACCAAGTACTAACTCCGCCTGGTGAACGCGTGGAGGGCAACGCGTCCAGCTTTATTGCCCCTGCAGCCACGCCCACTTCTCCGCGAACGCCGAAAGTGAGCAGCAAACCTCCCAAAGAGCGTTCCTCCAGGAAATCTTCCAAGTCGAGCGAAAATAAAGACAAGAAGAAGAAAAAGAAAAAGCGGAAGCGACACAGTGATAGTGATGACAGTGACGATGATGATCCCGATTTTTTGGGTTAAGCCAGGAAGAAAAGGCTGAAAAATTACAGCCCCAAAATCCTTAATAATAGGAAATTGGACTGAGAAGGCTATTTTCGGACCAAGAAGATCCTGTGAATGGGAGCTAGAACAAGTGTACAGTTTTTTTTTTCTACAGGCAGCTGGTCGACTGGAAGTTCTGACTTTTTATTTCTTTATGGGAGAAAGAAGAACTCGATATGTGTATTTGATTTTTTAATGATAGGGAGTGGAGAAGCAATTAAAAAACTACGATTGTTGCTTCGTGTTTGTGTTCAGTGGATGGTGAGAGCGATATGGATATTGCCCTTATATATATTCTTCTTTTTCTTGGTCAAAGAAGCCCCCCCCCCCCCCACCTCCTTTCCTACAGTTTTTATCCGACACAAAATTGGGAGAGCAGACTCCTGGATATAACTTAGAGTGTATTATGGAATGCATTTTGCCCTTGCCAACATGCATACTTTTTACACAGACACAACCCCACACAAATGTTGAACCTCTGATTTACCAAAATTTGCCAATAGTTTCTTTTTTTAAGTTTTATGTAACTTTCTTGTGTTCATTTATTTCGTTTTCCGTTCTAAAAGATGAATATTTTCGTTCTCGTTTTTAATTTAAAACTCATTGAAATGCGGGGATGTTTCGCAAAAGCCAGGACTACTTAAAACTACTTTTTTGACCATTGTCCATAAAGCACGTGGAAGATAGTTTAGCCGTATGTTTGCAAAGGGTCAAGAAAGAGAATGTGAGTGGAATCCTTGTCACCAAGTCACGCGCAAATGATTGATAAGGCTGCCATGAAAGAAATTAAACGGACGTTTTTCTTTATAGTTTTCTCGTTTTGTATTCTTCAATTACATAAATTAGGTTAAGCTTTACCGGGTTTTTAGGATAGCTTGACCAACATATGGATCGTCATAGATGTTCATGTTCAGTTTTTCATTTTTGTCTTTAATGGAGAAGGTCGAGCTTATTTTTTAGATTATTGTCCGTTACAGAAACAGTCCGGCAAGTTGAATGAAATGGTACGGCCGAGTCTCAACGTGTTTGCACCGTTATAGTTACATTTGTCTGCTTGCAGGTATACTGGTTACTTCACGTCATTTGAAATCTGATGTAAAAGGTAGCTTCATACGAGGTAACATAATAAGACAAGTAAATAAGAAGTACGTTCATTGATTACTACCAACCGTTAGATATTCATTTAAAATCAAAATAATGCATATGTAAAGTCAGCTAAACTCCTGGCGGGAATATTTGTTCGTTGCGTATATAATAGGTGGCGCTAGGTGTTGTCTCTTAGGGGTGCGTCCATAAGAAATCTCGTTCCTGCGTAAGGAAGTATGGCATTCGGTAAGCCCCCAAAACTTTTGATACAGAAAAGAAAAACGAAATTGACTGATAGCCTAAAAGACGGGCAGTAAAAATATATAAAATGCTATCAAATTGTATCGAATCATCTATCAAATGCCATCAAGTTGTATCAAAACTTCTGTCTACTGCTATCAAGTTGTATCAACATTTCTCCGAAATGCGAACCAAACGCGAAATACGAAACGACTGTGTTTTCAAGTGCTATCAACTCACCGATTTTGTACAGGTTTGTCTCGACTGGCCCTGGCCAGGCTCGCTTCCAAGCCACGGCCAGTTGTAGCTTCTGTTGTTTTGATTGTGAATGACGATTGTTTTCCTGTCAATTTCAGTGTAATGACACACTAATAAGATAATAGTGTATTATCTGCCAAATAATAAGGAAGGCAAAGAAGTTATTTACTAAGAAACGTTTAAAATTGGTAACTTATTACGAAAGGACAACAACATATTACATTACAATAGTATTCTTACACAATGATCTTTTTGGTTTGGGATCCCACTTTATAAATAGTTCTATGTTTATTTGAAGATAACGTTTAACATGGACGAGTTCACGAATTTTTTCGAAAGTTTGCGGATTAAGATTCCTTACTGGCGTGCAATCAAAAAGACAGTTTTGACCACGCCTACTTTTCTAGCGGATTTTTTGAAAAATCAAGCAAAAATATTCGAAATTTTCACTTTTATTGCAAAAATTACAAATAATACAAAAAGGACATTTTTGGAAACTAGATTTTACGGGGAACCTTTTGGTACAACAAATATGGAATTCCGGTGGGAAGCAAAACATCTCATTTGCACAATTTTAGAATCCAATTTTTAGAGCAAGAAAAGTCACACAACAAATATTCCAACAGATTTAGAACGCAGCACTAGAACAATGTTTCTGGAGGCATATATTTTACAAGAAAAAAAAAAAATACGAAACAATTCGTCTCAAAACTTTTACAATAATACCACAACGTCGAACCCACAGGGTGCTTTGCAGATTTAGAATACATAGCGCTAGAGCAATGTTTCTGGAAGGGGGCTAGGGCTAATGGCAACGCGACACAAGGACGACTCGAAAGAAGGCCGCCGGATTCTGACACAAGGCCGACGAGTCCATAATCTTGTAAGGGACCAAATTAAATTACGAAAATGACGAGCAAATTGATCCCATCCTGGACACTGATTTCAAATGGAGAATCACAATCATTTCCTGCTTGATCAGGTCTTCTGCCTAATAAAAGTTGTGTCATCTACTGTTTGTCGTTCTTCCATTGTAATTCACCATTAGTACATCCTTATTTATATGTGAAACTAATTCACTTTCTGGAAGCTAGACGATGGAGGATCTGCGTTTCTCTGACACGCTGAGAACAAATTCGAATCATGGGAATGAGGCAATACCGCGATGGATCATTTGAGATTGTTTCTTAATTTCCACTTCAACTATAGTAAGATAAAAATAAGACTAATTAATCAAATTGTTAAATGCATTCTAAAGAAAACTTACATTTCGCTTTCCTTTCCGGTCCTGACAAAGAACTAAACCACTGCAGTAGATTCGCATCCCTGGCCATCAGCCAGCGAGCAACGCTGGCGTCTCTCACCTCGTTGATGTTGATACTCAGCAATCCCTCCAGACAGGGTTCCAGTCGTTGTAGCCACAACACTGAACACCACTGATATCGCAGGACTTCTCTTGAAAGGGATTACGAATCCTGCGAACTACCTACCACAGGCTTCAAATACAGAGTAGTTCCGAGAATTCCGAGATCTTGAATCTTGCGTTCTTGAATTCCGCGATTTTTAGTCTTGTGTGCTTGAATTCCGTGAATTGCCCTCCAAAGACCGCGACTGATGTCTAAGGTTAGACACCGCCATATTGAAAACCTCAACGATGTTTTCAATATGCACTACACTGCACTTCACTTCACCACTTCGAACTAAACCTTAAATTTAAAGAAACAATTAAATTAATTAAAAGTCAAGTCAGTTCAGTCAGTTAAAGTCAGTCAGTTGAAACTCAGTCATTACAACTCAATTGAAATCCTGAAGTTACAATCGTTTCGCATTTCGCGTTTGGTTCGCATTTTGGTTCACATTTCGGAGATATTTTGATACAACTTGATAGAATTTGATACACTTGATCGAATTTGATACAACTTGATAGCAGTTGATAGAAGTTTTGATACAACTTGATCACATTTAATAGATGGTTTGATACAACTTGATAGCATTTGATAGATTTTCACTGGCCCCCTTTTATGCTATCAGTCAAGTCCGTTTTTCTTCTTTTATATAAAAAGTTTTGGGGCTTACCGAATGCCATAAGGAATGTCAAAAGTTCACTAGCGTGATGAATGTCAAGTGAATCCATTGTCAATGTGGAAAGTGCGTGTTTAATTTTGCGAACCACCATTGTAAATGTCCATATTTTGTGGAAATACCAGCTTAGCACTGATTAACTCTAAGATACCTTTATATGTTAAGGTAGTGCAGGTTTTTTATCATCTTACACGTGGCTACCAAAAACGATTCCCACGAAAAAGTGTAAGTGCATCGTTGGTCATTCGCGGAAATCACCAACCCAGTAAGTGCATACAACTATGTAATGGAATTGTTTCTGAGAGTGATAACGCATCTTTTCGTTTATTTACAAATGGGCATACAAGTTGTATCAAGCCCTAGCCATTTCCCCGCCAAAATTCGTCTCCCTGGAAAGTCGATCTGAAGCGCAATAGATGGCGTAACATCACATTCCCGCGTAGCACTTTTTGGTAACGCGCCTTTTCAACGATTCAATGCAAAATTTAATTTGGTGCGAACTTGGCTTCCTTTTGCAGAAGACGAAACAAATTGACACAATTTTGTGGAATGAAATCTTTCGTTTATTTTTACTCCTACTTGAGGTTCCGTTCAAGAAATAACGGGGGGAGAAGGGGGAAAGCCACAAGTGTTTCTTAATGTTTAGTTTATTCACAGATAGGGGGAATAGGAAGGATTGGAAGTGACAAAAAATTGTCGAATGGTTAACTCTGGCTTAGAGATCCCATACAATCGAGCCAGTTCTTTTCGAGAATCGTCGCAACGAATTAAGCCTCATATATCCGATTGGAATGTTGGCTCCGCTTTAAACATTTGTAACCATCAATAAAAACTCTATTATCTAATAAACTTTTCAATGATAAGAGGTATGTTTCTACGAAAAGAGCGAGGGTTCTTCTTTGTCCCGTAGGGCGGATCAAATCCCGAAAGGGGCGTGGCCACGGGGCTCAGATCCTCCTTCCTTACTAGCTGTCTTATCCACCCTAGACAGGTAATATCCAAGGAGGCGTGGCGAAATGCTCATTCAACCCGCCCATCGGAACTTTTTGACATGTAATTTCTCTTATTCTGTTTTTTTTTCTTTCTCCTCTTTCAAAATTAAATAGTCGTGTTTTATCTGGCTTGATGACTTTGCGCTCGATCGACCTTCTCAACGAGGGAAGGGGGACGGATGAAAGACGTCTAACAATCGCAACTAGCGTTATGTACAAAGTACTGCTCCAAAATGCTCTTAACTAACTTTCCACCGGAAATAGCAAAAATAAATTTAAACCCAAAAAATTACATTAAAAAAGTCGAGGGAGGTGCTGCTCCTAACTGGCCGATTACTTCCTCGTCAAAAGTTTTGGTTTTCTTTACTTTTTTTTTGGTCAGGAATAAGAACCAAAACTTAAATTGGCGATTTGATCACCTTGCGGTTCCGTTTGATGACGTCATATTATACCATTGACGAAGTAGAGGAAGCCTTGACCAAGTTACAACAGCACCTCACGCCTTCCCTAGCTGACACCCGTGTCATCGGCCGCATGAGGCGTGGCCTGGCTGCCGTTAGGGCGCGGCGTCGGCGCTTGAGTATTGGGGCCCGGACTGGAGCGCGAATTGAGTGACGTCACAGATTGAACTGACGCGACTGACGTCGGCAATTGCAGAGGGGCCTGACTACTACTGTGGGCGAATTTCATGGCTCTTCCAGCTGCTGCTCTCATATGAGCCGCGCTCTAGAAAGAATGGGTTCATAAAAAAGCAGTAACATTACTTATTGCTCAAGATAGACAATCATAAGGAACTTACGGAATTGCCCGCTTGTCTCACGTTCTTATACGGTTGAAAAAGAACCAGGTAGATTTTCGGCGTAAATAGGCAGCCTAATGCTACTGACGCGCTTATGTTTAAGCACATTGACATACTTGCAGTCTGGATCTAGGAGTTACAAATATTGGAAAGAAATTAGAAACAAAATGATTAGAGAAATTGGTGTTCTAGCAAAACTTATTTTCGTCTGATCCGTACTTACTTTGTAGTCGTTATTAGTACCAAAGTAGATAGGAACGAATGAAAGCCAGACAATGCACGTGGAGTACATGGTGAAGCCAATGTACTTGGCTTCGTTGAAATTTTCAGGAATCTTCCTTGTTTTGAAGGCGTACAAGGTACAGAGTAAGATGAGGAACATATTGTAGAGCAATGAGAGCACTAACTGCAAATTGGAAATGCCACAAGTAAGAATGGCAGTGAGGGGGTAAGGGTAGATTTCCGATGTTGTCGGTATTTCCACTAAAAGCCAGATTAGCGCTCCGATGAATTGTACTGAGACCAAACCTAAAAGAAAATTAGTACGAATTAATTTAGTTATTTTTTATATCAAAGGAAATATTCGCAAAAACAGGAGAAATAGTCGTTCTAATCAGACAAGTTGCATTTAAAAAGCAATATTGGAAGTTAAGAGCAATATCCGAAATAAAAGTTATAGTGAAAGCGAAGGATCTTTTATTTATTTTTTACCTGAGCAAATGACAATCTGAGATTTAGGCGACGTGTAGGAGGGGCGTTTCACACCTTTGACGCTCCGGTTGAAAATGCGTGAGATCCGATTCGTTTTGGTGAAAATGGCAGCGTAGCAAATGGATAAGCACATTCCCAGCCCGAGTCGCAAGGTACCACAGGTTGTAGGTGTGGGTTTGGCTAATATGGGGATGGACATGAGGTAGCAGAGGAGGATCCCGGCGAGGAGCATGTAACAAAGTTCGCGCCCAGATGCCATTATAACGGGCGTGGCGTGGAAGCGGAGGAACACACTTGTAGTGAAGAGTGTCGCTACGACGCCCAACGCAGAAAATGTAAGCGGTACCACCGCCCACGGACTGTCCCAAGTCAGGTGCTCAGCAGGGAGTTTCCAACAACCACTTTTGTCCGGACTAGGTCCATAACCTGGTTCGCACGTCACGCAAGTATCGTTGTAGACATATGCGTCTTCTCGGCAGGCGACGCAGCTCCAGCAACATTGATCCTTGGATTGGGAAAGAAGCGTTAAATATATTATTAGTACAAGTTTCCCTCCCTTGAATTCTCTTTTCTGAAGTTTTGTCTTTTCTAAAACAAAAACTCGGAACTTGATTAAACGTTCAACTTGAGTCCTTGCAAGTAGTTGGTCATTTTTGTCAAAAGATGGCACTAATGTCATACCCCTATATCATGAAAATGTAGCAACTTGAAACAAAACTTGAAACAAAACTTGAAACAAAACTTGAAACAAGCGTTAAGTGTAACGATATGATTCAAAAATTCTTTTCCTACGAATATCTTGATGGGGGAAACTACTTGGGGTACATGGGAGCCGTAAAGGTGGTCAATGGGATTTTTACTTGGAAATTGCGAATGTAGCCAGTTCGGCAGGCTTCGTTGCAGATGGAACGAGGTATAAGTAGAGATGCGTTGCTTTCCTTCCAGCGCAACATAGTAAGATTCAGGATCAATCTGAGGATGATTTTGGTAATAAAAATAGCGACTTAAAGAAATCCATTTTGTACAAAATTTGTCACTTCGCTTTGTAGCTTATTTATTATAAAAATCCAGAGTGAAAAAAATATATTACGTGGAACTCCATTCGCCAATGCGGACGTAATCCCATTTGGTCCCGTTCCTTTGGTACTGGTAAATATTATAGCTGCCATACGCGTCTCCATCGGCATTGAAGCGCACTTGTTGCTGTTGGGGACCTAATACATGTAAAACAAAAACATTGAAAATTAAGTTGCTTCAGCAATAACGCAAATAACTTTTACATAATTTTTTTGAGCCCTCATTTTTTAAGACAATTTCTCGGCTTTTGTTCTCTTGGTAGATGGAGTGAATTAAAAGGATGCCATTTGTGGCATTGGACTGTCCGAACTAAAAGAAAAAATGGACATGCGGACATACTTTTCCTGAAAGCTGCTTTGGTGGATTTTCCCTGTTTCTTAACTTCAGAGTTGCAGGTTTTAGGACCCATCCAGAATTTCTCAACTCTAATTGAAACATTTTTCATCTGGGGAAAGGAAAATCCGTCTAATGTAATAAAAGCGCTATGAGAAAAAGAGATTTGCTCCAGAAAGTTAACGCTGTGTCTCTTTTAGAGAAAATCCTTATCTTCGTTTAAGATTGTAGGGAGAAAATTGTTGAGATGTTTCGGGATCGTTAGTCAATGTGATGAGTGTGATACTGTACAGCAAGCTCTCAAGAGAAAAATGGGAAGGGACGTAGGAGGATTGATTAACCGCATCTTCATGGACGCGTATTTTTCACCTAAATCTGTGAATTCTGTCGGACTGCTGCCTTCGCAGGCCCATGGCGTGATTAAAGATCAGGTTCTTCCCCCCCTCCCCCCCCCTGTTGTGCCCACAAAAGGTTTTCCGGAGAGATCAGATCAGGAAGCATTCCTGTTGTCGTTAGAATCATTACATTAAGCAATACGGTTTCTAATATATAAATGTAGGTCTCTTTCTTTTGTCTTTTTCTTTCTTTTCATTTTTTTCTTAAAATTCTTTTTATTTATTTAATTTTCCAGACGAAGAAGATTATGTTCCATGGTATAACTGGGAAGGCTAACGGTGCTATTCTTGCCTTTAAACAAAGCATATAAAAGTTTCATATGCATGTTTGATTGCCTCGTGAGAGAGGAAAAAGTAATCTAGACTCGCCGTAATTACGAATGTTTTGGGAAGGATGGTACGATTTAACGAAGCAGAGTTTTGTCTAGTGAGTTATGGGAGCAGCAAAAAAAAGTTGTCGCTTGCTTAATTAAGTCGTAACTTCAACTGCGGAGGGGTGGTTAATTATAGGCTACCCAAAATGGTTTGCGACGTAAGTACAGTACTGCAAACTTGCAACGAGTTTATCGCTGAGATTATGGAGTTTGTAATTTCAGTTTCTGACAGTTTTCGGAGAAGCCAAAACTCAACTAATCAGCAAGAAATTATCCGTGGAACTGGAATCTAATACCAAACTGCAGCTAGATGCCGCTTATTGTGATCACTTTTTTCATGTGAATATTGATTCTATTAAGCGGGTATTCTAATAACCGAACACCGGAAATATGCAATAAAATGCTCCGATTAATTGGCGCGTGGAACGAACTGGCTTGGTTAAACCAAAGAAACAAAGCATGGTCTACTTTTTGACACTCCCCACACGTTTCCTTTTTCTCAGTTCACTAAAGCCACTATTGTATTATTTCGTAACGATTTTTCAACATTTTTTGTAGAGATGATTGAGGAATTTCTAATTTAACGGCTGCTTCCCTTTGTGGCAATTCTTTTAAATTTCACATGTCGTAAGTTTCAATGGACCGCAACTTCTCTTTTACATTTAGATCAACTTGTTGGACGCCATTTTTAAATAGCCACACGCCTTAAACACAACTAACACTGCGCCTTTGAAGCCTATTCCTACGCTAAGGTAGGGTCCTGAACACGATATGGCTTCTGATTTTCCCAGTCAATTAAAGGAACTGGTCATTCAGTTGAATAACCTGCTCATTTAATTGGCTGGGGAGTTTAGAAGGCATTTCTCCCTAAGCGTAGTAGTAGGCTGGAGATGACCGGATTGGTCAAAATGACGAAAAAGCAATGTCATTGGTCAATATGCAAAGTCCATGTAGCAATCACTACAGTTGTTTCGTTACTATACATGTAAAGATTCCTTTCAAATTGATTCTAATATCCGAAAGTGTGATTCTAATAACTGATTTTAAAATGCTATGCATTTTGTCATTTTGAATCGGTCCTTTAAAATTTCATTCCGTAAAGCGGCTGATTCTAATAACCAGTGATCCCAATAAGCGACATTTACTGTATTAAAAAAGCGTTCTTGCTTTCTGTAATTGCTTTTGTACTAAAAAAAAAACTCGGAAAAAAAAGCGGGAACTCTTTGGGAAACTGAACTGGAAGGAAAATCAGTGGCGAGGACCACTTGTGTCCACTCCTGACGTCAAAGCTAACTTTTGTACTTTTCTCCAGCCTATAAGTAGGCCTACACCTTACACAAAGTTTGTTCGGAATTGATTTTCCTTTTCTTCGTATAGCTGGTACCGTATTTCTGAATAGGTCCCACGCCTATAATTTAATTTAATCTGAAATTAGATTTCTAATCGGGCTACTGTATCTCTTAGCTCCCATTCAGGTAGATATTCTGTGACTTTTCTTCGTTTTTCTTCTTTTTTAGACTTGCATAACATGCTCTTCACTTGGCAATAGTGAAGTTGGGGGTAAAACTTGGGTGCGAAGTTGGGAATGCTTTATGTGTATTACGGCTACTGGCACATTCGACTAAGTGATAACCTATTGTATGGTATTAATGCTTAGATATGGACGCACATGAATACAGAGGCACAGATAGCATGCCTTAATTGGAGCGCTATAATCACGCATTCCCAGAAAACTTTATCAAAGAGCCTTGGAGATGCAAAGTGCAACTAAACTCCAGCACTTATCCAACTGGAAAGGAGAAACGCATGTACGATCAGTTTGTCGATGTTCGTCTCCAGTTAACTGAATTATAAAGCAGCTCGTTGTACCTTCTGATAATAAATCTAATAATAGTTCAAGCTTGCATGCGCCACCAAGCGTATACATGAACGAGTGCGCACAAGTCAAACCTAATCACTTCTCAAAGAATATCACTTCCAAATTTGCTTCGTATATTTACAGAAGAAAAACAGTTAAGCAAGTGAAGGCTTATATAAGGCTTATATTGCCACTTTTTCTACACGTTAGTTCAGATATGTTTATCGCAAGTTCCACAGCATAGCTGAAGGCTTTATAACTACAAAAAAGCTACCGTTTTGCTGAGTTTTTTAATTTTTCTTTTTCAGTGGGGGGTCTATAATAGGTGATGGGGACTCACCTATGAAGTCGATGTTACGGATGAACTTGAGTAAATCTTTGCCCGGAGGGGTGGGACGTAAACGCTGGCATAAGCCACGCCCAGGCCCACACACTTCCTTTAACATGACATCCACGCCCATCGCCATTGCGTATACCGCGTCAGCTGAAAGAGAAAAATTTATTAGTTCTATCTTATTATTTTTGGCATTGCACAAATGAAAGTGGGGTGAGGGATCATAATAGAGAACGGTAAATTGGAAGTCACTCTGACGAGGGTACGGTAAAGGGAAATTATAGGAAACCCAGAGGTTGAGCGTGATGACGCAAGAAAGCGTTTTCTCTCGAGGGATGTGCACATCGTTACTCATAAAAGATAAAAGCAGCCTAAGGAAGCAAAACGAGGAAGCGAAACGCACTCCAGAGAATGAACCAAAGAGATTCTCTGACGTTACATTTGGAGTTATATCTCCGCAAGACTCCCCTTGCTACAAGAACTTGAAAGGCTGCTAAGGCAGTTTACGCAGTATTAGGTTCGGGCAATTGAAGAGTGAATTATTTTAAAAAAATGAAGTTTCTCTCATTTGGTCATATGTTTAGATTTTTTTTCTTTTTTTATTTATTTCTTATCTTATATTTTTATTACATCGTAGAACAAAGATGAATCTTGTTAGGAAATGGGAAATATCCGGTAGTAAATGGCGAGGGTCGAAGGTCATCTCATCATGCACGTCATTAAGGAAGTTGCACTCAGTTGTGAGGCTGGGGGGGGGGGGGGGGAGAGTGGGGATATATAAGTTATCGGTAACGATAATTTACGCACACACCCTCGCCGGTTCACTTACTCAAACTTAAACAACATTATTTATGTCAAAGCAAATCGACGGACATGACATTCTCTATGAAAAATACAAGAAAATTGAGCATAAATACGTAAATTTAGCCAAAGTAACTTGACCTTTCAAGTGAAAAGTCTTCGCCTCCCCAAAAGAGGAGTACCAGTACGTTTAAGTATAGCTAGGTTTCATGTACTAAGTAATCACAATCTAAGATATCTCGAAAACTCGCTTTATATCACTGTCCAAGTGGGTAAACAAAACGTTGAATAATTAGAGTGGATAAGTGAAGTACTTTGAAGTAGGAAGTAGATAATAAAGTTAAAGTCAATTTGACTGTACCTACGAAAGGAACCAATCCTTCTTGCTCGTACTCGGTCATCTTTTCCTTGCCGGTACATATGGGCACACTCCTGTTACGCACTCGGACGTCGTTTTCAAAGTGGCACCTAAAATGTTGAGTCCAGAATTCCCTGAACCAAGGATTCCGACAGTTGATTTGTCGATTCCCCTTGATGTTATTTCGAACTGGGGAATTGCTGCAAGCTTTGCTATCCATTCGAGGTCTCAACGACTTAAAATACGTATCAAACCCTTAAAAAAAGTTCACAAATATATTTCATTTACTATAACTCTGTAGGCTTGTCAAGTCGCGCTTTTATTACCTGGCAAGGAAACTCTTTTCGGTAAAATGGTGATGGCACCCTCTGCAGCCCACTCTTGATCGCGTACAGGGTACGATTTCGCCCCCCAAGAATCACTGCCGATCCAAAGGAACTGTCCAGTACGATTCGCTCGTACTGTAGCGGCCAGCATTTTCCTTTTTGGAGGAAAATAGAACACCAAGTATAATTTTTGATTTAGTCGAAACTATTAAGGCTCCCGTATACCTTAGCTCGGTATAGGTGGTTAGCATGGGTAATTTCGGAACAAATTTTCGTTAAAACCAGCACATTTCATGGAAAAATTCTTTGACAGTAAGCTTGAGAATACTAACAGCTAGTGCACAACCATTCCACTTTTCTTCCATGAATAATGATTTATAACATGCAAATGAACTTTGCATCTATGCGAAATACGTTGCATAAAAATTTGCCCTTTGGTTGTGCACTAGCTGCTAATACAAGAAACTATTTTTTAAGTTTGCTTTCAAATCAGCCAAGCCTTCGAGAAATACGTGTTCCAAAAGTTCGACTACCTATTTTGGGACATTGTGCTGCTACAACAGATTGTGGTGACAAATTGTACTTTTCAGAATAAAACAAGCGTTGAAACTTTGCCAGCAATTAACTATAAGTTTAATTTTTTACGCAAGGTTTTCATAAAACCCTACGCGTTCTCCGGAAAAGAAAGACAAGCAGGTATCATGTAAACTGGTGTTAAAACTGAAAATAATGTGTAACATTTTGACCAAGTACAAGATTTAACGATTCTCATCAACGGAAGTTAATAAGAATCGTTAATCTAAGCTAACCTAACCTAATTCATTTCCAATCCAGCTACCAATTTTCAACTCGAATTTTCAACTAAGGTTCTCCGGTAAAAACCACGAGCGCGATACATGACACCTCTTTGCAATTTTCCCGAAGAACATGTTGCAACACTGTGACACACTAGTGTCAGTTTTTTACTAGGCGGGTTTGTAACTGAACAGCTTCTTGGGCAGAACAATAACAAAAAAAGTGTCATCTATGAATATTTCGTATCAGTAAGCTAACGTATGGTGGAACCTTAAAGAGAAACAATTGACTTTTTATAGCGAGCAATGATTTCAGTAAGAGAAAAATTGCATATTAATTTGTTTTCTGAGACTGTTTCACCTGTCGGACTCAAGAAATATTTAATTCCTAACCGAGCTTTAAAAAAGAAAAGTAAAGTTTTTAAAAATGCAGCTTCTTTGTGACTTTTCAGAGAAAGAACATAACATAACAGAGCAGTCCATATAGGGAAATGCTCAAGCTCCAGGGCGATAGTTAGTTTGAGTTATGTACGTGGAGTTTAAAGGAGTGAACGTCTGAGAGCGTTTTCTTATGTCGCTAATCTCTTATTCACAGAGCTGCACATGGGAAACTCACATTCAAACAGGTAAGCAGCACAGTCTTGCTTTGCTTCCGCCTTAACCTTTTGTTTTTGTGCAGGGGTTTTTCTTTGAGACAGAACGAACAACCTTTTTATTCGAATGTTAAAAGAAAAGCGAATAAAAACCTCGAGAATCAAGTTTTTCACATATTTCGTAAATGGATCCAGTGACGAAACCGTGTTAGGAATGGTATTTGTACGTTAACTAAATTTTTTGTTGGAATTTTCGTAAAACTAAAAGCGATTTTTACCTGGTTTCGTCTTCGTCAGCGAACATAACGACGCCACGTGCGCTTGGCTTTTGGATTAATCGCTCCACAATGCGGTCGTAATCTTCGCTCTTGGCATTTCGTAGGATTTTCTCCGAGACGGCCACACAGATTCCCTGCACTTCAGCTAAATGGATAAACGAGGCGATCCCCTTTTTAGAAGGCAAAAAGAAACAAGAGAGAGAAAATTAAAATAAAGACGAAGAAGAACGGTATCCTGTAACCAAATCAGTTTTTCTTTGTCCTATGTATGAAAAGAGACACATTCCCCAAAAAGAAGGATATGTGTCACCAAAACCCTCTCAGAAAAGACTCGAGGACAAGGGATCTCCTCGAGCACAGGCATGAGGTTGCTAAGAAACGCTCTTAGTGACGTGTTCGTGTTCTACATATTATCTACTAAAACGGACAAAAGAGTAGGTATGTGTGTGTATATTTGAACTTACCTTCTCGCCATAATCGCCTTCCACAGCAACCGTGGAGACGTACTTCCATCCTAAACGTCGAACGACTTCTGCAATAGCCTGGGCTTGGAAATTGTCGGGCGGGACCACGCGCGAAAAGTATTCGAACCGAGATTTATCCGAGAGTTCCGTACTCGTGGACGCGTAGCTAATTTGGGGAATCTAATTGCGTGTAAAAGAAAAAAAATAGACAATAAGAAAATGGGGATGGGAAACAAAGTTACCGTTGAGGCTGTAACGTAACACAACGGCTTTTGTACTCGACTACTAAAGCGAATACTTCCCTCCTTGATGCTTGATTTCAGGGGGGCTTATTTCCAGTTGTGTTTTATAGATACACACCAGGCTGGAAATAAGAAAAAGAAAGGAAAATAACTGGAAGCATCAAGAGAGGGGAGAGTCAGGTCTATCAGAAAGAGGCTGAAGTTATTGATTACAGACTTGATGAGAAAGAAGCAGGAACCCCAGCTGCAAAAGCATGTAAACGTTAACATAGCGTATGCGGTTTGCTCATTCGTGATAACTGTCTCCCAAACGTTTTTCTTCACATTCCTTTTTTCAACGAAAATAGATCTTTTGTCTAAGTTAAAAGGATGGGGGTGGGTAAGGGGGGTTGAGGTTTGTTTTCGCAGACAGTATAGTTGATTCACGACCATTAGTTAGGCAAAACTTTTCAACATTTGTATTTTCTGGCATGTTGTTGGCTTCGTTTGGAGTTTGGTGTTTCCAATTGCGAGCCTGGTAAATAAAATAAGGGATCTAAGGAGATTTGTGAAGTTGTTGAGTGTTTTCAAAAGGACGTCATGGCTAATGTCATAAGCAGTAGCGAAAGGGAACCGATTTTGAAGGGGGAGGAATGGCGCTGAGATTAAGTTATTCAGGTAAATTAGGAAAGGGGGCGAGTGCAGAATAAGATGCAAATGAACCAACGAAGAACGTTCATCATGTTGCTCTGATTCCTGCAGTCTTCGTACACATGTCTTAGTGCTGGGGGGTTGGGGGCAAAGTGCTACTGGGACGACGACTAAGACTTAGCTCCTGTGTTCTGCAATATAACCATGTCCAAAAGCAGCTTGGAGGTGTTTGTATGTTGGTGTCGTTTATCCCTCTGCTCCTGGTTTTCGGAGGTACTGTACGTGTAAGGCAAAGTACATGTTTTAAAAGCTGATTATGGTGCTTTTACGTGCGCCGTGGTTAGAGTACATCTAGTCGTTCAGGTTCATTCATGTCACAAGATTTATGACGAGGATTGAGGCTTTAATACACAGGGCGTTCATAGGCTTCGCGCTAATGACAAACAGAGCGGGACTTCCGAGGAATGGGCGTTTATTTGTTTAAAAGTCAGTAGATCAACTTTTGTATCCAACAGGCGCATCATTTTGATTAAGAATAGTCGTAATAAGCTCATTCTCTATCTTATTTCCTTTATTGCGATTCTGACTCGGTTTCTAAAACCGAAATTCCGGTGAGAAAGAGAAGAGAAAGAGAAAAATTTGAGCTACAGACAGAAATTATGACTTGCACTAAGTCTTGCAATAGTCCACGATGACATCGTACGGAGGGGCATGGAATGAGGAAAGAAATTATGTTTGCACGTGATGGTAACAATGAATGTTTCCAGCCCGCATGTTTGAGCACGTTGAAAGCATTGAACAATGGTTCAGCGCTCTGAACGTGGTCCCACTCCAGTTATAGTATATATTTATCATCACAAACCACACACGTTTTCTCCATACTTCCGTCAAAATTGTACAAACAATAACAGAGCACTTTATTCCCCGTTTTGCTTGGCGGTGAGAATGTTACCGGCGTTTCTATTACACTTGGCACAAGTGGGAGGTCAAATTAAACTTGCAGAATTCTCCTCCTTAGGTCGCCTATGTTATGCTAATTGCCGCCAAAAGTTTTTGAAGCCTTAAGACAAAAGCCAGCGAATTATATGAACCGGAGTTTGTCTGTAAAGAAGTTAAACTTAAACCTTGCTCCCCACTAAGAAAGAATACCAAGAAACTTGGCGGGATACTGTATATACGTAGCATACTAAAGAAATCGTGCCTCAGACATGCACTGTGCTTTTGTACGGCACCCGCGAGGATTTTAAGTTCTTGAAAGGCTTATCTAGGATTTCTCCGCGCATAACTCAAACAAAACTACGAACAATTTCCCCCAGCAACTGCATAGTAACATTTATCGATGACATCAGGCGCGTATTCAATGCTCCCTTATATGTAAAAGGACCATGGAGAAAACTCATAAAAGATTATATAAGGACATATGTTTACAATAACTCGAGTATGCGGCGGCGATCCATATATATGGAAACGGTAGCCAATATAGTAAACGTGGTATTGAAAGAGGGGGATAGGTATTTCTGCGCGCACGTTTGTACTTTCCAAGGCTTTTTCTGTTTGCTAAGATTGTGTGTACCGTACTGTACTGTTCGAGGAAGTGCATGCTAGCTATTCCTGCACACGTCGGCCTTGTTTTTCAAGACTAAGGACGTTTGCGTTGCTTTCATAACCGACCAGGAATGCTTAGATCTTCATCGAAGGAAACTGGTTAGCTTAAGGAACACTCTGGCGGACAAGAATAAGATAGAAAAAGGGGCAAAAGTCTCTCTCGTTCGCTTCGGGTTAAGTCCCATTTCCTCTCCGTCAGTGCTTTTCATTTTCGGCCTACTCATACGTTATCGAGGGAGGAGAGCATGATGTATTCAATAAATAGCCACGCTGTCTCCCTCTCCCACTACCCTCTATTTGTAAGGCCAAAACCTTCGTAATAATTTCGTGCTTAAGGGAAATTTTACTGTTGCGGGGAGGGCGAAAGAAAAGAAGCCTTGGTCCCAAACTGCATCGTGTCACAACTTAAGAAGCTTTCAGGGATCCTTCCCTATTTTTTGTTCTATGCTTAGACGACGACACCTGGGTTGCAGAGTATAGGTTCGTATAGTGCTGCATGGGGTTATAGTCTGTTTATTTACACGCTGTTTCTTTAGGGTTCTTAGATTACTTTTTCTTCTACCGAGGAAAGAACAAAGCCTTCGTTTGTTTTAAACCTGTTAGAGGAAGAAATAAATAATTCACTACCCTAAAGCAGGAAACAATATTTCTAAATAACTCTTGAAGAACAATGGTGGGAAAAAAATTAAATTGTCGGAGTAGCACTTTTCTGCGTCTTTGGCCGAGGAGACAATCTCTTAATAAGTTTTGTGAACCACTTTTTCTCCTTTAGAAGTATAAATTTGTGCAAATAATCTCGACATTGGCGTCATGGGATTCTAACCATGAGAATTCTAAAGCATATGCCAAGCTTGGACATGAGCAAGAGTGTGTTCTAATTTTGTTCAATCCTACGGTCTCTGCTTTTTGTCTCATTGCTC
Source organism: Lepidurus packardi (assembly GCA_023053545.1). Taxonomy (NCBI): domain Eukaryota; kingdom Metazoa; phylum Arthropoda; class Branchiopoda; order Notostraca; family Triopsidae; genus Lepidurus; species Lepidurus packardi. Next base: position 6,273,124 of record JAKZAN010000005.1, on the reverse strand, counting down.
GTGCATGTACATTACTTTGCTACCGTCCGTATTTACGAATGCAAAGAAAAGCAGATGAAGGAATTTAAAATAATTTCTGGTAATTCTTTTATTCCTAGCGTTATTCAGCTTATCGTATGAATCGTTTTGCATTGACAAGAGAAGGAGTTTAGTGGTTGGAACGCAGCCTTGAGTAATGTTAGGAACGCAAGTTTGTGACTCGCATATTTTTTTCTTTTTTCATAAATATGGGACATCTATACGTATGTACATGTAAAAACATACAAAGTATGTAAGCACGTACATATGTATATATGTACATACCTACATAAATATGAGCATACATGCATGAAATATGTACACAAGTATACAGTATGTATGCACATGTACGTGTACGTGTACATATACATATGTACATAGTTACATACGTACCTAGACTGCATTCTAGTCCTGGTTAGGAATTTCAATGGCTAGTGATATTTGTGGTGATACTTGTTTGAAAGAGAAGGGAGGTAAAGATTGTTTGAGGTGAAGTTTGCACTAGGCGAATAGAATAAGAATTGGAAGGTAACAGGTCCTTTTTACGCCAAAGTCATTTTCGTTATGCAGTCCAAGTTTTCATGTCATATCTTCGGCTCGGCGTGACCAGACTTCTCAAAACTTTCCCACAAGAGGGGAATTAAATTGTCTAGCTAGACGAACCTATCGCAAGTCTCGCCAAAGAAGTTACATTGGCTTGCAAAATGGCGGGGCGGAAGCTCAAACCATAATTGATTTCACAGCCCACGATCCGCCACGAGTGCAGAGTTCAACTAGGCATACATCAAATCTCTACTATAACGACGATATGAACTTACGAAGTGAAAGCCGAAAAGTGTTGCTTCATCTGCGCCGAAAGTTTATATAAGAGGATGAAAAATAAGTCGATATTCGAATGATATCGCAAGCTCGGCTTTGGAGAGAAATACAGTCCATAAATTATAACCTTTTGCTTCTCCTATTACGGAGTTTATTATGAGAGCGAAAAGCATTGCTAGGGCAACGCTATTTGTACAGTTCTGAAGCATATGAAAAGAAGTAGGGAAATGTTGGTCAACAACTTGCTATTACTATAACAACAAAGACGTGTTAAAAGGTTCCAAGATTGTCTGCCGTTGATGCGCACATGGTAACACTTAGATGATGCACGTTTCTTCCCGGAGCGGTCCCTCTTTCTTGCTCCACTTCCTTGTTTTCCTTAGGTATTGTAATGCTACCCAACGACCTGTCAATTTATTACTAAACGAAGCGAAATCTACCCGCAGCTTACTTTAGTCTGCCACATAGGCAAAAAGCGGATCAAGGCATTAAAACGGAAAAGGGGTTTCAGACGATCGATTCGATTATTTAAATTTTTAAACCTTGCCTGATTATAGTATTTTAATTTATTTATTTTGATTAATGTGATAGCTCCACTCTACACCAGAAACAAAAACTTTGCCATTAAAAAGAAAAAAGAAACTCACGATAAAAGGTAACAGCCACCACGCCATATTCCATTATTCTAGGAACGATAAACTTTGTTCGAAACTTTTCTCAACGGCTATTTATGAGTTATTGGCATACGCAAACTTTCTAGAATGACGTCACAAACGTGACATAGTGTGGCTCATGGCAGTTTTTACCATGGTTACAGTAATAATGCGTACGTGATTCCGACGTTAGAAAGCCACGTGATCTGTTCTAAAGGTTTGTTTTTAGTAGCTTAATCACTACTTCGCGCAAGATGGAAATAATCACTTAGAAACTAGACTTTTTTTTTATTTTTGCTTCTCTTTGGTGCATTCAATGTACGCTACTGTAAACTGATTTTTTTTATAAAGAATTATTCTTTTATAAGGAGCTTGAGTTTTCATTTCTTGGAAGAACGCAGATTGTGACTTTAGTCCAGATTGAGCTTAACGTACAAGGCATCAAAAAAGTATGAGTGCATCAATATTTCACGACGTTTAGCCATGAAATGTGCCGAGGTATTGACCTACTTAGCTAATGTGAAAATTTAATTTGCGCAAGGCATAGCTGCAGGTGAGTGTAGTTGAACTTTTATAATTCTTCCTAGTGACAAAGAACGCACAGGGCTCGTTCAACTGTTCTCTAATCGTCAAGAAAACTTTTCCGTATTCTTTTCCTAGTTTCTCAGAAACGAACGCAATCTGAACGACTTAATAAGCAAACGATACCAACCAGTCTTTCCTTTCGCTTCGTCTTTTTTTCCTCGATATAAAAACGCTAGTCTTTTGTGACCATGTAAGCAGAGATGCGAAGGAAGCTGTTCTTTTTCGAAGAAGGTTTCCAACTTATTAGTTTCTCAACAAGCTGTCGATACATCAGTAATACAACGCTGTCCCTTTTCCCTTTTTCTATCTATAGCTCGCTTCGATTTTTAAACGAAAGACGGAACGAAAATGAAGAGTTTTGAACCGCTGCTGAGGAAGCGAAAACGTTCAGACTTTGACAGAGTAGTATAGGAAAAGTGTAAGGAAGCGTCACGCTGAGTGAAAGAAATCTATAAAAATGCGTCGCTGGACGATGATCGACTCGGAAACGTTTTCGGTATTTCCATGACTTCCGATTCATCCCTGAACGGTTCAGATGATATGTGCTAACTTCCCCCTTTTTTTATTCTCCAGCTTAGTTAATTTCCATTAGCTCGTCGTGATACCTGGATCTAGAATTGCCACAGCGTTAACTCTTGAAGAGTGTTGTAAAAATTAGATTTCTGTCAGTCAACCGCTTTTCGCCGTAAAAGTCCTTGGTCCAAGTGGATGCCTATGAACTAGTAGGCTTTGAGGCCCTGACGTGTCATTAGGAGGTAAATGTGTGTACCCAGGCAAAAAAAGGCTGGAATTCATTAAAGAAGTTGCTGACCGACAAACACACATAACAACCTGCTGACTCGAGAGCTTTTGCGAGGATGACCAAGGGATGCTCGTCCCCTGTTTCCAGCCAAACGAAGAGCAGCCAACTAAAAGTTCGACGACGTCTCTATACGTGTGTGCTAGTTGCAGAAACCCCGAACGTCAACGCGCTGAGAAAAAGAGGAGAACGACAGCAATTTCCTCGCTCACATGACATACCAGCCAACAATCCCCCGTTGGCAAACTTATATATAACTCCGCGTGTCACATCCATACAAACCTGTTAGTAGAAATCACAAGAGTCCCAGCATTTAGTGATCAAAGTTAAACCAAATTTCAATGGCACGCAATTTAAAAGGGTCGATAGCTACCTAAAATCACATTTTGATATTTGGACGGATTCTTGTAGTCGAGAATAATCTACGAATGATAAACGTCGTCGCACATTTTCCTGAACTGCCGTTCCCGAGTTATTGTCAGGTAAACTTGGAGTCATGACGTCAGTGAGGTCATGCGGCATGCCTTATATGTTAGGTTGCGCTTGTTGGGTTACGTTACAGTCTAATTTCCGTGCTTAAAACTGTAAATAAAATACTTTCGTATACATCTCTGATATCAGAAGCCCTATTTTTGAAATTTTTTACTTTAATAGCTTTATTACTGCTCAGCCCATTATGGAAAGAAATGTAACTGGAAACTGAGTTAAGATACAATATGAAAGAAAATAAATCTTGGTGGCTAGGACCTCGAACACGTGTTTATTTATGTTGATTTTGTCTAAGAATTGTTTCTTTTATTTTTTCTTTCTCCTTTTCGGGAAACATAAGGACGTTTGCTCTCTAAATGCGTTGCGATGTGGCACGAAGGACTTAATCAGTTTGGCTATTTTTTAGGGACAGAAATAAGCCTTTTGGGAGCAAGCTCGATATTTTATCAGGAAGAAACGCTACCTTGGGTTTTGAATAACATTTTTCTTCTTCCGCGTCATTTGTAAGCCCTCTTTTCTCTACTTCTCGGAGTTTTTTCCTTTTTTTTTCTTCTTTTTTAGACTGCAACCCATTGGCGGCTAGGGGTGGACGAAAAAGGGGCTCTTTTTTGTGAGGAAGATGGGTATAATGTTGAGAAAAATAACGTAGGCGACAGTTTCCGAAGGTTGTCTTGTGCGAAGGAATGAAGGACACATTTTCTATAGCCCAAAGGAAATTCTATTTCCTTCTCTTGTCAGATTCAGTTTGATTGCAAATACTGTTAGTTTTTTTTCTCCTCGTTCGCTCCATCTCATTGGCCCGAGTCAAAGAAAAAAGTCGGTGTACTTGGTTATACAAGAAATAGTTAGGACGTGGAGCGAGAAAAGACTAGCTCGTATCAGCAAGTTTCTTTCTGGGCTTTCACTAATCTCCAAATATAGTATATAACCTTTTCGATACTTTTTGTTTTGTGTCTGCAACAGCAGTTTATTTTCGCGAGTGCTTGGGCTGGCCATTAGTTTTCGTTCGAGTTTTCAATAAACCATAAGAAAAAAGCCAGTATTAATGGTCTCTCAGCATTCCCAATTTATCAGATTGCTTTTACGACTATATATATATATATATATATATATCTGTTCGCGAAATATCAACGTCAAGTCTAACGTGAGGCCACTTGGGCTTCCTCTGGTTCATTATCTGAAATAAGTTAAGGTTCACGTATACCTTAGGTCGATATAGGCGGTTAGCATGGGGAAATTCGGAACAACTTTTCGCTAAAACCAGCACATTTAATGAAAAGATTCTTTGACAGTAAGCCCGAGCATGCTAACAGCTAGTACAAAACCAATCCATCTTTTCTTTACAATGAATAATAAATTAGTAACATGCGCATGAAGTTTGCAACTACAATATGTGAAATACGTTGCCTAAAAATCTGTTCTTTGGTTGTGCACTAGCTGCTAAAAAAGAAAATTTTGTTTTAGATTGCTTTTAAACCTCAAGACGTTTTCGAGAAATCTTGTTCAGAATGTTCGAAGGCCTGATTTGGAATATTGTGCTGCTACAGCAAACTGTGCTGACAAGTTGTACTTTTCAGAAGCAAAACATGCCGGCAATTAGGTATATGTTTCCTACTTTGTTTTTTTACGCAAGGCTCCCAAAACAGTAACAAACATCAGTGCCATTTATGACTGTTTTGCATCAATAAGCTAAGATATAGGGGAGCCTTGAAGGGGGAGTAAGGTCTGAAACAATAAAAAAATATATTATATTATAGAGGAGATCAAATGAAGTGTTCTGGCTGAAGAACCGCTATGTCAATTATGAATATTAACCGAGTAATTATTTATTTAGCGGTTTAACTCCGCCCCTTTCCGACAAATTCCAGATTTTCTTATCCTTATAGCACGGGGGGACAATTGTCCGGAGAGCTAGCGCCTTTACCTATTAGCGCATTCAAAATCGGACCTTCGATTCATAGGGATGGCACCATTGGCTTTCCCTTCAGTGCTCAAACAAGCCTGTAGGTGTTTTGGTTAATTTACAATCTCGATCACAAAAAACTGGCCTTTTCTTCGAGTCACGACATGCGGGCTCCGCTGTTCGTCATGCAGCGAGCTTTACCCGTATAGTCAGAGCGGTGTCCTGCGGTCCCATTCCCAGGGGATGGGCTCTCGACTGCGAAGCCGACTCGGATCTTGTCCAAAGGCTCTCAGGCGCGGGTCTCGGCTCGGCAGGACGGCAAGCTACGGCGATTGCGCTATGGCGCGAAGAATTTTTTTTTTTTTTTTGTAATTGAGCTTGTAAATTAACCAAAGCACCTACATACGTGATTGAGAATTCAAAAGAAATATAATGGTGCCATCCCTATGAATCGAAGGTCGGATTTTGAATGCGCTAATAGGTAAAGGCGCTAGCTCTCCGGCCAACTGTGGACCCCTGTTATAAAGATAGGAAAACTTGAAATTTGGCGGAAAGGGGCGGAGCTTAAACCGCTAAATAATTAATTACTCAGATAATATGCATAATTGACATAGGGGTTCTTCAGCCAGAACACTTCATGTGATCTCCTCTATAACATATTTTTTTAAATCTTTTCCGAAATGACTTCCCCTTTGAGGAATACAATCAAATAAATGCATTATTAATTGATTTTAACCCAAAATTTCAATATCATTGATGGAAATTATTAGAAGTATACGATACATGATATATGTCTGTCTCGGGTAATCAATAGAGTACTGGAAGGCAGACATTCCAACTTTTCAGGTTGTTCATAATCCAGTTACTGGGAGAGGGGAGGGAATACAGCACAGGGGGCATTCATGTTTACTCGATTCACTCACTCCCTCCACACAAGGTCCTGAAAAGGTGTTGCCATTTTCCTTAATACAGCGGATATATATTGAAGGAGAGCAAGAGTATCGATTATGTTCCTTTTTGCGTGCTTGCTAGAGGGAAGTTTATCCTTAGTATATTACTCTCGCGTTGGAGGGAAAGACATAAGCACGGAGTTTGGGGGTCTCTTTTTGGAATCTGACCCATTATTCATCAGTTTTAGGAAAGGAAATGATGTTTGGACTATATAAACTGCCTGCCACGACAGCTTTGCTTGCCTCGTAAATAATACCAACGCTAGTCTTCCAAATTACACACCTGTTCAGTTCATTCCAGCTTTCATGTAAGTTTATTTTCTTTCTTTTTTATTCCTTTTAGGCTCTAATGGCTGTTTCCTGTTTTAACAAGGGGAAGTTGGCTAATTAATGAGTATAGGTGAAAAGAACCTAAAATGTCCCAGCAATAATAAATGTGAAACGGTTATGAAGCTCCATCCGTTAAACCTGTCGACAGAAATTTTCCAATTTCTGTCAGTACCCAATTTAAGTCACTTGATACGAAAACAGGTTAGTTCGATTATCTCCTTTTTGGGCTGCCGTGCCTTTTAAAATGCATAGCATACATTCAGCATCGTTAAGCATGCAAATCTTTTGGGGGAGATCAACGTTCAATTTTCCGTGGTGACATGAAAAATCAGCAGCGTCGTCATGCACGTGCCTTGTAAATCTCGCTGCAATAATTAGGCAGATTTACATGCACCGTATGGCCTTGTGATGTCGCATTCTGACGACCAAAACATGAAAGGAAACTCCGAATGCCATAAACTTGGGTTTTTATGAGCATTCAATTAAACACCTCTTGCAAGGTCGGGTAAGATAATACCACTAAAAGCAGTCTACCCAGCTCCCAAATTGTATTATCAGCTCCACGTACACAGTATAGCTATTTTTTTATGTCGGGACTTATGGAGAGCGAATATCGTCTCTTAAAGAGCATAATGACTGCCGTAGCGTGCACAGAGATATGGCTCTTGCATGGAGACCCTATAGCGATTTCACATCTTCCGCAGAGAGAACGCCATCCATTACCCTGTGACAATTTCTGGCGATATGTTCTGGTCTACTACACATATACCTATACTCAATACACTTCATGACCTACCTTAGCCACCTCTTACTTGTCCTGGCCCTTTCTGCAGAGTATATACCATACGCGATAAGGGATTAACAGGAATGAACTGCTGCAGCACTATCGTAACTCTCTCTACGAGTTATGGTATGGCCGGAAACATTCCCTGGCATCAAGTGGCGGACACCCACACAACCAAGCTTTCCTTTTTCTTTCGCCCCTTCGTATTGCTGTTCGGTAGGTCACAGCAATACGAACACCCATTTTCCACCTGACGCGCTTTACTTACCTTTCCGAGCCACGAACACATGCTCGATCCCATCTTCGTGATGCGCATTATTTCCCTATTTCGGAGTATTACTATCAATCCTATGATTTACAGAAATAAGGAATAATTTGATGATGCATGACGCTGGAAGAACGAGTTCCGAGTTCCCTACAAGTCCCCATTTTATATCTTTCCCTAATGATTCTTTTTACTCATGCATCCCCATCCCCACTTGTACCTGCAGAAATGAGAAAGGAAAACCGAGGAATTCCCAAGCTCTGGGTCCAACAAAGCGTCAGCTTCTTCCCTTCCTTTTAGGAAAGCTTTCCATATCCCTTTGGCATAGAAACCTGTACTCTTTAGAGGGAAGTCACGAGAGTGGAGCGAGAGCGAGGAGAGTTTAGTCGATATTTCTTCTGTGGGACGCTTTTTGTTTAGCTAAATGGAATCCTTCGTAGCGAAAGGGAAGGAACTTAGTGGGCGGGGCTAAAGGACTGTCTGCTGGGATGCTGATAACACGGTTCATGTAAACCCGACCTGGGACCTGGGAATTGCATGATTTTCTGCCGCTGGCCCGATATATGTCATCTTTTCGACCCCCTTCACTCCCCCCAACACGTTTTTTCCTCCACGTGAGACGCGAAGATTATGGGAGTTGGATGGCCGAAAATAGCCATACGACTTGCCTTAGTGTGAACGCCATGTATTGTATATATAGGGTCATGAATGACATCGTGTGCTCAAGCAATCCCGCCCGTTTTTGTCTTCGCTTGACTGCATCGTGAAATAACATTCTGGAAGGGCATATTCAGCAGTCCACAATGACATAGGAAACAATCGATCTTGACAAGCTCTTTTGCGTTATAGTACCCATGTCCTATCAAATGCGTTATGAGGAATAGCCGAACAAGAAAGAAAGCTGTGTCCGAAACTGCTCCTTATGTCGTCGTATCCCTACGAACAAACCCAACTGAAATTTACCATGTCTTACAAAAACGTAGCAAAAGATCTGGTTTCTAGTTGGTCCTTTCCATCAGGGGCGTGATAATGAATGAGCTATTTACGAAAGAAATGTAGAAAAGTTGGGTCATGTTGTTCCACGATGAGTATTTGCATTTTGTTTACATTTACTCGCACATTAGTTAGGTTTTTACGTTTTAGTAACATGTATTTACCTTCTAGTCCCAACAGACAGGTAGTAAGAATTGAGCTATTCCAAAAAGTAAACGGTGAACTGCAAGTACTTGATCATTTTTTGACAAAAGATGGCACTGATGTCAGACCCCTATGCCATGAGAACGCAACAACTTCAAACAAAAATTGAAAAGAAATTTAATGATATAAGTGAAAAATAATTTGTAAAATATCTTAATAACGAAATCTAGTGTATTACAGACTTTTCATGTTGATGAATGGATTATTTAAGATTTCGAAAACCTGGAATACTAATCAACAAATTTATTTAAAAACACATTAAAGTAGACCTCCGTTATGCAATAGATTTATACATCCGTGCATTAATGGCAGAATACAATTTGATTATATTGCGTAGGAATGAGAATTCTTTAATCCCTTTTAGCTCGGTATAGGCGATTAGCATGGGGAATTTCGGAACTCTTCTTTGAGAAAACCAGTGCATTTCAGGAAAAAAATATTTTTACAAGACTCTTGAGTTTGCTACCAGGTAGTGCACAACCAATGCACGATTTTTTCCAACGAGCAATTAATTAGCCATATGCAAATGAAATTTGCAACTATGATAAATACGTTACCTAAAAATCTGTCCTTCGCTTGCGGACTAGCTGCTAATATATTTTTTTTTTGCTTTAGATAGTTTTCTGACAACCTCACAAGCCGTTTTTCAAAAAATCTTATTCCGAAAGCTTGACGACTTGATTTGGTACATTGTGCTGTTACAGCAAACTGTAGCGACAAGTCGTACTTTTCAGAAGCAAAACAAGCGTAGAAACTTTGCCGGCAATTAGCTATACGTTTCTTTTTTAATTTCTTACACAAGGCTTTCTCAAAACACTAACAGACGTCAGTGCCACCTGTGACTGTTTCCCATCAATAAGCTAAGGAATACAGGAGCATTCATTGAATACATCTAGACGCTTTGTAAACCAGGCAGTGTCAAGTCCCATACGTCACAATGTAACAAGGTAGCAACTCCTGAACGGCTAAACAGAAAATGTGAAATTAATTAATCGATTTTGAAACAGTATAACTTGTGAGAGTTACTCAGGATCATAGTAAGAATAGTTCTAAACATCCAAGACTAATTTAAAGTAAGCTTTATTTGACTGTTTTGTTCTTTAATGAGAGTCTTGTTGCTTGTCCTCACCCGATTCCGATGGAAGTCTTTCCTAAACCAACAATGAACTTATTTCCGCTGAATGATGACATCGCCACGATCTGTAGCTGAATAGCCCTCTCGATACCAATCTGTTCTGACGTCGCATGGTTTTGCAAAAAGTACTTAGTGCCAACAATGAATCGAACTCGACTCAGCTTCAGCTCTGGTGGCGTGAGCTGCTTTTAAAGTGAAAAGGAATATAACCAGCAAAAAGTATCCGCGCCAATAATTCACAAAATATACTTAAACCGGAATATTTCATTGTCGGAGAGGATGCTTTTTTCCCATTCTTGGGCGTATCTTCGGTGTTTTTTTAATTTGATGTCAGGGAGCAGGCCTGTGCTGAAGTAAGTGCTTCCCTTTCATGTAAATGGTTGTTAACTGTTGCTGCAAAACATACTTTTCACGCGACTTATTTATACGCTTAATTCGTTAATCACTTTCACTCTGCTCTTAAAACTTTTCATGGGATTTCCTTTATCGCTTTTAGGAAATGTAGCGTAAAACACGCTATAAATTTGTACATGTTCAGAATTCTTATGACGCAATTTCTTTCCCAGTAATTTTAGTGAAATAAATGTGCAATAACTCGCGAACCGCACGAAGCCTATTTTGCATAGCACTAACATTCAAATTCTCTACCCCTCTCAAAGGAAAAAAAAATATGTATTGTGTTTGAACGACTCAAGATTTCAATTGTATCGGTCTTTAACGAAACGGAAATGCAAATTTAATCCCAAATTGATAAATAGAGACGTGCTAAACGTAAAACAGTCACGCTCGAGACATCCATGGCACTTCCACTACTTGCTTCTGAATTTCCTGAAGAAGGAGAACAAAATTTCGTATGGCTTTCATGTAATCGACCACGTAATTTCTTCATGTCAAAACCCCATTAGAGGCTAAAGTATACGTTCACCTTTTGTCTTCTTCCTTTAAGTTTTCCTTTTTTTATTAGGGAGAGAAAGTTTCTTTCTTCCGATATTCTCTCAGCAGCTTCATTTTTAACCCCGAGCCCCTAAAGCTAGGAAGATATGCTTTTGAAGCATGGGAACATCGAAAACTTTGCTCCCAGCGCTGTCTGCACAAGCGATGGCAAGCCTTGTCAGCCTGCCATTGGGGGCGTTAAAGTATAACGCCCATTTTGCTGTTCTATTGGATCAAAACTTGGGCAACGTCTGTTTCTGCATGCTGAAGATTTCTTCTGGAGACTTCTCTCTTTCGTTTCTTTCCCCCCTCTTTGGCCTCAAGCTTATGGCGATCCTCTTATCGCTTCTGACAAGATTTCTTGATTTAAATTTTTTGGAGAGAGAAATCAAAACTTGGTCTAAAGGATCGCAAACCCAAATATCTTAAGTTAGTTGAAATAGGATTGGATTCTTTTTTTGGAGGGGGGCAAGAAATCCCTTATCTCCATTGGGCAGTTTTGCAAGATTTCCGATAAGAAAACAAGTAGATACGAACTTGGCGCGAGATTTTAGGCTATTTTTAAGAGTATAGCAACGTTTATGTTTTTCAACAAGGTCTTAATCGAAAATCGTGCAAGCGAACGTTAAAACCCTTTTACATTGAGCTAAAGAGGCTAGGGTAGACTCGGGGGATTCACTAGGTTAAACTCAAATTTCTTTTTGGGGGAATTGAAGAACTTGTGTTGGTTTTTTCGTAGCTTATCCTCAGGGCTCTGGTGTAACTTAGGTAATTTATAGCTCAAAAGAGAAAGAAGAAAAGAAGAAAAAAAGAGCAAGAGAGAAACCAGAGACGTCAGTAGCTCGGCAGACTTCTTTGGTCAAGACATTCCCTGGAACGCAGCACATATTTCTGTACAAGAAATGTGGCGAAACACGAGAAACTGCTGATTACATTTCCCAAAGTTTTAATTAAGGTGATATAGCAAGAGAGGATTTTTGTTTAGGAAAAGATTGACAAGTTTTTTGTAAATAGATTAAAGCTCCCGTATACCTTAGCTCGGTATAGGCGTTTAGCATTGGGAATTTTGAACAATCTTCTGAGAAAACTAGTGAATTTAATGAAAAAATTCTTTGGCAGAAATCTTGAGCTTGCTAACAGGTAGTGCATAACCAATGCAATTTTTTTTTATCAATAAGTATTAAATTAGCAATATGCGAATTAATTTTGCGACTATGGGAAATACGTTGCCTAAAACTCTGTTCTTTAATTGTGCATTAGCTGCTAATAAAAGAAAACTTTTGTTTCAGTTTGCTTTCAAATCTGACAAGCCGCTTTCGAGAAATCTTGTTCTGAAAGTTCGACGACTTGATTTGGGACATCGTGCTGCTACAGTAAACTTTGGTGGCAAGTTGTACTTTTCAGAAGCAAAACAAACGTAGAAACATTACCGGCAATTAGCTATCTATTTCTTTTCTTACTTTCTTACGCAAGGCTTTCGCGAAACAATAACAAACGTCAGTGCCATCTGCGACTCTTTCCCATCAATAAGCTAAGGTAGACGGGAGTTTTAATGTTTTCTTTCCTTTCCTATGAAGTTGTGGATGGCTCAGAAACTCGAATGCTGCAACAGTTATTCTGTTATATTCCTGAATGACCTTCCAAAGTTGTAAATTGTATAAAGCAGAAGGCATAAAGTCATAAGTGCTTTTAAGCACACTCGAGAAATCGTTCTTGATTATTCGACGCTAATTGGAAATAAAAGTTTTCCTCTGTAATCGTTCCCAGGAGAAGGTATATGGAGCACGAAGAAAAACAATTAGGCAACGAGTAAAAGATGTTTGGGTCCAGTGGCTTTTTTAAAGAAAGGTTAATTACTAAGCTTACCAACCGAAATTAGGCGTTCTTCAAGACAACTTCTTAAAGTAGAAAAGCCAGTACGGGCTTAAGCAAGTACTACACGAAAGGTTTTCTCATTACTGTGAGAGCAGGCAGTAATAGCGAAGCTTAATTAGGAAAGGCATATAGCCTTTCTTCTCTTAAGTTTGAAGATTCTAGAAGTTCTTCAAAGAGATCTCCCATGTATTCTTATTATTACTATTGTATTTTATATACAAATATATGCTCGCATTGTTTTGTTAAAGTGCATAAAAATATCTGACGTTTTGTATGAGATGGATTTCTACAATGTACCATCCGCCTCGACTTTTTCTCTCTTCCTCTTAAGTTATCTGTGGAGGATCTCGAACAAGGAAATCATGAAAAAACTAGTAAACGATGTTCCCGTTGTTTTCCTTTGGAAAGAATTCCACTTAAGGTCCCAGCCTCTCCTTAAGTGAATTTTCCTTAGCTCGTATAGAAGGCGGAACTGCTCACAAAAGTTTCAAATTTTGGCGCAATGTTTAACGCTATAGCTCTCTCTGACTCGTTTTTCTTTTAACACGAGTGCTTACCTTGAAAAGACGCAGGATATTGGCTACCATGATAGACGTCGTGCTAAAGGAAGCACCAATAACTCCGGTAATTGGCTTGTGCGGCTCGTACACCGGCGGAGCTCCGGATTCACACCGGTACTCGGACATATCCTGTAATGGAAAGATACAAAACTGTAAGTTATAGTTCTTTCGCGGAATTTCTTCCCGTAGAATGGAAAGCTGTAGAATACGAGATAGGTTTATGGAACGTAATTCGCTTTTTCTTTTTACTACTGTTACTCACTGCAATTTCCTAGAAATGTTAAGTTTGGGAAAGTTTATTTAGCGATTTTAACGATTAGTCACCGAGGAGATTGCCGACTCGAATGTGTTTTCAAGTTCCAAAGTCGTCAATATGCTAATGTTGGCACTATATATACCTCAGCCTTTAGATGGAGGGTTTAGGGGGTTTGAATAGTCGTCTAATTTCAATTTCGCGGCTTTTTTAGTATTTTTTCCCCTTTGGTTGCTCTGGGTTTTGGGGTTTCTTAGAACTTAGAGTGAACAGAAATTGAGAGTACAGTCATTTTCTGGCTAGGAGCAGCACAAGCCTCCAAAAAGCCGCATGATCAAAGGACTTTGGCTCTTTGAAAATAGCAGTCACCTTGCTCGCTAGCATTTGACTAGCTAGAATCTGTGGAAACTTCTAAGAAGGGACTAGGCAAAACCAGAAGTTCTTGGAGCGGTTAAAGAAAATTGCCTTTTCCCGTTTTCTTTCTTTTTTATTCTTTTCTTTTTTCAGTCCCTTTTACTATTCTTTTCTTCACTGTCTACGTTTTCCGATTTTTTTTTCTGCCTTTAGCGACTTTGATGATAGTTGACGTGGCTGACAGATGGCGAGCACGACCTTTTCGATTATGGACATATCTTGAATCTAAAACTGTTTCGATACAACTCCTTTTACTCTTTCATCCACTACGACCTTAATACTTCCCGTATTCTGCCTTTCAGAGCTATGGGAGCAAGTTTGGGAAGTATTAGAATTTTGGAACGTGTAGTAAAATATAGCCGAGGCTAGTGGCTCGACGCAGTAAAACTTTTAATGAAATCCCATGCTGAGAAAACTATTTTTGTAAGGCCTTTTTAAGGACACTTTCCGAATTTGATCAAATTTTAAATGACAAGTTTTATTTGAAATGCTTTTGCCATTTTACATCTATTAATTTCATTCGTAAGATAAATACAATATTCTTACTTTTAAATAAAACATTTATCAAAATCTCTTGGTTATTAGGATATTACTAGAAAAGTAATTTTTCAGTTATCTCTTTCTGTTTCTTTCCATTTCATGTTTATAGTTTATGACATTACAATGATAAATTGTATAACATCAGTGCCATCTTTTGACAAAAAATGATCAAATACTTGCAGTACACCGTGGTCTTAAAGGATTCAACACACTGTACTTGATTCAAAATATTTTAGCTAACCATGTTTCCGTAGAGGCAGCCGGAACTCAAAGCCTTATTTCGGCCTGTCGTTTTAGTAATAGCACAGTGACCTAATAATGAATAAATGAATCGTATACCGAGCGAGTGTTGCACCTAGCGTTACTCTTCATTTTGCTTCGCTCGGTGGCTTTTCTATGAGCCGGAGAGTACGCTTCCGCTATTTTTGAAGTTTTTGATTCAAGAGGATTTGGAAAGTAAATAAGTTGAAGTATATTTCCGAGTTCCAAGAACTCGGAATTTGGCTGCCCTGTTCGGTCGTATTCTGTCATATTCTTCCCCGGAGACGCTTAGGGAAGATTAGGAATAAAGAAGACCCCGTTTATGACTTAAAAGTGAAGTGATTGCCACTGGAAGAACGAACACATTGATAGTATTCTTGTGGAATTGCTTCTACGTCCTATGGTTACGAATGCTTATTTTTGTTTCTTCAATAAGTGCTGCGCGTGGAAGGTAATTTCGAAGCTCCAATGAAAGGAACATACTTTATTTCCAGTGTAGTACTTACAGCCAACGGGATTCTGTTGATCTTGTATGAATAAACAGCTGCTTGGTCAATATAGACTAATTTTGGCACTGTATTCATTAACTTTCCCTATAAAAGTCCCGTCAACAAAGTTAGAACATTCCAAATGTACATTAGGGAGATTGTTTGGTGTTGGAACCCAATAACTTTAAGTACTAAATTGGCAAAACCTCTGCTATTCAAGCAGCAAACACGTTTAGCTTAGCATAATTGTAGCACGACAGTTGGTTCCTTAATCGGAAATCTCCAAACTCTTGCTCCCCATTCAAACTATCAAATCATCCCAAGACAAAGGCAGTTCTTACAGTGTCAATAACCACTGTCACATGTTAGGATTTTGATGCATACTTGTCGTCTACGTTTTCAATGAACTCACTTTCAACTCAATGTGTTTCAATTTCTTCTTTTTGTTAATAACCGTTTACGAGTTACTATCGTGCAAACTTTCGGCCATAACGTCACACACGTGTCACGGCGTGACCGTTTTGTTACCATGGTTACCATTTACTTCCCGTGTTTACAACAGCAAATAAAGCTCTCGGATACTACAAATATTGATACGTCTGTGACGTCAGAAAGCCACGTCATCATAGTTTTTAAATTTCTTTCATCAATAACTTAGTTATTACTTCGCGCATGGTGAAAAGGAAAATGTCACTCGAAACTAAATTTTTTGCTCCATTTTAAAAAAAAAAAGTTTTTTGTGGCTATTCTCCTTTAAAAGTGACACTACTGGTAAGTAACACTATTAACAGTGACCTAGTTCAAAGTTGTATTTAAAAAAATCCGCGTTGTCTGGCTTATTCCTTAGGGATGCCCAGGGAAGACAAGGAATTTACAGGATGTACAAAAAGCACACCATGACTTGTACGTCAGAGAAAAACGGAACAAAGTTAAGCGTGTTCTTGTAGGGTGTCCCTGGTGGATTTTCATTATTGTAGTCTCGTGTGCTGCTGTTATACACACCATTTGGGCACGGACTACCGGGAGTTTCATGTTGGTAAGACGCATTTAAAAAAATTTTTTTACTATTTTTGCTTCCGTCGCCTGAGACAACTTTCCGAGACTTGAGTATTGCCACCCCAACCCCCCGTCACCGATCGGGGTGGACGTTTTACACGGGAATTCCGCTGTAGTTAGCTTTATTTGTTCACTAAAACGTCCACTACCCTCTCCTGAAGCCAAACGAAAGACAACACAAATTACGTTTTCTGGTAGCACGAAAGAAAACCCCGGGACAAGGCTGTTTTTAAAAAAAGAAGATAATACTATTGTGTTGAGAGACAATTGGGTTCTTGAGCTGGGGACACGGATGTCTCCGTCACTTCCAGTTAGACCTAAGGCTTGTTAAATTTTTTTTTTAGGAATTCTGCCACAATGGTACCTGGTACGTTTTGATTTTTCAAACTTAGATGCTTTTTTTGTATAGAAAGGAATGGTCCTTCAAACTCTTTACTTTGGTGCATTTCTTACGTCCATATAGATTTATTTCGTTTATTTTTCGCAATTTTCTCCAAGAATTTGTTTATTTTTAGATGCTAATTTGAATATTAAAATGCAAGTGAGCTGGATAGTGGGGCTTAAGCATAAACAAGGAGATTTAACCAAAGTGGGGTTTTGGTTTAGTTTGATATTCCGTTGCTAGAGCACGTGGAAGTTAATTAAGGGTCCTCGTGTCAAATTACGTCGTTGGCGGCCAAAATAAAGAAAAGGAAAGAAGAGCAAGGGAAAAGGTTGTGTTTTAGCTCCAGCTTTGCACACATGATGGATGGAGTCTGCGGGTGTGAGACGGAATTTCGGAAACGGAGGCAATCTCTTGACCGTCTGTGTAGTTTGAGTTAAACTGTTTGGCAGAGAAGAGGAAATGGAACGACTCGAGTACCGCTAGTTGGGATTATTTGGACGCGGTAGTTGGTACCAACACTGCGGAAATCGTTTTTCCCTGTAATTAGACTTGAATTGCGTGCTTAGCACTGGACTTCCCTGTATTTCCGGTACCTGCGCAAAAGCTCAGGTGGTGCTTACAACATAGTCCTTCTAGCGTATATAAACAATTACCATGTAATCGCTCTTCCTTTAAGAGACAGACCGACTGTTACACTTGAAGCATGTAATTCAATAGTCCCTGGCGGCGGAAACCCACCGGAAGTTCCAATTTTGGCCGGTATTTCCATTTCTAGTACCTTATGCGTAGTATTACCTTAACGCGGGAAAATAGCTTGGGCTAAATTGCGCGGAGAACCTTCCAAAACTTACTAAAAAATGTCCTGTGAATTTCGTAGATTTACTTTACTGCATGGTAAAGAAACGACAAATAAATAAAATAACATAGGAAACCGGTGGGTTGTGTTACTCTAGCTTACTATCGAATTAACCAGGAAATATAAGGGGTCGAGGAGAGTCACTATTTTTTCAACAAATATAACCTTCCATGGAAACCAAAGGACACACTATATACGATATTTACGTTTGGTAATGTACTCGCGTATGTTTTGCACAATAATGTAAAAATGTGTAAATATACATAGGAAAAATATATTGCAGGACGTTTAGGATTGTCAAAATTTCACGTTTTTCAGCTGGATTGCGAGCAGTGTCTTGTCAGCCATTTACCCGTTAATAAGATGAATCATATTAGCCGACATTTCCTTGACTGTAAGCAATCTAAAATCCAGCGAAACGGAAGAAATGCTGCGGACGAGCATTCGGGGCCGTCTGTTTGGCCCCTCCCGGAAAGACGATTGCCTTTACATCGAGATGAATTACGCATCAGCCACATACGCTTAATTAAATTCGCCTGCAAGAAGCGGGAGAAGCTTCCACAGCTAGTCGTTTGTTTTTTAGTTGCAAACACTTTTTTGCCACAGTTCTTTTCTTTTCCTCTCCTTAACTGTGCAAAAAAGCAAAATTTCTTTCCAGGCATGGCTGATGGTGATAGATTACAAAAGGCCGATAGTAGTTAAGTGGTGGATTGAGTGTCCAGAAAGCTGGTTGGCAGTCTATCTCCCTCTCCTTCTCTCTTTTTAACTTAACTCATCGGGTTTGGATTGTCAGTGACCCAAGTTTGCCTGTCAATCAAGCCAAAGTAGTACAGCCACGCTTTGGAATCGATCAAACGTCCCCAACTTCTCGTACTAAAAGTTGTGGACCCTTAACGATGAGCGCGTTAGAACTGAAATAAGAAGGACGTGACCTATAAAACTTTACCTTATTCCAAATTGGATCAATCCTTAGACTTAACGGGCAATAGCGACCAAAGGTCAACTTTATTTTTAAAAACAGAGCACACAGTTGGGTTTCTATTTTATATACTGTATTTCCTTTTCCGTAATTTGCAAATGACTAAATAAGTTTTGATACGCTTCACTTATCTACTTTTAACTAGCTTTCTGACGTCGCTAATTTTTCCGAACAGTAAGTACAGTTCGAAGAACTGTACTTACTGTTCGAATAGTAAACAGTGACCATGGAAACAAGGGCGTAAGCCACGCCAAACGGCGTCTGTGACGTCATGACCACAAGTTTAAATGCCAATATCCCGTGAACATAGTATGGGTATGGATATGGGGCGAGATTCTCTGCTTCGTAGAGAGCTTGCTGTTTTGTTCGCTCTAAGAAAACATTGACTTAACAAGTGTGCTGGTAAACAGTGACCTCAAACACAACTCCCAGGGATAGTTCTGGGGTAAATGTGAGCCGAGTGGGAGCATGAACCTTTATGAGCTCTCCTTCGTTTATGTACCCAAATCAAAAGGCGGAAAAGGGAGCAAATGTAGAAAAATGGTACTGTGTGTGGCATCAGATGAAGGGTTAGGTTTATAGAAGTGACGTCACATATGTCAGCAGTCTCTGAGATTAGTAGGAGAGCTTGTGTCAATAATCCTAATGGCCCTAGCTGGTAGAGGCAGCGAAGGTAAACAGACTCATTTTCTACCAACGATTTCTTTCTCCTTTGGGATGTTGTGGGGGTGTCTTTTGCCTCTCGGTATATGTCTCTGTTACTGACCAAGATTCCAGCCCGGACAACGCATATATATTATCGTTTAGCTTCACTTATAGGGATCCCAACCCTTCAAGCTGGGATGGAAACAAATGGACGTTCGTTAAGTCCAAAAGTCCTACCCGTTTTTTCTTTGTTCTTGTTTTTTCGCTTCTCTTTTCGTGGTTTGCAAGTTTTGCGAGTTTGCTTTCATTCTCGAGGTGCCCTTGAATGACACAATTTTGTTTGTTAGAACTTTTTCTTTTATCGTGAAAAGTGGCAGGGGTTGGGGCTGATCTTCTGGTCTCCTGCTTCCACAAATATGCAGTGCTGGCCATAATTGGATAGAACAGATGGTGGCAGTAAAAAGTTCCCAACAAAAAAGGGCACCGCATGTCACTTTAAAAGAAATTTTTTAGACGCCAGTATTATTCCTTATTACAAGGAATGTGTAAACCCTTGCCACATATTACGGTGTACCGGAAAAATATAGGTACCGAGTGACATCAGCGTATCCACCGCATATTTGCACCATCGCGTGACGTCAGGGTATCATACTATTATCTTTTACCGTTGATAAAATAGGATAAAACTTTTAAAATAAGCCCTTGTATAAAACGCTCACTAAGCATCCCAGACGCCCGTCAATACATGAACAGTTTCACAGCACTCTCTAGCGGTCCTCATATAATACAGTTTTGGAAAACACCACATCATACCTTGGTTTGGTTTCCGATAAATTTATCTCAATTTTCAATCCTATTGGGAAACAAGAATGATCTTTTCTTTCACTGGTTTTCAAGTTATATCCTTTCTAGTTTTCCTCTGATTGGTGGCTTTTGTAACGATCAATAGACCTAGAAGCTAGTCAAAAATAAAAAATTTTCTCTTTCAAGTGCTTTATGACAAACTTGTACCTACGTTGTTCCACGTTCTTGCTTGTTATCTTTGATATAAGCCCACTTTCGTGTTTCGGGGCGGGGGGAGGAGTTACTAGAAAATCCGATGTATGTTGGCTGTCGCTCGTATACGTTAACAAGGAAGGGGCAAAAGCTGAGACATAAACTGGAATGGTATATGTATACCTTTCCTGGAGCGCAGAACTGAATGAATCCGTGGGGAACTGAATTTGATCAACGGATCCAGCAGCTACGACTTTTCCTGCCATCCCTCGTCGACTTTTCTCGCAAGTCTTTACTTTTTACCATTAATGAACAAAAGGGGGATGCACTTCCCCCCACTAAAAAAGTGACACGGAGCTTTTGACTCACTACACTAGCTTGCCAGTCGAGTCTGAGATATGGACTGCCATGCTGAAAGCTGAAAGGACAGTGCTAAAAAATACAACAAAAACTAGGCCTCCGTGAGGGGATCCTGTCTTATAAGATCGCCTGCGAACAATACGGCCGCTTCTGAACCATAATGACAGCTATGTGTATGATCCATGTCTTCCTTACAAGAATTGCCTTATCAGTTGAGGCTTTTTCAGCTTAGTTGTTTGTTTGTATCTTCTCACTTTTTGTATGCATTCTCGTTTTCATGTTGTGTTTGTTCTGTATAGGTTCGGCTCAACAAAAAGCCAAAATTATGTCAAGACTTGGCGGACTTTCTTAGGAAGCCTGGGACGAATAAAAAAAAATAAAAGAAGGAACCGCCTCTCCAAGGCCTGATTTAGAATGTGTGTAAGGACGTTTCAAAGTTTGGCTTACAAGCAAAGTCCTCTCCGGAAACTAGAAAACAGACTAGGGAAATCCCAAGGAAATGATGACTTATGTCGACCTTCCCGACACAGGGCCGTTTTCATAGTAGCCCCCATCTTGTATAAAAAAAAAAAAGCTTTTGTCCTCTGGATGTGTTTAGAGAGCCTGGGACATCTCTCTTGCTTGTTAGGGGGCTCCCACCAAAAGTCCCATGATCTTTTCAAGAGGTTTTCAGAAGCTTTTGAGTTGACCCAAGCAAGAAAATAGAAATGGCTTTTTGCCGAGTTTTTCGAGTTGGAACAGTAAAAAAAGGTATATAGGCTGTTTCAGAGCCTTGAAACGCCTCAATCGTTCGTTTCTCTGCTGGGCTTTTAAAAGGAGTGAAATATGGAAAGGGAAAATATGTACTAAATTCTCCAACCTAGAGCTGACTCCCTTTTTGGCTTATTGCCTACTCTTAAAGGGCGTTTGGAAGGCAATTTACTACAAATTATAGTTTTGTGAGATTATTTTACATACAGATTGGGTTATATTCGCTCACCTTTTTCCTGCCTAAAAGCTCTTGGCGGGAATAGAGAGGCGGGTTTCAAGCCACGCCTACCTAGTTTGGGGAGGAAAGACTAGCTGAGAGCTTTTTATTCGTTAAAAGTGCTTGTTGTTGTCTAAGCCCCCGAAAATATTTACCCTCGTAGGTAGCAGAGATTTTTTTCGATTTTGTTCATGCATTTTACACACATTTGTCTGAAAAAAAGATTAGTGGTGTTTTAGAATAGCAATTTAAGGCTCCCGTATACCTTAGCCCATTGACGTAAAATAGTCACAAATGGCACTGATGTTTGTTACGCAGAGTATAAAGGTTTACCTTTATACTGTGGCCTTGCGTAAGGAAGTAAACAAAGAAATGATAGCTAATTGCGACAAAGTTTCTACGCTTGTTTTGATTCTGAAAAGTACAACTTGTCACCACAGTTTGCTGTAGCAGCACAATTTCTCAAATCATGTCATCGAAAGTTCGGAACAAGATTTCTCGAAAACGGCTTTGTTCAATTTAAAAGCAATCTTACACAAAAGTTTTCTTTTATTAGCAGATAGAACCAAAACCATAAGCAAAGGATAGATTTTTAGGCAACGTGTTTTTTATAGTTGCAAACTTCGATTACCTATTGCTAATTTATTACTCAACCAAAAAAATGTGCTTTGGTTGTGCTACCTGTTAACTAGCTTAAGATTAATGTAACTAAAAATATTAAATGTACTGGTTTTCTCGAAAAGTTGTTCCGAAACTCCCCTGCTAACCACCTATACCGAGCTGAGGTATACAGGAGCTTTAAACTTTTCTTTTTATTGTTTCTAATTTCTATCTACTTGGACCGTAAATGGTCAAAATTTTGCATGCACCTCTAAAAATGTGCTCTCTACCGGTGCAAGAGTTCAATAATACTGAGAATGTAATAACCAAGAACGCTTTGAGTTGCCAGGATTCTAATATCCTTCACCTTTGCAGTATTTCTGTTGGAAATTGTGCAATAATGACAGAGCAGTACAGAAATTGAATTGTTTCACGCAAGATTGTCGTTTCACTGCAAAGTTTCCTACCCATCCAATATCCATCAATGGAATATGAACAATTTTGGTAAGTTACGTATATTTTCTTGTACTAGAATATATTTACTTGATTAAGCTCATTCCATTTGGGTCTGTGTGTAATTATTTCTGGGGTTCATGTTGCGAAACATTGGTAAGAAGCTTCTGTCTTTAGCATACTGCAGTAGGCAGCTAATTTTCGTATCCATGTTCATACAAGGATACTCTTATTAAAAGAAAAAAGAAAAAACCACATGTACACTTACTCGGTTCATATAAGAGCGCACAAACTCCATGGATTTGTCCAAGGCGTATGTCTCGCTGGAGCAAGTATCAAGAATGACGCTTCCAATGGTAATATTAGGCAAAATGCTCGCGTTCGCATTAAGGAGGTCTAGCGCGTAGAGCATAGCTTCGAGTCGCTGAATCCCCTTTTCTTCTTTGAGAGCTCCACAAGGATACTCTGGATTGTCTGGGTCGTGCTCGTGCATGGGGAAAAGCCCGCCGAAGACGATTTCGCCCGGTGTGCGAATCAGTCTATGGTGATCTTCGAGCCAGGGCGAAGTGGAAGTTGAAGTAGCGGGCGAATTCGTCGTCGTCATCGTGGGATTCCATCCCCCAAACTTTCCTGTTGCCGCCGCCGCAGCCGGATCGCTCCAGCCGCTTTGCACGATTGAAAAGAAGATGAGCGACAAGAAATGAAAACCCAAATTGCCTCGAGCAGCAGCAGCGAGCTGTCGGTACCCAGCTGATAAGGCCTGCTCTAACCCAAACCTGCTCCGAGGCTGATACACGTTTCTGCACCGGTATTTACTACAGTCATAATGCCGAGGCTGCTGCCGATCCCCGCGGTCTACTGGTAGCGATGATGATGTTAATGGGGTTGGAAGCACCCGATCTGCTGCTTTGGGCCTGGGAGATCCAGCACCGAGAACAATGACATGGCTGCCGTTCGATGAATTCGTGCTATTAAGATTACAGCTGCTTGCCAAACCACCATTATCGGCATTGACAGCCCAATGACACCAGCTCCGCCCTTGAGAGTTCCCAGTCCGAGATGGCTCCTGCTGGTACTCTGGATTGTCTGGGTGAAGCATGACGCGTGTGTTTGTAGGTTTTTGAACACAACTAGGGAGATAGCGAGAGAAAGCGAGAGACGAACGAAGCCACTCAATCTGTTGCCATCCACAAGTTTGGTTTTGGGGCACCGTGTATTTTACAGTAAGCGAGGAGGAAAAAATGAGGAAACGTGGGGAAGTTTCCTCACTCTTGAATAAAGAAGGAAAGCGGTGACTGGCGAGGGGTACTGGCCGGAACACGAGTCCCAAGACAAAAGGAAAGACGCCAGGTTAACGCTTCAGGAGCCATGAGGGTTGTGAACTTTCAATTCTGAGAGAGGAAATTTATGGAACACCACTAGGACTGACAGGAGTCCGTAGACAAGAAAACCTTTAGCTTAGGGGATTGTACGGGCCGAAGACCGGCGGACCCATTCATCCACCTTGAGGCCCGGACGAGTTTTCCTGACAGCCACCCCAATCCAATTGTTTTCACACTTGAAAAATTGCTTCAGAAACTTGGGCGACAGGTATTGACTCCGAAAACTCTCACACTACCCTAAATTACAAACACACTAAAAAAATGGTTAGAAAATTATTTCAAGTAATTTCACTCGCATTTCTTTTTGTTAATTCGGATGTGAAATTAAAAATCTGAGGTAGTGGAATTTAGAGAATCCCCAAAATGTGTGTCTTGGATAGGAATGTCTATTGGAGCGGTAAGTAGAGAGATATAGAGGGGGGGTCTTGATTGATGAGAGTTTCAAGAGCCACTGCGAGTCGCGAGTACCACAGCTTCCGCTATATGCCTGGAGTTTTCTCATTCAACTCTTAACCCCAAACTCGTGGAGATACCTCAGCTTCCGCGGCGCAGGTCTACTGCGGAAAGTCTGTCCAGAAAGAGCCCAACAACATTCTCTATACTCGTAGATTTCTACCTCCCTGTCTGCTGTAAGCATGTAGTTGCGTAGCACTTCGAAGAGGAAATAACGTCGTTTTGTGGCACAAAAGCCTGACTAAAACACAGTTTTTTAATTTATTTACTATCATTTGGTAGGAGTTTTTGGTTTAATTTGCTTGTGGATGTTTAGTGCGTGAGTTAAACAAAGTATCACATTATTTTTAAATTATTCAGCAAGTACGGTGGATCATAAAGATTTATAACGAAATGATAACATGTTTCAGGGTTGTTTTTTTTCATACAAAATTCATATCTGACGCAATTATGAAGTTTTGTTAAAAGGATAATGGATCAAGTCGCTCGAGTATATTCATATTTAAGCCAACGTTCTTTTATATTCCATATTTTTCCATCAATTAATCGACAATTTGAGTCAGATATGCAACTATATTCAAACTTGCGAAATAAATATCTTAAAAACTTTTTGTATTTACAAACTTGGAACTCCTAACTATCCAAGAAATTTAGATTTCTAAACTGTGAAATACTAGGCAACTTTTCATAGAAAGTCTTTGTGAACATTTCTGCTGAAAAGCGGGTTATGGTATCTCGAGCTCACATTTAACTCACTTAACATATTCGCAAGAAATTCCGTCTTATAATACGTTACCTCTCCGTATTTTATTTATTTTTTTCTACGCAGCCTCGAGCTGCCTCGACTGAAGCGGAGAACCTAAGTGAGGTTAAGGCTTGATGTATTTCTAAGAAGCGCTAAAGCGAATTTTCTGGAAACAGTATAGCTCTTCACTTCATTAATAGGATTTATTTTTATTTTTTTAGATATAGTTTTTGCTGGCGTAGTCAACATTGGGTCCAAAAGAAAACGAGGTTAAGTGTGTACAAAGATTGACTTTATTGATTGGAACAATTAAACGAGTTGACTTGCACTTCCCAAATAATATAACAACCTCCTTTTGTCCATTAGCTTTTGCAGGAAAGCGAGAAGATATACCCACTGGGTCCCAGCGCAAATATATTTCCAACAGTAATCCAAAAAGTAGAGATAAATGTGGGCGAGAGATCTAGCGCTCCGGCCCAAGTTTTTGCATCGGCGAGAGATTGCATACCTTGTTAGCTACAGAGCAGAGTCTGTCCCTGGCCGAAGATCTTTTCATGGTTACTGGACACGCACTACGCCAAAGTGGACCAGCTGGACCATTTCTTGGCGCTTCCTCGGGGATACAAAGAAGGATTTGCTAGTCTAGGTTTTGCGTCGTAATTTTCTAAACAAGACAAAAAGAAAAAGAATCGTTTTTTGACCACTTTTTATTATTTCCTTCATGTCGTTCTTATTTTTCACTTTTTTCTTCCAGTGCACTGAGACCCAATTTCCCACGTTGCCATGCGCCCGTACTTGAACTTAATACTCCGCTCCCTAGGCATTTCTATAACGTCTGAAGATGAACCCTGCATACTTGTTACAATAGCTTTCGGGTAGTACTCCCCCCCCCCCCAAAAAAAAAAATGAAAAAAACTTGAACAGCAATCAAGATTCCTATTGACAAAATATAGGACACCAGACGATCCCCAAGCGGAGCCTAGGCAAGATCTAAGATGCTTTGGCTAGATCTGTGTGTTCCTGTGTATGTGTATTGCTACTTTTTTGCTGCTCCTGACTTCTTTATTTTCCTCCTTAGCAGCTCGGGGAAAGGGTGAGCTCGTTCTGTTGAACCGAGCCATCTTTCGAAGAGGTCGTCAAGTTGCCAGCCTTGGCAACACACAGCAAGGCCCAAAACGGAGGGGCATTTTAACATTGGTTTGGCTTGGGGTAGGGTTAGGGGAGGGAAAGCTTTGCGAAGCAATTCCGACTCTTTCAAGACGACGAAGAAAAAGAAAAGAAGTGGCGCTAGGGGAAGAAAATGCGGGAATTAGCAGTCAAGGCAAACAAAATATGACGCTTTTCTCAGGAAACTGCGTCCATTGCCAGCTTTTGCTTCATTATGAGAGGGGAAGGTGTGACGTGTGATGCTTGCTAGTTTTCGTGGTCGCTTACGGAAATGAGCAACGAAGGTTATTAGTTCCTTTTTCTTTGCTCGTTACTTGCTTTGGCGTCTGCAGAAGAAATGGTTTTAGTTCTTGATGGAAACAAATTTAGCTGCCATCACGTCAGGATGAAGAGGGGAAGGAAAACAAAACCAAAAGGACGCGCTGGTGTTTGCCGCCCTTTTTTCTATCTTTTTTTGGCCTCGGAACGAGAAAAGAGAAGCAGCTATTGAGTCCATTGCTGTGTTTGCACTTGTGCTGCTGCTTCAGGCAGAAACTCCCGCCAAGATATAAAAAAATAAGTCAAAAGTAGCGTTCCTCTTTAAACGTCCCTTTACATCCCAGAAAACTTTTTGGGAGGTGATAATTTACTTGGGGTGTTACCCCACATCCAAATAAGACTAACTGGCAAACATAAGCATTATACTTTGTTTTACCAGGGTATGTAG
Organism: Lepidurus packardi; assembly: GCA_023053545.1. Lineage (NCBI taxonomy): Eukaryota > Metazoa > Arthropoda > Branchiopoda > Notostraca > Triopsidae > Lepidurus > Lepidurus packardi. The sequence continues at coordinate 6,246,123 of JAKZAN010000005.1, read as the reverse complement.
GAAGCTATACAAAGTTGCTTGAAATGTTTTTGGCAGCTGGAAACTGCATTGTTCTTTACATGCAAGTGTTTTCGTTGACTCTTAGCTATGAAAACGCCCCTGTAGCATTATCTCTATCGGACATAAAGTTCTTGCCCACGTGGGCTGTATTGAATGAGGATTTCCGGCTTGCTTTGCAATTGATTTGTCCGTAAGGACGTTTGGGTACAGCACATTCAAATGTAATTTTTGTAAAAGCCCCACACCTTGAAAGGTATTTAACATGGGAGTATGTTACGACGAATAACATGGGAAAATGCTACGAAGATATACGTCTAGGAACGCTATACTATGTGATTATTTTAGGCTGGGTATCTCAATGAAGTTTCGTAGGAGTTCACTAAGGAGGTGAAGTACATTTGCATAGCTAGCAAATAAGCAAAATGGAGAATTAAGTGACGTCACACCAGAAATGTTTTTGGCCAGGGTTGAAGATCGAATTATCGATCAGAATTTCCCTGTAAATGAATTTCTGTTAGGGATTTAGGTAACTTCATAGAAAGCCTGAGTGATATGCAAATTGCGAAAGAGTCATGGTTACACTGCAGATAGTGCATTTAACTGTCTCTGCCGTTTCATCTTAACGAACCCGCGACTCAGAAAGCAATGTTCCACACTTCTAAAGCACCATTGCAAAATTCTGCGAGTGGCAAATCGGATTAGCCATCGTGTTGCCTTCCGTGCAGCTACGTAAAACATGTTATCGTGATCAAAGCATATTGCGGAGTTTTAATATTGGTTTGGTATAGTTAGACTCAAAGCTTGCTGGTGTCTACTATCTTTAACAGTAAAAGGAAAAGTTTGCCTTGTCATTTGCCGGTTTATAACCTTCCCCTATCTTCTGCCATGCAGGACATTTGCATAACCATGACCGCTGGTATGGCAGTTGTGAAGTCTAGGATCGGTGAACCTAATTTGGTAGTATCCCTCAAAATTTACTAGAATATACCAAAGGTTTTGGCCTGAACAACAGCCGTTACAGAGATATACAATATGCTAGAGAAAAAAAAACAAATGATTGACGAATGGAAGACAATATTTAATCTTTTGTCGAACTAGATTTCCTCGATCTTTTTTTTAGATCTCATACTTTCTCAATTGCGGGACTCTCATGTAGATCCTGTACTGGCAATCTTGGCGTGGAATTGGAAATCCTCTGCTCTGTTTTCGGAAGGTGTCAATACGCTACTTGTTTGAATATACGTACCGCGTTTCGTACCACATATTTCAAATGCCATTCCATCACATGTGTACCCAAAGCCTACAGATTCTCATAGAGAGGGCGTGTCTTTTCTCTAGGGATAACTTGCAGTAAAGCGGTGAGAAATCTGTCAAGCTTCTTTACTCCTGCCATCCAGGTCAACCATTTTCCCGTACCTTATTTTTTCTGATCGGAGGGTCAAAGGAGATCCTAGAGTGCCCTGTGTAGTTTCTTATACTTGTGCTCATATTTCTTTGTTATATGTGCTTTTCTTTGCAGAAGTTTGGGCTGTTAAATCCTACTATTTCAATAGAAAAGCAATAACAGAGTAAAAAAAACGCTGCTTTCATGTAGTCGTAAACGCTCCTTTCAATAAGAAAGTGCATCACCTGGTGCCTCAACTAAAAAAAAGGACACAGAAAAAAAGTAGAGCTCTTTCTAAGTGACAATGGAGAAAAAAAATCGTTTCTTTCTTAAGTTAAGAATGGAGTTTCGCAGATGACGTTGACCATCATGTGCTGCCTCCATTAAGCCAAAAAGGCGCCCTAAAATAGCGTACTCCTTGCCCGGTCTGCTAGGGTATCTTTTTGTTCCCTTTTATGTTGTCATGAAAGGGTAGAGCACCTCCATCAGAAGTTACACGATTACGGGGAGTAAACGAGATAATTTGTTCCTCTTGCAGCCCTGAGACACCACAAAGCCAGCCCCTGACCTGGTAAAGAGATCCTTGACGTTGACACCAAAGTCTCCATCAAATTAAAGTAGACCCATGATTACAAGCTTATGTTCCAACTTAAACAATAGCTGGTGAAATTAGCACGATATCACACTCGACATTTCGCATCCAATTTCCTCGAGTTTCCGAATGGTTCACCATCTCCACGCATTACGACTACTTCTATTAGCATCAGTTTTAGAGACTTAAAGCTAAAGCTGCCCTTTCTTTATAGCTAGTTCAAGAGCACCATCGTACGTATCAGTATAACAACTTTCTAACGCAAATATACCTCTTTGCAAGTTAAATTCTCTTGGAGTTGTATTTTTCTAACCTTGATGGTCTTTAATGACTTTCTATTTATTTTTAAAGCCATTTCGAAAAGAAAGACTTCTATTTTTGTACCCGTTGAACGACGCCATTACTTTTTTATTTGAATTTTACAACACCAGATGTCGCTGTCAAGGGCTTGCAATTATTCATTGTTGTCAATTGTGCATTAGGCTTGCATTACACAAGTTTCACACTTTTCTGGCGTTACTTAACACTTTATTAAGTGTGACGTGTAGAAGTAGGATTAGTTTGTCATATTGATGGATCCTGCAAAAGGTGACAGTAGTGCGTTCCATATAAATCAATTTACCCCAATGCGCTTCCTCCTTTCTTATGCTAGAGCCAAAAGCTTGCGTAGCGCCGTAATGTTTCCTCCATTTGGTTTCCCCTGATTCCTTTTCGATATGTTACTAGATTTATGTCGTAACCTAGATCTCATCTTCCTAAAATAAATGTGACAAAAGTGGAAAATGGCCAAAAAGAAACATTTTGGTTCGGAACTATTGCGTCAGCTGGTGTACCACTCTCGATGATACCAAGACAAGCCCACGCTTAACATGATACTTACATACGATTGTACTCTCTCGCGAACCTGGGTCAAAAATATGTGAACATATTTTTTCTCCTCTTTGTAGAAGCAAAAGTCGGTTTCCCTGGCTAATCTTGACCGTGGATCCCTAGCTTTTTTTTGTGTCTGTCTTTTTTCTGGACATGTCAAAAGCTATGGAGCTTCGGCCGTGGGAAGGTACCACTTTTTGCTAGAATCTCAGTTTTTGTTTAATTTTTTGGAAGTGGGGGGTAGGCAGAGGATCATAGCTGGGTTAGTATTAAAACATAAAAGCGTTTCCCTTGAGCCCAGCTATTTTGTTAAAAGCTGCTTTAGAACGTCTCCAAACCTGAGTTTCCTCCATTTGAAGAGCTGCAACAGACGTTTAAGTGACGGGCGACATGGTCACGCCTTGAGAGACCTGTTTTGCGGGCTTGCTTTTGCTGGTTAGGTAAGGCCTTCATCCCTCTGGCGGAATTGACCCAGCTGACGCTTGGAATTTAAGCTGCTCGAAATGAAACCGTCCACGCGGAAGGAAAACAGATAGAAAAATAAGCCAGCATGGAAATATTCAACCTTTTCTAGGTTTTGTTTTGTTGTGAGTTGTGGCAAAGAAACGATTTCAATTTAGCTCAAAAATTTTCTTTATGCAGTCAACCGGTATTTATTCAGTCGCCTTCCAAGGAGGCGTATAACTCGAAATGGAAAATTGTGGGTGGAGAAGCGTGAAAATAATTTTCACGTCGAAATATTTCCACTTTGATTACCCAAACCCGGGTTCGACCTAGCAGAAATTCTATAGTTCTAACTTTCTTAGGCACCTTTTTTTTCTTTCTCGTAATTTGTTCAGCTCAATTTTGGAGAAGACGATTTCTAATCAAGAATCCCCCTAAAATGCCTCAGCTGGAGTATTCAGTGCGGTCGCGGAATCGCTCTTAAGCGTACTTACTATAGCAATTACCTTCCCCGAAAACAACGAAGATGAAACGGTCCTTTTAGTGACATTCCTTTCGGTATGTGGCCGTAGAATGATTCCTTGCAAAGGGGAGGATTGGAGCAAAAGTTCATTCGTTCGAATTTAGCTCGCATGATTGTGTTTGATTATAGGCTTTTTTCGCGCCAGCAGAGGCCAAATAACAACGCAGCCAGCTGTGATTTTTTTTCATTTCGGGTAAAGTAAGGAAGTGTTCCGTCCATTTAGTGTTCATTTGATTGCCCCTTAGGTGACAAATTCTCATTTTTTTTTCTTACTTTTGGTTAGCGTGAATTTCCGAGACATTTTCTTGAGGAAACACTCTTTTTTTTTACAAAGAATGAGAGGAAGACAAATATATAATGTTTTATAAGCTTACAAGCTGAGGGAGTTGAGGCACTTTGATTTCTTTCTAGCGCCAAAAATGCTTCACGTTTTGTAGAAAGAGTTCAGGAGCCTTGCAATGTCTGACCCCGGGCAGGTTTAATAGGCAAGCAAAGTACCACTGCGACGCTGACAGATGGCAAACGATGGAAGGAATATATTTATTCCTGGCGTGCCCTAAGGCATCAAACGCTTCTTACTGGAAAGTTTATGTTGCATTCTCTTCCTTTTTTCTTTATATATATGGAGTTCCGGGCTCGGGGGAGAGTATATGAGCGTAAAGCTTTAAGATTGCGGGCATTTTTAGTAGAGAAAGCATTCGAGGTCAAGGTCAAACGGATGCCCTATAGTACCGCGTATCTTCCGCAAGGGGGAGTTTTGGTTGGAAAGAATGGGAAATGATTACGGTTCTTGGGTTATCCGTATAATGTTGAGTGATCCTAGCCGATAATATTGACTTGGGTGAGTCCACCGAAAAGATCCCCATCTCTATTTCCGATCTCTCCCCAGTTCTAGGCTATAAAGTAAGGGAAAGAGAATGGAAAGCACTAAAAAGTCCGAATGCGGTACATTTTCCCCAGTCGGTTCACGACGTGATATTAGTTTGTAATAGATAATGATGGTGGAGATTGAAAGGGTTGTTAATTTCGCTCGCAGAAATTTCCCAAAACAATATTAGGAGCCTGCGGACTCCACACATCTTCGGAATGACGCACGTACTCTAGGAACTGTGGAGTAGGTGCTATAACCCGGAGGAGTATCAGTACCTGGAGGATATTGCTGCGAACGACAAGATAAAATAGTCGCAGAAATGTTTCTGTATATCAGAAAAAAAAATCTTGAAGTTTTACATTTAAAGAAGTTTCTGGAAAGCGTCAAGTCAAGTAGCAGTACCGCCGTTGATCTTCTATGCAATAGTAATTTTTGCCCATTGGATTGATGTCTATATATGCATATCAAACAGCGCAGTTATGGAAGAAATAAAAATAATGCCATCACATCCCAGACACCAATATTTACCTATTGCTTCTTTTAGAACTTGCAGAGATTTATTGTGGTAATCACGTTGGTGCTCGCAGATTTATCATGAGAGGTTTAAATTACTTGATTTGAATATAGGAAAGACAAAAGTATTGAGTTTAGGCAAAGTATAAGCTGTAATATTGTATCGGTATTTTTTTTATCTGGTCACAGAGTGAGCCACCGGTTGCACGTTTTGTGTGTGTGGATTGAAATTCGAAATCATAACACGTACAATAACAGCAGCAGCAATAGCATAACGTTAGAAATACAGGTTAATTTCTTGAGATTTTTCTGACAAGTTGTTCTCTCCAAGCTGGAGAGGAAGGGTGGGGGATGGGAAGAGGGGCACAATTTATGAACCTTCACTACCACACACTTATGGTTTCAGTTCATGCCATACTGGTGTTTGAAGGCTTTTTTATAAAGCTAAATTCTCCCTCGTTCGTCGCACATCCATTTCGGTTATGCAGAAATTTTCCAATTTTAGTTTTTCGTCGGATTTTTCCAAATTTTTCAGCGACGAGAAAACTAAATGGGCTCAGTGGTAAACTCCCGAAATAATGACGAGTTGGATGAGGAGGATCGAGATTATTTTTTTTCATTGTATAATAAAAATGTGTGTACTTTTTAGCAGCATTATAAGCCTTCCCTTTTCCATTAAATTAAAAAAATAAAATCCAAAAAGCGTCACCGGGTGCAAGAACGAAGATAAGGAAGGATTTTTTTATCGAATGGATATTGGAACTTATGGTTTATCCATTTGCCAGTACCTCTGGCTTAAAATGTCTTTCCCAAGGCAAACTATACGCAATCTAGAGGCAGAAATATACACTATTGGGAAGAATGTCCTAGATTGGGTTATCATTGAGTTGGGAATTCTTCCACCAGATGCCGTTTGTCCTCGTAGTACTATTTACATGAGATTGTACGTATATATAATATATTTTCAGTGCGCGGAATCCGGCTCGAACTTCGAAACCTGCTCTTCTATAGCAAAGCTGTGTTTTCTTGCTCGCCGTTAGTGCGGGTGTCTGAATTTCGCTCCCGTTCGGGAAGCACGAGAATGGAATTGGCTGCTTGTACCACATGCAGTCGTATAGCTTCGCTTCGGATACCTGTCAATGACATTTTCAATTAATTAAAGAAACCCAGTAAGACCACCATATTTAATAAAAATTATTACCATTATTATAATATATATATAATAAAAATTGTTACCATTATTGGGCGTGGGCATAGCCGGACCACCTGGTTTGCGATATGCGGCATTCATAGTTAACTTTCGTACGTTTTTGTCTGGGTGGAAGACGATAATATAGATTTTGGGCGAATACAAGCAAACGAGGGCGACAGTGGCACTTAAACTGATGGTAATGCACATGGTTGTGATTTGGATCTGTTTTGTTTTTAGATAAAATAAAATAAGTACGAATAAACAGGAAATAATTATGTAATTTGAATGAAAGTTTTTATTTTAAAAAATTCGAGAAAAAAATGGCTTTACTTCATAAGTATTGGCGGTGCCGAAATATATGGGCAAGAAGGCGAGCCAGATGATACACGTCGTGTACATAGTGAATCCAATGAACTTGGACTCGTTGAAGTTTTCCGGAATCTTCCGAGTTTTGACGGCGTAGACCGTGCAAACCAGAATGAGGAACATGTTATACACTTGGGAGACTAAGAAAGACGAATCTTCGATTCGACAGCGCAAGATGACTATGTCTCGCTGCGGGTAACTGTACCTCGTACCCGGAGGTTCTACCGTGAACCAGAGCAAGGTGGCGCCAACCTAAATTCAGAAGCAAGGTTATAAATAATAATAATAATTACCATTCTTATTATTTACAATAGTAATAAGTAGTAGTTATGAAATTATTAGTAATAGTAATATATTGTAAGTTCTTGTTGTAATAATAATTAGAATTATTTATTATTATTTCAATTTCTTGGATTTTACTTGTATTGAGATGAGCGAACAAGAGATGATTAGCTGAGAGCGTGGGCTAATGAAGCTAGGCCTTTTGGCGGATTTGGAGGCAGAGTCAAAGATGCGTGAGATGCGGTTAGTTTTTGTGAGCAGTGCGCCATAGATGATGGAAAAGCCGGCTCCTACACATAAACGTTGCACTGCACAGGTGATGATAGTGGGTTTCGCTAATAATGCGAATGTGTTGACGTAACACATGAGAATACCGCCTAAGAGCATGAAACTCAACTCTCTTCCCGAAGCCTGTTTAAAGGAAGAACAAGAAAAGGAGTTAATGAAATAAAAAGAATAGAACATTTATTAGAAGGCATTTTTTGGTTCGTTACCTTGACGATAGGTGTCTCGCTGAATTTAACAAAGAGTACCATTACCGATGAAGTCAAGATAATGCCCACGACTGAGATGACAATAGGTACGATGGCGAACAGCGAGTCCCAGTGCATGTATTCTAGTTCCAGATCAACGCAGCCAGTTTTGTTCGAATTAGGCCAGCGACCCGGACCGCAATCGGAACACAAAGACTCGCTCTCTTTGTACTCATAGGCTGCACATCGGCTGCACAGCCAACAACATATGTCGCTCTGCGGGTCACATACACAAAAAATACAACTTGATCTCAAATTCTCTCCATTCCACGTCCGTCTAGTCTACTCTGTTTTATTTATTATTTTTTCTCTATAGTTAAATGGTCTTGGAAGATCTGAAACCGTGTTCCTCTCTGTATTTTACCACAGTATATAGGTAACGCATGTAGTGTGTACTTTACGGAGTTGGTAGACTATTTTTCACTGAACGACTAGCTGCTATAATGTAGTGGGATCTTGAACGGTCGATTACCGCGTGAAATTACATAGACCGATACATGAGAACACTAAAATACCTTCGTATGTATAGACTCTTATAGCTGAGATACGATGTGTTTACGTTTCCTTTTCAATATGGTGACGTTGCACGTTTTGCGAAAGCAAAGTGACCTTATTTAAATGCGGAAAATTGTCAACTTATCCTTGCGTCAATTTTTGCACAAAATAACAAAACCTCTTAAACAAACAAAATGTATCCCCTATAAATTATTTATTGTTGATGGGATAGTATACTTGAGTAAAACATTATAGTGGGTAATTTAAACTTTATTACTGCGATAATTTCAACTAAAAAAGGATATTTGGATTGGAAGCGCTAGTAATTTTTCCCAGAGTAATATATTGAATTGCAATATTTGCAGTTACCTTTGGGATCTTGACTTCGTATACTTGGCAAGGAAGCGAACATACACTCGTCGGCAGTTGCGTTTGGCTGCCAGTCCACCGAATTTCGCTCGCGTTCAGGTTTAGCTGATGGTACCACTTACCCACTACCTAATAATCCCCATCTCGAAGTTATTGTGTTGCTCCTTATCAAAAGCATTATCAATACCATTACCTTGTAATCGTAGGAAGTGCTGTTGGGGAGTTTCTGGTAATTGAGGATCAGGTACCTTGCCGGACCGTCTCCTTGGGCATCGAATTGCACCGTGGTGTTTCCCACACCTGAAACAGAAATTGGTTACCAAAAACCTCTCGTTTTACACTATATGCCGTCATAGCCATAACGAAATCGAGTGTCCAGATCTGTTTCTAACTTTTCCAAGCTATTTCCAGCACAGAAATGGTTCGCATTTCCTCTAACTTTTTAAAACTTTTTTTCCTCCTCGTCTCGCTACGATTCCGTCTCTCTACTCTATCTCTTTCTCCTAACTTCTTGGAAAAACGGGTAAGTACATAAAGTTCTGCTAATCGGATCAGAATCTACCAAAAAGCTGTTGTCGCTCAACTTCATCTATGCGGTACGTGCACGTATTTAGCTTTTTTTCAGGATTCCGAGTCCCTTTTTCTCTTCACTTATTCACCCCCCAAAAGTCCTTCCAGCACTCTGTGGAAACCACAACGAAAACTCAATGGAGTTAGGGGTTGGCATGACGACGGAAATACACCGGTCCTTTTGCATATATGGACGCTAAGACATACGATACCTTGGCACTACATAATGTTTACCCCTCTCCCCTCCTACCGGGCAAGCAAGCAGATATAAATCAACGCAGCAGAGTTTACTAGCTATAGCAATGCCGTTGTGGCTAAAAAGGTTTTTTCCTCCAAGTTATATGGGCATATAAGTATAGGTATAAACACTTTCCGTGAGATTTCGATCCTGTAATTTTTTTCATACGTATAATAATGATAATAAAAATAATAAGAAGAATTCCTCCTAGTATACAGATAGGTATGGCGACTACGTAACTTCGTGAGTTATGGCCAGGAAAGAGGCTATGGTTGTATACAGTATAGACGAAAACTTGGTAGGATGTCCAGAGCAATAGCGTTTTTTTTCAAAGCAAGAATGACTTTTCTCCCCTTTCCTTTTTATTTTTGATTTTAGTCAAGAAGCTCAAAGAATCACAGGTCCTCCGTGGCGGTTGTAGACACAATGGTCACTACGTGATGACACAAAGCAGCTCGAATGCGTGACTTGGGAATTACAGTCCCTCTACTAGTAGATAACTTGTCCAAAAAAAAGAAGTTGGTCAGACTGCCCCATCATAAAAAGAAGTAGGATTTGGCTGCTAAAGGCCTAGCTTGTGCAAGACTTCTTTGGGAACGACCATTGCATGAGTTTTTTTTCCCCTTAATGGTACCAGCCATTTCCAAATGATCTAGACTCTACAAAAAACCTCCAAATCGGACTAATAAAAAAGAGAGAGAGGAATAGAAAACAGAGCTTTCTATACATATCAATATTCGTTGGTTGGGAACTTTTGTATGACGCATAGTTGGAACGCGATGTATATACCCGTCACCATGATACAATTGGGAATAATTCTACAAAGGGTTTTAGGGAGTAATGGAGCTTAATAGGGGAGCCAAATTTCGTTTTTGCAGCTATTGTGGTTAAACGGTGGGGCCAGAAATAGGTCTTGCGAAAGACAAGTGTCCCAAGAAGTTGATGAGAACTTTGACTTTGCGAACTGTAGACATGCGAACCTCGCAATAACATTCTGAGCCTGTTGTTCTCGGACCTAATGGAAGATTCCGTGGGTGGAAGACTAAGTTCGAGACACGAACGTATAACTGCATAGCACGAAACCTTTGTATATCTGCCGGCGTCCCTGTCGCCTTTCGCTACCGTAACAAACATAGCATTTGAAGAGTATAATATTCTTGTAAGTGAACAAAAACAGCCTTGTCTGAGTCGATATGCTCAGAGCCACGTGTCGTCGTTTTTGTGTACCCTCTTTATTTCTTTGTGCATCCTTTCTGGGGCATTGCGAAAGTATATTTCTGCAACATAGTTAGAGTTACATTGAGAAACGAAGGTTATCTCCCAAAAAACTGTTTTTTTTGTGAAAAGAAAAATATAAAAGAATTCTGATTAAATAGCTGTTGTAGTTTTGTCAAGCTTGTTCAGCTTTGATCATATTGCGCAGTAATGTGGGAAAGCCAAGGATACATTTGTCATCTTGAGCAATTCCAGGGACAATGATACAGATCTGAAAAATGCTGGTGGAAAAATGAACTTGGGGAACAAACAAAGCCATCGATAGAAATCTTTGATTTAATGGGAGACTTTTCGGGCTGTAGGAGCAGAAGAATCGTTTGTGTAGCCTCAGACTATAGAGTTTCCGATTGCCCTTGAGCCAAGGCAAGTTCGCTATCATTTATCTTCGACTCTTCTAGTTAAACCGTTTTTTTTTATCTTCACTCGCTACAGGTCTGAGCAAGAGCCAAAAAACACAGAAACGAAAAAGGAATGGGGTGCAATGTGGAAATAAAGGTTACAGAAATAGGGCCTAAGGGCGCGGGACCTCTGTCCTTTGGGGTGAGAGGGAACAGGATAATAAAGAAGGAGAGATACGTACTCTTTATGCCCTTACATAACCTGTTAGAATCTAACAGAACCAAGCAAAGTTGTTGGTGCATTGTTTCAGCCGTCAGAACTGATGCGATTATCTTTGATTACTGCTCCGTTCATCTCCGTTTCAAATTGATCTTAATTCTACTGAGCACGTGTACTCCCCGAACTTCAGAAAGGGGCGCACCGTCGAGTTTTTGATAAATGAACGCTGTATATGAAATGTTGTATTAAATACAGCGTTGTAGGCTTCTGTAAAGGTCGAAAATTATCAGCTCTGTCTTAGAGCTTTGTTTAAAGGTGAAGCTTCCACTACAAGTTGCTAAGTAGGCTCTGAAGCAATTAAATGGAAGAGGAAAGTTAGATGATATAGAACGCCGTAGTCTTCGATGCAAAAGGGAATTCCCGTATTTGGTACTTTTTATGATGTAGGTGTAAAATTGCATTGAAATATTTAATTTACAATACAAAAGTTTGATTTAAAGCTAAAATTTATTTTGGAATTTTTTAGAATTACAACTAGAAATTTCATACCCTCTCTAGTTCCTCTAAAAGTATTTGTTAGAAATACCATTATTGAAATCCATTATTGAAGTAAATGAATCCATTATTGGAATTTGCGTATAAAATATTGTAAGCGGCGCTATGGTTAGGAAATGGCAAGAAAATGCTTTTATGTTTTCTTTTTCGTTTTTTTTTTTTTTGAGAAAATTCAAAACATCGTACAGTATTCTGTTTGGCAGTGTCGCTTGACGTAAAAATACCACAGACACGTTCAGTATACATTCTTGTACACTTCGAGGATGTATAGCTTGACATATGTCGGCCCGGGAAGAGTTGTGTACGAGTCGTAAAGAACAAGGCAGTTGAACAACGATTTATTGCTGCATTTATTTTTCCAGCGTCGGAAGCACCTTTTCAGGTCTCAACGGCAGTTAAGGCAATACTGCATTTGCTCTTTGAAAAAAAAAACATAAACAAGACCAAAATGTGGAGTGTAAACGAAAGATCTGGGCCTTACATAGCCGAATGGCCAAGACTTACTGGTTTTATAAAACACAATGCATTAATTACCCATCAATGTTTCCGGAAGTAAAATTATTTGTGGGCCTTTTAAGTACAGCCATACTTCCTCCCTTGATGTCGCACTTTTAATAGTCTAGGGCTTTCCCCTTATTTTTTTATGTTATGCTCATTTCTATATCATTGCTATTCCAAGGCAGTCATGGGACTAATAGCTCCTAGTTTGTGTCCATCGATCTATCTGCCCCTCCTTCCTGCAATGTAAGAAACCCGCAGCACACGTACGTATTCCGGTGTAACTCTCGTCGCTATTCTCTCAGAAGTACGATCATACTGCTGAGATCAAGACGTTATCAAAGAGTTGTTTGGCACCATGATGCACTTTGTGCTTTTCGGGGAAGATAAAGGGTAAGAGAGAGGGGTCGTGGCGAGGGAGGGACTTCACATGCCTCATCTAGTCATGGATAATCAATAAGCAGCCAGCTAGAAACAAACCCTGACTTGCTGTTACCATCAAACTCTAGTCTTTCCTCCGTCCATCTATATAGCTTGGATCTATAGATGGGGCGTGTCTTGTGCTTCTTCTATAAAGGCCAGTACGCTACCTCATCTCTGTTATCATGAGACGGGGGGTCTCATCTCAGCCAGCAAGACGTATGAAGGGACTTCGTGGAGCGGAGGGAAGGGGATGTTACGGGCGAGGGTGGTGGGTTTTCCTACCGAGACGACCTTTTGCACTACGAGTTTATACGGACAGGAAAAGCTTGACCTGATGACCTGCTGCTCCTATACACCCTTCGGCGTTTTGAGGGGGCACACCCTTATACCACCCTAAGTCGAACCAGCTCTGTGTGACAGCAATAGTAAGCTTGCTTTACGTCTTCGGGGGGGCTAAATAGGGACAGTAGAAATCTAAGAGAAAAGCCTGGGTGCCTCGACAGCATCTTTAGAGCCCAAGCTGTAGCAGATGATGTCATTGTCTTGTTCTCAGGGTTCTTTGGGTGAGTCGTCCCTCCGCGCGGGGTAAAAGGATCGACGCTGAAAGAGATGAATACATAGATTTTGGAAGGGCTGAAAAAAAAAACAAATGACCTGAGGATAGTAACTGAGAGAGGCAGACGAGAAAAAAAAGAATGAAAAAAAAATCGGGAAATTATAGTCATCTTCATCCCTCCTCGTTGCCACCCCAAGGGCAAGGCTCCTCATCATGATGAAATTAGGATTCTTCTTCTTTTGCTAGGCCTTCCTATGTCACCCCATTAGGAAGTTACACGACTTTTCGTTTCGGCGGAGCGCGTGTACCCAAATTATGCTTGTCGCCTTCAAGGTCTGTTTTACTCATGGCGCAAAGAAGATTAATTTACGTCTCAGATTAGTTTACGAAAGTGAGAACTTCGGGGGACGAAAAAGGAAACGGTGCTAGAGAAAAAATGTCTGAAAGGTATCCTATTATTACTTCTTGAAGAAAAAATACGCTATTGGTGTGTACATTATATAAAGATTTGGTTCGTCGTTGACGGACTAAATTGAAGGACTCTGTAAAGGATTGCAAGAGAATTTTGAAAAAAAAAATTCCACCAAAAATTTGGTTCGTTTCGTTTCCACAAATTAAATTCGATTTGCAGCAATGTGGGACGTAGTCCTTTTTCAGTACTACAAAATCGTCACGTAGCTTTGCATTAAAAAAACTCCGTAGACAATTGAGTTAGTTGCTCTTGCCTTATTGTTTACTAACATTTTTTAACTTTGGGAGAATTTCTTCGGACGAAATATGTATGGCTTGACCAAGCAATCCATAACTGTGGGACCAATCCTATGTATGGGCTTATATGTATCTTACGGGAAAGCTTGGAAAGCGTAGACGGAGCCTTAATTTTACACGGCTGGACATCTGTCAGTGTGAAGAATTATTATGATTGCGGTATAATTTGCTTTTCGGTGGGGTTTCAAGAGATTGAGTGATATTCTTTTTTTTTATTTGTTGGCAGTCATCAGATGAGAAAGCTTTTAGCTCGAGATCGCTTGTCGGCCACACCGATCTGTGAGCGGAAGATTTTGGGTGCTTTTGGCATACTAGGTTTCTTGTGTCCTTTTCCCGCAGTGTTTCCCATACCTTTAACGGCGAAGATATTAGCTTGTACAGGACAGCCAACCGAGCAGTTGTAATAAGGGACCTTCTTTTTGTCTTATTGGTATATGGGAGGTTTGATCGGCCTCCTTTTGTTTTCCCCACCTTCTTTTCAGTCCGGGAATTACGTATAGTGCAGAGTAGTGCGAAGGAAGAGGGGGCAAAATGATGGATTACCATTGATAGATTCATAGCTAATTGACTGGAGCCCGTGCCATGCATCGATTCTGTCCTTTGGAACACATCTTTTCGTTAACGCAAGGGAGCTTTTTTCCTATTCAGCTTCCTATCTCGCCAGGAGGGGAGTGTTTACCAATAAAATCGTGCACCTTATGACTTGTATGGGCGTTAACGTCGACAAGAGTCGAAGGTTACGTGAAAAGTATTACGTAACATTTTTCCCGATTTTTTTATCGATGGTTTTCCAGAAAGAGAAGTTTTTACTGTGGCTATGAACTTTGCCGGTCTGTTTTTGATAGTAAAGTTTTTATTTTTGGGGAGGAGAATGTGAAGTGGAAAAAAATAACTTATGCGTAGCTTTGGTAATACTTAACATATTTAATGGTGCAGGTAATTTCTGCAGATTTATTCCGCAAATATTTGACAGTTTTATTAAAATCCGCAAATATTCGCTGAGCTCCTCTTGGTGTTTAATGGTAAACCGTCAAAGAAATAAAAAGGGAACTTGCAATATACAGTCTGAAACCAGCCATAAAAACTAAAGTTAAGAGTCAAGATAAGCGTAATTTCCCAAGTCGTTGTCTGGGAAAAGCTTTTCGAATTCTGCATTATTTTTGACAAATTTCAGCGTCTCCGCTGGACTTACCCTCGAAGGAGACGTTGAGCAGATAGTTCCGGTAGAAATCTCCTCCATCGTAGCTGAAAAGGGCGGGACAAAGATCGGCTTCCTTACAAACGTCTCGTTGGAGAGCCGCCAAAGCATGGGCGAACGCATAAACGGCGTCAATGACAAACTGCACTTTGGAGTCTTGCTCAATGCCCAGACTTGGCGTGAGACGTAACTCCGGCGAACAAGTCGTCACTTCGGAAGGCAGCGTGGATTGGATCGTCTTCGGAGGTAAGTTCTGGGCTAGAGTGCAGTTGAACACTTGCTGCCAGAAGTCCTTGAACCAGGGGTTTCGACCAGAGTTGGACACCGTCCTTGACAAGAAATAGTTTTCGAAATCGGGGATAAACTTGGACTCCAATTCCACCGTGATGGACCCTTCGGCCACGTCCTCCAAACCCGCCACCAATTGCTGCTGGCGGCCCCAGCCGTCGCTGCCTACCCATAAAAATTTGTCAGCCACATTCAGCCGTTTGGCGGCTCCTAAAATCCTCCTAGATAAGGCCACACAAAGGTAAAGAAGGCATTATTTCTGGTTAGATCATAATAAATTTCTACCCATTAAGTTATATTGCTTATAAAGGGAACACAACCACCCAATCACACGTTGGGATTTGGATGGTTCGTAGTCTACCTTGTTGTAAGACCGACAAAAGTTGTCCCATTTTCTTTATTTGTTTGATAGTCGCTTAGGAGTACCGGACATAAAACCTTGGCCACGACATCACAGACGAAATAGCGTTGTTTACATCTCTTATTACAATGGTTACTGTTTATTTCCGTGCTTAATACAGTAAACAAAGCTCCTAGGGTACCTTTAGACGTAAAGATCTTTGATTTCAGAAAGCCACGTAGCCCTACATTTTGCCGTTTCTTTCGTAGTTAATTACTACTGTCTCAAGATGGAGAAATATATGTCAATGTACTCTAGATGCTTTTGCTCCATTTTCCAAGACAGATTTTTTTAGGAGGGGGGTTGTTATAGCGACACAAAATTATTACTCTTTAAAATATCCTAATAGACCCAAGAAAGTATACGGAAATAGCTGGAAATAATAAATAAAATAGAAAAACAATTATAATAACCATGAAAGTAGCTGGAAATAACATGAAAATGAGTTTGCAAATTGTATTTTCTAGTAGCCTACATCTTTAACGATAAAAGATAATTACAGCTATTCCATTCCCTGTTTGATTACGTGAGAAAATATCGGGAAGCGAAAAACAGAACTTATAGGTCTATTATATAGGGGACTTCCCACCGATTAAGTCATTATGGCCCTGAAAGATTCATGCTGAGGAGAATATTGCTCTATCGACTTTTCCTTGTCATGCATGATAGACATCCCATTGGCTTGCCGAAGTGGAGTTTCGGGATATATAGATGCTCTCATAACAGCCTTGTGAGAAACAGAAAGGCCAGTAATTCGGGTATACATAGGGAACGTTCGGCTGTCTTTTTCTGAGTGTTTCTGACTTCTATATAGACAAGTTTAGAACTTGTACAAGCGTACTGTGCCCGGGCGCCCAGCGGATCTCCTTGTTTTTCGAGAAAATCTCCAAGGAAGGTTCTCTGGTGGCCGGGGAAGGACGCGGAGGCCACCCATGATGGTACTTGAGCACGACACGAAGATTGAAAGCTTCTGGAGGACGAAAACTCGAAGCCTGTGGAACCTTGAGATCGATAGTACTGGCCATCTGCCAACCATATAGTATAGCCAAAGAAAAACTTTTGCATTTTACTTATCAAGATGAGAAAAAAATTCCCAATAGAAGTAGGGAAAAAAGTCTTGTTGCCCCGTCTATAATGACTACGCTATAGAATGAAATTCTTCTAAAGTTTTTTATATTTGAACCTTATATATGGCCCGTGACCTTTTAGATGACTTTTCCTTTTTTCATTATTGACTTTCCTGTAAACTTGAAATCGCGCTCAGATTAGAACGTAGGTTGCTTGTTTTTCATGTGTATGAATACAAAGCATGGTCTTCTTACGTGGATACTCCCTTAGAGCCCACTAAAGGGACATTTAATGATGGTTTAGGGTGTTAAAACGCTTGCTTGAGTCACCTGAGCCTCTTTCCTGCGCCCTTAGCTACCGGAATTACCAAGTCCCTATATAGCTAACACGTATGCGCATGTTGTTTGTTTCGAGTTGTATTTTTTCTCCCTTTTTTGCTGTCTAGTTACTGTGACAAGGTATCTGCTGTGGCAATTACTGAACCTGGTAATCGAAAGTATTATTTATTTACTAAACTATTGTTCTCGTGTCCAATTTTATGAGCCAATTTCTAGGATTTTGCTCTCATTGCTTCTTGCTGTAGCTGAACGTCATTAATAGAAGAAAGAACGACGAACTTTAGGTAAAGTTATTTGCTATAAACAATCATCAAGTTCGTTTTCTGGAACGAACAAGCGCTATAAAATTATTTTACCTTCCAGAGAACTCGTTAACGCGAAGCAAACTGAAACAATCTGTAAGGAATGTACGCACTTTGGGGATTTTTTCGTACCAGGAACCACTCCGTCGCTTGACAAACAGTACTTTCTCCAAGACCTTTATATAGATGATCGTATGAATATTTTAGGACGGAGGTAATGTATAGAGTGATTTTTTGGAACCGTTTTGAGAAGTTCTTCCTCGAAACCCCCTGAAAAAGCTTCTGATGGCCAAGTAAAACTGCAGATCGATCGGGTGTTGGAGATTCTTGGGCAAAGCCTTTAAAAAGCCAAAGAATCTTATGGATGGAGAGTTTTTGACTTTCGGGAGCGGGTGGAGAAGGGAAAGGAGAGAATGAAAGGAAAAATAGAGTCCGTATAGCTTGCGCCTAGAGATGTGAATACAACTGCGGCGAACGATGTGTGTGTATATAAACCATCCGCGGTGGAAGATTGGGCCGCCCGTTGCATAAAAACCTCGTTATATCTGCTCAAGCGGAAGTAGCGTCTCAAGTCCAAACACAGACAGAACAAAAGCCGACAAAAAGCTTCTTGAATAATACCCCCAAGAAGAAATTATAATTTCCAGCTCTGATCAAATCGTTAAAAAGGAGGAGACTCCTCCCATGTTTTAAGCTTATGGGCCCTTTACGCCTGTTATCTTTGCGCACAGAACCAGTCTAATCTTTCTTCATGAAGCTATCTATCAAGATCATTGAAGTGGTAGGATAGGAGGGCAGAGTCACCGTCATTCCGCCCAAGCGAAGTTTCCAATGACACACGAAAAAACAAAAAAGTAAAGTATCATTTGAGAGACATGCGTTCAAACACGCACAGGAACATGAAAAAAAAGGACAAATGAGATTCCAGGGACGAAAGGGCCATATATAAAACTTTTTTTTCCCAAAGGACAAAAAAAACAGTTCCATGTCCATTCAAGGAGAACGTTGTTACCCCCCACCCCCTCCCCCACCTCGCTCGAAAGTTTCCCTTTCAACCTGTCGAGAATACCAACCTCGAGACCAAAAAGAAGTTTTATTATTATTATTACTAAGCACAAAAGAAATAAAGAAGCAGCGTTTTGGTAGCCCCCGCCATGCTTGTTGGACGTTTGACTGATGGAGGTTTTCAGGTTTAGAAAGCGTCCGGGCTGGTTTTAGGTGTTACGCAGAGGGAAAAAAAGGAGATAAATTGCCACCATTCTGATGAAATTTATCGGCGTTTCTTTTCTTGGAGTTTGGGATAGCTCGATTGTACCACTGAGCTCGTAAATTGAGGCTGATTTGCCGAAGCAGGCAAATGTGGCCGTAAAAAAAGGCCTACAACGGGAATACCCCATTTTCCTGAAGCTTTTTTTTCATTACAGGCCGACAGATGGGGCGGTTAGGTAAATAAATATTCATTTGGTCATAAGAGTTTTGGTTGGAAAGAAAGGGGCTATAGTACAACTGCACCATTACGCCAAGAAGATCAAAGGGAAGCACTTAAAGTGAACGTTTTCTGAGGGTACAAAGGGTTGGGGAAATTTTGGAAAAGAAATCCGTATTTTGTGTACAGTGGCCCTCGCATTTTGCTGGAGCTTTTATCTGAAGACAGCTGGGGAATTAGCTTTTGGCACCGATACAAACGAGCCCCTTATTAGAACTTTAAACTTTTATTGCCTCCCAAGAATTGGGTCCCTTATTAGGAAATGGCGAGCCAACACCTTTATGGCAGTCTACGAGAACTCTTAATTTTCCTTCTCCTACCTATATAACTTTGCAAGAGATTAGACTAGTTATGAGCCCGCGAGCTGAAATGAGGAAAATTGGCAGGCGTAAAAATTCACTCGCATCCAGTTAAGTTGGCGCCATCTTTGTTCTAATGCTTTATCAAAACCGCAAAATGTGATCATCCATGAACAATTAGCAGCCATATGGATAACTCATTTGGCCCGTGCAGTTCTCAAGTCATTCAAGATCTTAAACATGTTTTCTATCATTGTAGATGGTTGAACAAACCGAGAGCAATCCTTCTTAGGATTATCAAAAGAAAAGATTCACTTCAATGCGAAAAAATGTTTTAACAAATCCGAAGATCTTTTCAGCAGTATAGTAGCCTTCGCCAACAGTTTAACTTCGAGACAGGGCATTACTCTAGTTTTATTTAGAGAAAGCATAGTAGTTGGTATGTAAAAACGTGCAATGTTTATGTAAAATAATCAGAGAATTCTCAATAAAAGTCACCCAAGAGCTATGCTCACGCTGATATGTAATAAAAAACGGCCATACGGATGAACCGATACAGCTCAGCCTTATTATTCGAAAGCCGGTGAAAGGTTTGTTTTACTTCCATTCGCAATGTCAAAGGGTTTTGCAAGTATTTCTTCTGTAAAGCCTTTGAACCCTAGCAGGTAAATTACGTCGCATTGTAACTACAACTGTGACTGGTCTTTCTAAAGACAGATTTCGTGTACGTTTTTAAAACGCTTGGGATTCATTTAAGATTTACTCATTGAGAAAGAAAGGAATATGGGTCGGTCATTGAAGAGTATTACTAAGGGGACTTCCGCATGCCTGGTGAAGTCGAGTATTGCGTGACTAGTGACTAAGAGACAGTACATGCGTCTTCTGCTTTGCCCCTACTCCTGTAACACGAGTAGTTCAATATTCAGGACACGGATTGCTTATTTACTCTGTTTGCTCAAACAATCAACGTATTAGCCAGTTCCGCAGCCGCTCCCCAAGCTTTTTGGCTCCTTCCAGATTTCATCTCAAGGCGTTAGTTAGCATCATATAGAAAATAAGCCGGAACTGGGGGGATTTTCATTGCCAATATTTACGAATGAAGCATCGACTAATTTCGTATCTTGTTGGGTGAATGTTGACATGTTGTTCTTTCTTTTTGCTAGCTCAAACAGGTCTTTCAAATTGCAAACATGGAAAAAGTTTGTTCCCCTTGAATTATTCCGTGTGTAATAATGTCGCTAGGAACGCTTTGTTTCTTGTGGGTTGTTTTTTGTCGGTGCAAAGTGTCCTTATGGACAAGCCAAGAACTAACAATCGATGCGTTTTCGTACAGCCAGTTCCTACCGTAGTGTACGAGCTCGCTTAATAGCTACTAAGCGCAGAATTACTATATAATCTGGTTCGTTGTCCCTTCACGCCTGCACGTTGCTCAAAAAGGGGAAAAGACGCTGACTATGTCCATGTAATAAAGACATGAGAATAGTTTGTCGTCAGTACATACCTGTCAGCGACAGCGGAGCACGGAAGTGTAAAGAGAGAAAGAGCGAGAGTAGGAGAGAGTGGAGGCTCTTTCGTTTGCTCTTTTCTTGGCAAATGTGTTGTGGGACGAAAATGGAAAGGCTTTTCATCCCATCATCCTCGCGTGCGTCCTGCGGGAATATAGTACCCGTATTCTGCGATGATGGTATTTGTTTGCTCGCCAGAAAGGTTTGAGGATTCCCGTTGACTCGGTCGGGAAAATAAAGAAATATGTGAGGCGTTTCTATATCTATATGTGCTTGGGTCCCTTTCTGTACTTTCTGCCCTGGTTCCATGGGGAAGTCAACTCGAATTTCGCCACTTATAAAATCCCGAGTAAGATCATCGAGTCCTGGTTCATACGTTTTCCGTTAAAGAAAACTATAGGTTGAGTGTAGTAAATGCCTAAAACACTTTCGAGGAGTGTTTGCTTTTTAGTTACCTGACATCGTCGGCGCGAGTGAAGAGAACCACCACTGGAGCGTTTTTCTTTGTGCGCAGATTCCTTATAACGGAGTCGAAATAGGCGTCATCGGCAGTACTAGGGATTTTCTCACTGACTGCGATGCAAATGTTGCGTTTGGCGACCTCTTTATAGAAAACCTCAATACCGGATTCTCCGTAAGAGCCCTCGGAAGCAATGGCGGAAACATAGGTCCAGTTCATGTGCTGAATGAGATCGGCCAAGGTTATGGCCTGGTACGTGTCCGGAGGCACTGTGCGGGCGAAGAACTCGTATCTGCTTTTATCACTGAGGCTGGCGGCAGTGGAGGCAGGGGAAATTTGGGGAATGCGAAATAACCGCAACAAGTTGGCCACTTGGGCAGAGACGGACGAGTATGAGCCACCGACCACGCCTAGTACGGGGCCGGTACCACTCTGCGTCCGCGGTCGCGGCACAGTCCCGTCCGAACACTCAAAACCGGTCGTGTCGAGCGTGTTGAGCGAAGCACGGATGAACTCGAGGGACCGGTTCAGGGCGTAAGTGTCCCGCGAGCACGAGTCCACAATAAAAGCTCCCAGTTTGATTCCGGGAAGCAGCGTACTATTGCCATTAATGCGGTCAATCGCAAAGAGCATCGCCTCCACTCGTTGGATACCTCGTAAGTAGACGTGTGTCCCGCATGGGGTTTTATCACCCTTCTCGTGGACCGGCATAAGCCCTCCCACGGTAAAGTTACCGGATATCTGCACCGCACCCCATGTGCCCTCCAGCGTCACGACCACGAGCAAGCACACTCCTAAGATCCTTCGACTCATGGCTTCGACTTCAGCCCAGCACCACGGAACCCTGGATAAACGATTACGACGTCATCGTAGGGTACACACAGGGCCTCTATCTAGCCTGATGAGGATGAAGTAGGCGCAATGGCCCCGTAACGATTGCCAGTTTGGCAATTAAAAAGGGTCCAAAGTTAAGCAAGGCGCGTAAGTCATCCAAGGCGCTTGCTACCCAACCGTCCTAATAGCCGGAGGGGAACTGCACTCCCCGCGTTGGGGTCGTGGGACCCAATCTGCTTCCCAGTCCGTCTTCTAAAAATAGAAATAGTTATTCAGCGACTTTAATTTGCGCTTCTTAGGCAAACATGGTTCTGACAACTTGTACTTTTAGGATTTCTTCGCTCTTGAGTCTTAGCGAGCGCTCCCATATCCGCCTCCTGTTAATCCCCAAACGCTGGGTTCTCTAAAAGTCCTAAAAGTTTCCACAGAAGAGAGAAGGGGCGAGAGAGAGAGAGAAAAAAAGGATGCCCCCACAAAAACGAAGGTGGGATATTCCAAGGACTTATACGACCAAGGGTTGGTCTCCAGAATGGGGTTTATTTTGCGGGGAACGAGAAGTTTACTCGAGTAGTTTCCAAGATCTGATCCCAAGATAGCACGAACCCTGGCAAGTAAGACGTATAAGGTCTGCTTCTGGAGCAGAGGAGGGATTACTGCTAATACCCATGCAAAATAACTTGGCCTGGCTTGGATAAATACTGGGACCTGCTCTGCGGACGCAGAAAAAAAGACGTCAAAGTCGCAAAGAAAAGTAAGTCTAGTCTGAGGAGTATTTAGAGCTAGGACGGAGGAAAATTTACGATCCCTTCGCCCGTAAATTACGAGCCGCTTCGTCTCCCTGACTATTTAATGCAGTAATTATCCCTAGAAAAAAAATTACAAGAGGACGGGTAATGATATGGAGTTAATGGCGGCGCGTAGCGTATGTAAGTCCATACA
Source organism: Lepidurus packardi (assembly GCA_023053545.1). NCBI lineage: Eukaryota > Metazoa > Arthropoda > Branchiopoda > Notostraca > Triopsidae > Lepidurus > Lepidurus packardi. The sequence continues at coordinate 6,223,131 of JAKZAN010000005.1, read as the reverse complement.
CCAGACTAGGTCGTTATGCTCCGCCCCCAGAAAAAATAGTATTACAAGTTTACACGAAGAAGGTAGAGCTTCCCAGTATCGTACAATGAAGGTACAATGAAGGCTGCAGTTTGCCCAGTAAAGTTGCTTCGTTTAATTTTATGTTTCATGCTGCAGACCTTGTGTTGACTTAATGAGAGACGACGCAGTAATAAGCTCAGTAGGGGATCCTTTGATTTCGCTAGCGCTTGAGAAATTTCACTACATATTTTAAGCTCTGAGGTAAAGTCGCTTATTTTCGGTGAGAAAAGTTATGGATCGTAATAACATGCGAAGCCCAGGACAACTTTCCGTGGCCTAGGGGCTTTAGGGACGATGGTCTAGTGAACACACCATTCACGGCCATGCATTCTGCAGTTGTAGTGGTTAGGGCTTCTATCGTAGTTTTTGTTTTCCGTGTGTTCCTTTGTTCCCCAAGAAACATTTTTAGACAACAAAGACAGTTCCAGAGTTTGTGCACATCCACATATGGCCGGAGTCTCCAGGGAAGCTTAAGATCCGTCAACCCGGAAAGATTTTGACGGCAGGGAAACGGGGTAAAAAGCATCCCGCCAAGGAATTGGATTTGGTAGAGGAAAATCCGGGTTGTAATGCGAGTCTGATATGATTTTCTTATCTCTTTTGGGGGATGAGACGAGCGTCATCAGAGCATAGTAGCGGCGGTAAGGGAGCAAAAACGAAATGATCCGACGGATTGCCTCTGGGGAATTGACCCCCCCATTTTTTCGCAATGTGGGGTTTTGGATACGCGAAACTTGCAAACTCCTCCAGTTTCTTGACCATTTCTTTGTTGCTAATCTGACGTTCATGTTGGTTTTGCATTCAGCTGACCCGCGAGCTCTAATCCAATAAGGCCTGCGTATTGCTTCAGTATTCCCAAGCAAGCTGCGTTACACAGCTTGAGGCAGTCGCGCGTCTCATGGATACTTGTTTAAACCACACGTGTAACAAGCTTTCACCGTAATTGTGGGGAGAAGGTAGGTTTCCCCTTGGGGCATCCAAGGGCAGTATAGCTGTTAGCTACCTAACCAAGGGGTTCTTAGCCCGAGGCACGGATCCTCAGCGATGTGGAAGGGTAGGATCCCCTAGGGCAACTTTAGGAAAGCATAAGCTAAAGATGAGAAACTATGTTCATCAGCCTGTCCTTGGCGTGTATTAAACCTGTCGGAAAAGTACATGTTCCGTATTAGATACGTAAAGTGTATTTCATTGTTGCCAAAATTCACTGTTGCCCAATTTGAATGTTCTCGTCTTCGCTAGCGTTATTCACTCACGTCTCGTTCTCGCCAATGGCTAGTCGATATTCGTAACCTTTCAAAATTACTTTGTTGCGTACACACGATTAACGAATACCGTCGTGTTTTTTTATTAAAGCCACCCGAGCGATTTCCAAACATTTTCACAACCAGCTCACTACATTTGGGCTGTCTAATACGCGTCACGACCGGTACTTTGGGCCTTTTAACGCGTATGGCCAAATCCAGAAATAGTTTATCTAAGGAAGGCTTCTGAAAGAGGTATGGTCAGTATTGCTTCATTTCAAGCTGAAACTGGACTTTCTAAGCACACTTAGACATCCAAGGCAGTCGGTGGTCGTGGCATGTTGGCAGGTGTAATACCTTCGTAATTAGTTTCATCGTTTGGCACGTGGGGCATGTGGAAACTCGAGTCTACTTTACTGTCATTGTCGTTACCTATCGATGTGCAGTTCATCCCGTATACCATTCGAAATTGAGTTTCTGCATTGCTAAACGATAGATTTCGTGTCCAACTCATGGAAGAGCAGAGGCGAAAGAGAGAGAAAGTCGATCGTAGCTTTCCCGTCGTAAATTATTACGCATAGGATATTTGGTTGTCAGGAAACTAAATACGATTGAGATGGGCAGAGGGGTTTTGACTTGAGATGCCGTTGATGACCGCGGTAAGGCACAGGAGCAATACAATGGAGATCGAGTATTCGAAAGTCGATAATGCAAGCTGCGTTTTCCAACAAAAGAATAGGGATCTGGGGCTGGTGATGAGGTAACGAAAGGGGAGATAATTAACCCGTTTCGTCATATCTGAGTAAGAACGGTGCGTTTAGGGGCCAAGCTATGTCTTAAACCCCCTCTCCTCTAAAAAACGTATATTTGCCAACGTAACGTAACGTTTTAGAAGAATTAGAAAAGATGAGCTCAAAGAGTATTGTTTGAAGAGATGGGAGGTTATGAGATGATGGAGCCCCGGAGCAAACAATGACTTTGGCTTTCAGTAACAGTCAGGGATGTGTTATTTAAGAAGAAATGCCTTGGGGCCGCTCTAAGGGTTCAAATACAAGAAGAAGGCAGAGGAAGAAGGGTGGTTTTCGAGGGGCTGTCTCAGCAATTTCGCAAGTAGCTGTAAAGTCGGAACAATGGGAGGTGGATCCGACCCTTCCGGTATATATGTACCCACCGCATTCTCCCATTTCTATCCCACTGAAGCTTATGGACTGACGCAGGAAAAGGAAGACTGTGGTTTTGTTGTTACGCCTATTTCTTATTATTTATGCAATCGCTCTAATGAGCTAAAAAAACAGGCTGTGGCTTGTAGATAAAAATTGATGACTTGGTCAAACATCCTCTCATATCACTACTTATAGCATAGATTTTTTAAAACACAGATAAAAGAAGGAAGTAATCCCTGTACTTCCTCTTACATTCCCTAAGTTTGAGCAACCCATGCGTACGGGTGAGCTAACTTTTTGTCTTAGAGCACTTTTGTTTCGCCGACTTTTTAAACATGTTTCTTTGAAAGAATACTTAATTTAAGAAGGTACAAGAAAAACGAATAACTTACATAGTTTTCGTGGCAGAGTAAAAAAAAAAAGAGGTCCACACACAAGAGAGCTAAGAAAGGCCGTATTCGCGACGCTAGAAGTTACAGGAGAAATGACTTAGGGTGAAGCAGGTCTTACAGGTCAGGGAAGATTGTGCGTGCGAAGTCCTGCAGGGTCGTCCACTGACTGCTAGAACAGCGTCGTGTGCAGTAAAAAGAGCGGCTCCACAAGGGGGGCCCGGCGTCGCGGCGCCGAACATGCCGTTATTCACCACCTCTTCTGACATATCAGACGAAAACCAGGGGTTTAGCGGATCACATGCATAAAACACACGCAGGAAAAAAGAAAATTCCTAACCGAACCACTTTAAACTCTACACTGGGGGGATCTCACTCGTATGGGTACATACTTTTGGCTTAATCGCGGTAAAGCTCAGAAATCGCCTTTAATTACTTTCGTGCGTAGCATCTATTTATCGTAAAATATCCTACAGTACTTTATCGTCTAGTATCGCCGTTAGTTATGTTCGTGAAATCTATGTTTATGGAGCCAAATGGCTGATTTAGTAGTGTGGAAAATATGCATTCATAGGTTAACCCATATATTATACTTACGCCTCCGGGTGGTGCTACGAAGGGCTATTATTAGTTTTAGTATTTCTCTCTTGACATGTAATAAAGAATTGCTTATCAATTGTTCCTTGGGAAAATGTTTTAACTTGTCCCCGGCACACATTATACTTGTGCATTCCAAATGTACTGCGTTGTTTAGAATGGTTACACACTATTCCACTGGTACATGTTTGCACACTGGATGTGTGTAACCATTGACTGTAGTTAAGTACAAAATGGACGTTAGTATTAGTACTTTCCGGGCCGATGGCAATTTAGTGATCATTCCGAGGAAGTATTTATGTGCAAATGCATCATGGACTGGAATGTCACCCTTCCTTTTTTTTCGTTGGTCGGAACCCTCATTTAGGAGCTCATGAAGATTGCATTAGCGAATTACTGCACAACGTCTTAAATCACAGTAGCCTTCCCAATCACATGGAAACGTGACTCCGAAAGCATATAATTCGTGTGACGGTTCCTGTCTCGCAGCCTCGAATGGACGTAACAACCTAGGAAAGCTTCTGTATTTCTGCGTGGTTCCAGGCAAGAAAAAATATTTTTAAAAAAACGAAGGGAAAAGAAGTCTTTTGCGAGATAAGAAGAAGCCACATGGAGAATTCACTGCCACGCTTTAGCTATTATTGCTGTTTCAAACTTCCACTTTCTAACTATCCAGTTGTTCCCGTGGGCTGACCAAATAAATTATCCTTCTTACCCCAGCTATGAACCTCCTAAAAAACCTATTAAGTATCTTCAACTAACGTTTTCTCAAGGAGCTCCAAAATACAAACTTTATCTTGGTTGGATCCTTTATTTTTTATTTCTTCTAGTACGTCAAGCATTTAGAGATATGTCTTTTCCCTCTAGCGGCGTGCATGAATTAGTTGGGTGTCGTGCATCACAAGTTGCTTCCCAAGTTGGTTCTCCCTTCCGTGTAGTGTGCCCTAGCCATGTCATTCTCCTCAATGAGTACTTCAGAACAGTCGATATGGCTCTGGGAAGCGTCCAGCTAACTCTTTTTCTCTCTTGATTTCTTAATCGTATCCTTCTCGACTTTCTACATGCTTAAGAGAATAATGCCGTGATCTGCACTTCACATGGGATCCACGGAATCGCGGCATTATAGCGGTCAGCGTTACAACGGACATGTCTTGTTTTGCTTTACTTATCTCACAGGCTGGAAAATAAGCTACAGTTAATAATGTTGGCTTGTCTTCCAGCTTGCTTGCGTGTGTAGGGAAAAGGATCTTTTTGTTGTGAGGGTGTACTTCTAAAGAATTTGATTTATAAGACAAATATAAGCTTTTGTATTGAGCTAAAAGATTAGATTTCAATAAAATGCAGGGTTTTATGGCTCGTGGAATCGGTTGGAGCGAAACGAAATAACCGTTTCGTATTTTCCGGGCTACAAGAGCTATATACAGTTTATAGACACGCAAAAAATAAAATCTGCAATCTGTCACTTGCGCGTTTTTACGAGTTGTGGAGCGCGTGTTTCAACAACAAACAAACTACTAGCGGAAGGCTTACTTCCCAATTCCAACCTCGCAACGGATCATTGATCACATGCATATAGCAACACAGTATACAAAAGACCATGTCGACTACTACCACAAGCCGTCTTTGCTACGCCAAAAAGTCCCGTTTCTTTTTCTATTTCCTTTCTTTTTTGTGGGCCAGTTTTCCGGACGCAAGTTATGGGGGAAAATATGGCCTTTTTCTTACAATAAGATATGTCCCACAATGGACCCAAATTCTTTAGGTGGCATGCAGCATATCTATCCAGCCATTTTTTCGTTAAGAAAATGTCAACGACAGAAAATACAGCATTATAGCGCCAAAAAAAATGGAGTACGCCAAGCATGTGTTCTCTATTTATCTTGCAGTGAGAATTTTTGGTCTGACTTTTCGTAGAACATTCGATTAAGAGTGCTGATAAAAAAGTAAAAGGGCTAAAAATTTTAGCAATTAAGACAGGCAGTGTCAATGACACCTGCCTACTTTATCAAAGCAAGCAGCTCAATCTGATCTGTCATCCGTCTTCCCGCATTTTCCCGTCGTCTTGCTTTTGCTTGGGACGCCCCAAACTTCAATGTATTCCACATGTACACACCTGTGAGCCAAGTCAAGCGTTATAAAGGCTCCGTTGAATTGAAGAAGACAAATGATACCTGAACCTAATTACCCCTTTCGCTTGGTTTCCTTCCCACACGATCTTCTTACAACGTCGCAACAGGAAATCGGGTGGAAAATAATAAATCTGTAAGTATAAACACAAGCTCTGCACTGCACTTTCCTTCCATTCAATTTTAACGCAATCTGGAGCTTAATGAGTTCGAGGCTTTTGATTGTTCCCATTCTTAGCCAGACCCAACTGGATTTAACGTAGCGCCTGCTTTCGCTTCAGAAACCCGCTTTCTACTCTTCTACCTCAATTAAGATGCAAAAGTGATAGCTTCAGCAGGCCAGTATGAGCATACATTTTGTATACACATTAAAAATTATGTGAGTAACGGAATCGCATACAAATTTCTGTCACGTATCAGACGCAATTGCATGTCAGGCTTGTATTAAGCAGTTTATACAACTGATTTCCTTTGACATGTGTCTGCTTGTTGTTTCCGATTTACTTGGCGTGTATCACTTGGGTTTCCCTTGTTGCTGCACACTGGCTTGAGCATTCTTCTTGGCCCGCACCAATTCAACTAATTCCTGGAAATGGAGGAACAGGGAGAAAAAAGATATTAGACAGGCTTAGAAAAGAATAGCATGGAAATTGTGACAAATATCGTGGAACAGCAGGGTGGCACAGGGGTAAACAAGTGTGGGAAGATGTCGTTATGGTTGTTTTAAAACTATCGTTATATGTGAATACCTTGTAACGCTTCATGCACTCTTTCTTGGAGCGATTAGGCACGGCTTCCGCAATGCGGTCCCATCTATCTACTACGGAAGCTGGGTAAGTCTTCAAAGCCTGCTCCAGTCGACGTTGTTCGTCGGCTGTCCAGGCTGAGCCCATTCCCAGCATCTCAGCGGGAGCTGTTAAAGGGGAGACAAGAATGTTTAATTACACGCTCGAGAATTTTGAAACTATTAGAAGGGAAAATCATATAAATGATAATTTCCCTTCTTTATTTTACTGTCGAAACGCTGTGACGGAGCAGCTTCATCAGCACAAGCAGGTGTGGGCATGCCCTTCGCTTTGTCTTTCTCGAAAGCTTCGAACGCCCCTTTGTTGGCTGCTTCTTTCAGCGCCGATTTGGAAAAATCGGTGTTTTGGAGATCTTTGGCTTGGGCCAACACCTCCTTGGCTGTTCGCTTCACCAAAGAACCTTGGGCTGAGTGTTGATTAATAAAGTTGGCCACAACTTCCCACCTGTCAAAGCAATAGCAAACTTCTTATCTTTGCGACTATTTTTTCGGCTTTTAAATTTCGTTTTATTTTTTAAATTTTTATTTGAAAGAGAAACCGACCTCTGATTAGTTCCAGCAGGGAATAGATTCACGGCTTTAATAAGTAGCTGTATATCATCCTGTGCCCACGCCTTTGAATCGACAGTATTGGAACTGGCGACTGAGCCTTTGCTGGCAGCTTTGATCACGGCTTCCTTTTCTTCGTTTAAACGCTGATTCAAGACTTCTACCGCAGCAAGGAACTTATTACGGCCAGCTTCCAAACTAGGGTGGCTTTGCTCCAACTCATTGTTTAGTGCCTCCAACCTGATTCATTAGCACTAATTAGCAACTAGGTCAACAGAAGCTTGGGGGAAGGTAATTTAAGACTAAGGATTGGTTTGATATGTTACTGTTCCGCATTGAAAAGCTCGCAAAGTCGGTCGACGTCTGTCAAATGCGTCAACGATTCTTGAGGATTGATGGCGTACATACTGGCGTCTTTGCATAACGTTCGTAGACGCTTGCGTTCTTTTTTTAACGCCTTTTTCGCGCTTTCTTTCTCTCTACGAGCAGCATCGGTGCGAGCTTTCTCCGCAGCTTCAGAAGCTTCTTTCACAGCACGCTCCGCTTCCTCTTCTTGCCGTTTACGCTAAGAATTGAAGATTATTAAGTCTTATTATTAATAATAATATAATCATATAAGTTTCAATACATAATTACAATAATCATACTATTATACAATATATTAATACTAATATTATTATTAATATTGCTATGATTATTACTTGTCATTTTTCTACTATTAATATTATGTTTTTCTATTATGTATATTATGTTATTAATATTAATATTTTCTTCTTTAGAAATTCGTTAAGGTATTTGCTTACTCGATCCTCTTCTTCCTGGCGAGCACGAACAGCATCTTGTTTAGCCTTTTTGGCATCAGCTTTGCGTTGGCGTTCCTCATCTTTGAACCTGGCAATTCGAGGGTCACATGCATATGCATTATCCACTAATTCCCTAATGCGGCTCATTTCTTCCTTCTTGCGTTTGGCACGCTCAGTTTTATTCTGCTTTTCAATCCACCGCCTCTCATCGCGACTAAAAACAGGTCCAAAATTCCGTCAAACTCGAGAAGTTTGTTAGCTTTTAAACGAAAACACACTCTTGTCCTTTGTCCTTCTCTTCTTCATCCAAATAAGAAAATTCCCTCCAAGACTCGAAGTTGTACCAGAAATCATAAAAGGCTTCAACTTCTTCTCGTTTAGCGTCCACTTGACCTAATTTAGGCACAGGACGGGGGATCGACCAGCGAGCGTTGCTGTCAAACACAGGACCGAAGAGGGTAAAGAAATTGGCTTTAGAATGGGCGTTGTTAGGTGGGACGTCACTATCAAATTCAGGGTCAACTGAGTCGTAAGCTCTTCTACGTGCTGGTGTGCCTAGAATTTCGTAAGCTTTGGTAATGCACGTGAAATAGTCATCGTCAGGATGGATATCTTCGCCGGCTGCCTTTCTTTTGTCAGGGTGATGGCGTAATACTTTCTGGCGATCTTTAGAAAGAAAGTAAGAATTAATGTCAATAGCCATTAGCTTCATTCGTTGCTAACAATAACCTACAAGCTCGTTTGATGTCGTTGTCGGTAGCTGCGGAACGCAAGCTTTTCAGACCCAAGACGGCATAATGATCTTGATCCTAATATACAGATATGTTTAGAATATTTTTTTTTCGCTCAGTTATTTGGAAATTATGTACCTTCCATTCCCGTGGGTCCAAACTCCTAAGAAACAGTACGTCATCTTCAATTTCAACTTCCCCTTCTTCCTCTTGCTCCGAATCGCTCTCAGTCTCAACAGATTGGACAGAAGTGTCTCTTGCTCTGTGATGGTGACTCCACCAAGCCTTAAACCAACGGCCCACAGGTTCCACGGGCTCAAAACTAGGAGCTTGGGAAAGAAGAATAAAATTAGTCCTACATCAGTTCACGAAAAAGCACTAACATTAAGCAAGCTTGTTTGTTTTACATTAGGGTACCGGTATTCGTTTCCAGTTATCTATTTGTTATTGGGATTAACTTGAAATATTAGCTTACCGAACAGTTTTGCAAAGACGACAGACGATTGCTCGCATTCCGTCATGTTGTTTGCTTGGTACGTTATAATATTTAGAGTTTTAGACTTAAAATTATTAGCTTCCTGAAATCACGTGGCTGTCTATTTTGATGCCAAGCAGTTCGCTTTCCTTCTACTTTCGTTCACTCGCTTCGGTTTCTAGAAGTCTTCAATTACATTGCGACGGTTCTAGCTAAGTTGCGAAACGTAGAAGGTGAAATAACTTCCGATTTTTCTGTTACGGAAAAAAAAACTTGTTTCTAGAAAGCAGTATTCCATTGTTAGGTGGTCGACTTTTGAAGCATAGGCGGCTTCTTAATTTCAATAATTACGAAATCAAGTTTCTGTCAATTATCTTTTTTGGAATTTGAATACAGTCGATGATGCTTATTATGATCGCTGGTCATTAGAATCAGCCGCTTTATGTAACCAAATTTTAAAGGACCGATTCAAAAGGATAAAACTCATAGCATTTTGTTCGGTTATTAGAATCACACTTTCGGTTATAAGAATTAATTTCCAAAGAATCGTCACAGTACAGTAGTGATTGCTTCATGGACTTTGCATATTGACCAATGAAATTTTTTTTTACCTCGTTTCGCCCAATCCTGTCATTTCCAGCCTACTACTACGCTTAGGGAGAAATACCTTCTAAACTACGCAGTCAATTAAATGATCAGGTTATTCTATTGAATGACCAGTTTCTTTAATTTACTGAGAAAAACATCGTTGGAAAATTTTTTCCATTGGTTGTGCACTACCTGTTAGCAAGTTCAAGAGTCTTGGCAAAGAATTTTTTCATGAAATTCACTGGTTTACTCAAATAAGTGTTCCGTAATTCCCCATGTTAATCGCCTATACTGAGCTAGGTATACACGTAATCACAATAAGCGGCATACTGTGTGTTTGTTTTTGAAAATGTTTTATTATTCCTGCATGTTTGGTTCAACTATTATAGCTTCACATTTCTTGTATTAATAAGACAGCTCTTTTTTTACATGAAATAATGGATAGGGTACTGGTGAACGAGCTAAGCTTAAAGTAAAATTTTGATTTTGAGAAAAGAGAGCATGCTGGACGGACAGTGACTTACAAGCGAAGAGAAGCTGCACATGCGATACAGTGCTATCGTAAAGGTAAGCAAACGTTTTTCGCTCGTTACGCCGCAATGAGAGACGAGACAATTTGAAACCGTTACGAAAGTCTTAGCACTACATTTGTGCATAATCAAAGGTGCCAATTTAGAGAATCTTTGCTTTCGCTCTTCAACAGACTTCCGTATACGTATTTAAGCGCCTCCAATGAGCGCAACAATAGCGCGGCCATAATCTCCTGCGATTTCATTCTGTAGACACAAAACCTTGTTAGGTAGCTTTTAAATCAAATTGCTGTAGTTTTAACCTGGATGGAGCTTAGCAAAGTAACCCCGTGATCTCGTTCGTATTCTTTCTTGATACTTCCCAGATCGATTTCACACCTGGAGACAATAATACGAACCAGAGTTGCATCCGAAGTGCCCATGCCATCCATAGCTAAGTGCAATTTCTCGGCAAAATAACGAGGACGATTATGCACGCTTTTCACTATTACAGAACATCATTAGCTTTATTTTCTTACTGGTCGTTTTTATTTAGGATAAGAACTAAATTTTTCTCTTATTAATTTCTGTTAATACTTAAATTTTTCAAGTACCTACTTTTAAAATACAAAAAGCTAAGCTATTCATGCAATGAGCTTTTACGTTGTCATTTTTTCGTTATTTCATTTTGCATCAAATTGTATTTCTTTTTTTAAACTGTTTCTTCTTCAAAATATTCCCCTGTGACTCTCTAAACGTTCCTTGTGCGAAAAGAGGAAATTGTCGAAGAAGTAGTAGATTGTTTTTCTGAGAAGCCTTTTGAAGAAACAATCCCTGAATAACTTTCTCTTTTTGTTTAAGCACGGGTTTCTTTTTTGTTAAATTTTTTTGTAAGATTTTGTCCTTTTATTTTTTCCTTATTCGTTTCGTCTAATCTTTTTTGTGTTATTGCTGTGTTACCGTACTTTATTATTGTAATGTTTTATAATATGGTAATATTTACCAACGGCTACAAGGGCTGAGAGGAGATTGCCACTGAACTCGTCCTCCAACGCCTGCTCGATGGTACGTCCGGAAATTTTCTTATATTCTTCGAATACCAAATACAGCTGTTTCAGGCTCAAATGACCTAGTAAGTTCACAAAAGTTTCTTCGTCGCTGCCCCACGTCCCCTCGCCTGTGCAATTCGTAAAGCATTTCAACCTTAGTTCGTTTTTACAAAGAAAACTGGTTTTATACCTGCATTGTAAAGTGATTCAGCTTGCTCGTGAGCTTTGTCCACGTCTATTTCTTCGTCGGCTCGTACACCCTAATAAAATCCTACTCAAACATCAACCAAGAGAAATAAGTCGTAAGTCTTACATTGATAGACATAACTAATAAGCGTTCGAGACTCCCAGTAGTATCTCCTTTAACTGCGTCTTCCAACGATTCGCCAAAAACTAACAAAATTTTAAGTCATAACACGCATTCATCACGTATAATTCAGAACAAGTATTCATTATTGAAATTTCTTACGTTTGGAATAGGTCTCCGCGATACTCTTAACCTCAGATTCACTGCGAGCTAGCAGCATTTCCACGAGTACGCTATAATATAAAAACATTAATAAAGCTTTATTTGGAAAAATTTCATGTGCCAAATTTGTGTTAATAAAGTTATATTGGACAAGTTAAGCAGCTTACTCTTCACTAGTTCCGGCCCCACTGATTGCATTGTGCACTTCTTGGGCACAATAGTCAGCTGTCGGTGTCATCAATCCTACTATGACGGCCTCAAAGTTACCCCCCAATTCCCCTTGCAGATCTTCCACCAAGTCCTAAGAGTATACCATCATAAGTCAGGATTTAAAAAGTTTTTAAATTGCCCCGAAATAATCCGAAAGTCACCCAAGCTTTTTATACAATGTGATGTTTAACAAGCTGCCACAGACATTACGAAAAAGACCGATTCGAGACCAAAGACAGTGGCGAAAAGCCGTAGTTAATTTACGTAAATAATCTTTCAAAGATATTAAGATACCTTATACTTTTTCTTGCCGTCTCCCAAATCCTATAACAGCCAAAATTTGGTTAAAGCACTTTTATACCAAATTTGGGGGACTTCAATAAATGTTCTATCCTTTCTAGAATGTAGGGTTGTTGTTAGCAATAAAAACAAAGTGTACTTACGCGGCCGTATTCATGTTTGTATGCCTCAGCGATTTCCTGTCGTTGGCTATTGGACCGTTGCGTAAGAATTTCGATGATGGCTGCTTCGTCCGTGCCTAACCCACGCATAGATTCCCGCAAGGCTTTCGCATCAGCCAAAGCGTCGAAGTCTACTGCGGGGACCACAGTAGGCTCCTCCTTTGCGAAAAAAGTACGGAAAAGAAAGTCTAGTATTGATTGCATGTGAGAATGCGAGCGGTTGCGGTTGTCTGCAACCTTGGCCGACAGCAATTTGTCGATTCCAGCATTCCGCGGGAGTGATTCACTTTGCAAGTGCTACTTGAAAAATGTTCCCCGCATCCGGTTGATATATATTTCATTTAGATTTTAAGGAAATACTGAGGCTGTTAATTAATGTACTTACAATGTAGTAGTCCGATAGTTCCATAGCAACCTAAGGAAAACAAGAGTCTCAGTATAAAACGAAGAGATTTTGATCTAGTTTTGTTTAATAAATTGTCAAATTGTAAACTGTTTAATTGCCAAATTGTAAGCTTGAATAGAATGGACTCACTTGTGGGAGATGTCGAGAGAGGACCTGGCAGATACTATGTTCAATGGCGTACTGACTGGAGAAAAGACTGCTCTAGCATTGGGAAATGTAACGCTTGCTGCATCAGGACGCCCGCGACGGCAAGGCGTCGTCATGGTAGGGCTGCTTACTTCCCTCAGGCCCTCCAGTTTTTCCGAAAGCGAAACTATCCATCCCAAGGTCTCATTAGCTTTTAGTCAAATTAAATAATGGCCTTCGGGGAGTTGTTGTCCGATGTCCAGCGCATAGAGCTGACGGCATGGAGTATTGATTTGTTTGTTTGCCATATGACTCGGCTTACGTCACAGCTGTGCATATGTTTTGGCGAAAATCGTGTTTTGTTTTCTCAGTTTAGCGACACCACATGGGCGAGTTAAGGCAAGATAAAAACGCAAAACTTTAGGAATAGGATATTTATCTTTATTTTTTCACGGAAGAAAGTATCCTGTAAGAACAGTATACAGAAGAGGAACATTTTCTTAATTAGGCATATTGGCTGGAAACATGAAAACAAGAAGCTGCCTCTTTGGGTATTTTTGTAGTAAAACTAGGCTCCGTAACCAGAAGGGTAGAACCGTTGTTTTAAGCATCTCCAATAATAGAAGCCAAAGCTCGTTTGAAGTCACCAGAGGTCTCGTTCTAATGTATTGAAATCGAGATTTTTAAGATTTGATGAACTTTTTTCTTCTTTACCTTAATAGCGCTTAAAAGAGTTACACCATGGTCGCGCTCGTATTCAGCCTTAATGTTCCCCAAATCCATTTCAGATCTAGAAACGATGATCCGGATCAAAGCTGCGTCGTCGGTTCCAGCTCCGTCCATTGCTTTGTGGATTTTCTCAGCAAAGTAACGGGGTCGGTTATGGACACACTTAACTAGACATTGTAAAAGAAACACTCACTTATTTGCCATTCTCGCTTTTGAAGTAAACTTTACCTATGGCCAACAAGCCTTTCTTGAGTTCTCCACTGAACTCCTCTTCCAACGCTTGCTCGATTGTCCGACCGGAAATGTGTTTATACTCCTCAAAAACCAAGAAGAGCTGACGCTGACCGCAGTGCCCAAATAAATTCACAAAAACCTCCTCGTCGGTACCAATTATTCCCTCACCTTTTTATACGATTTCCCAGCATTAGGCATCTTTTCTTTTTCTTTTCTTTTTTTTTTACCAGCATTGTAGAGTAGCCCTGCCTGGTCCTTGGCTGCTTCTACATCGGCCGTATTCTCGTCTTTTACTCCCTGCTTCATTCGGAAAGAACCGGGAATGAAATACTCAATTGAACAAAATTGTTTTTGCACGCTAATTTGTACTCATTACTTGAATGATGAGGACCATAAGTCTCTGGAAATCGCCTGAGGTGTCTCCCGCGACAGCCTCTTCTAAGCTTTGGCCGTACTCTGACATAAATTATTTAGCATACTCAAGGTTAAAGCTTTCGGTCCTATTTTTACTTTTTTCATACGCTTGGGCGATTTGGCGCAATTCGGAGGGACTGCGCGGGCAAATCATCTCTACTAGCAGACTCTCATCCGTTCCCACACCGGAAATTGCAGCATGGATTTGCTTAGCGCAGTATTTGGCCGTAGGTAGCATCAAGCCCACAATGACATCTTCGAAGACCCCACCTAATTCCTTCTTTAGGTCTTCGATCAGGTCCTAAGGGAGGAGGGAGGACAGACAAGTGTTGAACAATTTGGGTGGATTTTTATACAAATTCAAGGGGATGATGATGGTTATTAGAAGTTTGGATTTTGCTCAAGAAAGTGGGATAGTCTGCTACCAATAAGTAATTGACAAATGTAAACAAAAGCAATAGCATCTGAAGAATTCGCTAAGTGAAGCTAGGTGAAGCCAGACGGAACGACCTTTGCCTTTGATGAGAATGCAAATTAAAGCTGCAATATTTTTGGGAAAGGTTATGGGTTTTTTACCTTTTCCTTCTTCTTCTCGCCATCACCCTGCGCAAAATAACCATCATCATCAACAGTAGCCCATTAAAATGTGGTTCTGTAAAGGGTAAACAAAAGTACATTGCTGTTGAAACTCACTTACCCGCCCAAATTCATTCTTGTACGCCTGGGCAATTGCTTGCCGCTGCGCATTGGATCTTTTAGTAAGAATATCGATAATAACCTGCTCATCAGTCCCGAAACCTAACAACCGATGAGTAATCAAAACATCGATGAGCATATTTGTTTGCTGCACCTTTCATCGCTTTGCGCAACGCGTGGGCATCTGCTACGGCATCGAAATCCGCTGCAGGGAAAACAGTGGGAACTTCCTGTAACATAGGGAATATTAGAATCGGGTCAAATTGTAGGGAAAAAAAAGAAATCGTACAGTGGAATGTTTGTCGCTACATTCTTATGTGTGTGAAATATTTGAGGTGAATAGCCGGCAATTGTTAAAACCCGGGAGCGCAATTGGAGGGAAATAAAAACCGGAGAGACGAAAAGGAGAAAGAGAAAAACGTACGAAAAGAATGGGTGAGGGAGAGCAAAGAAAAGTATGCATCTATTAGCCGTGACGTCATGTCTGCAACTGCAACTGCATGCTGGCAAATTTTATTTATAAATAATCCAAGGGACGTGACTTCGAGCCGAATTCCACAATGTGCCAAAGCGTTATATTGCTTGTAATTTTTTTAAAGTGAAGTAACTTACGATGTACTCTTCCAAATCCATTTTATGAGTTTGATCGGAATAACTACAATGAAAAGTTAATTCCAGGTAAGCGCGTCTTGTTTACAAATTCGGCGTTGGAACTGGAAGAAGACAACGCCCTTTCAGTTCACTTTTTGTTCGGTTTCTTTGACGAAGAATGGAGAACGGTGTCCAGGGTTGGCAATGGCACAGCAAAACACGTTCAAGAGTGGAAGGCAGTGAGACGAAGACTGAACGCGAAGAGAACCGGCCGTAAAGCGAGAAGATCTCGGTTGCTGGAGGGGGAGTTTTTCCCAATAAGGTCTTTCGGACTTTGCAGTGTGTTAGGCAAGAATCTGCTATTCCTCCTACGCCAAATTCCTGCCCTCATGGCCTGCATTCTTCGGTTTGAAAACGATTTACGACCCCCACTTCCTTCCAAAAATTAGTCTCCCCTACAGTCTGTTTGGTTTATTTGTACCATTTCAACCAAAATAGCTTGCCACCCTGTAGCAGATGTTTAAAAAACGAGGTCGGGTCTTTTGTCATGCAAACGCTGTATTTTCTAAATCTTGAAAATATTTCGGTAGTACAAGGAAGCACATTATATGTTTATAAACTAAAACGTCATGATGGAGGCTTTAGACATAAATTTCATTTGGTTGCGCTGTATTATGCCGAGCCGATGATGGCTGCCAACGCACGCTTATAGTCACCGGAAGTTTCGCTCTGAATATGATATAATAGCAAAATTTAAATTAGGGGGCGTTTGTGACTGAATAACCTTACTTTTACTGCACTTAGTAAAGTGACGCCATAATCGCGTTCGTATTCCGCTTTGATATTGGCCAAATCGATTTCGCATCTGGAAACGATTATTCTAATTAAGGTGGAATCATCGGTTCCCAATCCTACCATAGCTTTCTGTAGTTTTTCGGCGAAATAGCGTGGCCTGTTGTTGACGCACTTCACTATAAGAGATTACCGAATTTTCGATAGAATTGAATTGAATTTTCCGGAGATACTAGATTACCGATGGCTAAAAGACCAGACAGAAGTTCTCCACTGAGCTCGGCCTCCAGAGCTTGGATAATAGTCTTGCCGGATACCTTCTTGTATTCCTCGAAGAGTAAAAACAATTGTTGCTGGCTAAGCTGGCCGAGTAATTGCACGAAAACAGACTCATCGGTGCCGAGTTTAGCTTCGCCTTTAGAAAAATTGTACCCATTTATCAAATTTGATGCTTTAATAATCCGAGTCAATTACCCGCAGCAAAGAGAGCTTCAGCTTGTTCACGAGCTTTGGAAGGATCCACGCCGTGCTCATCACGACCACCCTTTAATGAATAACAAGATTAAATTGCCCATTTTCGAGGGTAGATAGAGGAACTTACAGCAATGGCCATAACCAACAGATGACGGAAAGGACCGGATGTGTCACCCACAATGGCATCCTCTAAGCTTTCGCCATAATCTGTTAAAGAGAAAAGAAAAAACTCAATTAATTCAAAAGTCAACTCAAATTACAACTCCAGCCTACGGTTTTGATAGGCAGCCGCAATAGCCCGAACTTCCGCATGGCTGCGAGAGCAGATCATTTCCACCAGCACTTCTTCATCGGTACCTATGGCCATATAGAAGTATAAGGATAGTTCTACTTAATTCATGGTTCGTAGGGGATAACTTAATCTTACCAAGGCCTTTGACTGCATTATTGATTTGCTTGGCGCAGTAGTCGTGTGATGGAAGCATCAGACCTAGGATAACTTTCTCCAAGTCCCCGCCCAGCTCGGATTTCAAGTCTTCGATAAGATCCTGGAGGATTAAGATAATTCAGTCTACATACTTACACGAGAGGATGATGATGGTTGCTAGCACTATATACGATAATGCAATCTTGTTTCGTTTTAAACATGCATATCCCAAGCCAACAGTGTTAGAATTTGACGGCATTCGCTTACCCTGTCGTTTTTGGGATCGTCATCGCCTTCACCCTATACACATCCACACAAACAACAACAACCATCATCATTTTCTCGGAAAATTAACACACATTCAAAATTGAGCAGTGTATTAAAAAAATTACTCGGCCGAGTCCCTTCTTGTACGTTTGGGAGATAACTTGGCGTTGGGCGTTCGAACGTTGAGTGAGGATATCAATAATGGCTTTTTCGTCCGTCCCAAATCCTAAAACATAAATGTTTCAAGTTTATCATGCCAGCTGGGTACATGCATAGTATTTTTCGGCGGCACCTTTCATCGCTTTACGTAGAGCTTTCGCATCTGCGCCAGGGTCGAATGAGCTGGAAGGTACAATTGTGGGGACTTCCTAAATAGTAGTGTAAATAGGTTGTTGTTCAGGGAAATCGTCCACCATATTTTGTGAGAATAGGAAAAAAAAGGAATAGTAAAACGTGACGTGAAAGCTTACCACATATTCCTCGAGGTTCATGACTCACTATCCGTATTGTGACACGTTCAAGGATAATTTATTATTCCACAGCACGGGCACAGCCAGTTAAGTAGCTGAATTACTTACGAACTTATGAAATTGAGAAGATTCTATAATGTGCTAAGAGGTTTTTGGCAAAGGGCAACGCCTTGGAGCCTGAACTGGTTGTGGCACAGTAGATGGGATGCTGACTAAAAATAAGAACGCAGGCAAGTGAAACTCTCCCACTGAGACACAGGGATGGATTCGATGGGCTGGGCTCAAAGCAACTGAGCAAAGGAAGAAAGAGTGCGTGGAAACCAGACAAGAAGGAGCAGGAAAGTTGGAATTTCGAGGCGGGGTTTGAGCACCTTTTCCATGAAATCTCTTTGCGGTTAGAACGCGTCCTGTTATATTATCGTAGAAACTTGTAAACAGGTCTATGATATATCTCATGACAGGAATTGACGGCGTTCTGTATAAGACGCGTAGGCTAGAATAATTGTCTTGAAGCATACTACGAAGTTAAGTTACAGTCGCTGTCCGTGAATCTTCATGGTTTACATTGGAGCAGGAGCGAGAAGCAAGTTTACTTGAAGGAATCTGATCATATGTAGCAGTATAATGTGCTGTATAATATTAGAAGTTCCCAAAAAGGGTAAAGTTATACACCGACGTTTCTCAGGCCGGAGTGATAGCGATAGCCCGGCTTGCTTCGCCGATACTCAACAATGAAAAACAAAAGACGGAGAAATGAGTGGCCTCTTAGTCCCGAGTCTTCATCTCGAGTTCTACCAGTTATACGCGTGTTCTTCTCGAACCCATCGAGCCTGCCCATTCAAGTCAGCCGAAGCCCTTCTACCGCCAACGTCTACCCGTCACCTTTACCCTTCACGCCATCTTAACTGAGAGCTTCCCAGCGAACTTCTACCCCAATTATCCACCAACACTGTACCAGTCCAGCAGCTGATAGCCAGCTTTCAATACATTTTACATTTAACTGACTATCACAAGAGAAATGCCATGTATTATTTAATGAGCATTTTTTTTTATTTCTGGGGATCCGGAGTGAGCTGGGCTCGTTGCCTCCTCACCATTTACAATTTTTATATAAACCTTGTTTCAAATTGCACTATGTCTATTCAGGCGTCTACATTTGAATAAAAGGTGTAGTAAATCTTGGTTTGAGTAATTGTTACAGGTGCATGTCGCGTCATTTGTTTTTTTTATAAGGAAAATATACATTTTAGTCGGGAAATGTGCAGTTCTTAGTATAATTAACGCCAAAACAGTCTTTCTGTCTATTTTCAATTTGCAGATTGGCATTTTTGAGGGGATTACGCATAAATCTCGGAGGGGGAAAACTAATTCGTAATTTTTAATATTAAACAATTGCTTTTTAGTACGAGAATTGGTTTGTGAATAGCGTAAAGTCAATCTCTTGATCACAAGAAGGTGTAATCGACATGACTGCATTTATATTCCGGAGAACGAACTTTTATTTCGGATGTACGAAAAGTAGCGGTTAGCCCCGTTTTATTGTCAGAAAACCACAAATATATGCCAGTTTACTACGACATTGGTACAGCAACTGACGACGGTGTTTAGTGTGAAATACTTAAAACCTTTCATTATAAAGTTAGAAATTATAGAAGGCATTACAACCCAAAGAGGGAGAACGGTACGACGGCCCATACGATTTTTGTTGTTATGAAACCTTTGGGCGTTCTGCTCCTTTTCCTGCCACGTGTACTGACTTTTTGACCCTATATCCTTTTCACCACTAGTCGAGTTCGAGCAGACCAAGACAAAGAAGTGCCAAAAGAGCTTAGTGGTAACGTATTCGGTGGAGGGCTTAGTTAGTTTAATAAAGGGTGGTTTCACCAAGAAAATTAAACAACCGTGCACCTTGAATCCAAGCATTTTCTATAATAATCAACCCAGCGAACTTCGTTCTGCATTGCATTCGGGGTAAGGCGAAAGACAAGAGACAAACTTGAAGCAATTTAGCTCTATTGAAATTGAATGTGATTTCGTTTTCACTATGGATACATGACAGGAGAAGGGGTAATTATAAAATTTGATACTAAACGAGTCGTCAGCAATATTAACGCGGTACCGGCACAATAAGAGCTCTTTATCGTTTTCTGGGCAAAAAGGCGCTCAAGGTTCGTCAAGTGCTCGTTTACTGATAGGTTTTGCGTAGCTAATGGCTTCTAATGGATAAGTCTGAATAGTGCTTTTCTTGTCCTATTATAACTTTAAATGATCAATATGCGCCTTGACGACTAATAAGCGAACATAACGATGAAAAAGTGCGGTTGAACATCATAAACCAGGTAGGTTTGAGTTTGGAACCTTGTGAACATGTCAAACCTACTTTGACTTTCTAATCGTAGAGTCGTAAAGCTAGTGTGGTAAACTTGTCGCTATATACTAAACATTTGATTAAAGTGGTTTTGAAATCAACTATTATTGAGTCTGGTTGGAAAATGCGTTGGCTTTGGGGAATTTCGCTACGTAAGTCCTTGAAGGATTCAGGCTTGATTGATTGATGATGGATTTATTCTTAATTTATTAGTACTCATCCTGATAGTAATTGATCTACCGGATTGTTCTTGTGATTGCTCTTGTGAAGTATCCGTTGGCCATAACCTGCTGCGATACTATCTTGTGAAGTCGGAAATGAAGAGTGCTATATGGTCGTGGACGAGAAATAGCACTAACTATCTCGCAAAAGTCGTTACTTCCCCTACTAATATTTCTGCTACATCTGCTATTTCTCCTAATACTACTAATAATGGCTTTAACTTAACTACAATTTTAATCAGAAAAGCAACAAATGTCAGCATGGATCTAGTTGACTATATCCTAAGCACAGGTCTGCGTCTTATTAACTGGACATTCGAAACATCAGGTAGCGTAATGTAAAAAGTTCCGGTGTATTCACTGCTTCATAACTAAGTTCCTTCATATGTTGCAGGCTTTTCAGCGCCGTTTAGTTTGAATATGTATATCGAAGCAAGTTATAGCCTTCCCTTAATTGCCTTTTTAAAAGCTACAGTTATATATTGGAACGTTGAAGTCGGTATATTTCGTCCAGTTCCAACACAATGCTTTCCGTCTCTGAAATCGCGAATTGATGGCAATTTTTCCCTTTGCCTACCATGTGGATGTATTGCAGGTTTGCTTTTAAGAAATTACTTTTCTTGGGTTCCTTTCAGTATGAATATTGCAGGTGTCGTATTTACGGTCGAGTTCATAGTCAACAAGACTTTGCCAGACGAACCTTGGCTCGCATATGGCAGTGGGACCTATTCTGTCAATTCTGCAGTATAATTGTTTTCGATCGTGTTTACAAATATTTAACCCTTAAATTAGTTTAATAATCTCTTTCAGACGCGATTTCCGTACACTTTTGTACGAAGTGCAGGATTAGCTGTTTCTATACCGAAGAAACCAAGCGATGATGGGAAAATTATCAGCATTCGGCTTTATTTTCAAAAGTTTTCAACTGCGGATGTAAACGTTTTGTCGGGCATCGTGCAAGGCATTTCATCGATCAACGTAACGAGCTCTATATTTGCAACATATGTCGTTAGTAAATCAGGAGTTATGCAATGTGAGGCTTTAACTCGATAGTTTTCCAATTTACGGACTTTTTTCTTGGTTTTAGTTGTTGGAGCTTTGACATCGTACAACGAGTCCATATACTCGACTTCAGGAAACTCGAGCAATGGGTCCATTTTTTCAGCTATAGATGCAGTTAAAGCTTCTTTGAACCAGGAAAGCCTAGTCATCGTTGACATATTCAAACTACCTGTGAATCTTGACAACGGAACTTTAAATCTAACCTACATTGAAGAATTTAAAACTAGTCTATTCCCAACATCTTCTTCCCCAAGCTCATTTTCTGTTGTTTCGGAGACATCAATAGAAGTCTCCGTTGCAGCTAGTAATGCTAACCCTTCAAGTTCTAGTACTCTGAGTTTAGTCTCGTTTGCAAATCCTCTTCCGGATTCAACAAATCCAGTTCCTGACATCAGTTCAAAGACACCTTTCGACAACCTGCCCACAATTCCCTCCTTCAGTGAAATTTCCGGAACCCAAGATGTCCTTATTTCGAATTTAGAGAAAAGTGTCACAACCAGAGATGCATCTCGTTCTATAGCCGAAGGAAATACTGCGTCTGTTGCTTCTGTAACTGTCATAAAGTCGGACACCGGTGTAACAATAGAATCACCAATCGCTGGTCAGAACGAATCTAGGACCCCATTCAATGGAACTGCCTCAATGGAAGATACGGTTTTCAATTTGAACAATACCACGACAGAATTGCTATTATTTAACTCATCATTGAGCACATCTTTCCTTAACTCAGTCAAGGGACCCAGTTCAAACAATGCGACACCCAGCTCTGTAATTCACAATACTTCGTTTACTACTGCCAGTACTAGTGATACTACTGCTACTGCTGATACTAATAAGCTGAATAATCTATCAACTTATGATCCAGACCCATTTTTTAAGTCAGAAGTTCTAGTTATAAAGAAAATTTACAATGGTAGGTATTTTCTTAACTGACCGGTACAGTTATTGTTGCAACTTTCTGCTTACAGATGAATGGCTCTTGCGGAAGACTATAGGGACCATGTCCCCGATAACAACCAATTCGTTCTTATTTTCGATCACCATTCCTGCTTTTGTTTGTAAACAATAATCTTAATTCATCATTTTAGCATATTAAAGCTATCTTTTATTTCTAGTCGTGATGATACTGATTTCGTGCTGTCTAATTCTTCTTAGCTTTGATTGCCCCACGAAGAAAGCTCAAACCTTCGAAAAAACCGTATTTGCTCAACCTTAATAATGTTACTTCAACGCAGTAAGTTATCGAGCTCTATTATGTGGTTTTACAAAGCCAGGCAGGTTTTCTGATTCAGCAATCATGTTAGCGTGTATTTGTCAGTTTGCATTTGCGGGGATATTTTCTTTTCTCGCCTGGTGGCAGCGTTGTACAATACGTATTGATTTATTTCGGCGGTTCTGTTCAGTCGCTATGTCGCTTGATCGCTAGCAGCGTGTTGCTTTGTTTATGGCGTACACGCTGTGCGTTTCTTGTCAGTGCAAATTAAACGTCTTTGACACTGAATTGATCAAAATACAGAAAACGAAAAGTTGTGTACCTAGGAACGACTTTCTGTGATACCTTTTACATGTGACATACAAGAAATGGCCAATTCACAAGATGGCAGCTTGACAAAACATTTTCGTCCTTCAAAGCCTCCCAACATTAAACTATGTATTCTGTGTTTACAAGCCGTGTTTAATGTATAGCCCCCTCCCAAAGTAGAGGCACGAACATACAATTGGGACAGATCTTAGTTTCGTACACGAATAATATAGACTTAGCCCGTCCGTTTGGGACAAGCTGAAAGTTCTTCGAAGGTTTCCTTGCATTATCCGACCCATTTAATTCTTACAAACTGTTGTTACTAACTTTAGTGAACACACAACACAGCCTTCGTACTGTAAGGAACTTAGACTGTATTCGAGTAACGTGAAAGGAAGACTGAACTTAGCGACTTACGTTACAAACAAAGGGTACGAGGGGAAAAAGGGGTGGTACAACAAAAACTGAAACTCCAGTCATTTCCGAATTTCGGACTCAATACATAACAAACCAATCTGCAAATGAATCCTAGATAGGTACACAGTATCCACTTCATTAAAACTACGACGCGCATACTCCCGACCATAAGCTACCTTTATAGAATTAAAAAGACTGAAAAACCATTTTACCCCCTCGTCGATCAGATAAATCAGGATCCTAAACATATTTTTTTCACTGTGGATGACTAAAGAAACCAAAAGCAATTCTGTCAAGAGGAATTTCAAAATTACGTCCACGTTTCAACGCTGATCTTTTCCTTTATAATGTTGAGGCTTTTCCTGCAATAGTTTCTTCTATCAAAAATGCTTTATTGAAGTTATTAGTTCTTATAGTTATTTTTATGAAAAAAAGGGCTATTTTATAATTCGTATAAAGGGCCCTAAGGTTAAAATTCCTTATTTACAATGCAAATGATTGTCCATATTGTATATTATATTGCATAATAATACAGATAGCAAAGAGCAGCAGTTGTTCACGCTGGATAAATAGAAAAAAATCGACCTTTGACTTTAGTTGTTGGTCATTTCTTTTCGTTTATTTTGTTATCCATTGTGTTGCTTTAGTGGCACATCTCACAAAACATCCCACCGTTTGATGACATCAAGGTTCGAGTCTGCCAGTATACTCGCAGAGCTTTACCAAAACCAATCAAGATCAGACATGGCCATCAGGCCTGTTCTTCGCAAAGCGATCGAAATATCTCAGCAAAGTGCATATTGGCATTGTCGCCTGCTTTTTCAATTAGCAGTAAGTTGTCTAAAAAAATTAACGTTTCATAACATGCTAACTTCGTTTTTCAACAGCAATTCTATGACAATGAGAAGGACTATACGTAGTGGCATGCAGCTTACTGGGTGTTGGTGTAGATTACACAAATATGTCTGGCATCCATTATACCCGCCTACTGGTTATCCTTTCACAAGCCATGGTAACAAATCAAAACAAGTTAGCTTCTAAGGTTTCTAAAGATATCTTCCTGTCCCTCTTAGACAAGAAATTCAATGAAGTTCACCCCCTTCTTAACGAAGCAGGCCACACGGTAGAAAACTGGCAAGGAAACCGCCAATCAAAAGGAATATCTCCGAGTTTTCTTCCTATAGTACTGCATATGTGCTAAGTCAAAGAGTAGTCAAAATCAGAGTATTCAAATCATAACCCAATCGAAGCCTGTCTTGGACGAAGGTACCAGGACTGGGCCAGGATGAAGACCCAGCACCTTGTGGTTTGTTATGGGAGTGAATCGGCGACCCAAGAGGAGATTGGACCAGTGGTTACAGGCCCAGACGCAAGTATTTGCTTCACGTTCCTTTACGGCATAAGCACGTTCACGAGGCGTCAGGTTCTTGGAAGCGAAAGCGATGGGCACCAATCGACCATGTTGAAATTGTAATAAATAAACGCCAATGCCAATGTTCGACGCGTCAGTGGAGATTACGGTTGGCTTATTGGCGTCAAAGATGCTAAGCTTGAGGTTGTGGGTCAGCATCGACTTGAGCTTGTTGAAAGCGGCAGAGCATTCTTCGAACAATTGGAAAGTTGAAACTTCGATTGTCCTTATAACGCGTTGAAGAGGCTCAATGAATTCTTCTACGGAGGGCAAGAACTCGTGGAAGGAGTTGATAGATCCCAGGAAGCTGCTGACATTAGTGATAGACGTTGGTTGAGGAGCGTCTGGTGACATCGATACTTGCAGGATCAGGTTTGATGCATTTGTTGCTGACGATATGACCCAAAAACTTGACTTCAGGAACGGCGAAGCGACATTTGTCCAGTTCATCGGAAAGTCCGTGTTAGCAAGCCGAAGTAGGACTTCATGTAGACGGGAGGCATGCTCAAGAAATGAGCCAAAAAACAGGATGTCTAGGTAGTTTATGCAAACAGGGCAGTCAGTGAGCGTTTGACTGACCATTCGCAGGGAGATGGAGGCGGCGGCGGTCAACCCCCATTGGATGGCGTTTGTATTGGTAAGTACCAGATGGCGTGATCGTCGCGGTTAGTGGACGACTTTCAGATGCGAGCGCGATTTGCCAATAACCTTTTGCGAGGTCGGTTTTGGAAAAGATAATAGCTCCTTGAAGTTGGAATCATGGGCAGTGGGTTGTGTTATGGAATAACATATTTGTTAAGTGGAGTCAAATCTATGGTAATCCGGATCTATCCATTACCCGTAGGGAAGCAAATTAAGTGATGAGGCCATTGGCGCGGCTTACAGACCTCCCAGATGTCGTTGTCAACCATGGATTGGATTTCAGCATTTTAGCAACTCAGGCATGACTACCAGTATTGCGACACATTCAAGGGCAATGTATTATTCCACAGCACAGGCGCAGCCTATTAATTATTTGAATTTACTTATGAAATTTCGAAAATAGGGATTGATTCGGTTGGCTGGGTTCAAAGCAATTGAGCGAAAGAAGAAAGAGTGCGGGGACTACACAAGACAACAAGGAGTAGGAAAATTTTAGATTTCAAGGGATTTCAAGGTTCCTTTTCCGTGGAATCGCTTTGTGATTAGAACGCGTCCTCTTATGTTATCATAGAAACTCGTAAATAGGATTAGGATTTCTAATGATAGGAAATGATTACGTTTACTTAAGGCGCGAATAATATAATATTTGGCTACAAGCGAACACTGAGCTAGGTTACATTCCGTATATGTGATCATTCCTAATAGTACTTTTCTTGTCCTACTGGAACTTTAAATGACATGCGACTTGGCGGCTAAGAAGCTAAATAAAATTCTGAAAAAATTAAACCACGTAGGTTTCAGTTTGGAACCTTGTGAACATTTTAAAGCTACTTTGACTTTCTAATCGTCAGGACATAAAGCTATAGTGTGGTAAACTTGTAATGATATATTAAACAAAGTGATCCCGAAATCATCTATGACTGAGTCTGATGGGAAAGTGCATTGGCCACAGTTAATCTCGACAACGGACAACAAACGACAATCCATCTGTTACTTTTATGAATGTCATGAAGTCGGAATAATGAAATCACCAATCTCTGGTCAGAACGAATCTAGGGCGCCGTTCAGTGGAACTCCATGGAAAATATATGGTTTTCAAAATGAACAATACCCGCGGCAGAATCGCTATTATATTTAACTCATCTTTCCTTAGCTTACCTTTCAGCATTTTCTTAGATTATCTCACGATGAAAACTCAAGTTTTCGACAAGACTGTATTTTCTGAACCTCAATTATGTTACCTTCAACGTAGGTAACGTAGGCAACGCATTTGGCAGTTTGCATTTGCCGGGTTATTTTTTTACTCGCTTGGCAGCAGCACTGTACACTGTGTATTGATTATTTCGGCGGTTCTATTCAGTCGCTGTGTCGCTTGATCGCTAGCATCGCGTTGCTTTGTTTATGGCGCACACGCTGTGCGTTTCTTATCAGTGCAAAGTAAACGTCTTTGACATTAAATTGATCAGAATACAGCTAAAGTTGTGTATTTACGAACTACTATTTGTGATACTTTTTACATGTGACATACAAGAAATAATGGCCAATTCACAAGATGGTTGGTATCTCTCCCTACTAGGCTTGGCAGAACATTTTCGTACTTCAAAGCCCCCCAACATTAAACTATGTATTCAGTGTTTACAAGCCGTGTTTAATTTAAAGCCTCCTCCCAAAGTAGAGGCACGAACACACTTGCAATTGGGACAAATGTTAATGTCGTACACAAATAATGTAGACTTAGCCAGAGTCCATTTGGAACAAGCCGTAAGTTTTGGGGTGGTTTCTTTGCATTTAATTCGACCCAGGGTTTTATTTGTTGGTCATTTCTCTTTGTTAAATTTTGTTATTCATGCATTGTGTTCCTTTAGTGGCACATCTCACAAAACATCCCTACCTTTGATGACATCAAGTTCGAGTCAGCCAGTATTCTCGCAGAGCTTTACCAAAACCAATCACAATCAGCCATGGCCAGGCCAGTTCTTCGCAAAGCGATCGAAATGTCTCAGCAAAGTGCATATTGGCATTGTCGCCTGCTTTTTCAGTTAGCAGTAAGTTGTCTAAAAAAAAATAACGTTTCATAACGTGCTAACTTCGTTTTTCAACAGCAAATCCATGCTAATGAAAAGGACTACGTAGTGGCATGCAGCTTATTGGGTGTTGGCGTAGATTACACAAACATGTCTGGCATCCATTATACCCGTCTACTGTTTATCCTTTCAAAAGCCATGGTAACAAATCTAAACAAGTTAGCTTCTAAGGTTCCTAAAGATATCCTCCTGTCCCTCGTAGTTACTTCTGATCGACAAGAAATTCAATGAAGTTCACCCCCTTCTTAACCAAGCAGGCCACACGGTGGAAAACTGGCAAGGAAACGCCAATCAAAAGGAATATCTCCGAGTTTTCTTCCTAGTACTGCAAGTGTGTCACTATCTTATGTCCGGCCAGGTCAAAAGCGTGAAGCCTTATCTCAAGCAGCTGCAGCAGAGTATCCAAATCATAACCCAACCGAATCCTGTCTCGGACGAAGGTACCATACTTATTCTTGAACGTAAAAGTCTCATAGTGTTGTCGTATTACAGAAATCAACGGAAGTAATCCGGGCGAGCTCTTCCTTTGGATGCCTAAAGAGCATCTGTGTATTCTTGTTTACGTCGTAACCGTTATGCACTCCATGCAAGCTGGTTACATGGACAAGGCTCAAAAATATACGGACAAAGCCTTTTCCCAAATCGAAAAGTTAAAAAGTACATTCAGAAAAATTAACATTGTGACTTCTGGATTTTATCTTTAAACATGGTCGTTTTTCTTTAGCATTGGATCAAAAGCCTATTCTATGGTCTTTCCAACTCCAGTTATTGGAGCATTTGGTAATGTGTCGCCTAGTAATGGGAAATAAAAGCCAAGCCATTCGAGAACTCGGGCAAGCTTTACAACTCTGCCAGGCACAGCCTAGACTTGTGGCTTTGCATGGGGCTCAACTTCACGTGCTCTTGGGATTGTATTCCATGGCTATGAACTGCATGGAAGCTGCCGAAGCCCAGTTTAATTCAGCTTTGCGCGTAACTTATTTTAAGCCTTAAAGTTCTTTGATAATAATCCGTTTGGGTTATGACTTCACGTTAGTGTACGCAAGATCGAGAGTTATGGACATTTGCGCATTTGAACTTGGCCATTGTTTATTTAAGAACCAAACGGGATAACGAATTAGGACGCATTTTGGAGCAAGTGCAACCGGAAGCGCTACCCCAGCATTGGCATAGCTTAAGGGCAGCTGCCTATTACGTGCAGGGCTTGCATGCCTTCTTCCAAGGGAGGTACAATGAAGCCAAGTAAGAAAAACTTCCGCATAAAACACAAAAAATATAACAAATAAGAAAAAGTCGAAAAAAGGATGTCCGTTTTAATGTTTTCTTTATGGTGTTTTAAAGACGGTATTTACGTGAGACCTTAAAAATGGCAAACGCCGAAGACCTGAATCGATTAACTTCTTGCTCACTGGTTTTGCTCGGCCATATTTTTCTTTCCTTGGGCAATTCCCGTGAAGCTATGAACATGGTCACGCCTGCAATGCAATTAGCTTCCAAGATTCCTGACGTTCACGTGCAGTTATGGGCTTCAGCCATTCTGAGAGGTAAAACCATGATGACATTATGATATTCTTGAAGTCTTTTATTCTCTTTCTAGACTTGTACCGCATGTGCGGGGACACAGTGAGGGAAACGGAAGGCTACCAGATGCATAATACCTATTCGCAAATGCTACTCAAAGACCATTTCACGTCGTCGCAGTTAGCCGAGCATAATCTAATTAATTGGACAGATCAGCCATTAAATAATGCCTTAAGTGTGTTAAATAACGTCAACAACCTTCCTAACAACGCGAACATAACCAATTCTGTGCAGCACATGGCCACCAATGGACCACCTCCCATAGCAAATATGCAACAGCCTGCTATGAACTCCAATTATGGCAATGTCAACTTGGGGCATAACGTGGCCGGGATGATGAACAACGTCATGATGGGTAACCCTATGACCAATGTCAGTCACATGGGCAATATTATGATGAATATGGGGAATATGACCATGCCTGGTCCTTCGGCTGGCCCTATGATGTAATTCTTAAAAAAGAAAGAAAAAACCTATGGGATAGAAGGGAATAACGAAGGGAGGGAATGATCGAATACTCATTTTTGGCTGTAATCTCCGTGTAAAGTAAAATGGCAATTTTGTTCTATATTATTGTAAGTATTTTCGAGACGTTTAGCTCACGAAACAAAAAAATCGGTTCAGCTTTATTTCCGCCAAATCCCCTCCAAGAACCAATAAAACACTTTTGTACACAGTATCTAGCCATTTTAATTAATATATCTATTGTTTCCTAATTTACTTAGCCACTTTTTTTTTCTTCTTATGGGGGCAAGGGTAGTGGGGGGAGGGCAGGTTACTTTGAAAGACCATCAAACCTTTATCGTAGGTTATGGGCGCGGGTTGGGATTGGAATGACGCTCAAACCCGCATCACCTCAAAGCATGGGGGAAAGACTTGATAGAAGAAGTTTTTAACCTCCCAGCGCCGTTCCAAAGTCATCCCCTCAAGGCTGAGCGTAGTCTACCTCAACTTGTGGGTAGCGCGGACCCAAGAGGAGCAGGTAAACTAGCAGCTCAGGTATGCACAGCCGTGCAAAGCATCACTACCCCTGGCCGCCGTCAGGTGAGCCAAGTGAGACCGAGACCAAGGACGAGGTTGGTTATTTTTCGACTGGCTGTTTGAAAAGCGTCTTTAGTTTGTGCAAGACGAAGAAGTGTGATGTGTTGTGTATGTTAAAATACTCACCTTTTGTCCGGTCAGTGTGATTACACCCGCCCACCCTTAGTTTCTAATACCGGCTGAAAGAAAACACTTAGTTTCTAACTCCACCCAAGTGTGAATTGGGTGAATTTTTCGTGCATTAAGGAGCTGCTATTATCCTTTGTGGTTATGGAGTAGATTTCGCAAGCCGAGGTAATAAATATATATGTAGCTTTTTCTCAATTGTTGTGAAAATCTGAAATTCAAATCCTAGTTTTTACTTTCCAAGAAAGCTTTTAGATGAGATCATGATTTTTTTCCGGTGAACTGAATGCGAGATTTTTCTTTGTTGCATGTAGAATGTCTTAGTTTTTGAAAGATTATTTGTTTCTGAGACACAATTTGCCATTATTGTTGCGTTATGTGGGCTAGGATTGACGTTCAGGTGGCTTACTCACGCTCTCACTTCGTGCTGAAGCATGGAGAAGGGGTGGTACTGGTTTTTTCTTTCACCTTGCCTTGGTTTACGTCGTGTTTTCTTTTACGGTTACCATTGGCTGGTCTGGTTTGCGTTGTCGGGTCTTGGATTTAATGAGCTAAGAGTTCGAGAGGGAAAGTAGTCCTTTGAGGGTGAAGGCCATGGTGATTAACATTCCCTTTACGCCTTTTCTCTGTATGTACGTAATCCAAAACCCGGAGCACTCCTCCAGGGGTCAGTACTGTACTGATTCGTTTGGTGGTCGTTGCCCATGCGATGCGATGACCTTTTACTGCGAGGCATTACATCCTCATCCTACTTGCTTTTTTGGCTCAGGAAAGGAACTGAACATACTTGTCAAGATTTAAATCTTTTTTGTTCCTGGAATCGGAAGCAGTAAACCGTAAAAATCGCCTGTTGCGTTTACCTAGCGATTCCCAGGCGTAAAAAATAACAAAAACGAAGACAAAAAAAGGATGAAAAGAAGCTTTGTAACATGGTTTAGGATTAACCTCAAGTGGGAATCCTGAACGCCGCATGGGAATTTTTGCATGTGGAAGAGATACTTGAGAAATCGAGAAATAAAAAGGGGAACTAAACAAGCGTGGACGTCTGTTTTTGTGCTTCTCTCATTCTGAGCTTGTTGTGTGACTGATTTTGCTCTGTTGCCAGTCATTGTAAAGGCAAGTTTCCGGTTCTAGAGCTCATTTCTGTGCTCACGCCTCCAGACACACTTTGACCCGTGGCGAACTGGAGCAAAATGAACTAGGATATATGGACTGCACGAGCTTACTTAATTTTGTCTATCCTATTCACTCTGTGGTTTACAATGTCTAAAAGTGTAGTGGATTAATAAGTATCAGAGTTTCTCGCTTTCCAGGTGCCTACTATTATCTAGGTCTACTTCCCACGGAGTAAATTGTGTACTAAAGTAGATCCGTTTCCTCTCGGCAGTTATACTTGAATCCGTTTTGAGCGCCCCTGTCGGAGCCTGTTCCATAATTCCACCGCAAGATGTTCGACTTTGTCAAGGTAATCGTGTTTCTCTTTACACAACAAGTGCTCGTGTTATGCCCTAGTTTTGCTGTCACAACTTTCCTAGGTAGTCTAGTTTGTTGTCATTATGTTTGCCGTAGTATTTTTACGACTTAATATGTCTGTAATCGTAGGGAGATTTGGTGTGGTTTGACCCAGGTGTGGGCTATGTCCTGCCTGGTAAAGTATTGGAATATCTACCGGCTCCGCAAGTCGTAACTGTGCAATCTATCATCGCTGGAAAGGTAAGCATGAATTCTCTATTTTTTCGTATTTGTATACAGGTTTGGTGAAAAACAGGTAGTAGCGATCCAGTCGTCCTAGTTAAAAGCCCGTTAAATATTTCGTTTCACATGCTTTGAACCGGTCCTTGCTTACGAGCGAGCTCACGCATTTTGTTAAAACACCTGAGCGGCTCATACCTCGACTGCAGAATGAGGTTCATACCTGTATGCATATGAATGCTAAGGAAAGTAACCATTGACCAGAAAAGCAAGGTGTAGCCAATGCCTCGAGCAACTTTCTACTTCCCCTATGACATGTCTTGGCGGTGTAGCTAAGTTAGTGTAATTAACCATAGAGGCTAACATACGTTTTTGTTATTGCTAATCATTTTTGCGGATGTGACCTAAAGACACCTAGCGTTTACACTGTCAAAGTAGAACGGGATCAAAAAGCCTGGAGCCTCAATTTAGCGTAGCATTACTTATACGAACCCGTTAGTACCCCAAAATGGAGCATCTTTTGAATGAGGAGCAAGAGAATCGTTTATGGAATTTTTTTACTCGATTCGGTAGGCTGAATCTACTGGGATGAAAAGGATTTGTGAAGACATTGGCTACTTTTTCAGGCTTAATGATTACGCTTGACACCGATAGGAACAGTGGAAAGCCGCATTGACCAGCGTTAAAGAAAATATTTGTTCAAATGCTTCTTGAACACTCCCATTCCAACTTCCGCCTGCCTGAAGCAGAGCCTAAAACGGCAGGTGATCCGCCCATTCTACAACAGATATAACTGTTTGGAAAGAAGTGTCCGCGCGTGTTTAGGGCTGTTTGGGCAAAGGGGGCAAGTTTACTTGCAAACCCACCTACTTCAACCAAGGCATCCTTTAGGGTATTTAGTCTGTCCCCTTTTCAGAGAGAGGCGGATAACTTCAGGAGAAGAAAAAGAAGACGGGGCCGGTGAGTTTTCGGCTCAGGACCGAGGAGAACTGCTCAGTTATCTACATTCCACCTGCCCACTCCTGTGCACCTTGCTCACGGAGTACCTAGCGTAATCAAGCACGCACCAACAGTCAGAAACCCGTCAGTTTCCAGGACAGGCACACGTCTTTATCATTGCAGTTCTTTTCCTGTGGCAAATTCGTCCTTAAAAAAATATAAAAATTGTGTCCACAGCATCTCCAGTAACCTTTTGGGCCATGTCCCAGTGCGTATGACGAGTGGAAATCACTCCAAATACGGTCATAACCCTGAAACTGTGTCCACGTAGCTCAAGATAGTGTAAAACCTTCATTACCTTTGACTATTTCAACTATTTCTTATCCAAAAATTACTTAACGAGTATAGCACAAGTATTTGTAATACTTTGATAGACAGTGTATAAGGTTTGAAAAAGACCCAATCTTGGAAAAGTTAAGATGGGCAATGTATGAATTGGGGGCGCGTTTACGTGAATGGGAAAGTCTTGTTTGAATGGGCTTACCTGTTTGGTGTTTTGCGGCTGAAGAGCTTTCCCCGCTGGAGGCTGAGCAAACCAAAATTTGTATCTTTTCTTTTCTATGCATGTGTCCCTGCGAGGACTTTTCTCCACCAATTCTTATCTTCGATTGAAAGGAGAATGTGTGCAGTCTTTGTGGCACGGCCTGGTTCTTGTAACAATTGGTATTTATAAAGACGTGCTCCGTGTGGGGGAAAAACTTTTACCACTTTAACGCCGTAAAAGCTGAAAAACCGTTGCGTGAAGAACAATGGCTGATTCCGACTCGCCTCCGACATCTCCCTCACGGGAGTCGGATTCCAATTCTTTCTCCGAGCATGAAAACAGTTCGGTTGTCACTGATTCGCCGATGGGCGCAGCAGAAGAACCCCGTAAAGCTCGTCGTCGACCTTCTTTGAAAGACTTGTTTATGCGCCCGCTGATCCGGCGAAGAAAAAGTGCCAGTGTCAACCCCACCAATTCCTCACCGTTGCGGTCACCTGAAAGTAACTTGACCTCGCCTGTCGAGAGCCACTACGCCGAGTCTGCGGCCATCTCCAAGAAAAAGAGCAAAAACAGCAAAGAAATTGGGTGCGGTAGTTGGCTCGAGAAAAAGTCCTTACGAAAGTACGCGTCAGCGGACTCGTTGTCGTCAGCAAGCTCACCTTCGTCGCCTCGCAGGGCGAAGGTAGTCAAAGCCGAAGAATCCCAAACTCCCAAAACTGGGGAAGACCTATTTCAATGCGTCAAATGTTTCGCGGAGTTCGCGGTCGAAATCCCGCCATCGGGCGTTACGTATACCAAGATCCCACGTTGGAGCAATGTGTGTTCTCAATGTGAAGAGCTGACGCATTTACAATTCGAGGAAAGGCAGGCTAATGGTCCTCCGGATATGGGGACCGCAGGAGAGGCTCAAGAAGCTAATAACCTAGTTAGACCTATTCGTACTGTACCACGCTTGGCTGATTTAGTTTTGCCTGTTTTGAAACGCAATGTAAGTGATAATCATAACACTCACCCTCGAAAATGGATCTTGAATGGACGTTATCAGACCTTTAACGTCATTAAATGCCATGTGTTGCCCGGTTTTGGGCTTCGTTTATTGCTAAATCTCTTAATGTAACCATAATGAACTTTCTTTGCTTTCATTGCAGCCACAAGTTTTCACATTGACCAACTTGACCAGCCTTAGGAAACGACAAGACTTGGGCCCTGATGGAGTCGAAGATATGATTACACTCTCGTAAGTTAAAACCTTGCCCGATTTGTATAACGGAAGTTTTCAAGCTTTCGGAACCCTAATGTGCCTTTCGTGTACGATAGGGATCTGAACGAAGCATCACTACTATGGAACCTGAAAACGCGTTACGACAACGAGATGATCTACGTAAGAATTTATTTCCTTTCTTTGATTTCTTAAATTTCTTTGATTTTTTTAAATATTGTTTTTCCCATTTTCAGACATATGTTGGGAGCATTTTGGTGGCCGTGAATCCGTACAAAATGTTCGATGTGTACGGCATGGATATGGTGCAGAAATATGAGGGTCAGATATTGGGCACTTTACCCCCGTAAGTAGCACAAAAACATGTTCTATTTTAAAAACCCCTTCAATTGGCTCAGTTAACCTGAAAATGGAGCTGGCGTAACAAGTGACTCGCTCTTTTCCTTTATAATATATTTTTATGGCCGAATTCATTTCTCGGTTTCCAAGCACACTCCCTTGTAACGGTGACCGGAACGCCCAGACAAGTTTGGAAAGACCACCGTTTATTCTTTCCTCATTTTCAAAACGTTTTCACCCATCCCCATTCGCGTATATTGTGTTCTTTTTTTCCGGAAATTAAATATTTTTACTTTCGTTTAGGCATTTATTTGCAATCGGCTCCGCAGCTTATCAGCGGCTTGCGACGATGCAGCAATCGCAAGTGGTCGTCATTAGCGGTGAATCAGGCTCAGGAAAGACCGAATCTACCAAATTAGTTATGCAGTACTTGGCAGCTGTTAATTCTGCACCTTCCAATTTGATTACGGAGCAGATTTTGGAAGCTGCACCTCTGTTAGAAGCTTTCGGCAATGCGAAGACTGTGCGAAACGACAATTCGTCACGGTTTGGGAAGTACTTGCAGATCCGCTTCAGGGAGTAAGAATATTTCATGATTTTCTTACAAGAACTACTGCTTAATTGTTTCCTGATTTAGTGGAGTGATTAATGGCGCCAAAATTACGGAATACTTATTGGAGAAATCAAGGATCGTTACACATTCCGCCGATGAACGCAATTATCACGTTTTTTACGAAGTTTTGAAAGGATTGCGCCCCGAGGAGAAGGAAAAATATGGATTGACCACTGCGGAAAACTATTTTTACCTCAACCAAGGCGGCAATGTGGAAATCAGCACGAAAGATGATGCGGATGACTTGCAATCCTTACTGTCTGCTATGCAAGTGGTGGGTTTTACGCTAGAAGAGCAAGACAACATCTTCCGTATTTTAGCAGCAGGTACTGTCTAGTCTACCGTAACAATATTAAGATTATAAAAAAAAATATTTGTAGTATTGCACTTGGGAAACATTTATTTCCATCGCAAACAATTAAAGCATGGCCAAGAAGGCGTGGAAGTTGGATCAGACGCTGAAGTACGCTGGGTCAGCCATCTCTTGCAGATTGACTTGGAAGGCATTCTAAAGGCCTTGACGTGGAAAACAACCGTAAATCTTCTTATCCTTTCATCATTTGGTGTACTATTTTCTCCTTGGGTTCATAGGAAGCTCGTCGCGAGCGGTTGTATACCCCTTTGAACATAGACGCGGCTTTGGATGCCCGAGATGCAGTGGCCAAAGCGCTCTATTCAACGTTATTTTCATGGCTGGTGAGCCGCGTCAATGCCATTGTCAACAAAGGGCCGAAAAGTACAGCTATCTCTATTCTGGACATCTTCGGCTTTGAGGATTTCCAGGTAAGCCTGTCGTTTGGTTGGGTCCGTGAGAACCTCGTTCTTATTTCCCTCGATATTGTTATAGGAAAACAGCTTTGAGCAACTGTGCATCAATTATGCTAATGAAAACCTCCAATTCTACTTTAACAAGCATATCTTTAAGCTAGAACAGCAAGAATACGTGAAAGAGAAAATCGAATGGCAGACCATCAACTTTGCGGTAATTAAAAAACCATCAATATTTTTTTTCGATATATTTTTTTCCTCTCTTGTGATGTTTCGGGCTAATAGAAACGTTTAGAAGGTTACCCCAAAGGTTTAAAACGTGGTGTTTTGGGGATTGTCTTCTTTAGGATAACATGCCAGTCATTCAACTCTTGGCAAAAAAACCGGTGGGAATTTTCCACCTACTTGACGACGAGTCTAATTTTCCCAAAGCGACGGATGCTTCTCTAGTGGAAAAATGTCACTACAACCATGCCTTAAACGAACTTTATTCCCGACCTCGCATGTCATCGATGGAATTTGGAGTTAAGCATTACGCCGGACAAGTTTGGTACAGCGTTGAAGGTTTCTTGGACAAAAATAGAGACACGTTGCGTCCGGATGTCCTCGAGTTACTTATCAGCAGTCAACGACCAGTAAGCAATAAAACTCCCTTGAATTTTTCCCACCCATTTTCGTAATGGCTGGCTGGGTATAGATGCTATCGCGCATGTTTCAAGAGGTGAAACGCTCATTAGAATCTGGCAAAACGTTGCCACGCGCTGATGGAAGGTTCGTGACCATGAAACCCCGTACGCCCACAGTTGCTGCGAGGTTCCAAGACTCTCTAACAGCGTTACTTGATTCGATGTCCAAGTAAAAGATACCATTTTTTACTTTTCGTCTTTTGGTTATAAATTACATTTTTGTAGGAGCACTCCATGGTTTGTGAGGTGTTTAAAGCCTAATCAGGACAAAGCGCCCATGAAGTTCGACATGCCCTTGGTTTTAGAGCAACTCCGCTACAGTGGCATGTTGGAAACAATCCGTATCCGGAAATTAGGCTTTCCGGTCCGCCTGAAGTTCTCTCAATTTGCGGAACGATACAAGTGTCTCGCCAAAAATTTGCCCTCGCATGCAGTACCACGAGATATCGTCCGGCTGGTACTTGAAACGAAAGAGCTGGCTGACCAGTACCAAATTGGCACCTCGAAGATCTTCCTACGCGAAACGTTGGAACAGCATTTGGAGAAAGAACGGTTGAATTTGCTGCGAAAGGCGGCAACCAAGATCCAAACAGCAGTACGGAGCTATCTGGCGCGTAGAAAGTACCGCTCTATGCGAACCAATACTATTAGGATCCAAGCTGCTGTCCGTAGTTGGCTTGGACGACGCAAATACCAGCGAGTGCGAAGAGGAATTGTCAAGGCACAAGCCCATGTCCGTGGTACACGTGACAGACGTCGTTTCAAAGAGCTAAAAGTGAAGAGTCACTCTCTAATCAGTAGTTTTAACATGTTAATTACACCTTGTTTGTTTAGGTTGAGATGCAAAGAAGAGCTGAACTAGAACGTGTGGCCACTGAACGAGCCCAGCAAAAAGCTGCTAAGGAGGAACAAGAACGTGTGGCTAAATACACGGCTGGATTCAATCACTTGGAAATCCCAGCAGAGCTAGCTTTCATTTTCAGTAAACTGGATGGTAAGCTTTTAATATTGCCTGTATTCGAACAAGAGAAACAATACTAACATTGAATTGAAATTTTAGAATGGCAACAAATGCATACAGAACGAAACGTAGTTAAAGTGGTGGGAAGTGTGCCTACACGTGGTGACAGGTACCAGTTGCCACCTGATGTTGATTATCACCCGTTTTCCAAGTTCACGAACATCTATTTCAAGGTAACTTCGCTTATTCGAACAAAAGTCTGAGTTTTCATTGTACATTTCCTAGTCGCATTTATGGGCCATGAAGAAGGAGCCGATACAAGCCCCGTTCTTATCCAAGAATAAAGATGTGGATGTGCAAGACTCCTTAGCCTTGTTTAAACTCATTCTCCGGTTCATGCACGATACGAATTTGAGCGGAAAGAAAGAAATTGCCTTAGGAAACTATATTGTCAACAAGGTAAATAACCATTTTGGTTCTTTGATTATTGGAGACAATTTATTTGCTTTTATTAATTCTTGCTTGTAACAACATTGTTTTGCAACTTTGTTATAACAGGGATTGTTGAATGAGAAGCTGCGAGATGAGATTTTGTGCCAATTGTGCAATCAAACGTGGAAAAATGACAACGAATTTAGCCTAGAAAGGGGTTGGTTCCTGCTAGCCAATTGCCTATCCGCCTTCCCGCCGTCTTCCAAGCTCTTCAAATATTTGCTCAAATACGTGTCGGATTATGGCTACAGTGGCTATAAAACGTTGTGCCAGCAGAAGCTGCTGCAATCAGCTCGTCTGCGGATTGAACCTGAACCTCCTTTGGCGCGTTCTTATCCCCCTTCAACCCTCGAGTGGAAAGCAAATCGCAAGAAGGTTAATATGGCCCTGGAAGCGAAATTTTCCGATAGTAAGAGGCTCTCATTTTTTTGTTTAAACAGATAATTCACTGTCGTTGTTTTTAGATGAATCTCGTCATGCTGGAGTCGATTCTTGGGCCACAGCTGAAGATTTGGCTACCTTGCTACTGGAAGGACGTGGCATTGATGATTCCAGGGGATGGAGCATTTCAATGAGTCATGGAGGAGCATTTTACGACTTGAATGGCCACGATTATGTGTTGGATCTAATTGCTGAGATGGAAACGCCTCCGGCTTTTCCCGTGTGCAAGAGTTACTTCTTATTGGCTTCCTCAGATGATCGAACAGGAAAGGTAAGTTTTTGAATCAAGAAAAAGTGTGCGGTCCTAATATTCTTAACTATTATCTTGTCGTGGACGTCTTTTGATATCTTAGGGCGGGCAAATTATGAAGGGAGATTCTTCTAAAGCACCCCCGCCGCCTCCTTCTCGAACCTCGGTAAGGGGATTTCGAGATTTGAGCTTGGATATATTTGTAATTAGCGTGGTGTTTGGTAGTGGGTTATCGTCTTTCATTAACATGATTGAAACGATTGTCTTTGCATGCTATTACAGCACACTTTGCTGACTTCTTTTGCGCCAGCTCCTCAACAACCGGCATCTGTGGGTATGGCTAATGCCGCCCATGTCCTTTCTCGACATTCTGCTCTCAATGCTCGTTACTTTGACGACCAAGGCAAAAGCAAGAGTCTGGATAACTTACTGGATCACGTGAGTGCATGGACGTGTGTCGATTTAACAACATAACTCTCTTCATTACCTTCAAAGCTTCAATTTAGCGCAGTAAAATTTTCCCCATTTTCCTTCCTTATACTCCTTTAAAGTTTCCTCATACTAGGAAATTCACTGTCTGGTTAAGAATTAAGTGAATTTTTCAAGGAAAGGAGTTCTCACCTTTTTTTTATTGTGAGAGTACAGTACATGTGCAGGTATGGGAAAATCTAGAATCAAACCGCAGTGAAAATTGTTCGATTAAAGGAGTCCAGCAATTGTGAGCAATAAAGCAAAGAAAGGAGTCACTGAGTGTAACGAAGATGACTTTACTAATTGCATGATTTGTAAAGAAATTGTAGTATAATAGGGTCTTTCGCCAATATGTTTTAAATTGATTTCAGCTCTAATATCTGTGTTATTCATAGGATAATACACCGACGCCTTTGGCAGAATTTGGTTTATCCAAAAGTCGCTTGAATGATCGTTACCGGTCTATGGAAAGACTAACCGATAACCAAAAGGCTGCAGAGAATCATTTAATTCATAGCGAATTCAAACGTCATTCAGGACGTGCCAGTGCCAACGCCAATAACCAGACAGCTAATGAACGATGGGAACAGTTTGGATTAAGTGGCAAAAACACGCTGAATAACAGGTAAACATCCGCTATTTTCGAGTTCCATTTATTTTTTTACATTATAAACTTAACATCTGATTGTGAAGTAATCGCGTGTTTGAATTTTAAATATAGATCATTCGAAGAAGAATCTGAAGGGAATCGAAAGGAAGAAGACAGTGAAGATGAATTTGAACAAGTTATCAAGAGTCACAATCACAAGTTCATCAAATCGCAACATGCAAGTAAAAAGCCAGCACCAGGAAGTCATTCCAGCCGTGCTTACATCGAAACTAAACATCAAGAACAAGTCAAGTCTTCCGGATTATCCGACACAAGTGAAACGCCTTCTGTGGGAAACTCTTTAGGTTCGAATCTTTCAATTCGTTTCTTTACTGTGTTTCTTATTTACTTACATTTATCTTTTACTTGTTATTAATATTAAATTATTGTGCCTGTTCGAAACCATTTTTTTTTTTTTATAAATTCACAGTTTCGCATGTGAGACGCGTTCGTGTGCCTTCCCAGTCTTCTGATGTGGACCAATTCTTGGACGACCTCTTCATGCCAGTTTTGGATGGTAACATGGACGAGCTCTCCGACGCGCGATCCTTGGTAGCGTCCATCAAAGGAGGCGGGCGCCATCACAGGCCTAGTCCCGTGCTCCAAACCCAATTCGACGCCCAAACTTTTGGCGAAAACTGGCTTCAATCCATCGCATCGGGAGCCCAGTTTCAAGATTTCGAAGACTCGTCTAGTTTGAGAAACTTGATCAAAGGCGGGGGCCAAGGGATCAATGGCACTGACACCCACGTATACTTTTCTTTCCCAAAATGCGCTTTTTATTCTAAGTTGCATTATACAGAACTCCCAACGTAAGCAACAAACCGAATCAGGATTCACTCCGATTGCTGTGACGTCACCTTTGCCTAGTTTACCCAACATAGCCTCTCCGCCACCGATGATGTTGCCAGGGCTAAATCCAATGGGAGCTATGCCTCTTTATACTTCGCAAGGTAAAGAAAAAAAGAGGAAAATGCTTTGTTTGGAAACACAAAAAGCTTATTTTCACCATTAAAACTTCAATTCATGTGTAGCTGGGGCACTGGGAAATGCTAGTTCACCTGCTGGTTCTTATGTTATGGGCACTCCTTTGCCCACACCCACGGATTCCGCACCTATGTCTCCTTTTATGCCTTACCCCTTTTCCATGCCACTCTACAACATGCAAGGTAAAGTACCTTGTTCCTTCAGGAACTGTCATTCATCTTTTGCATTTCCCTTTCCCTTTCCCCAATTTCTTTTCTGGCTGTAATGACTAATTTATCGTGACAGGGTTTTCAGTGCCTGGACAATTTTCGAACGTTCCAAACTCTCCGATGCAAGGACCAACCAGTCCCGGAGCGGAGTCTGCAGCTTTGGCTGCCTTCCAACAAAACCTACAACGCGTTTTCCTCCAATCAGCTGTGGCCCAGAACATGCAAATCCAGCAGCAACTCATGGCCCAGAATCAAGCCTTGCAGCAATTACTGCACCAATCTGTAAGCCGTTTATTTATATATGAATTTTTCCCTAAGCATGGACTTTCCGAATTAAGCATTTTTGCATGTTTTTGTTGATTTTGTGTAAAAAGGCTGCAGCTCCTGCTGCTCCAGCTAGCATGCCCGTGCACGCGCCTTTACTAGTGCCTTCTAGAGTGGCTCAGCACAAGGTTAGAGCTCTTTTCCCCCTATTTATTTTATCATACAGTAGATGACACTTATTGTGATCACTGGTTATTAGAATCAGCCGCTTTATGGAATCGAATTTTAAAGGACCTATTGAAAATGATAAAATTCACAGCTTAGGGGGAAATTCCTTCTCAACTCCCCAGTCAGTTGAATAAGCAGGTTATTTAACTGAATGACCCGTTCCTTTAATTAACTGAGAAAATTAGATTTGATATCGTGTTGAGAACCCGACCTAAGCGTAGGAGTAGGCTTCAAAGGCGCAGAGTTAGTTGTATTTTAGACGCGTGGTTATATACAAATGGCGATGAACAGGAAAAGAGTTAATTTAAATGTAAAAGAGAAGTTGCGACTCATTGAAATTTAAAGATCTGCTACAAAGAGAAGTGGCCGTTAAATTAGGAATTCTTCAATCATCTCTATCCAAATTGCTACAAAATCGTTCCGAAATAGTGGGTGTACTGAATCTAGGAAAAGGAAACGTGTGGGAAAGTGTCAGAAAGTGGACGATACTTTGTTTCTTTGGTATACGTTTCCGATTTTTGTTGATTAGAATCTCCGCTTAATAGAATCAATATTAACTTGACAAACGTGATCACAATAAGCGACATTTGTATACGATTTTTTTTTTCTTATTTTTGTATGTCAAGTTATTTTTGTGAACTCAGATCTAACAAAGAATTTGCGTTTAGGTCACATTCCCTGATTCTGAAGGTCACGGTGAGCTGGAGCGCTCGAAAGTGAGTTCAGGTGAACCTGTTCCTTCGCCGGTTCTGCCCAAGTCGTCTTCCACCTTCCAAAGTCAGGAATCGTCCTCCTTCGTGCGCGTTGGCAATCAACCTTCATCCCGACTCGGCTCTCAGCACCGTGAGATCAGAGAAAGTCGTAAAAGCAGTCATAGCTCATCCTCTTCTGACTCGCCTCAGCAATTTTTTGGCAAAGATTCGCGTGCACGAAAATTCTCCGCTGAGTTAGCTACCCCTATTAAGGTAAGTTTCCTTTCGCGTCTTGTATGCTCGGAGTCTTTTTTTTTATTCTTATGTTTT
This sequence comes from Lepidurus packardi, assembly GCA_023053545.1. NCBI lineage: Eukaryota > Metazoa > Arthropoda > Branchiopoda > Notostraca > Triopsidae > Lepidurus > Lepidurus packardi. The sequence goes on along the minus strand of JAKZAN010000005.1, from coordinate 6,180,031 downwards.
TCGTAATTCTTAATTTTCATGTATTTTTTTTTTTTAATATTTTAGGGCGTACCACCTCCTCCACCCATGCCACCCGAGCCTATTTACTTGGGAGATCCTACAGCGCCACGCCCCTTTGTGGATCCCTACGGCCGGGCTAAAACTGTTCGCATTGGCAAATGGCGCTGGCCACCGCGTCAGGAAGATGGAGGCGGCATTCCAGAATCTTTCTTGGAATTTAAATTCCAGCGTCAAAATCAGCGACGGTCCTCGGCACACTTGCTGTCTAATAGATCCAGAGATAGTAGTGATGATGGATTTGGCTACGGTGCAGAATGGGATGCTTTCGAAGCTTCGGAGAGCTCCGATAATGCTACGAGAGATTCAAAGGAAAAGAGCCCTGGCAAAGATATCCCCCCGTATGTAACGAGTTCAACAAGAGGGAAAAAATATATTATTCTTGTTAACAGTCGTGCACCTGGGAGCATTGGAAAATTGAAGCTTAGTAGCGAAATGCGTGCCAAATTGGAAAGGGTTACATCGAGTCACACTTCACGATCCAAGTCTGAATCGCCTGCCAGGTTAGAAGATCAGGAAAAGCCTGCGAAGCGAGTCAAAAAGTTGGAGGATAACCGGAAACTTATGCTACAGCAACAATTAGGTATGGGACATGTCGATACGGCTTGCGTTTGTTTCCCGCATACTTTTGCCTGTGTTTTCCTTCCTTTCCAGAGCTTCAACTAATTGAACTCCTTGTATTGGGTTAGGAGGAGGCAAATGGAAAACGCTGGAGGAAGTCCAAGTTATTACGCAAAGATCCACATCTGAGGAAGGCGAATTTCTTCGAATGCAAGTACGTTTCCAGTTCAAAGCTTTTGAAAAAGCCAGAGTCCATGTAACTTTGGTTCGCTTTAGACGGAAATCATTGAACGGAAAGCTGTCCAACGGAGATCGGCGTCACCTTTGGGTGATTTTTACTCTCCCGAGTCTTCGCCTATTCCTGAGCCAAGCAGAAAATTCTCTAAAGGCGAGAATTCTTCCGAGTTTGTCGATGGGGACAACAAATTTAATGGTAGTCAATCATCTTTCTTTTCACTGTCAACTTTATCGGGGGTTTTCTACTAATTATAAAGACGAAGACGAAGTGGACTTTAAAGGACGTCAGATGGCTTTGGATGAACCTTTGCACGCCATGCAAACAAAGATATACGGCACTTTGCAAGCTCCATTTTTCACGTACAATATGGTACCTTGGACTCTCCATGCTCGCAAAGAGGTGAACAAAAAGAAAAGCATTTATAAAAGGGGAAAAAGTACTGTTGATTAACATGTGCCGTTATGTAGGTGTTTTACCCGGGCGAAATTTTGAGCAACCCGTTAGCTATTCATCTTGTGTTTTGTCAAGTAGTGCGCGACACCTTCAATCCGGGTTGTATTCGAATTGGGCGGGATGAGCGTATCAAAATGAAACAAGTAAGTTGACAAAGTCTCAGCTCGTCAAAATCTCATATTGTTGTCTTTTGTGTACCTTAGCTATTAGAGAACTATGGCGTAACCATCCATAATGTACTGTCTGCTCCACACAAGAACTCGGTGAAGAAAAACGTAATTGAGCTCGCTCGCAGTTGGACTACTTACTTTGCACGTCTACATCCCGTCTCGGTAAGCCTCTATCCGTTTTCTCATTTCTGTAATACACAATTCTATGGTTCCCCTTCCTGGTCGTCATTCGTTAATTGCCTTCCTTGTAGGGTGGAAGGCAGAATATGGATGTGCAGTACCTAGCTGTGTCGGATACAGGCATTCGCTTAGTGAAACGGGACAAGAACGCTGCTCAAGAAGGACTCGAAGTGCTCGACACGATCCCGTAAGTCCATTTTCCTTCTACTTTACTAGCGTGCCAAGATCTTTTAGCTCTTAGCAAACAATTGAGGCTGTGGACAGTGAAAGTGAAAGAGTTCGATGCAGTTGAAGTTGCTAAAAAGAAAGCGTAAGAAGAGCTTGTGCAAGGCAGCGGAGTAGTAAAAAATGTAAATGCAAAGGGAAAGTTTTGCCTGAAACAAGTGGAATAGGAGAAGAAGCAACATTTCTTTTGGTTCAAAACGCCACACTTTGCAGAGTCATTCGCTCTAAGATCTTTAGAGGAGGAAGTTGATACGGGATAGCGATTGCAATCAAGTTTCACAATGTGTCACAGGAAAAGCTCCCGAAGTCTTGAGCATTAATTAGCTCATTGGATTGACGAATAGTTGAGTAATGTGACGCTAATTATCCGGGAAACTTAGCACTTTTTCAGTCTCTTTCCTCATATGAGATAAGAGAAGTTTTGTTTACAAAGCATTTTTTTCTCTTTCTTCTGTTTTTCATAAAATTGCATGGTAACGTTAGCGTATAATTTTTTGGGTTTCAAGCTACTGGCCATGTGTAACGAAAAGGCTGGAGGCCAACTTATACTGTTTTTTCCCGCTTCCGTTTGTCTTGCCTTCTTGAGATCCTCAGGTGCAAAAACAACATAATACTCAGTAAACTCAGTAAAAGCTTTTTAGTGCCTCGGTTCTTTCCAAGCCGTTTAGTGACCTTGCTTGCAATGTTTGAAGTGAAAGGTTTTGGTTAAGGCTGTGACTGTTTAGCCATTTTTTCCTTATCTAAGTCACTATAGCGACGCTAATTGAACTCAGCCAGTGTTAAAACTTATCGACTTTTACAAGAGCTTATTAGTGTCGAGTCCTCCCCGGTACTTTACAGTCAGACGAGTGCAACAGGTGTGTTATGTTACCCTTTAGACTTTAGTGGCAGGCTTGCTGGCAATAGGCGCAGTTATATTATAACGCCAAATATGTTTAGCTTTAAACTTTGCTAGTTTGTTGTGCTTAAAAAACAGTTGTTTCTTGCCTATATAGTAGAACTCTAGTCAAGCTCTTCATAACGCTTTACTTTCTTCTTCGTTCGTTAAATACCGTAAGGAAGGATTCCTCGTTTCGGTTGAGTGCTCTTTCCCATATTCATGCATTCTGACCACAATTTTTGGGGTTTGCACCTGCGGATTCTTGAAGGATGCTTCTTTCCGTTTTCCTCTTTCTATTGTGTGTTTTTAATGCTTGAAATGTTTTTTATTATAGGTTGGAAGATATTGCGGATGTGCGCGTCCCCCGTGCGTCCACCTTGCATTTGAGTTTGACGTCCGGTTCCGCTCTCAGTTTATATAGTCATCGCGCCTTACTCATTCGAGATATGATTGACCGATTCCTGGACGACCATGACAAGGTAAGTGGATTTTTGACACTCTATAAACAGAAACGTTTTGTCCCTATCGGTCACATTCCTATATACTTGAACTCCAGTTCTGAACTTCGAAAGAGCTCTTACGACACAACTACGTGACAAATCAAGCAGGAAAGGTAATTGCAGCATATATGATATGCCCCGGCACGTGATTTTTCTAGCTTGCAAGACAAGTCGAGCAAAACTTTAGTCGGGTAGCTCAATTTTTACTCTAGTTTGCAAATTCCTTGGAGCTGGTTGCTCCATTACTTCTGTTGAATTTTGTTGAATTGTGAACAATGGCAACTTCCGGCGAGGTTCAAGTAATTACTGTTGAAATACTACACCCATCCGTTGTTTTAATTAGCATAGTTTTCGGGCCTTACTTGTCGCTTGTGAAAGCATCTGGGCTGTTTATGTTCGTAGTTAAGACGTACAGAATACATTCCACAGAAGTTGCACGGATGTTAAAATCGGTTATCAACTCAGGAAAACATCGCAAGTTAGGACTTGTCTGTTGATGTTCTAGATTAAGAACCGTGTGTTGCCACGGCGATACGGCTTTAGCATTGGTACCACAGACGGTAAGATCGAATTCAACACTTTCAATTTACGGTTCTCCTAGTGATTTTCGTACACAACAGTAACGAACTTTTTGCAAATTCCCTACCTAAACGTAGAAGTAGGCTTCAAATGACACGATTGGTCTAACTAACGGGAAAGCAATGTGATTAGTCAATTTGCAAAGTGCACGTAGCAATCAGTAGTTACTGTACTACATGCAACTGGGGACCTGAATAAATATGCACTGGCCCTATGGTCGACTTCTCTGTAGTGTCATATTCTATGAGTAAAACCCCCGTATTAACGGGTATCGAAAGCGTTGCAAGTTTCATTCGCGTTAGGTTTTTTGTTGTTGTTTTTTTACGCTGTGGTTTATGCACTCTTACCCATTATTCCTGGTCAGTCCTAACGGTGAACTTGGTGCTGACCATGAAGCCAGATGACGAAATTGTACCGAGATTTTTCTTTACGGAAACCATCTGGCTCGTTTTGAAGTCCGATGCATGGACATGACCCTTTTGCTGTTATCAAACCTAGCAGTCAGAATCTGGCAGTGTCTAGAGAAGCGTAAGGACTCTATGGATACGTTTAGGGTATCCTGAATCCAATTTTGCAAAGATTTGTTTAACTTTGAACGTTTCGTGATGGAAAGTGAGCTCAAGTTTCACAAATCGTGGCACGAGCTGTCCAGCACGTTGCGGAAACGCACATCCCAGCGCAGATTAGCCATCACAGAAAGCGAGCGAAGTGAAAGCGAGTGGCGAGACTCGAGTAATTCAGGGTCTAGTTTGTCCACTGTAATTTCGGAATCCGGCATCGCTAGTTCTCTCAAGTTAGCTTCCGAGTATGAATTAGACGCTCAGAATGCGAACTTATACGAAGTGGTGGACATAACCTCCACGATTCCAGTGGAATTCCCCGTCAAGAATAAAGAGAGCGACTCCCTAATTGAATCGGATTCTTTGCAAGAAGGCAGTCAAAATTTGTCGGATAACGCGGACCATGACCTTTACCAAGCTGCCTGGCGGGTTATTCGTCAAAACCAGGCTGTTTTCGATAATCGTAACGACTACGCTCCCCCGGAATTTGCCGGAAACATCTTTCGGATACATCGCACCATTGCGTCCAATAAAAGTGATCACTCGCAAGAGGAAGTGCAATATTTCCCTGCTCCCGGCTTCTGCAAAGCTCGTAAGGCCATGTTCGAAGCCTGGTCGGTGTGTCAACAGCCAGCGATAGAACCTAATCACTATCATTACCCTTCATCCTTCTCCGATTCCTCCTCCCGATCCTTAGGAATACAACTAGCTATTCGAACCTTGAGCTCCTTACCTCCCTTTTCAAAGTATTCATCGACGAGTGGTTCAACATCTTTGTCAACGTCAACTTCGTCGGATTCCTCTGTTTCGCCCAACTCTTTGTCATCACAAGAAAATAAGCAGGAGAGGAAAACCAATTGTCTTGCAGGATGTTCCGCTGAAGGGATCGAGTCTGCGCAAAACAACCACTTATCCAGAAGGCTTTCTGCTGATAATCCGAATCTCAACGTCAACACGGGAACAGTTGGGGCACCGTTAGATTACCCCGCACAAAAAGTTGGTCATGTGTTGTCTAGCAGGAGAGTTTCTTTCACTGAAAATGTATCTATGGTAGAAATTGAAACAGAGTACGAACCAGGTGACGGTTTTCGACGCCGAAAGTTAATCACTGGGTGCTCCGACAGCGAGGACAGTCACTACTCCATTCTGGAGCAGGCAGAACAAGAGTCGGGCGGCTTAAAGATGGGTGAACCACAGGATGAGACTGAAACTGCTGACGAAGAAGAGCGCAGGGATTCCACAAGCGATTTTACCGGTAGTATTGGTAGTTTTAGTGGAAGTTGGTTAGGTTCAAGTGAATCTTTGAATCCTGGAAAGCGTGATTGTGATATTGAACCCTTGATACCTAAGATTGTGAATATTAGTACTGCCCCAAAGTTAGTGCCTCCAAGGGCGATTCGAAGGATGTCGCTAAGATGCTGGGCATTACCATGGGCTCGAATATTCGCCAATCTTATTTGTGGAGACTTTGTCAATGTTGACAAATCACACCGGCTCTTCGAAAATGAGGAAACGGATAGTTGCTCTGGATCAGTTTGCTCGTTCTGCTGCGAATGCGATTATGGAAGCGATAGTGGCACAGAATGCTGCAAAACTGGGAACGATTCATGCTGCTCGGCTTGTTTAGTTGAAGGCGATACTTTGCAGAAAATTGAACGTAGTTTGGCGCTTCTGGAAGAGAAAGCTCGACCAGTTCCTACTGCTCAGTTTAATGATCGTAATTGTAATAATAACACAAATGACGAGCAGAACAATGACATAGAAGGAAATTTGTGTTCAGAAAAAGTGCACATTAGGAGTGAAAGCGAATCTGGACACTCACAATTGGATGGAAATGCCAAATCATGGGAAAGCCGAGCTGAAACAGATTTCGACTGCGTAATGAGTTGTTCATTTTATTGCATTGCGTGAGGTTCTTGTCAGACTCAATTTTTCAGTCGTTAGTTTTAACGTGAAAAGCACGGCATGATTTTCAGTGTAATTTAACCTACTTTCCTTTTTCTACTTTGCAGAGCAAAGGACAGGATTTCCGAACAGAAGCCAAGGATCTGCCTCAGTTGACCATTACACCATGGAATGAGAGTGTAGAAGCATCCACGCTGAGCGACGAAACAACAGATTTGAGTCCTACGCAACCGCAGGATGGAAAACACAGCTTGCTGCAGTTTGCTATGCTTCATTTCAGGCAAAGTCCTGAGAAATTCGAAATCTTACGAGGAGAAGATGGATCAATCAGGGGCTCCTTACCTGTTGAGAAGAATAAAAAGAGTAAAGGCAAGAAAGGCAGTAAGGAGTCCGATTGGACATGGAAAGATCAAGTGGAGATGGTTAAATTCACAAAAATGCCGGTCCAAGCCTCATTATTGCGTCTTGAATCTGCCGATGAGAACAAATTAGCTTTGGAATGCTTTTTGGCTATTATGAGATACATGGGCGATTACCCAATGGGCAAAGGCCAGTCAGAAGTAGATTCTGTTTATACAATTCTCATGGTAAATTATTCTAATGGTTAAACATTTTGGCTTTATGGGCTATAGCTTGTATTTTATTATAGAATTGTCATAAGTACGAAGCCCTGAGGGATGAAGTGTATTGCCAGATCATGAAGCAGACGACTAACAACAAATCTGTGAAACCGGATTCCTGTCAGAGAGGCTGGAGACTTTTTACCATAGTCGCAGCGTATTTTAAGTGCTCCGAAACCCTAAAACCTTTTTTGCTCAAGTACTTGGAGACTGCAGCTTACGACAAACGACGAGCCTACCACGGTAAAGCTTAATGTGCTAAAAATTAATCCTGAGATTCAATGTCAAATCATTCAGGAACGGCCATGGTATGCTTGCAAAATCTGCGCAAAACTTTGAGATACGGAGGGCGCAAGAATGTGCCTAGTATTGAAGAAATTACCGCCATTACAGCAGGCAGGAATTCCAAACGCCAGATCTACCGCTTGCCAGGAGGAACTGAAAGAGTGATCAACACGAAATCAACCTCGGTGGTGCAGGATATTATTGAGGAGATCTGCGCAATTATTAACGTACGCTCGCCTTTGGAGATGGAAGAGTACTCCTTGTACTGTATTGTGGAAGGCGATACTTTTACGATGCCCTTAGCCAGGGAAGAGTATATTCTAGACGTTACCACGGAACTTCACAAGAATCAACAGGTAAGTGGTACTTAATTTAAAATCTAAATAAGTACCTAACTTAAAAACCGTATTTTGGGCCATAGGTGTATTACTTGATTTTTTGCCGTTCAGTGTGGCATTTCCAATTGCGACTGGATAATCCGTTGTATGTGGAAGTGGTGTTTAATCAAATTGCCCCTGATTATTTGGAAGGCTTACTCCTGGTCATGCCTGGCGAGCAGTTATCTCAAGAGTGTGTGGTAAGTTTGAGAGAATTTGCTAAACAAGTGAGATATATTCAGTACATTTTATTATATTTTTTGTTTCAGTATGATATTTCCAAAGTGGGGTCATTGTTGCACCGAGCAGCGGCTTTGGAACACGTGCCTACAATGAAAGAGACGAAATATCTGCTTCCTAAGCCGGCTTTGTCGGTGCGGAGTATGAAGCCACCTCAGTGGGTTCATCTTGTACAAGGCGCTTGGCACGATGTTGAGAAATTGACGCCCTTGGAAGCCAAAACTGCTGTTTTACAAGTGCTGAGCTCATGGAATCTGTTTGGGTCATCTTTCTTCGCTGTCCAAAGGATAGCAGATCCTCCAACGCGTATGGAACACATTCTGGCTTTGAACAAACGAGGTGTTCATTTCTTGGATGTCATAACCCATGTAAGATTTCGAAAGATGTTTTGCTACTTGACCCTGATAGTCATGTTTTTACTATTTGTATAGGAAACTTTGCTGCATTATCCCTATTCCGAAGTCATATCTACGCGAAAAGTCAAATCAGAAGAAGGAGCGCTGTTTTTGGATATGAAATGTGGCAATCTCATGCAACAGAAAATCACCAGGATTCAAACGGACCAGGCACATGAAATCGCGAGGTTAATTCGGCAATATATTACCATTGAACAAAAGCAAAGTACTGAGGTAGCAGCTAAGTGAGTGTATGAATTGTTTTATTATTTTTCTGACGGGGACATAGGAGTAAAAGATCCTGCCATGTAATGTATTGCAATGACGTGCTCAATGTTGTATGTGACGGAATGTAAACCGTTATGTATCTTAAATATTCTTTGAAATAAACTTTAGCCGTTTATCTATAATTCGATAAGTATCCCATTGCATATACATATAACTCGCATCATGTTTCTTTAGACAAACCAGTTCGTAAAATTAGTTCTTTCGATAGTCGTTAGGCTAAGTTTTTAAAACAGTCTTTGACTGCTTACGTTCGTTTAAACTTTAAAGGGTAATACTCCTGCATTTTTCAAATTAAGCTTAAGGCTCCCGTATACCTTAGCTTATTGATGCGAAACAGTCACAGATGACACTGGTGTTTGTTATTGTTTCCCGAAGCCATGGGTTAAAAAGTGAAAAAAGAAATAGATAGCTATATATTGCCGGCAGAGTTTCTACGCTTGTTTTGATTATGAAAAAGTACAACTTGGCACCACAATTTGGTGTAGCTGCACAATATCCCAAATCAAGTCCCCGAGCTTACGGAACAAGATTTCTCAAAAGCAGCTTGTCAGATTTGAAAACAATCCAAAACAAAAGTTTTCTTTTGTTAACAGCTAGTTAGTGCATAACAAAAGGATATAGTTTTAGGCAGGATATTTCTCATAGTTGGAAACTTTCTTTGCATATTTCTAATTTATTACTTATTGGAAAAATATTTGATTTGGTTGTGCTCTACATGTTAGCAAGCGCAAGATTACTGTCAAAGAATTTTTTCATGAAATGAACTGGTTTTCTCAAAAAGTTGCTTGGGCAATGATTTTTTCAACTTATTATTCACTCATTTATTCAACTTATGACAGTGAAGTAGGAGATGGGCAAGGGTTTGGAATGAACGATGTTGGCAAGAACACATGGCTAAGTCCACTTTTCCCACACGCAAAAGGTAGGACCTTGTTGGAAAGTGGGTTGTCCGGATTTGGATCACTTTGCTGACAAGTCGTCGAGGAAGTTTGACGTCTACGATACAGTTGCGGCTAGGACCGGCGTTGAGATCTTTTAAGGGACTTTGCACTAATTTCCAGCGGCTTTCCCACATTTTTTGCAAGTATTCCTTGATTAAGTTGAGGCCTTCGGTTTGACTTGTCGGTCTGTCGGACCAGGCAGCAGTCAGGAGTTGTCTTGCCCTCTCCGGGCAGGAGGTGTGTGTCATGCTTTGGCTGTACTGGTGTGCTTGGCCAATTGCACCAGCTTCTGGATCCGAAGTGTCTCAATAGCGTGGACTCAAGGAGTAGTTCCAAGGGAAAAAGTCCTGTCTCGACTTCAAGGGCAGTGGTTGGAGTTGTGCGTAGAGCCCCTGTTATTGCTAACAGCCCTTGTCTATAGGCTTGCTGTAGGGGTCGTAGACTGGAACTGGAGACGTTGCACCATGCCGGAAACCCGTAACGCATCTTTGCCACGGCTGTTGCTTGAAACAGCGTGCGTAGTTGGGAGCAGGAGATTGATTTAGAGACTTGTGCCAGTTTTTTATATCCTTTGCGTGATTTGAAAACTTTGGGGTCGCCACACGGGCTACGTGTGTCTTCCACGTCAGCTTTGAATCGTAGGTCACCCCGAGGTACCGCGCCGTCTCTTCCGGTTTGATTATCGATGATCCCCAGACAAGGGGAGCAACTTCTGGTGACCGTCTTCGGGAGAAGTGGATGAGTTCGGTTTTGTCTTTTGAAAACTCCAGTCGCAGTCTTTTCCCCCACTTTTCAAGGGCTGACAGGTTCTTGGTGAGAAACTCAACATTCTTTTGCTGGAGGGTCCTGAGGTGTCCAGGAGTAAATCGTCGGCAAAGAGTTTGGAACCAATGCGCTTCCTTTTAATAACGCTGAGCGATCCGTTGATGTAGGTAAGGAAAAGAACTGGGGAAATAGGAGAGCCTTGAGGAACTCCCTTTCGGATGAAGTATGTGTCGCTCCTATGTGTGTGAAGCATGTGTCGCTCGGCGTCGTCTAGTTTCGGCTCGATATAGGTTCCTAGCTGACTTCCAAGCTTCTTCGAGGCTCTTGCCTCCAAACTGGCGGCATGCGCGTAACGTTCTGGCAGCTTTTCTTCGGAAGTCGTTCAGCTCTCTATTCCACCACGGATTTCTTCTCGCCTTTGCGGAGCTTCTTGGTATGTTGGATTCCATTGCTAGATGAATCACCGACCTCAACTTCTGTGGCGACATCAATGGTCTCAGCGCTCGAAAGGTTTGAGAGAAAGCGGTAAATCCTAAAGAGTTCTGTTGCGATGTCTTTGCAAAGTTTGTCCCAATTAGCTTGGTTATAGCACTACTTTAACGCAGGGGTGTCGGGGTTGATTCGTATAAAAGTCAGCAAGGTGGCTCTATGATCTGATTCGTTGTAAAATTTTTCTTCCTCAAGGAGGCTCCATTGCACTTGAGATGCCAGCTGGGTTGAGACCCATGTGAGGTCTATAGTGGATGTATGACCCCGTTCATTGCTGAAAGTGGGAAGATTCCATTCGTTTAGCAGCTCTAGGTTGTGTTTGGTAACCCAGTCATATAATTGACATCCTGCCGAATCTGGAACTTTTGCTTCCCATAACCAGTGGTGGGCGTTGAAATCTCCCGTTAGGACGCAGCTAGAACCCACCCGCTGTCTTTTACTCAGAACCTCTTCTAGAAGTGAAGTCATGTTCTCAGTGTGACGTCTGTAAATTATTGCAATTATAATCGGAGAACCGCTCAAAGGAACAAGTTTTAAAATCGCGAAGAGTTCGGTGATTTCCATAATTTGCATTGTGCTGCCAACTTTGTGTAAAAGTATTATGCCTTCGTAATCACGAACTGATCTTGATACGTTTAATCCCAGAATCTTCGCAACTTTGAGCTTTTGAGGAGGTTCTAAAATAGCAATGGTATCGACTTGTAGTACATCGCCTTCGCGTGCCTTTTCCAAAAGTTGTTGATAACTTTTTCTGACGTTATGGATTAGCAGCCGTTGTCCGAAACTCATTTCTTTGCGGCGGGGACCCTGTTTCTTTCCGCCTTCTTCATTTCGTCTTTGCGAATTGAGCCGGCATTGTCGTAAGTCCAGTGGTCACCTTTGCAGTTTGCGCACTTCTTCGTGCTGCTTTGGCAGGATCTTGAATCATGGCTTTCAGTGCACTTCGCGCAAGTCGGCGTTTTTGATCGGCATACATGCTCTTCAAACTTGTTTAAATTAAATGGAAATAGGACATGCATCTTATTGCGTCTCTGTATTTATCGTTAGCTTACGACGTCCATAATGGACAGCGTTTAATAACATTACGATTAACATTGACACATTCATCAATCGAAAAGCTTGCTGAATATGTACAGTACAGTCAGGGGGGATGAAACGTTCTACTGCACATTCCTGAAAATGATCCCCAATTAAGTTAGAGCTACGATTGATACGTGCGTTTCAAAGAAATTTCTCTTTATTTAACTTAGCATTGGCCGTTACTTAAATTGGGAGGTATATTATATATGCTGACACCAAAATTGATGCGTTCACGGATATCATTACATTTGTAAACGTTGGATTCAAAGTAGGTGGATAGGAAATAAAGCCAATCGTTACAGATCCAATTGTTACAGATCGAGTTATTACAGACCCATGCAATTATCCATTTTAGCTAACAATACACAGGTTGTACCACGCAAACAACTAGAATGTGGCTTGTAAACGCGTAATCACATTTTACTCGAACCGGATCTCGTATCACACAATTACCCAGCTGAGGACCTTTAATTCCCTTGTGTGATTTACACTTCCTGAGAATCGCACCCAATTTTATACTTTCACCTTACCAGCAAGAAAGCGCTTACCTTTTCACCCTATATTTGCCTCTAAAGCGAAATGGGATTTAGTCTACTTTGACAGGACGTTATTTCGAATAAACAGGTAAAGGTGAAAGGTTGCTGGTATAAAAGCCGAGGTTAAAAATTTCTTTCTTCAGTCTTCTTGTGAATCTAGCAACTTGCATTTCACAGTTAGTTGCTTCAAATTTAATTGCTCGGCATTTATATTATTCTACAAAAAATATGTTGAAGCTCGTAAGTTGTTTTCTTGTTTCTGTTAAAAGATGATCTGACTGAATTTCTTGTAGGTATTGCTGTTCGTGGCCCTTGTCGCATTTTCGTCCGTAGAAGCGGGCCGAGTTCGAAGAGATGGAAAAAAAGCTGTTGCATACAAGCACGAAGTGCTAGCTCCGCCCGCTGCAGTTTATTTCGTTCCGAGACCTGTCTACTGGCCAGTAAAGCTTCCCAGACTGCCTCCTTCTCCTCTCCCCATGCCGTCTTATCCATCTGATACCCCATCTTACCCACCACAACCTTATACCCCTCCTCAATCTTCCTACACCCCAGAACAACCTTCCTACCCTCAAGAACAACCTTCGTACGTTCCTGAACAACCTTATACCCCTCAACCTTCGTATGCTCAGCCAATGACTCCATACCCCCAGCAGATGCCGTCTTATGCTTCATCTCCTTCGTATGGTCAGCCCATGCCCTATGCTCCACCCATGTCACCGTATAGTCAACCCATGCCATCATACGCTTCGCCCACGTCTCCTTACGGTCAACAAATGCCTTACGGTCAACAAATGCCTTACGGTCAACAAATGCCTTACGGTCAACAAATGCCTTACGGTCAACAAATGCCTTACGCTCCACCATCTCCTTACGGTCAACAAATGCCTTACGCTCCGTCGCCATATACACAGCAGGCTTTTCCGCAACAGATTCCACCAACGGGTGATCTAAGTTCTGGAGCTGACTCTGAACTTCAGCAACAGCAAGCCGCGACTGCAGCTCTTCCTTCGGCCGATGCAGGTGCAGCAGCGTCTTCGACGGCTCCGGCTGCTGGTCTCGATGCGAAAGTTCCTGAAGAGAAAGTCGAGAAAACGGAAGCTGTCCCTGGAACTACCTCCTCCTAATTGCCGAATGTGGATATGCAGACTATTTATGGCGGGAATACAATATTTTAAATTTATTGATTCTTTTTTTCTCGTATTTCTTTCAGCATATATGTATTTTTCGTTACGTTTATTCACGTCATTTGTTATGTCGTTTACTCACTTCATTAAATTTTTTTCATGTAGTCATCCATAGGGGAAAGTCTAGGTTTCTGGTCGGACCTATGATATTTGGTATTCCATGTACTATGGAAAGACAAATTTGTGTTTGCAAAGATATTCCAGTGCTTTTTCTGTGTAACTAATAAGGCAACGTAACATTGCGGAAATTGCTTGACTGGACAAATGACGGTGGATAAGTACAGATGGCGTATGCGCACAGACTGCAAATGTTTTTTCGGAATATTTTATGGTTAGTCAGGTTAAAGCCAGTATTTATTAGAGTCTAGGTAGTCGTGACAGGTATTTTTGCTCATGTGTTGAGACAGTATTTATTATATTTAAGGTCTAAAGCCGCTCCAAGCATGACTGAAGTCTCAAGTACAGCTGCTGTCATCGCGCTTGTGTTGTTGGGATGTTGTAGCAATGTAGTTTTCCTCGAATTACTGATAAAGTAAGTCCACTCCATTTTTTTCTTTTTTGTACGTAGCAACGTATTTGCCTTTTAAAAAGATAGAGAACAGCCACGTCGGTTAATAACTTATTATCCTTCTGTTTGACTATTACAGGGAGGACCCGGGCTCTGGCAATGTAATTACATTCTCCCAATTTCTGTTTATTACCATTACCGGTTTCATTTTCACCCTGGACTTTGGAAGAAAGAAGCCTACTGCTCCTATGAGGTATAAAAGCAAACAGACTCTGACGAAATTAAATATTCTCAATGTAGATTATCTTTTTTGTTGTTGTAGCGCTTACGTAACTCTGGTAATTATGTACTTCACGGTGAGCGTCACGAATAACATGGCTCTTAATTTCAACATCTCAATGCCACTGCATATGATATTCCGTGCAGTAAGCAAATTTTATTTTTTCTCGATAATAACAGTAAAACTACAATTATCTTAAAAGGGATCCCTAATGGCGAATATGGTCATGGGCTATGTCATCCTGAAAAAGCGGTATACTTTCAGCAAATACTTCGCCGTTTTGATGATCTCATTGGGCATAGCAGCCTGCACCATAGCCTCTGGCAAAGATGTGGTAAGAATTCTTTCCGCTAGCATTTTGTAAAACTTTGCTGTAATGCAGTTAAATTCTACTTTTCTGTTTAGGCTCACACAGACCTGTTATAATTATTTTGAGTCATAACAATTGACCTGCTTCTGAGCATAACATTGTAGGGTTCGGATGTTTTGATTCTTCGGACAGCTAGTTATTCATTTGTTTTGTTTCAACTTCATTTATGCCGCCATCTAGGATGAAGGAATGGACAAACGTTTGAAAATTTCTTAGATAAATTAGATTTCTTGTAGATTTTTAGAAACTTCTTTATTTAAGGGCAATGGAAATCGGTTTCACTCCAAGCGTTTGAATAAGAGAAAAGTAAAATTATCGTGGCTCTTTGGAAGATTCCTACGTATTAGCATGTAAAGGTTGGATATTTAGTATGGACAAATTCGGAGCAACACTGTTCGCTTAACCTGGTACATATTATGGAAAAGCTCAAAACAATTAAATTACAACCTACTAATAACTAGTTTACTAGCCTAGTTTTTTTGTTTTTTTCCAATCTAACCTTTAAATTCGCTTTGTAAGCGCACTTTATAAAATATAATTTAAGTCTTCTTTTATAACACATTTCATTAGGGAGCAAAGTCCGGTGACGTTCCCAGGTCTTCGAGCGAAGCTTGGACCGATTTTTTATGGTGGCTCGTAGGAATTGCGCTCTTGACTTTCGCCTTGTTCCTATCAGCCCGAATGGGCATTTATCAAGAAGTCCTATATAAAGACCATGGCAATAACGCTCAAGAAGCTCTTTTCTTTACAGTAAAAAAAAATCCCGTATAAAAATAATAGAAGTGTCTAATATTTTTTTAATTTTTAGCACGCTCTGCCCATGCCAGGTTTTTTAATCTTAACCAGTGATCTCGTATATCATTTCGGAGTCATTCATGCATCGCCAGTAGTAGAAGTTCCTTTCATTGTTTGGCCCGTGCCTCGTATGTGGCTATACTTACTGGGCAACCTCCTTACGCAGTAATTCTACACAAGAAATGTGATTTTAGTAGTAATCACATTAAGCTCGATTTTTTATGCCTTCCTATTCAGGTACTTATGTATCAGCTCCGTGTTTAAACTCACTACTACGTGCTCGTCTCTAACCGTCACACTAGTGGTTACGTTGCGCAAATTCATTTCCTTAGTATTTTCCATTCTTTACTTCCAGAATCCGTTTACATGGATTCATTGGCTTGGAACTATTCTAGTCTTCGCTGGTACCGGCATCTTCTCAGATATCCCTGCCCTTATCCGATCTGCTAGAGCCAGACCTTCACCTTCGAGTCCAGTGGATAAATGGACAAGATAGAACTAGATTAACTTAATAAGCAAAGCTATTGTTTCGATCTATTGTCTACTTTTACTTGGAAAAAAATTGGGACCTTGTTTAGAAGTTAGCAAATTTATTGTTTTGGGGCTTGTAAAAAAAGGATGCAAAAATCCTTTTAGAAACTTTAATGACGTCAACTGAAACGCAATAATAAAACTATTTAAATTTTAAAATGAAGTTTCAACTTTTCTTTAGCGAACAGTGAGGTCAAAATGTTTGGCATGTTGTTTTCTAATTATTTTTATTGTTTTTACGCCATTACAAATCAACCTGTTACTTAATAGGTTTCTGTAGTTACAAACAAGTCCAGGGGGTCAGTTAGGTGGAGCTTGTGTAAATGAGACCTTGAAGGAGAAACCCTTGCTTGGATCCGGACAAATCTAGTATATACAGCTTTGAGTAAGTCGGGCCCACTGTAACGTTACGGGAATTTGTGGACTAATTGTTGTTCACAAGACGTGAAAACGCTGTTCCACATCAATCACAAACACAAAGCAAAACGTTCGCAGTTTACACTCAGCTGTGTTTTTTACCTAAAAAACAACAGTGATACTGATCACGTCAGTATTTATATTTCCTAAATTTCCGGGTTTTTTATATATAGCTTTCTTATTATTACTCTTTTAGAATTGACCGGTAGGATAAATTTAGTGTTGTGCAAATTATTTTTGTGGCTTATTGTGCATATACTTTGGACCGGTATCGGACTACTTTTGTCCAAAAATTCAAAATAACGGAAACTTAAAGTAGGTCACGTACTGATTTCTGCACGGGTTGTCAATTTTCATACACTCTAGAGAACAGGTTTAGCTTTACTTAATTCTTTTTCCTTTCTCTCAGAGTTCGGGCAGGTAGGTGATCAGGTTGTACAAGTTGAACTGCGCAGCTAGAAAAGGGCTCGTCAAGGGCTCGTTTGTTCTGCTTGTCTCTTTTTCACCTGCAGACTCCGTATGTGACATTGTCTTATTCATCTGTGCTTTTTGTACAGGTAAGTGGAAAAGTGAATTCCGTGAACCATGGATGTTCTTAAAGTCGCCATAATTGGGCAAAGTACGTTCGCTGCAGAAGTCTATAAATTAATCCGAGACATGGGCCACGATGTGGTGGGAGTCTTCACTGTTCCGGATCAAGGCAATCGCGAGGATCCTCTCGGTAAATTCGTCTTATTTGTTTTATTCTTAAAATTGTTGTCTTTTCCCGCTTTGTAGCCACGGCTGCCGCGACCAATGGAACTCCTGTTCATAAACTAAAAGCCTGGCGTCAGAAAGGCGTAGTTATTCCAACGGTATTGGAAACTTACCAGTCGACCGGAGCTACCTTAAATGTATTGGCATTTTGCGTACAATTCATTCCGATGGAAGTAATCGATTTCCCGAAACACAAATCTATCGTCTACCATCCTTCTATCTTACCGCTACACCGCGGAGCAAGCTCGATTAACTGGTAAGTTGACGTAATTTTCTTATTTTTTTAGACGTAATTTAATCCACGAAAATACATTATTACTTCTTTTAGGACGCTGATCTGCGGAGATCAAGAGGCTGGGTTATCCATTTTCTGGGCAGATGATGGACTGGACACAGGGCCGATTTTACTGCAGAAAAAGTGTCCCGTTTTGCCCGATGATACTGTAGATTCGTTATACAAACGATTCATGTACCCAGAAGGCATTAAAGCAACCGTAAATGCAGACATAATTATTACGTTTCTTTCTGATTGTAGTAGGGTTTTTTTTTCTTACGCTTATTTTAAAAATAGGTCGAAGCTGTGGACTTGATTGCCAAGGGGCAAGCACCTAAGCTAGTGCAGCCTGTCGAAGGAGCAACTTATGATCCTGCCTTGAATAAAAAGGAGCTGCAACAAGTAAATAATTCCATGCTAGTGAATCTGGTTTGGAATTTGACGTTGTTCTGTAAAGGTGAAATGGGAGCTAGGGGCTCAGGATTTGCATAACTTTATCAGGGGATTAGACAGTTCGCCAGGAGCGTGGACCAAATTGGCCAGTCCCATAGATAACGGAAATAGCGAAACGGAAGTTCGCTTGTACGGCTCGCAGTTGTGGACTAAAAGTGTTCCCGATTCTGGAAAACACATTTCCATTGTTGGAATTGACAAAACTGGGGTGATACACTCAGAAGGGTTACTTCTGCCTGCAAGCGATGGAAAATGGGTAAGTTTCCCTATTGAATGAAAACAGAAAAAAAAAAAAAAAAAAATTTTAAGGTGAACATACAGCGACTTGGAATGGATGGACGAGTTCTCAAAGCGAGTGACTTTGGACAAGAAAAGAAATCCGACGCGCAATTAACGCTAACTCCAGAAGAATTAGTCCATAAAGAGCTCATTAGAGCAACATGGTCGGCTATTCTGGCTATTAATGTGGAAGATGAGACAGATTTCTTCAGAGCGGGGGCAGGGTCTATGGATGTTGTTAGGTATTAATATGGTTCTTCACTTTAAAACAAAACAACAAATTGTGCATTGTTTCTTAGACTAGTGGAAGAGGTGAAGGACAAAGTCGGAGTAGTTTTAGCAAATGAAGACGTGTTCATGGCCACAAAATTCGCAGAGTTTATTCAGACTGTGGTATCAAAGCTGCGAAGAGGGTCTGGAGCAACGGAGTTACAGTTTGACGCCACTCAAATGCAAGTTAATGGCCGGGTCATCTCATTTGCACATCAAATGTTCATTAATGGCCAATTCGTGGACTCGACTTCCAAGAAAACTACTCCCATCATAAATCCCACTGACGAGTCAGTAATTTGCCATGTGTCCAGTGCATCTCCAGAAGACGTAGAATTAGCGGTCATGGCAGCGAAAAGTGCCTTTTATGAAGGCGAATGGGGAAAAATGAATGCTCGTGATCGTGGCAGACTCCTTTATAAGTAAAAAAAAAAATCTTCTTCAGTTAATGAATTGTTGTGGTTTTAAATAGGCTGGCTGATCTAATGGAAGAACACAAGGAAGAATTGGCTACAATTGAGTCATTGGACTCGGGCGCTGTGTACACTTTAGCGTTGAAAACACACGTAGGAATGTCAATCGAAACGTGGCGGTACTTTGCTGGATGGGCGGACAAGATCCAAGGCTCCACAATTCCTATTAACCATGCGAGACCTAATCGTAATCTTGCCTTTACCAAGCGAGAGCCTATTGGGTATAAAAAAATAAGACATAAAGTTAAGTGACAAATTATAATCTTTTGGGGTCTTTTAGCGTATGCGGGCTCATTACGCCATGGAATTACCCTTTGATGATGCTGTCGTGGAAAATGGCAGCTTGTCTAGCAGCGGGCAATACTGTAGTTATAAAACCAGCTGAAGTGTGTCCATTGACTGCCCTTAAATTCGCGGAATTGTCTGCCAAGGCCGGAATTCCGCCTGGCGTTATCAACGTTATGACCGGAAAAGGTTTTTCAATCCTTGCTTCGTTGTGTCTAAGACCAACTTTGATACTAACTGCGTTGCTTTCAGGGAGCGTGGTGGGGCAGATATTGGCTGAACACCCCCACGTACGTAAATTGGGTTTTACCGGAAGTACGGATACGGGCAAGATTATCCTGTCCGCTTGTGCCAAGTCGAATCTAAAGAAATCTTCGTTGGAACTCGGAGGAAAGTCGCCTTTGATCATTTTTGGCGATTGCGATATGGATAAAGCTGTCCGAGCGGTAAAATAAGTCGATTGTTCACCATTCTTCTTTATGACCCGGTTAATTTGTTACATTGTTGTAGGGTTTAAGCAGCGTTTTTTTTAACAAAGGAGAGAACTGTATTGCTGCAGGGAGATTGTTTGTAGAAAAGTGCATCCATGATGAGTTCGTTAAACGCGTTTTGGAAGAAACCAAGAAAATGGTAAACAGAAACGCTAGTGATTTTAAAGAAAGATTTTAGGTTTAAAGTAGTATATATCTTAATAATGTCTGACAAGGTGATTGGCGATCCGCTAGCTAGAAGTACCCAACATGGTCCTCAGAATCACTTAGCTCATTTGCGGAAATTAGAAGAATATGTGAAAGAAGGTGTTAAAGAAGGTGCCAAATTGATTCATGGAGGAAAACGAGTCAATCGTCCGGGATTTTTCTTTGAGCCCACCATCTTCACAGAAGTCCAAGATCACATGTTTTTGGCCAAAGAAGAATCTTTCGGTCCTATTATGATAATTTCATCTTTCGAAAATGGGTAAAGAATGCTTATAAAGTTTTGAGATTAGAGGTGTGATTATTTCTTTTTTCTTCCTTTGCTTTTAGGGATGTAGAAGGAGTTTTAAGACGGGCGAATGCGTCAGAATACGGATTAGCGTCAGGTGTCTTCACGCGTGATATCAACAAAGCATTGCTTGTATCTGAACGTCTGGAAGCGGGCACCGTCTTCATTAATACGTAAAACATACAAATTCAAGATTTATGGTATAGTAAGGTCGTAAATTAGGTACAATAAGACGGATGTTGCAGCTCCTTTCGGTGGTTTTAAGCAATCGGGCTTTGGAAAGGATCTAGGTTCGTGAATTTTTTTCTTTGTAAATGTCAGTCCCATTTTGCTTATTTAATATTTAATATGTTAGGAGAAGAAGCATTGAACGAATATTTGAAGACCAAGTGCATTACAGTAGAATACTGAAAAAAATAAATAAAACTGCCTCTATGGTGCCTGAGTAGACGTAAACGTCTGATATCATAGTCTAGTGCCAAAATAATGTTTTGGCAGTTTCTGGTGGTTGAATGTGAAATACAAATGTTTGTGATGGTCGGAAAAGCTTTTATAGGGCAAGGTTTTTCTTTGTGTAGTGATTTTCATTGTGGAATGAGTATAAGGAAACAACGTGTGGACTATTAATGTATTTAAGAAAGGTGGGAACTTATTCTGAGGTATTATACTCGTAATCGACATATTCCATTTGTCCGAGTTAAGGATTTCTACTTTCGAATACGGCGGTCTTTCCGCCTCACTGTTCCTTATTGGCTTCCTTGTCTTCGACTCTGACGTCATTTAAGCTGTCTGTCATGGCGCTATGGCGGAGTGAGCATCCGTGATTTCGTGACAAATTTACTTTGTTTTGGCGCATCTAAGACCACTCAGTTTTATCATCTTAGCGTCCAAAGTAATGTAACATATATTCTGCACATTTCTAGTATAACATTGACTTATTAGGTTGGCTGTGACGAAGTGGAGTCAACTGGACAGGCTGCTCTTATGTTGTGAAGCAACAAGCAAAAGGTGGCTGTGTTTTGACTCTGAAGCTTGTCATCCCATCTCCTTCAGATTCCTCAAAATTGACTATTTTGTTTAGGAACCCTTTCATTTAGATGTAATAACTCCGAAGTACCTATAACCTACTTTTAAAGGTATCTTAGTTAATTAACTTACTGTTTTATTTCTCTGTCTGTTCCCTCTAGAAGTTTATAGAACATTTAATTAATTAATTTTATTAATGTCTAGGACCAAAGGATGAGAATGGAAGAAGAAGACGAAGATGGACTTGCCTTGGATGGGGGCTTAGGTAAATAATAAAATAAAGTGTCTTATCTCCCGCTAAAGGTTAATATCAGTTTAACGTGTCTCCCTTTATCTTCTCGATAAGGCTCGCAATTCCAAAATCTATAATTTTTTGTTCTTATATGCCCTGCACTCCCTTAAAAAAGTTCATGCAAGCTCCTTGATTCAAGTCACGTGACCCACTAAAACCGGGACCGGACGTTCTTTGATTCCGTCAAATAGCCCAAATCCGGTCGCCAGTAGGAATTAGAAGACGCAGGAAAGGCTCGTTGACATCAGTTCTTATTAACAGTTGCAACAAAAATCTTCCCCATTTTTTCCCCGTGCCTTGAAAAAAACCGCAATTCTATGTTACTTTTTCCTCCCAACTTTTCTTTTACTTTCAAACACTTGTTGTGTCGAAATTAAGTCGGTTTACGTTGTTCAGAGCTTTAACTCAAGTAAAGGACGGCGGCGGAAGTCGGGTATTGCTAGTAAGCAAGGCCTTTTTAATAGTCTCAATTGTTGCTTCCTTTCGGACGCTTCATTATGCACGTTTACGCCCAGCTGACTGGAGTCTTAACGTCCCAGGCATAAGACAATTCAGTAGTGTTTGGGCGTTGAGTAGTCGTGTAGCGTTTACAACGAGTTTCTCCCACCTTTGCCCTAATGGATAAGGAATTATTCATGGAAGGTTTGACTATTGTTTGATTAAGTCCTTCCTGTTCAGCTCCCTGAAAAGTTCGGTCGTTTTGTTCGTTTTTTAACATTTTTGTTTGTCTCTTTTTCATTCAATTCGTTTAGGAGGAGGTGGAACCTTGGATTCAAATATCACTCTCTGGCAGTTTCTCTTGGAATTACTCCTCGGCGCACACCACACGCACTTAATTACGTGGACGAGCACCGATGGCGAGTTTAAACTTATCGACGCGGAAGAAGTGGCGAGATTATGGGGAATGAGGAAGAATAAGACCAATATGAATTACGACAAACTTAGCCGGGCGCTAAGATATTATTATGACAAGAATATCATCAGGAAAGTCATGGGACAAAAATTTGTTTATAGGTAAAGCGTTTACTTCAATTTTCATCCGCTTTAAATAAGGTCTGTCGTCCGTAATTACACTTTAAGTGAAATTTTAGGATAATGTCTTGCTTACGAACCACATTCTCGTTTTGTGATTTTTAAGTTAATTTAACCGATAAATTAAGATTAACGATACTTTCCTGTTATGCCACCTCAAAGCAGTGAAACCCTAAGCTAGGAAAGGAAAGTACAGTAGATGTCGCTTATTGTGGTCACGTTTGTCAAGTGAATATGGATTCTATTAAGCGGAGATTCTAGTAACAAAACTCAGAAATTTGTACTAAAGAAACGAGCATCGTCTACTTTGTGACACTTTCTCAAACGTTCCTTTTTGATAGATTCACTGCACCCACTATTCTTTATTTCGTAACGATTTTCAACAATTTTGGTAGAGATGATTGAAAAATTCTTAATTAAACGGTCGCTTTTCTTTGGGGCAAGTCTTTTAAATGTAACTTGTCATAAGCTTCAGTGAGCCGCAATTTCTCTTTTACATTTAACGTTCGTCGCCAATTTTATATAACCACACGTCTGTTGCACAACTAACACTACGCCTTTGAAGCCTATACCTACGCTTAGGTAGTGGTTCTCAACACGGTATCATTTTAAATCAGTCCTTTAAAATTTGTAAGAATCATTGATCACAATAAGCAGCATCTACTGTACGATATTTCAGCTACGAAAGTTTCGTACATGAAAGTTGGATTACAAATTATCTCGTATTGAAGTTAAACGAGACTATTAGAGTTTCTCCAGAGACCAGCAGTAGTGAATTATCATTCAACAGTGAACTTCAACAAAGTAAACATGGTCCCAGCACTACAATTTATCATAAAAAAAAAACTGGTCATAGCAAATATTTCCATTGTTGGGTTTTATTGTAGGCAATTTGCATGATGGTAAACGTTTCAGGAACATTAGCTTGTCTCTCGTCCAAACTTTATCGTGATTTGCATTTCGAAATAGTTCCTAGTGATTGGCTTAAATGAAGCGTAACGTGATTAAGGTGTTTAATTAATTCTTTGTTTGTAGCTAATTTTAACCTTTCTTCTGAATTAGGTTCGTCTCCTTTCCGGAGGTGATTAAAATGGAGAGCAAAGTGCCTTTCCATGAGAAACTAAGTGCATTGCAAACCTCGCTCCAAAATGTTAACAACGGCCGCTCTTCTGCTAACGACTTGACTAAAGAAGACTTTCCCTCTACTCGGAAACCGCTCGAAAATACCCCCAGTCTCCTTAACAGCACCAGTACCAGCACCTCCCAAGCCCCGTCCATCGCCGTGTCCAACGCGTCGTCGTACCTGCCCTCGCTGGCTCACTTAGGTAACGTGCTTCAGTTAGCCAATAAGCATTTTCCCTCCAACGCCAACCTTTTCTTAGGCTATAACCCCTCAAGCTCCTCCCCACAACATAGTTTGGTGTCCCTCTGGGGCGCCGCCACAAGTACCGCCTCGGTCCTCAACTCCATCGCTGGGTATCATAGTACCGACTTCTCTCTACCGGGCTTGGTTCGACCTATGCCTACCTCCAGCAACAATAATAACGCGCCAGATGGGTCTTTAAGCCCGCCCTCTCTTTCCGGCACACCCCCTTTGAACCTAAGCGTAGATACTCCGCTCAAACGGATCAAAATGGAGCCCGAAGACGAGGAAAGTCCTCGGAAGCGCCCCAGAGACGGCGAAGGACTTCCGCCATTAATTAAAGAAGAAATCATAGAAAATAAAGATAAGGGCAAGAAACTAAGCTATTGCGTGAACAATAGCCCCAAAGTGGACGACAAACTGAAAAAGGGCAAAACGAAAGTGAAACCCCAGCCCTTGATGCTGAACCCGAATTTGCCTTGTTTCAACTTCAATTTGAGTCCATCATCTCTTTCAACGTCTTCTCATCCTTCCAGTCCTTTCGCCTTCCCGCCTTCTTCCTCATCTTCCGTCTCATCTCTCCCTTCACCGCAGCAGCCTTCTTCACCATCGTCAGCGTCGTCGTTGCACACCCCATTTGTCAACTTAGTGCCTCATTCCCCAGGATTCTTCTCCAATTACCCGCCTATGGCTTCCCCGTATGCTCACTTAAAAACCCCTCTTTCGCATGGGCACGCCCCTGGTCACGCCCCTTTGCACTTTTGGTCCTCTTTGTCACCACTTGCTCTCCTTAGTCCGCGTTATACTCTCCCTTCTTTCAGCCTCCCTACGAATTTGTCTTCGAATAAGAAGGAGAAGAAAGAAGAAGACAAACTGGACGAGGAATCCAAGAAAGAGCGGAGAGAAGAAAACAGTAACGAAGAAGACAAACGAAGTAATAGAAAGGAAGAAGAGAATAACCCGGCCAGTTTTTTACCTACGCCTTTACTCTCCGCCAGTGGAATTCCCTCCCTGTCACCTTCGCATTTTACCTTTCCTTTCCCCGCCTTCTCCCTTCCCTCCCCATTTACCCCCTCGCTCAAGTCACCTTTGTTTACACCTGGCCTTACACCTGGGCCCGGAATGAAGCCCAATAGTAGCATTTCGGCATCGAATTCTTCAACGAATTCGGCTTCTAGAGCTAAGGAGAAAAGCCATGATTCCACTTCCGCGTGACGATGCTGAGCAGCTAAAAATATTAAGAAAGTACAACAGACGAAAAAGTTCTATTCGTGGAAATTAATTAATGAACTGCAGAAAGTAATTTTTTCGGGGGGATCGTTTGTATAGATTCTGGGAATTTCCTGATCTTTCTGTGTTTTTAAAACAAAAGTTGCTTTTGGGGCTTTGAGATTTGCGAGTGAGAGAGTTTAGGTCTCTAGTTTGTAGCATTTTGTTTTTGTTTTTTAAGATAAAAAAAAAACAAGCAACGAAATCCCAGCGCTTCCATTAGCGATAAGTTTTTATGTTTGTGTTAATACTCGATTCTTTCGGTTGACTTTCCATGTTAAGTTCGGTTAGGGACCAGAAGTTTCTACTAGAAAGAAAAAGGCGGGAGATATGAATGTACCAACGGGCAAGGGGCGGGGAATAGGACAGTGCCATATTTTTGTGAACGAAGTGTCCCAAGTGCCTTTATAACTGTTGGTTTCGAAGGGTAGTTTCATTTTTGACATTTTTTGTGTGGAACCGTGGAAAATCGCGTCTCTCGCCCCCAAAAGTGCGGAAGCCACTTGAAAGTTTTTGAATTTACACCGATTGTGCGTGTTTGTCATGTGGACAGACCCCTCCTTCAGTTTTTCTTGTTGATTTGCAAGTTTGTGCCAATTTAAACAACCTGAAACCAGGGATTGTGTAAATTTCGTTTGCTGCAAACCATAAGGCCATGTATTTGTTACCAACACTTTTTGTTACATTCGAGAGAAAACTAGGTTAGTGCAATTGTTTGAGTGTTAGGAAGAAACTAATTCTACTTGACTTGGAGAACAGATGGCAAGCGTCTTTCAGTTGGTTTCAAATTTAAAAAAAAGAAGATATGCTCACTCGTAATTGCCCCATATTTTTTGTACAAAAAATTTCTCGACCTCTTTTTCCTTCCCCTCGATTTTGGAATTTTCTGACTGTTATTGTCGAAGATAATACGGTTTCAAGCGTAATTCAAGATGGGCTCAACTCCGTCGAGTGTCTTCACTGTTCTGTGATAGATCTATCATCCATGGAAGTTTAAGAAAAGAAGGAGAAATTCAGAAAATTTCATTCGCGGTTTCGATATTCGTCTCCAATAAACGATTTAATACAAAAAAAGTAATCACTTATGAATTCGGTTATTTTTCGGCTTTCGGTCTTTCTCAAGGTTCCCTAGGAAGAGACCCTATAAACGAGTAAAGCACCGTAACAATAAAAAACTAACTATTCAAATTCGTTCAGGGTTTATAAATTATTTGCAGCAAAGGATTGAATTTTGGAAGAGTCTCCACCTAAATGCCACAGTACCTAATTAACGTTAGTTTTTCCCTAAAATTCTGTACGGTCCGTTGGCCTTTGATCCCTCATCTGTTTAAGAGTTTGATATCAACCAAAATAATGACTATGCACCTGAACAGGTTGGTCCCGTCCGATCCGGCTCGACGCCCACTTGATGAATTTGGAATAAGAGAGAAGAAGATAATAAAGAAGGTCATAGAAAGGGAAGAGGGGGTTTCATAAAAGCGGATGAAAAGGCAGACCAGAAGGTAAACACAACCCACAACTGCTTCTAGCCTCCAGCTGTACAGCTCCACCCACTTTCGAACGCTTTCTTTGACATCTGCGGTTGCGCTCGGCATTCAGTCCCCATCAGTTCACCCGCCTGCTGAATTTCGTTGTTAGTGGCTAATTACCGTGTATTTTTTGTGTTGTCAGTTGCAGCGTGCTAATCGGCTCAATTCGCAACAGCTAACGGCAAATGAAAGACTTAAGAGGGAGTTAAAGCAGTGAATGAGTTTCGCCTTGTTAGTTGTGATTCGTTTGTGGGTTAAGGAATTTGAGAAACAAGCCAGTTGCAGATGCGGATGCACAAAGTTGCAAATACTTACAAACAACCGTCCTAGCTTTAAACGGTCTCGCCTTTGTACTCTGGAGGGCAAACGCTGGGAGTCCTGGCCATATATGAACTGAAAAGGGCCCTAACGGCGAACAAATTAGCGTGGCAGAAGAAAAATCCTGTTGCAGGTACGAATATCAGGCCCGTACCCGGGTGGTTAGGGGATTCTCTCCCCCGAAAATTTTTTCTCCTTAACGATATCCACATACTACCCCACTCCAAAACAAAATTCTGGGTACGGCCCTGACGAATATCCCAGTTATTTGCTTCGTCGTCCCAATCGGGGGATATCTTTTTGCATAACTGGTATTTGAAATATACTTGGCGAATGGAATGTGTAAAAATATTAAAAGACTGTTCTTGCCGTTTTATTCACAACTTTGCTGGTTTCCAATGCTTGTCAAAGTTGAAAAGGAACCCACAAATGGCAGGAAGATAACGAAAACCTTTACCTGGAATTTACATAGCTACAATGCTTTGTGTCCCAGTTTTCTCGTAGATCCTTCTAATGCGACGAATATCGCCCCGTTGTCCTAAAAGCAGCTTAAAGGACTCGATGTAATCTCGAAAAACGTAAATGCTTCCAAATATACTACATACTACATTAAAATGTACTACATTTAAAGATTCTACGATACTTAAAAACAATAAAGAAAATAGCTTGATAAAAGGAACATGAAATTAATATTAGTTGGTCTAAATAGAAAGAGTGTTAGGTTTTCTGAAGGTAATTTCGGTGGTGAAGGCTGACAAACTTCCTATTCAGTTCATAATGTTAATATACTGCAAAAAGTTAATATTAAAAAAGGACTAAAATATACGTTTTTCAGTAAAGGATCTGTTGCTCATATGTGGGCTATATGTTTGCTACATATTCTGGCGTCATTATATAACAGTAATTTTAAATTTAATTGCAGTAGAATTTCCTTTTCTTATAGTTTTTTCAATTTCAGGTACAAATAGTACAGCCAAAAAAATTTTGAGCCCGCCCACCCGACCTGTCTTAAAGTTACTGGGATCTCAGGAAGGAAAAGGCTAATGGTTTTGGGACGTTTTGTTTCGCTGTAATGACTTTTCTGATCACGCGTGTCACGAACTCTATACTATTCTCTCCATAACGTGCATGGAAATTTCCCCGGATACGCAAAACGACTCTTCATCTCACCTATCCTGTCGTGCGAGTAGTACTTCCAGCCAAGATAAGGATAACGCGCCAACTTACTGGACCTAAGTTTCTTGAGACCTTGGCAAGCAGTTTCCAGCTGAATCCGATTAGCATATCAACATTCTAGGTTTCAGGGAGCTTACACCTGTTCAGAAAGCTTGAAGAGTCGTTAAATGGACGCAGGGAAACATGTACGCTATTCCTAACATGAGATGTATTTGTTTTTTAAATAGGGAGGAGGAAATTATTTTTAACTGTTAGTAAACGTTAGATGATGAATGAGGTTCCTGGAGACGGGAGGGGTTAGGATTCTTGTTAGGAATCAAATTCTCTCAGTTTAGCAAAGGACATCATTCATTTTTGAATAGGGGGAGACCTTATTAGCTTAGAACTTCAGACAGCATAGGGAAGGTCTTTTAGGGTTCAGTCACTTTTGTTGGCTTGTTTCCGTGAGGGATGGAATGATGTTCAGTTCTTGGGGTTATCTGGGTGGCGTAATCTACCCTAAGAAAAGTTGTAAAAGTGAAACGACGAAGGGCGGGACAAAACCGGCTTTTTTTTTTTTTTTTTTTTTTGGTGGGCTGTGCTGGTTTGTGCTCTTCCTATGACGGTTAAGGCACACAATAGGCTGTAAGCCAAAACCTCACAATTGGTCTTTTATGGTACTGTTGCGTGTTGCCTAGACTTAAACAAAGAATTTTAGTTCTTCGTAAAAGCTAAAGGGGATTATACTATAAAGAGCTGGTGAACCAAAACTGCATTTCATACCTGACCAACTATAGTATGTAGTCTGTTCCCAACAAATGTAGTAATTTTTTTAGAAAGGACTCGATTATCAAGTTGTAGCCGGAAAGGACAAAATTGAACGTTTTGTGCTGGTAAACAAGAGAAGAATTTTTGTGTCTACTGTAGTGCACGAAATTCTAACGTTTTAGAAAAATGGAATTGCTCTGAGAATCACCTTACGGAACTGCTTGTGAGAAAGAAAGAAAAGCAGGTAATACGCAAGTCACTTCGTTAGGTATATAAGACGGATGTAATTTACCAGCACATGGTGGAAATTTTTGTGGTTTTGTTTACGCCATGTTCAGATAAGTTATTGCCCCACAAGCTTCTTAGTTTAACCAAAATAGACATTTGTGTGTCCGATGGCCCAGAAAAGTCGAAGCTCTTGAACCAAAACAGTGCGAAAAATTTGGCGTTTCGGGCTTTCGGGTGAAATTGAACGTTCTAATTTACCTACTTATGGACATATTTAGGACACCTTCGAAGCACAAAACTGTCCCAAAACCTAAGCTAGACGGGACGCTAAAGCCCGTTGACTTGTAAGGAAGCTCAACTAGTCCCAGAACGGGGAATAGTTGATGAGTGTCCAGAAGACAAACTGAAAGTTCATTTTAATGAAGCTTAAAGCCTATAGGCTACACCTTCCCATATTTAAACACTGTTCTGTCAAAAGGTCGCTTTCCTATCGGAAAGTATTTTTGCAACGGCAAAGAAGGGACGTTTCCATCCGTGTTGTTCATTTTCGGAAAGAAGAACTTTTCCGAAGAGAAGAAATATGCTTTACCAACCTTAAACCTTTCCAGTTCTTACTAGGTGTAGCACCTTCACATAGTTATAACACATTCTCTCCAGAAAGTCCATTCGAACAACAAAAGATTGACGTTTTCGAATGTTAACAACTTACCAATGAATTTGTTTTTGTTTTTTACAAGTTATCTGGCAGAAATATTTCTTCGCGTTCAGCTGCTAATCTTGCGCAGAAGATAGCTAGGTCGGAATACCCCATTTCTTCTGGAGTTTGGTGGATCCACATACTGCCAACAATGACAGAAACTAGATTCCAACAAAACTTTCGAAATTCAGAGCATAATTTACGTGCATTTGCGACCGATTAAGACCTACACTAGAAAAATAAACGACGTTTATTAGAAGATTGATTCCTATTTTTTAGCCGTATTGTTATTTTCTATATTTATATGAGCAAAACGTTTTGTGAACTGAAAGTAAATGCTTATTTGTCATTCTAACCCTAACTTAACGAGCTTTAAGTTGTCTAAACGGGACTTTCATTGGCATTAGCTAATGCTCGCTAGAGTTAAAGAGGTTGTAACAACTTCGTCAATTGTAAAACTTCGTCAGCAGTTGAGGATCTTTAACCGTAACGTTGTTGTTTCTTGACTCCAAATGTAGTTTCTGGACACAGAAATTGATTTCTGCGCAATTTGTATTTTTCATTTGTTTGTATACAACTAATCGTTTACTACTTTGTTAGAAGAAAAGATAAGCGTAGTCTAGCATACCTTGACCTTCATTGAGCTTTTAATTATTATACCAGCTGTCAGCAGCAAAAATGCAATCTGCCAGCTGTGCTCATCTGCATAAACTTAATGGAGAGACTTATAATTTTTGTAATGATTTTTTAAAGAAAAAAATCTGAAGTCTTTTAATATTTAATGTACTCAAAGCTGGTTCTCTAAGCTTTTAAAAACCTTTCTTGTAAGCTACATCTTATCACATCATTTTTGTTTCATTTTGTTGGCATGGACGCTAAACCTTACCATCCAATATTTTAAGAACGTTCTTCAAGTCCTTGTATGGACAAGAGCTCCTTTGCGTTCGTACTTATACACGTTGACATATGCAATCATGCCAGACCGTCGAGTGCCACTCCTCATAGTTTTTTTTATGTATTTATGTTAAGGTTTCAAAAAAGCTAACAGCTTAAAGTGAATATGGGGCTGGAAAACTTGACGCGCTATGCGCAAAATCCTCCGGAACCTCCTCCCAGGACGAATCGTCGCCCTTCGTTCACCCAGCAACAGCAGCAACAATTATGGCAGCAACTGAACATGTTCCACGAGGATACGGAAAACGCCAACGATGCTCCACCCCCGCTTTCTCCTGCAGTAATGCTCCGTGCCACCAACCAAGTCAAAACCAACGGCAGCATCAAGAATTCCTGCAGCCGCTGCCAGTGTTGTCCTTATGGCTTCCATATTGATACGGATTTCGTGCGCTATTGCGAAGCGGTTTCCAGCGGAGCGCAATCCAACACACTCAAGGACCAACGTCGGGTTCGCAGAAGAGAAAGAAGATCCATGGAAGTCCTTCTAGGACTGGTCCCCTCGCCCACTCAACCCCCTGCGAGTCTCTTACCTGTCATTGCAGATAAAGAAGGTCTAGAAGATCCCCCCCTGGAGGACATGCCCAAAAAGAGGTCCAATTCGCCCAAAAAGGCCAGACACCCGGTAAAAATAACTTGTCAGATACTTGTAATGCAAAAGACTAAATCGATAAGTGTTGTTGAGTACGAAAAACGTTATTTTTTTCTTAAAGGGAAAAGTAAGAAAGTTGCAGTGCAGTAATTAGGCCAAAAGTTATAAACTAGTTTTACAGAAACTATCGGATAGCCTGTCATGTCAACAATGAAAAGTTGTTTTCTAAAGCGACAGTACAGCTCAGCTTAGTTTTTGTCAACAATGAAAATACCCTAACCAACAAATTTCGTCTCAACCATGAAAAGATGTGTCAAAACAGACAGGAACTACTACGGTAGCAGTAAAAAACAACCATTTTTAAAAAAGTGTTGTAAAAGAGTTTGCAAAATGGTATTGTTTTACGATTTCTCCATTCTTGCGAATCTTAGGGCATGCCACCCCACTTTTCGCAGCCTCCACCACCGCCAGACTTGCTCCACACTTCGGAAATGCTTACCACTAGTTTGGAGGAAGCTGTAGTGGATTTTGAGGAGGCTTTGGAGCGTTCGGTGGCTACGGTGAACACATCGTACAAGCCCTTGCCACCATCGGTAGTCACATACACTCCTAAGCGGGAAATTCCGGGCATTGATCTATTGACTGATACGCCTTCAGGGCAAGGGACAGGTATTGTTATTCTTTCCTCAATTTTAATCCTTTTTTTCAGCGCTTGAATTGACAAACATTGGACTTTTTCTTTTCCCCCAGATTCGCCTGATCATCCAGAGGCTTCGACAAACTTGGGCAAAACAGATGGTCCCGGTCTTGCCGCAACGACGCAGAACGTGAATTTGCATGCAGTCAGGCAACAGATGGCTCAGAGTCTGGAGAAATTGAAAGAGTTGGAAGAACAAGTGAAAATAATACCCGTTTTGCAGGTAAAAACTATTTAGGAAGACAAACATTCCCATTTCTTATTCCTGTTCTCTTTTTTAACAGGTGAAAGTCTCGGTTTTACAGGAAGAGAAACGAAAGCTGACACAACAGCTCAAAAAGGAAACGGAAATTAAATTAGCCACACCCACAAGTGCCCACAGCGCAACTACGACCACAAACACGCCCCTCAACCGCACCGTAGGGTGTATGACTTCAGAACTGCGTAATTCTTCAATGTCTACCCAGACTGATCTAGTTACTTCGAAACCGCAGGAAGATTCCACAGGAATGAACTACTTACGTAATTTAACACAAACCTCGTCCGTTTTCGTTCGATTGACCCAACCCTTAGCAACTCCCCCACCACTATCCTTCGACAATGCTACTAATACAGAAAATCGTGTTCTAGTTTCCAAACAAGTGGGAACTGACTTGAGATTGGATCAGTTGATTACTCCAGCGACACTACAAATGGCAGTCAAGGAAGCGGAAGAGAAAATCCGGAAGGAGTGTGACGCTGAGCGGAAGCGAGCTCAGTTCTTTATGGCCTGTCAAGCCACCCAAACATTTCCCACATCGCAAAGCGCCCAGAGCGTCCAAACAGACTTCATCGTCCCCGAATTCCGACCAATTAGCAAACCTGCAACGCGCGACGTAGCCACAAACGTTACTGACGGGGCCCAGACAGAGTTGTTAATCCTAAAAGATCCCAAATGTTACGAAAAGGTGCAAAATACCAGAAATGTTGCCGTGGGATCATATAGTGTGAAGGACATCTGGTGCTTAAAGTGCCAAACAATTCCGACGCGTACTATAGCCTGCGGCGATACCAAAATCCCCGAATTTGATTGCGAAAAGTGTTTAAATAAGAAAACGCGAAGTATTGGTTCGGGCAGTTCTACAATTGATGAGAATTTCTGCAAAACCTGCGCCGCAGAGAAGCCGAAAGTATGCATAGGCGTGGGTGACGGGGACGTGCGCGCGCAGCCCTGCACGAAGTGCCAAACGCGCAAGATAGATGTAGCGATTGTTGCCAAAACCCAAACGCGGGACGTGAGCGTCGGGGAAATAGTTCGGGTAACTGAAACGGGAACGAGCCCGTTACGAAATGAATGTCTGCAGATGTGCGATAAATGTTCCGGGGATATTCGACGAATGGCCACCGAAGTCGTCCAAGCTCAACCTAAAACCGCAGCGTTGCCGCCGTTGCCTTCGAGAATTCCTAGACCATCGCCGCCTCGCACGCCAGCTGTGCAAAATAAGTTTTATCCTGCCAGTGTACCAAATGTTGCGAATTCGCACATCAATTCCAATATTGGAATTACTAATCAGGCATTTGAAGACGTTAACCGAACTCCTGAACTACAATCTGCGAAGCAGAAACACGAATTTGTGCGTCAGGAAACGGTCGTGCTTGAAAAGAAGTACGTTGGTTTATGTGTTATAATTTACATGAAATAGGCGATTTAGGGTAGAACGTTATTCATTTATTTTATTACAGGGAGTCGGAGAGCGAATCGAGTGAAGAGGAAGATGAAAGTGAAGATGACGATAGTAACAGCGAAGGTAGTTCCGACTCCAGTGGCGAAGATGGCGAGGAACGTGGATTTCAGCCCATTCAAGAAACTAGGAAAACGTAAATAAACTTTCGTTCTTTAAAAAAAGTGAAGACAAGTAGCGGGAAAAGCTCGTAAAAACAATAATTCCGTAGGGCGGAGCCAAGTACTGCAATGAGAGCTGCATTGAAGGTTTTGCATGATTCTTTCAACGTACCTGGCAAAAGCCAGAAATTGACTTCGGCAATGAACATTATCCAACGTGAATGGTTCCAAGTAAGCAATCCTCACAATAAATTTTGTAGAAGCTTCTCTTAAGTTTTCATTATTTAACATTAATTTAGTATTAAACAGGTCATTTAATCGAATTTTTAACTTTCGTTAAATTCGATGAACGTGCTTATGAAGCTTTTGTCAATAATAGTACAGAAATCCAATTGAAATTTTAGAACAATAGTGATAGTGTGAACTTAAACAGATGTTCTGTGAGTGGTTGTGTAGAATGTAATTAATTGAAACTTCGTTAAGGCTTCGAGCACCAAAGCTGCAAATGCAATGGACGTGGAAGACTATTTAGACGCATTGGAGAACATTTCCCATCAAGTCATGCTAAGGGTGATCAACATGACAGACTTGAATGTAAATATGTTTTACTGTTTGAATTGAAATCGCATGTTATAATTTGTCTCTTTGTTTCCTTTGTTGTCGTAGGGAAATACGGCGTTGCATTACGCAGTCTCGCATGGTAATTTGGACGTCGTGTCGCTGTTGCTGGACTCGAAAGCCTGTGATGTGAGTGTTGCGAACCAGGCTGGGTACACAGCACCCATGTTATTAGCCTTGGCCCCTATTCGCTCAGATACCCATCGTCACGTTGCTCGTCGTCTCTTCCACATGGCTGATGTCAACACACGTGCTGCCCAGCATGGGCAAACCGCTCTCATGTTAGCAGTCTCCCATGGGCGTAGCGATACTGTTCGTCTTTTACTAGAAGCTGGTGCTGATATCAACATCCAGGATGTGG
Organism: Lepidurus packardi; assembly: GCA_023053545.1. NCBI lineage: Eukaryota > Metazoa > Arthropoda > Branchiopoda > Notostraca > Triopsidae > Lepidurus > Lepidurus packardi. Next base: position 6,145,130 of record JAKZAN010000005.1, on the reverse strand, counting down.
ATGGAAGTACCGCTCTCATGTGCGCCGCTGAACACGGACATACAGACATCGTAAAGTGCTTGTTGCTCCAACCTGATTGCGATGCTACGCTCAAAGATAACGTACGTTCCCTAAAATCCTATAGTAGAAAAATTAAAAAATTCGTGGCCGAAATTTTGAATGTGACATTAACTAGTGATGGGTGATCAGAAGTATCTGAAAGACACGCAGTCGTTCTTACAGTAATGTAGACTACAACAAAAAAAATTTTACACGTGGGTTTTGGTAGCTCTTGCCTTAAGCACGTTGTAAATGGTATGACGTATACTGAAAATCGGTCACCTTTTGAAAGTTCAACTCGTGTATAAGGATACGGAAATTCCATGATTTTTAACGCAAACTTGTCTAACCCGTTTTCTAGGACGGGTCGACAGCCTTATCCATCGCGATGGAAGCAGGTCATAAGGATTTAGGCGTACTCATTTACGCGCAACTCAATTTGGGACGGAATACTTCGCCTTACGCTTCTTTACGACACCCACGTCGTTCCTCATCTCGCGCGTCGACGCCTAATTCAATCCATTCCTTAGCCACGCCCCCGGCTTCCCCCTTACCTTATCGATCCTCAAACCGTTTATCTTCATCTTCCTTACCGCCAATCCCATTATCACCTTCGTCTTCATCATCTACTACCACGTCACCTGCCTTAACAAGGAAAAAAATGTGAAAATGTTCCCTTTTTCTTTCTTTTTTGAAAAAAGAAAAAAGGTGAGTGCATTCAGGCTTAAATAGGATTTAGTAACGTGCGCAGCTAAGTTGAGACGCTAAATGTGTTTTATTTGACGTTCGGTTGGGTGCCAACAAGGAGAACATTCCAGCTTTTGTGATAAGATCATACGATTTATATAGTAACGTGACAATGTTTTTTTCAAGGTGTACAAACCTTTAACTTTTTTACGTTTTGAAGGACTTCTCTGACCTTGTGGCTTTGGGGAACTAAAAAAATCCTAGGTCTTCGCCGGTGTGTAATGGGATTATTTTTTTTATTATACAAAGACAGTACAAAGAGGTTTGGTTTTTACAGAACTTGCACCAAAATACAACATGCACACCTGACAGGAAAATTATAAAAAAAAAAAATTAAGATGAAAACACGGATCGCAGGACGTCCCAAAAATTGTTAGTATTACTCGGTGACGCAGTAGGCATGACCGTGGAAGAACTGGGTGCCGTCGAACTTGGGCTTTGGCCATCTTTGAGGGTCTTAAACCAACGTGAGGCATAACTAAAATCCGTTTCCGAGTCCGGAATACCTATTATGAGAGGTTTTTTTGTAGGCTCGTCGCGCTGTGTAGGTCTTCTTGCAAAGGGTAGGCTGCCTTGTTGGCTGTTGCTGGCCCCATACGGTAAAGGATTATAGGAATCCAAGTACTTGGTGTTTTTCAAAGTCTTCCAGCGTCGCCGGTTGAATTTTTTCCAGGTGGGCTGACTTGGCGTAATTTGAGTTGTTGAAGCTGACTTAAGAGTCGACACGGTGGACGACTCGGAAGATACAGTTGCTTCCGTTTCAGTGAGAGCTTCAGTAGTGGAAATTGGCATGGTTTGGTCACTTTGGTAGTCGATTGTTTTGCCACGGTTATGCCGACCACGTTTAGTATGATTTCTGAACTTTTTCGCACTTGTGCCGTTTAATGGCTCGGAGAAAGTCGCTGGAATTGTTGGTTGGAGTGTTGAATGGAGGTTAACAACTCTTACCAATGGAATTGAAGGGGAATTATCCCTTGAAAGAGGATCGAGATGTTTGACTTGCCATGGATGAAGGATTACCGCACTTAATTTGCTCGGTTGGCCAGCTGAATTAAATGTTTCCTAAGAAAAAGCAATGTATACAAGCATTGCTGTTTAGAACTTGAAAACATACTACTAAACTTTAAAGTTAGGCTTAATAAGCTTAGATTGCATTCATTTTCCTTTAGAAAAGATATATATAAATAGCCTGCATGAAGGGTCTTTTGCAGCTCGTACTTTACCACAACTATAATTTCGAAATGTCTTCTGCATATTTTTAATCTTTTTAGGTAATTACAAGCTATAAAGCAAGGCTTGTGACTATTCAGCAATAAATATTAAATAAAACGTACGTAAAGTTTCTATGTTTCTTGTAGAAAGTACCATAATGCCAAAAAATTAGTTACCTCGATAAGCACGGCAGGCATGTCTCGATCCAAATACCGCATGGGGTGAAACCGAGCACGGGACCAAACTTGATTCATTCCAGCCAATATTAGCAACAGTATGTAAATCACATCTTTGAAAGGCATTTTTCGTGTCCTTTCTTTTTATAATAGATTTTAGCTGCCGTTGACGGGAGAAAAGAGCGACTCTGTTGCCCTATTATAGCAACAATTATAGCAATATCTGCGGTGCATCCGCTCGACAAAGGGACAGGGATAAAGCAAGGCATTGGCCTATGATGAACGGCTTTTTCTTGCTTTACTGACCTGAAATCACTTCAGACGAAGAAAGATGAGTGGATCTTTGGAGATATATTTGGGAGATTGTATTGTGTACCGAGACCAGTTTTCTCCTTTCCCGATTGAAAGCCAAGAGAGAACTCTCCAATGTTAACCCCAAAAGCCGCTTTTTATATCGAAAAAGAGGCTTCTTACTGCTTTGGGGGGGGAGGGGGTGGCATTGATCAGGTTTCCGTCTTTATTACCCCACATTCGAAAACTCGTGCGTTCCGCTATGCACGTCTGCAATCCGAAGTGCAGCTTCGCGAAAACACGCTCAACAACACGTTTTTTGTATTATTTTTTCTCTTCCTGTCAAAAAACTGGAAATTATAATTTTATCCGAGAAAAGTCACGTTTGACTATCACTTTTGTTTTATGTTTCTTGTACAGAGAGGAGGAAGCCATATGCAAAAATTTCGAGGACTGGGAACTTAATGTAATTTTCAGCCTTATGTAAATCATGCTCAATATTACTAAAAACCAAATACCAAAATGGTATTCAAGTTTCAGTACGACGTGATTTCTAATGTCAAATTGGTTCCCCAGAATTATTCAAATTAAACGGTTTAAAGATTACGGTGTACTATACTATTCCTTTTAAGGTTACTGTGAGTGTTTTTATTAGTCTATAATCCAACCATTTTAAGCTAAGATCCTGTTTGAGAACGTAATTAAGTCAATAACAACACACTATTTTTAAGTATAAAAAGGCATAACGAAGGAATGTTAAAATTAACGTCAAAGTGAACCCAATCAAGCCCTGATTTCTATAAACATACATGGTTACCAGAAAAATAAGTACGCTGTAGGTACACATGATATATTGAAGACAAATCAATTACATAAGGATTGCTGAATTCCCGTTCCATTTTACAAGTCATTCTAAAAGTGTCTGCTTGTCAACCAGAAACGTAAAGAAAATATTAAAGTTTTCTATTTATATTTTTCTGTCTTTGTCACACTAAATAAAGTTTTACATCGCTTTGCGTTCTTGCTGTCGGCTCTCATCTTGGCTTACGACATGCTTCCATTCGTAGTCCGCTTTCTTGTCGACTTGCAAATCCATCATCTCTTGTCTTTGTTTCTCCAGGCGGCGTAAACCGCCCAATCGCATATTCTCAAGCCCGTGAAGCATTTTTGTTCTAAAATAACCTCTCCGGAGGTAGTAGATCGATGCATACCATGTCACCTATATTTGCACCAAGGCAACAAAGCAAAACGTTAGAGGAACCAACAAAAATCTCCGCCGTATGATTTTCTTAAGCTAAGATGCGTGAGATTTTTAAAGGGCTTAACAGAGGTTTTCAAGTTTATTTAGGGGTTGTAGAAGAGATTTTGATAAAAAGAATTTTATTGTTATAGTAAAAACGTAAATTTGGGTTTAAGGGATTTGTTTAGGGTTTAACTCACCTGTCAGTGCATTTTGGGGGAGTAGGGACTTATACTGTCAATTTTAAGGTACTGAATTAAATGGGTTTTTTTTTCAAAAACCTCCAGGTTGACAAGCATAAGTCCCTGCATGTCTGTCTCTTTGGGCAAGTTCAGATCACAAACGAAACAACTTAATTCCCGTTTTCACGGTCATAAGTGAAAAAACAAAGAAACAAACTACTAAGTATTTAAAGTATGAAAAAGTATAACGAAGAACTACTAAAATTACCGTCAAACTGGTTAATCACGTCCTGATTTATATAATACATGCATGGTTACCAGGAAAATTAGTCCGCTATTGTACACATAGGATACTGAGGACAAATCAGTTACATAAGGTTTGCTGAATTCCGATTCCGTTTTACAAGTCATTCTAAAAGTGCCTTCGTGTCAACCAGAATCGTACAAAAAATATTAAAGCTTGCTGTTTATATTTTCTGCCTTTGTCACAGAAAATGAAGTTCTACATCGCTTTGCGTTCTTGCTGTCGGCTCTCATCTTGGCTTACGACGTGCTTCCATTCGTAGTCCGCTTTCTTGTTAACTTGCATATCCATCATCTCTTGTCTTTGTTTTTCAAAGCGACGTAAACTGATCAATCGCAAATTCTCAATCTTACACCGCATTACCGATCTCATGTAACCTGTCCGCAGGTAGTAGATCGATGTGTACCATGTCACCTGTATTTGCACCAAGGCAACAACGAAAACTCAACGTTAGAGGAACCAAAAAAAAATCTCCGCCATCCGTATTGCCACGGCCTAAATTAGTAATCGCTTATATTTCGCATGATCTGCAACATGCTTTCCGACAACATGTTTCAGTGCCTACAGCTATCTCCAAGCGTGAGATGTGCTAACAAGGCACTGAGTCGTGAACTGGGGTCAGCAAGCTTTGCTTGTAGCAACGTAGCTTAGAATAGGGCACCCGAGAACGTCCGTCCGGCGTCTCCGGTAGCCTGGCGCCTCAGCCTGGCTAACTGTCATTCTGGCGGGGTTATTCCCGGGCCGTTGTGGCGTAAAAGGTGTGGGCGTTTTGCCCGCACCAGGAGTTCAGAACCCGTGTAAGAGGCGGGTTGGAAAGTCAGAATAGACTAGTGTTAGAGTGAGTTTGTTAATTAACATTTTACAATTGAATTCTGGCTATCTAGAAAGTCACTTACTTAGAGCTTTTAAATATATAACGTTAAAAAGACCATCATTATGAGCATGGCAGTATGATATTTTTTACTTAATTAATATTCTTTAGCTAAAGAAGCGTGAGATTTTTAAAGGGTTTAGTGAGGTTTTCAAGTTTAATTAGGGGTTTTCAAGTTTAATTAGGGGTTTAGAAGAGATTTTCATGAAAATAATTTTATTGTTGTAGTACATACGTAAATTTGTTTCTAAGGGATTTGTTTAGGATTTAACTCACTTGTCAGTGATTTTAGGGGAGTTGGGACTTGTACAGCCAATTTTAAGGTATTGACATAAATGCCTTTTTTCATGAAAGGATGGAAAAAATAAGCCCTTGCATGTGACTTGAGCGAATTCAACCCACAAACCAAAAAACTTAAATCCCGTTTACACGGTCATTAAGTGAAAAACAAAGAAACTAAGTATTTAAAAAAAAACATGCAAAAAAATGGGATGGAATTACTTGGCCACATTTATATATCTTTTGAACTTGCAAAGGTAACGAGCTTGGTAACGAGGTAGGGTAAGCAAAAAAAATAAGGGACCACTAAAAGGGGATCTAGAGGAAATTTTGATAATGGACCCTGATCAAATCCGATCCAATACAATGAAAAGAATTCCCACAATTTTAGGAAATTTTCTTGGGATCATCAGATTGTTCTTGTTCCTTCGATAACGCCATTCGCCGGAGGGCTCTTGCCCTCGTGGTGGACAGATTCTTCCAGGTGACTTCTTCCACCATTGACTCGCTTATGGTGCCCAGGAATTGGTACCAGCTTAGCTATACAAGCCATACCAAAAAGTTTGAAACCCCCAATTCACTTTTCAGGCTCTACTAACTAAGATCTACTCAAGTAAGCGACAGATTCAGAAGAAAGTTAATTGCTAGAAAAGCTACAATTGGCAGTTGTTAGATTATAAGGCTGGAAAATATGCGACAATTTAGATCGCTAGTGCAGCGTTTAAGGGGTTTGGGATTTTTTAGATTTTTGTATGAAGGAAAGGCTTTTATATAAAGGAATTTGCATAGTGCAAGTTACCTGAAGCTTGTGGACCCAGTACCCAGGAGAGTCGACTTCCAGACCCAAGGTTTGCATTTGTCCGCGTACGAAATCGCGAGGTACCGGCGCATCAAGGCGTGGCTTACGGATGCGACTCATATTGGTAGCCACGAAGCCGGGTAGAACGCATTGAACGGCAATTCCTAGACTTCGGCATTCCAGGTTGAGGTCTTGCGAGAACTTGAGAACGAAAGCTTTGGTAGAAGAATACATGGTCATGAGCGGTGTGGGCAGTACTGCCGAGGCAGAGGCGATATTGAGAATTAAGCCCTTGCGACGTTCAGTCATTTGTGGCAAGACGAGCAACGTCATCCGTGTTACGGATGTTACATTGCAATTGATCAACGACGTCGCAAAATTCACGGCTTCCGGAACCTGTCATAAAAGTGAAGAAAATCCAAAGTAGAAAAGGAAGAAATGAGAAACCGAACCAGGATTTTTTTTTTTTTTTTTTTTTTTTTTTTTTTTTACAAGAAACAGAGTGGACGAAAAAGCAGGTTCTCGAACTGATGACTATGCAACGGAAAGTTTCAGGTTTGTTTGTAGGTCAGACGGAAACTCTTTAGCGTGCGTTCAGACCCCGTTCTTGTTGGGCAGCGGTCCGAAGACGGTAGGACAACGCACTTTTCGGTGCGTGTTTTGTTAAACTTGGAAAAGTTGCAAGTTTTAAAGAGAAAAGTGGCACAGCGGAATCGTCTTGGGCCTTTGACCTCAGACCGGTTTCTCGCCAAAGTTCTTCTTCCCTTCTTTTTTTAACAATCAATTCCCAGACAAGAAAGTAAGACAATCGTGGGGAAATTCGAAGGGAAATTACGTGATTTTTCCGCACACTTTTGGGAGCCTTTTTCAACAGTAACTTCCAAGAAATTAAAGAACTGTGGTTGTTTTTTTTTTCAATGTATACGTAGTTTAAATTCTCGTAAACGGAAGTAACGTTTGCTCATTTTTTTTAATACTGCTTTCCAAGAAGCGTATCATACATTCTGACCGTGATTATAATAGAAAGGCTATGGCAATTTGGTTATTTTCCCTACGACACTTTTCCCAGGAAACGATAAACTTGCTTCTAAATAGTTTCACGTGAAAGTAAAAAGTAAATTAAGTTTCCCGTAAGCGCTATTTTGATTGCATGGAGTAGAAGGTAAGAGTTAGGTTAATTTTCCCCATTAGAATGGCATTTTAAATGCAGACAGAGAAGCGGTTTCTGACAAGGACACCCGCTTTCTCCGTGTCCGTAACCGACTGCGCCGCTAGCTTTCTTATAGGCTTAAAGAGACGGGATTGTGTACGGGACCTTTTCTAAATAGCCTTGACAGAGATACTGTTGTTTGGGTGAGCTCAGTTAAAGAAAGGCAATTACGGACTGACGTTACCTGGCACAAATATTCAGGATAGGAGTAAGACATGCCCACGTTGTTAACTAGTACCCCAATTTCCAAACCACGGAGTTCTTCTGCAATGCGGTCGTATATGTCTGATCGTGTGAAATCCACGTCAATTATTTTTGTACGGACTTTATATTGAGATTCTAGAAAAAAAAATAAATAGGAAAATTACTATACAGATGGTTAATTTGGCATATTTATTTTTCATGTTTCAAAATCATACAAAGTTTAGTGAAAAATGTTTAGTCAAAAACATATTTGTTTTTATTTTTAAGAAGGTTTTTCTTCACGGTAGCGGCGTCAAGAGAACAAGTTCGAAAGTTTTGCGACTCTTGTTACTCGAGAAAAATGTTCTAGGTTAAGCTATACAGCATGCATGTAGACCATTGATACGGTTAGAGGCGATAACGTAGTATTTGTGGTTTTGGTTAGGGTTTAAGTTTGCCGTTCGAATTATTAGCAAGTAGTTTTGTGGGGTTTCGACTTACCAATTTCTTTAGCCACGGTTTGGAGCTTGTAAGGAGAACGGCTAATGAGTGCCACATCTAAACCTCTTGAAGCTAATTCTTCAGCATACGCTCGGCCAATTCCATCCGTAGCGCCTGTTACGACTATAATTGATAACGAAACGGAAATGTTGTTTGTAAGTTGAATACATACTGAATATCTTTTGTTGCTTGACTTGCAAGGATGTTCGAAACAGGAAGACGATTATAATTTGCGTCAAAAGCGGATCGTATTAATAATTATGTACGACGTCAGTAGTACCAGACTATGTGTTCAAATATTTCAAGTCTGGCTAACAAACCGCCGGGTAGCACTTTCTTCAAATATAGTTAACAACGCAAGTGTACGGTATTTTCTTTGGTGAGTAAGAAACGCATGACAAAGCAAGGTGTGCGAGCCTTTATTACTGAAATGGAGGACATGTGTGAGTTAGATGAGAGGGTGCCTTAATAATCAGCCGGGCATAGAAGACTGAATTGACTCTCACCGTGTCCCGTTTCCTTTTCTCCCGTTAAGAGCTCTACGCTCTTCTTAAAAGAAAAGAAGGAAAGGCAACCAGGTAGGAATTTTATGACTGACTACATTCTTTACATAGCGTACAGGCTCTTGCACAACAGATGCAAGATTTCACTTCTATGTTCCATTGCACCATAGAAGCATTTATTTATTTTTTATTGCAATTTGGTCCCGCTTGGAAGATCAGCAGAGTCATCAGACCTTTTCTTTACAAGGAAAAAAAAAAACAAAACAAAAATTCGAAAACTCTTGGTCACCCCGCGATTTGCCTAAAAATCCTAGATAAACTATTGCCGTTATTCCTTGGTTTCCGTTTTCTTATATTATTTTTAAAAAAGGAAAAGGAAATTTTAAATCCCTTAATCTCAAGAATTTGTAAACACAAGTGGGGAAAATTTGGAAAGGAGTTTGCTTTACCTGCCCATTGTCCTAATTTGGTGACGTCAAGAGTGTGACCCAGGGATTTGCCGATCCACGATGAATAAACAAACCGCCAGAGAAATCGGAAAAATAAGTATGACGAGACAACCGTAGCCAACAACCCCACAACTTCCAGTAATGAGAACGGAAACGCCATAATTTGTCGGTATAAGTCCGCCGATTGTTATAAACTAATGTTTTCAGAAAATGCACACGTATCCCAGCGTCGACGATGAAAAAGCCAGCAGTTTAGGATTATTGGAGCTAGGTTAATCTGTGGAGCACACAAAATTTACACGTGCGTTTTCTTGCACACAGCAGCCCGTCCCCAGGATGTGGGTCCTTTCAAGTACTGCCTCACCTGTTGAATGGGTCACGATAGTCGAACAACTGCTCGAAACGATACTCACAAGTCTTGCCTTTATGGCTTCGGTTTCGGCTCAATGGCACAGCAGGTAAGAGGGGGGAGGGTAGGGGACTGTTACAAGTACTAGTTGGAGGGCAGTCCGGAGCTCGCCAGACTGGAGATGCCAGAGCTCTAGCGTTATAGCATTTGCCGAAGGCTTGGGCCGAAGAATGCTTGAATAGGAAACAGGAGGGATGAAATTTCGAAGCCTTGGAAACGGATGACGAGCGGGTAAAGAAGGATTATCAAGGAGTAGAAAGGAGAAAGGTGATAAAAAGAGTGGGACCTGCCCCGCATGTATAGTGAACTCCGCCATGACGGTCGTTTTTTTGCAACATATGTCCGTTCAGTAATTAATTTCTATTCTGGATCGTATCCCGAGCATTGTTCCAAGCATTCTGTATTAAAATTATGTGTTGGGAGGTGCATTGTGCAATAGTCTTTATAAAGAAATTATGTCATACGAGTCAGTAATGCAGGAAAGATAGAGACATTAAAATAGTTCCACGGTTCCGTTCAAACCAAATGTCGAGCTTAGCTTGGGGTTTTCGCAGGAACCGTTCTGTTGCTAGGCAACTCATGTAAACAGCTAATGTTGACGTTTGGTATTGTGGGTGGCTGCAGGAAATGATTCTAAGGAAACTTAGCGGTGTTATAAGCATTGGTCGACGAAACGTGAATACTTATAATAACCCAGAATCTCACGTTTACGGAAAATACTTGTCATTATTCCCACCTAATTTGAGCTTTGCATTTGCCTATGGCTCGGGCGTCTTTCAGCAGCAAGGCTCCTCGTTACAGGTAACTACTAACTTCTAGAATCAAAAGAAGTGATTTCCTTTTTTTGAGGTGTGTGCTAGTATTCATTGCTTCCGAGTTGAGGTCGTGAAACTCAACTTGTCATGTTTTCTTGCTACACGTTTTTAGCATTGGTGTGATTGGACACGTTGATAGCTTTGTAAGATTCAGTTTTTGGTTGGAGTCTTGCATAGAAAGCTGTTCGTTCACTTTAGGTATAAAACGTGTTTTTAATAAGAGGCCTTTTCAAATCTATTTATGTTTTCAAATCTGCTTTCTATGGAATACAATGTAACGTGAGGGAGTGTTAAGAAAAAGGGGTCTTCTAGAACCCAGCTGTCATTTGTTACCTCAGCAAGCCTTTCCCCATTCTAAAAACACGCTAGTTGAGGCGTGAAGTTTGACCAGGAAACAACTTCCATATTCAACTTATCGATGATCTGTTCGTTTTTTTTAGTAACGATACCTTGATCTCGTTTGCCCGTTTTCATCAGGGTTAAAAAATCTTTTGTTTCATTAAAATAGGCCAATAGACCTGCTTTTCCCTTTGAGTTTCGCACTAAATTTTGTTAGCCACATTTCAAATTAAGACAACGATGAAGGTAATAGGTAAAGCAAATTGATCTTGACCTTGCTTATGCATTCTGTTTCTATTCCAGGTAAAACTAGCGTAAGCAAGGCCAAGATTGACCATTCATCCTCATCCCTGGAGAAACTGCGACCTTTTGTTTAATGTGAAGTTAAAAATAAGATGACATCGCCTTCTGCTAGTCGAGGTGAAGGTCAACAATTACCTTCAATTCCACGCATCAGGCGACCTTTCAAGTCCCCCCTAAGACTTGAATCTACAGCAAATTTGTCTGCCGTGACCTCTACTTCACCTGCCACACCTGAAGTTAAGAAAATGGACCAATCTACTTCAGTTACCCCAAAAAGGTGGCAAGGGGGATTTAAAAGTCCTTCTGGAGCATCACTGACTTCACGTTCACCAAGCAGATTACACAAGAAAGTGAAGTTGGAATCCTATTCGGAAAGAGACTTTATCCAATTACAAGTTCAAGAAACAGAATTGGATAGGCAAATTGCAGAATTAACCCATGAAGGCTTCCAGGTGGCAGATTTGCAGCAATTTATTCTAGCTTTGCATGACTATAATGAGATTAAAGATGCAGCGCAGATAGTTTTGGGGCGAGTAGCCGAGTTAGAATGCCTACCCGTACGAGCCTTGTATGAACGTTATAATATTCCGGATACCAATTGAAAGATTTACTTAATAAATTCCTTGAAATTCATCTTGTTTGTTTTCGTAACTAGATTAGAAGTGTTTATTGCACACACCATCTGCGTTTCCTATAATAACTGAATACAGTAAAATAAGGAAACAATTTAGAAATGGGTCAAGGCAGTGCTACTTAGCGTATACCAGTGTATACGCTAAAGGGTTAAAGGCCCTTTAGCGTATACACTGGTATGCCTGAAATTCCGATATAATAAAATTGACTTTCATTTGGGGGATGAAAGGAAAATTTGAAAACCTTTGTGTTTACCTGGGACTGCTTTTCCTGGAGTGCGCCAGGGCAGGCCAGTTCACGTTTTATATCCTAGGAGACACTTAACAGGACGTTGCGTGAATTGGAACCCCCGCAACTTTTTTATCCTATTTCTTTGTCAATTTTGTTTTTCTTTTCATTTCCAAGTTGCCTGGCTGGCGCAGAATCCAGAGGTGCCGTTTCGATGCATAATTATGTAGTCTCGCAAGATGTGCGGCCTTGACTCAAAGCCTTGGGGGTCTGGCTTTCCAATTTCTACACCTTTACTTTCTCAAAAGTTGAATGATTATACATGCACGCATATTATCTTTTCCATTTAAGACGGAAAAATATTTTCATGTTTTTTCAAGCCTTTCCAGGCTGGTGTAGGCTTATGCGCAGCCACAATGCCCTTTGCTGATTCGTTTTTTTTAATCCATCTGCAACATAGAAAATGTGTACTACGTTGTTTATTTCCGTGTTTGAAAGCCTGTGTGCAATTTACCTAATAAGTTTATGTGTTGCCGAAGTTTTACTGTTTGCAGGTTACTTTCGGTCCCTTCCGTGTATTTTTCTTAACCAGTTCGAAGAATTCGTGTGCCAAAAATTCCAATTCCGTATGATCGCACGAGAGACTGGTGTCGAAGGACTAGTTCAGCTTGTGAAGCTGTTTCCCTGTCGTTGCAACTTGTTCGATGTTACGTATTACTTTTATGTCGTAAAGTGCCGTGGGCTTATTTTGCGCAAGTGTTACACTTTCGTTTGGGATTTTCCTTTAAGATGAAAATAATAGACCGACTATAAGCTTTCCGATTTTTCTAGTTCGTAGGATGAACACTTTACGTATAATGCCATGCAATATTGTTATTATTATTAATCATAGCCTTTTTTATGTGTTGCACTAGGGAAAGGTAGTGGATTTGATGCTGGTTGTGGAAGATGCGGAATCTTTCCATCACGATAATTTGAAGCGTAATGGACGCCATTATCCGCTTCCTTTACGGTGTATGGGTCCTAAGTCCGTAGCTCGATTGCAGACGAGTTGGGGAGCTAGAGTTTACTTCAACACTCTCATCCCAGTCGATGGTGGCGTACGTTAAAGAAATATAAAAATTAAAATAAATTTTGATTTTCTTCCCGTTCGTGCTTTAGTTAATCAAATATGGGGTTATAACGAGGTCAGCGCTGGTGGCCGACTTGTTAGACTGGGACTGGTTATACACGAGTGGTCGTTTACATAAACCTGTATTAGTTCTTCAGTCTCCGTGGACGGCGGATTTACGAACCGCGTTAAAAAAAAACTTACAGAGTGCATTGCACGCTGTTCTTTTACTCTTACCGGACATGTTTTCTGAAGAGAAACTCTACAAAACTCTTACCGGCTTATCTTATGGGGGTAAATTCGTTGCATTCCTAACTTCGTATTAAAAATAAGAAAAAAAGGAGTTCTGGTCATATTAATTTAATCTTTGAGTAGTACGACATAATTTTTTTTTATTGCTGAAAGTGCGAATGAAGAAAATATAATAGACGAGATGAATATAATAGGCTAATGTAATATATAATAAATATCTATCTATCTATCTATCTATCTATCTATCTATCTATCTCTCTCTCTCTCTCTCTCTCTCTCTCTCTCTCTATATATATATATATATATATATATGGTAAAAAAAAGTCGAGAAAGAAATGACGAAGTAGCAGAGTGACACTTGAGTAGTATAAACCACACTGAGCTACATTGTGTTTCATACTACATGTGAGAAGTTTGACCCACAGTGAACGTTGTTAACATCTTCTTTAGGCGACTTTCGAATGATTTTTGGAGAAGACAAGCACAAAGTGGACAAGATTGTCGGGCCTCATTTGCAGCGCTTTAATCAATTGTATTCGCCCTACTTTCCCGCTTTGGCTGATCGCTTGCTTTATTATCCGAATAAGGGATGCTTGGAGCAAGATTCCAGTCCTTCCACACGACTGTTCCATCTGAACTTGCTTCCCAAAACTGTTCAGGTACGTGGCGCTATACAAAAGTGGTAACAATTTCTACTCTGATTCCTATAGCAAAAACTTGTCAAATGACTTCATCTAAAAGAACATCTCTGATTCCTATAGCAAGAACTTGTCAACGAATGGAACAAGGATGGCAAGTATCATGACGTGGAAGATGTTTTACGTGCAGCTGCCCATGACACGGATTGTCCCGAATTGGTGCAAAAAGGTGAAACCATTGAGTATTTTCTTACGTATTTGATTAGCGTATTGTGTGTATATTTTAGCACTACAACGGATAGTTTGGCGTTCGAGCTGGTCACAAAGCCTGAAAGGTATTGTTACTGCTGGTCCATTGAAATCGATTCGCTATAGTGCGAGTAAAGTGAACAAAATGATTAAAAGTTTACGAGAAAAGGACAAAGAAAAGCCTAAAATGCTTGGGAATTGACTATACGGCGCCTTTTACCAGCCTGTAGACTTGGAAGTACACTTGATAACTCATTAGCCGACTTTGAAGTCAACTCAGTAGTCAACTATACTCCATTCATTGTTGGGGTTGCAAAGCCTTAAAATAAACACTACGTTCTGTTTGAAAGCTTATTTACATTGAATGTTTTTACGAGAATAATTATTTTGTAGAAAACTATAGATATTTGTGCAAATGCTCACACTCCAATTTGTATGTAAGTTAACATTATAAATGGCTAAAAGACGATTTTCAGGCTACGTAATGTGCGCTTAGAATACCCGAATCAAAGACGAAAGACGACTGGGTGAGATTATTGCCTACCCATGTTCGACTGTATCCTGGGTGATCATTGTCGTTTTGGTCATATTCGTCATATTTAGGTTTCACTCCGTGGCGGAACATGGTGAGGAGTGCGCCACACAATTTCTGGCGTCGCTTCACTAGCCATGTCCCTTGCATACCCCCTACATCTTCGCAGAACAGTTTTAAACCTGAAGATAAGCCATGTATGAGGGCCCGTTCAGCCTCCGGTTTCAGTAATCGCACATGGAGTCGCAAGCTCTCTTTCTCTTTAGGCCACTTGCTACGCAAAACTTCTGCAAATTCGAACGCTTGCAGTTCGTTAATCTCCATGCCAATTAATGACACTTCCCGTAGGTGGGGTAGACCCTGGGCAACCGCTTTGAGAAAACTGTGTGATTTTTCCTTTTCTTTTGCATAGTGTTTTTGCGTTTTCATAGGGTTTTCGCGTTTTCTATTGCCTTGCACCGACCCAACGCAGTACCGCACGAAATTGAGCTTTAAGTAATCCAGAAGCTGGCATTTGCGCAGTTCGTTAGTCATTACTGTCATGGTTTGCTCAGGTTTCGACCAGCAGAAATGCCAGCCCGATATATGCAATTTGCGTAAACTGTGCCCAAATTTACGAGCAATATAACGAAAAGTATCGCGAGTGGCGTCGTCGTCCAGTGTTTCTGGCTTCTCGTGTTCAGGCCGTTCATCTAACCGTAAATCCTTCAGATTGGTGAATTCTTGCAATTGCTGCAGAAGCAGCAATCCACGAAATGTCCGTCTGGTTTGGCCCATAATTGTCACTGTTACGGAGGTGCCACTCAAAGCTAATTTCTTAATACTGGGCCAAGGACCAGCTTTTCCCAGTCTTCGGCCATTGAGCAGTAATCGATCTTCGTTAGGATGATTGAAGTCTTCTTGAGGACGTTGCAGTACTAATGCTGGTAAAGCGGCAAAAGAAGACGATGAATTTAACAACATATAATCTTTCGAGTTTTTTCGTTCTGGGCCGTTGGCAGAAACCAGCATGGCTGCTTTATTTGGCGCTTGAGTTGGGGAGAGACGGACGTAGAGATGGCAGTCCGAGAGGTTGAGCTCCTGTATTGGACAAGTCTTTGAATTCATAAAATTGTTGGCCTGCGTCAGAAGTGCAGCGTCCTATTGCGAAAAGAAAAAGTTAAAAAATGATTAAATAAGTAAATCGAAGTTCAGTTTGAAATCGTTAAAGTTTGTTAGGCTTTTATAGCCTGCCAGTTAACTTATTCGATGCTTTACCTCCACTTGAAAAGACCAACCAGCTAGTGAAAGCTGGTGCACTTCGTGGCTTCGGCTAGTTAGTATTCGCAAGACGTGTTCAGTTTGCCTAGCGTCGAGTTGCAGTTTGAAAGACGTGAGATCGAGCCAGGTTAAACTCGTGTTAAACAGTAGACCTTCAACGATTGCCATTGCTGCATCAACACTGGGATTGAAAACAACTCATTGAGTACACTATTTAAATAAACAAAAGATGAATATTACTCTCGTAAACCTGCAACGCGTAATGCCTTTAAAGTAGTGTTGATAGCCAAAGACTGACTCAGACAAACCATATCTCGCGCTTTCAGAAGACAGTTGGTTAAATCGAGACGTTTTAAATGACAACGTGTGTCTCTCAGCGCTGATATCAAAGAATGAAAGCCACTGAGATGGAACTCAGGAGTGCACACTTGCTGTGCAAATGGTAAATTTGGTTGGACTGTAGAATCTAACGAAGAAAACGCTTAGTTCCCGTCTTTAGATAGATTTAAAATTATATTACCGCTTTGTTTTGAGCATAAATTGTCCCTGGCAAAATGCCGGCCACGTGTGCGAGCCAATCTTTTCGGTTTTTTAGGTTTAATGCTTATGGTAGTTATTTTTATAGCTGAATCACTTTGGACGTCGTTTCCGTTCAGGTTGAGTGCGTCAAAGTTGGGTAGGTAGTTCTCGTCGTACATCTCTTCATTTTTGTAACCATCTTCAACCAATTCATCCGTTGAAGATTCCGGAGTTGAAGCCATCGAATTTGGGCTTACAGACCGGGTACATGCTTCTTCTTCCTCACCTTTTTTGAGCGAGGTGTGTGCTCCTTGTGCTAGTTCGTGTGTTTCTAATTTTTCGATACTCATAGCAAGTTTTTTTAGTGTTGAGAGGCCGTCGATTCGACGGCGAGCTTCTTTGATCAAAAGTGGCTCCCACTGAGTCATACCTTCCGGGGAACCAGACGTCATTTGATCTAATATTGAAGGTAGCGGCTTGAACAGATGCACTGAAACTAGGAAAGACAGAAAACATAAATTTAAATTTTTCGGCTTTGGTAGGTAGTACAATGTCGCAATAGTAGCAATAGAAGAGCTTCAACTGCCTTACGGCAAAAGAGATGGTGGAGATAGACCAAAAATTCGCGATTATGGAAAAGTTTACATTATTCGTAATTACTTATGCAATACTTCATAACTTCTCGTTCGTGAATTAGTAATTTCTCAGACTTCTTTTTTTCTTTAAAAACATTCAGAGCCTAACATACTTTCAAGCTATTCATTCTAATCGTAGTAATCGCTTTTAAGCAATGATTTAAGATTGCGACAGTAGAAATAACAACTTTGTGGAAAAATTTATTTACCTTTGAGTTGATCCAGAGCTCTATTTCCCAGCAATAAGTTGCCCAGTGCTTGATAGCCTTCGGGTCCGCAACTTAATTTCGTAAAACTGACATTTTTGAGGCCAGTCAGATTAACCATACTGCCGCAGAGCGTCTGCAACTGGACATTATTCAAATCGACCGCCAGGGCCACACTCGACAAGTCCGGTATTCGAAATTGCAAAAAAGTATTCGCGATTGCTTCGGACAAGGCTTGTGAATATGTATCTCCTGACAACTCGATGGAGAAATGCTTTAAACCTTGTTTACGCAAGACTTGTGCCGTGCAATTAGCCATGGTTGCGATTTCCGTGTCCTCCAGTTGCAATCCCAATGATGATGTTACCGTAAGTGTCGTGACGGAATGGTTCTGAAGAAACGCAGTCACGAATGCGTCCAGGGCTAGTGATTCTAATGGCGGCTGCGACACCCATTGTAATTTCACAGACTGAATCTTACAGTCTGCCAATGCTAAAATCCCAGCCCAGGCTTCCAGTTCAAGCTGATTCGTCAGTACTGAGACGAAGTCCTCGCTCAGCACACTAGATAGTGCTTTCACGTTAGCAGCACTGGATCCGCACTCCTCCAACAGCTCATACAAGATATATTCTCTCAAATTCAGTTCCGGTAAGCGTATGATGACCATGTGGGCCTGCTCGCCCAATAATCCCACCAGGAACTTCAAAACCAAACGCAAAGTTTCATCTCTCACCGACAGCAATGTCAAGAATTCCTGTCGAAAGCGCTCGCTATTTTTGGAAAATATGAGCGAATGTAGGTATTTAGCGGCTAAGAATTCTAGAAACGTTTTGTGCATTAGCTGATAGCACTCTTCCTTCTGTATCCGGGTGCTGGACTGCAGAGTGCAGCTTTGAACCAGGAGGCCTAGGCTTAGTAGGGTCTCAGTAGAACCGTGTAAGGCTCGGTAGAGCTCGTCGGAGGTAAATGTAAAGATGTCACGTGCCAAACTTTGGAGACAGAGTTCTCCAAAATCATTAAGTGCCTTTTCGCTCTCCTTATAGTTGTTGCCATTGCTGACAAGATTGGCCCGGCGGACGAGGCAATTAACCAACTGGCGGTATACGTCAGTCACCTTGGTGAGGAGCGTATCGCCATTGTCGTCAAACAGGACGCAGAGGAGTAGACAAGTCAACGGACAGGAAGCCAAATGACGGCAAGTCGAACGCGGGCCAAAGACGAATGTTACCAGCCGAGTCGCGCACTCTGGTTTCTCGTGCATCTCGAAGTATTTCCGGACAAATTGTTCCGTTTGTTGCTGGCTAAAACCGCGAACGGCGATGCGGCGGGAACAGACGCTCAGTACGCTGTTATCGCTCGAAACCGGACGGGAAGTCACAATGACGTTGGCCTGGAAATACACAGAATCATGTATATATTATAATATTCGGACTTCTCAGAAAACTTTGAATTCTAAGGATGGTAAATCTATTGTTAGTCTGCGAAGTGTTCCGGATATGCAGGTTCACACGGGAAAACCCCGTAAACCAAATAAAGAATAATGAAAAATGAGGTTGGCTTGAAAGAACTAATTTTCCTTCCACAAAGTCGTAGAGACAGGTTGGAAAACAGGAGAGACATGCTGTAGGGAATATGAACGAAATAGGCGTTTTCTTAATGTGCATATCTGTTTATGATGTTGGCTGGTTTAAACTTATTAAATGACCTGGCACAATGTAAGCTTTTGTCCGAGACAGAACTTTTGGGTGGCATGGAAAGAAGAATTACAAACATATAAGCTGCTCACAATGCACGGTTCTTAGTATAACAATGTAGATGCTGGTGACTTTCAATCTGTAACTTCTCGGTCTTTTCGGGATCCGACAAGATAGGTCAGATAACAACTTTCACAAGTTATAGGAAAATCGATTTTAAAGAATGTATTACGTGCAAACTTTATATATGCCTAACTCTTATTTCTTTTAGTGAGTTTTGCTGTAAATAGTTACATTCTTCCAAAGTGGCGTCATAGTTTACGCGTAAAAATTATAAACTCTAAAATGTATATAATTAATCAAAGGCTGTTGGTTACCTTATCAAACAAATTTCCTTTCAGCAGTGCGTCGATAGGACCTTGCTTGTCGCGAGGTAGCTCATCTAATCCGTCCAAGATGAAAAGAATATTTTCCTGGTTATCACGCATGTAGTTCCATAAGGATGTTTGTTCTTGTTCACGCTCTTGTGGGTATAACGCCTTAAAGATGTACTCTTGCAAGTCACCCTAGTTTTCAAAGTGTCAGAATTACCATGCATATGTTGCTTTGTTGACAAACTTACCTGGAAATCCCGTAGCTGGATAAGAAAAACCAGGGTAAAACGATGCACATACGGCCTTCCTGACGCCCAGTCAGTCGCGATCCTCAACGTTAAGGTCGATTTGCCATAACCTGGGTATCCTTCTATGAGAGTTCTACTGGACCGCCCTGAATGTAATCCTTCATCCTATTCATATCACTGTTTTTCAGACGAGCTTAGTTTAAAGTAAGATGATTTCGTACATTTTTGCCATTTAAGACTTGCTCCATGTTGATCTGTTGTTCATCTGCGTGGCCGCCGCGTCGATTTCCCGTCACCAGTTGTAAAGTAGTATAAAACTCGTCAAGATGTAACCGAAAATCGGCGCACCATGGCAGTGGGTGGATTTTCGACATACGGTGCAGATAACGCTTCTGTAAGAATTGCTGAACTTCGGTAACGATTCTGACTTGGGAATCGCTGACTACGTTCGACGGCTGAGGAGCTATCGGAGCCTTAACAGTTGAAAAAATAATAAAGAGCACGCAAATTATTAAAAATCACACCTTTGATTAGATAAGAAGTCAAAAGCCTTTAGTAGGAATTCAGGGAGGGAAAAGAAAGAAGATTCGGACATACATGGCCACATGGAGGGTAATGGCGGACTTTGATATGTTTTATGATGACGGATTCCGCTCGTTCGATATTGTAACAAAGATTCTCGTTCTTGATAGTTCCAAAGTGTATTTTGTTATCGTCGCCCTTCACGGATACATCCCGCACAGCTAAGTTGTTGTCCTTTACCCCTGAAGAACAACTCGAACACCCAGATGCTGAGCCGGATCTTTCACTGCGATACGAAGGAACTGTGCCGAGTCGCACGTTGTTATAACTGTGATTGGCGGATACAGATGGACCGATATGGACTGTTGATCCGCTGTCAACAGACACATTTTGGGTGGAAATGTCCGTTGTATATGAAACGCTCTTGTATAATTCGTCACTAAACTCGTCGAGTTCTTCTTCGCTATCATCATCAGCGCTCTCATTATTGTATTCCGTCTCAGTTTTGACGGGAGGGTTTATGGTACTGTTCGGAAAAACCCAAGGACAGGAGTTGTTCTTGACTTTGCTGTTAGGTGGTGGCTCTGAAATGAGTTCCAGGTCAGAAACCACACCACAAATGCAGATATTATTCGGTTTGATGGTCGACATATTTCCGGTGCCACACAATAGCTCACTATCGTCAAACCGTATGGTCTATTTAGAGCGAATTTCTTGTTGTTTGATACAACCCATGTACATTTTTAACATACTTTTCTAGTGGGGAAAACACAAAGACACATGACGACAAAGAAACTTCATGAACGTACACTTCCGGCGTCTCGGGCGGTTCTATGACGTTCTGCCTTCTTGCTTGTAGCTTACAGCAACGCGGCGACCGAAGAAACGGTGAAGGCCATACAGATGCTAACAAACTGGTTCTCTTCTATAAAAGTCTCCGCCTCTTGTGCCGGCCCCGCTGTACATCTTGGATAAGGGGTCGGACACTGACGGGGAATTTTTCATCGCGAGTCAAAAGAAGCTGTGAAAATTAAGACTATGCCATGCTGAAGGTGAATAAAGTCAGAATGGGATGGCCAGCGGTAGTAGTTTTCTCTTTTGGTTTATTTTGTGCTGTTCTTAGAAAATATATTTGCTCGGAACCCCAACTAAGTGTTGACTTATCGTACACTTACTATATCCAGTGGTGCCTCGCATAACGGACGTTCTGCATTACGAACGCGCGCGCGTGCCGGAAAATGTTCCGCATAACGAGCGTGGTCCCGCATTACGAACCGCACGCGTGCTCTGTTGTGTTTTTTACATTTTAAATTTGGTAACATTGTTTTTTAATGTTGTCAAAATGGCACCTAAGAAGACAGTAGGAAGAGTAGAAAAGCACTTACTATTGAAGTGAAGCAAGAAATCATAGATAAAAAAGACTCAGGAGCTAGGGTTGTGGATCTTGCAGCTGAATATAGAGTGCGATCAAGTCAACCATGGGAACAATTTTAGCCAATCTTTCTCTATTGAATCAATCAATCTTTCTCTAGTGAATCAATTCTCTATTGAATCAATCTTTTCAAGATTGCGAACTAAAATGCGAACCAAACGCAAAATGCGAAACGATTGTGTTTTCAAGTGCTATCAACTCACCGATTTTGTACAGGTTTGTCTCGCCTGGCCCGGGCCAGGCTCGCTTCTAAACCACGCCTATTTGTTGCTTCTGGCATTATTATTATTATTATTATTATTACTATTATTACTTTTATTTCCTGACTTTTATTACGTGGTAAAACCAGAACTCAAGAAGAGATAAAAAATTTTACCCAAGCACCTTTCGAAGAATGCGTTAAGTTCCCATAAGTGCTATTTTGTGCATTTATCCGGCTGACGGGTGACCCGGGAGCATATTCAGGGTTTGATCAAAATGTTTCTTTATTGTACCCAAAGCTCCGATTACCACTGGCACAGTCTTCGTCTTGCAATTCCACATTCTGCTGACCTCGATTTCCTAGTCTTTATACTTGGATGTCTTTTCTGTATGTTTCAAGATGATGTTCGAGTCAATTATAGCAGGCAGGTTTTCCTCTCTTATCGTCCAGCACTGTCTGGGCGGTTTGCTGTGACTGTTCTGTCAGTGATTATTGGGACATGCCATACAATAGTGACTTCATTGATGTTCTCAACTTTCTGTGTCTGGTGTTTGTAGTTATAACCCACTAATTGCGCGATAATAAGATATGTATTAAAAACAGGGCGCTCAATCAAAGCCGTTGGGTAGGATTCACGCCAGTAAGGAATCTTAATCCTCAAACTTGCGAAAAAATCCGTGAACTCGTCCATATTAATCGTTACCTCCCCCCCTTTCCAGTCGGCCAACTTTATCCCCGTGCCTTTTGCCATCCTTTTGGAGAAGAAAAAGAGAACCGCAACTTTTTTGTCTGCTAAACTGAGGATGCGTGGAGACAGCTATTATTTCATCTTCTGTGGGAGCCGCCAGGAGAACCAGAAGAAAAGGTATGACAGGAGTTCCAAGTGTTGTGGTCGGTTAGGTCTTTAGCTGCAACAGTTGGTCTTTTAACTTCCTGTGGGACAGAAAAGTCTTCGCTGTGCCATACAATAGGTCTTAAATGGCAAATACAGCGAAAACTTTTCTGGGGTCAGGGGTCAAACGGGTGCTGGAAGACTCGACTGAAGAACGCGAAGACGCCGCCAGGCAGGAGGGAAAAGTTTCGTCTGTGGACATTTCTGGCTGAGCACATTCTTTTCTATTGAATTCAAGTATTGGTAACATTGTTAGTATTGGTGGAACCCCTATAACAAACTCACCTACATCAGTTTTAAATCCCCCTACATCCCACGTTCCCAAGAACGGAAGACACAAGGACTCGGATTTGACTGCTCCCTTCTCCCCCGAGGAAATTCGAGAAATCGTACCGAGTCTAAAACCCTTTAAAGCCCCAGGCGTGGACTCCATTCAAGCCAACGTCCTAAAAGAACTCTGGAGTACAATTGGCAAGACAGTGTTACAAATTTACAACGCATCCTTTACCCTGGGACATTATCCTCAATCATGGAAAGCAGCAAAGGTCCTACCACTACCTAAGCCGAACAAAACGGACTACTCATCCATAAAAAATTTTCGTCCCATAACGCTTCTTCCGATTCTGGGGAAAATACTGGAAAAAGCCATTTCCAAACGACTGAAAATATTCCTGGAAACCGGAAACATACTCTCCGACGCTCAGTGGGGCTTTAGACCCAACCGATCCACTACCGACGCTCAGATCCAACTAAGCAACGCAATCTTGACAAGTTTCAACAAAGGAAAAATTCACACAGCCCTGTTATTGGACATAAAAGGTGCTTTGACAATGTATGCCACACTAAGTTAATTAAAGAACTCTATAAAATCCAAGCCCCACAAAAATTAATACTTTGGACCAAAAGCTTCCTTAAAAATCGTACGGCATATATTCAATGCAAAACGGAGTCCAGTCCAATTCTCACGGTAACGAAAGGTGTACCACAAGGTTCCCCTCTCTCCCCAACTCTCTTCTTAATTTATGTTAACAAATCCTTAAGTGGCATCCAAAGGAAGAAAATTCGTACGCAGGCCTTTGCCGATGATCTCCTTATCCACGTGTCAGGTCGCTCCAGTGCGAACAATGTCAAGCTGATCTCAAACAATATCACTGCTTTGGAAAAATGGGGAAAACAACTTCATCTAGAGTTTTCAAGAGAAAAAACAGAACTCATACATTTCTCAAGAAAACGGACCCCAGAAAGATGTCCCTTGACTTGGGACCAAATCCAAATCATTCCCAAAGAAACGGTTAAATATTTGGGCCTAATTTACGACACTAAATTAAATTGGCAACATCACACCAGCTACCTCGCTTCGGAGTGCCATTTTAACCTACAACAAATACGCAAAATAAGCAACATCTCGAGAAGCGCATCATGTATGCAATTAAAAACTCTTTTCCAATCCACGGTAATATCAAAACTACGATTTGGCTTCCCAGCCTGGAGCAACATTTCTCCAAGCAATCTTAAACCATTGAATCAAATATACAGGAAAGGACTCTTAACAATTACAGGAGCATTAAACTCCACCCCCACGACAGCCTTGGAAATCGAAACTGGCCTCCCCCCGCTAAGTCTTCTACTAGAAAAATCGCTTCTAAGAAATTTCGCGAGCAAGAACTGGGATAAATGGCCAACCACTTCAGCAGTTCCAAAAAGGAAGAGATACACTACATGTTACGAACGGGCAAGAAGCAACTTGGAGACAATTTGGCTCAATCCCCCACTAAACGAAAAAGACGCATACCAAAAAATCGACACACATACCATAGAGCAGTGGGCACATCTCTGGATGTTAGCAAAAAACTGCCTTCAAGAACTCGGAGCTGGACCACTACACAAACCTATTATAACGTTGAAGCTACCGAAGCCTGTAATATCAACAATAATCCAACTACGCACAGGCCACTACCCTACCAAATCCTACTTACGAAGAGTCCAGAAAACTGACAACGATTGTTGTTCTTGCCAAGACCAGACCCGACAGGACATTACCCACTTACTCTACCACTGCCGACGACTTAACAGACTTAGGGCCACTCTTTTACGACAATTAAGTAGCCACAAACTACATTTTAACACAGAGACACTTTTAACCAATCAAAAAATTTTCCCAGATGTTTGTGAGTTTTTCAAGGAAGCTAAAAACATGATTTAGGAGTGTTGTAAACTCCCCGGTTAATCTACCCTCCCTTCACTTATGTTTATAACATTTGCTTAAAAGAGCGATGTAATAAAAGACATTTAATAAAGATAACCAACAATAGGCGGAAGCCTACGTTGGTATTAAAAATAAAAAAATAAAAAAAAAAAAACATTGTTAGTAACTAACTTCCATTCCGTTTACAGGCTTTCACTCCTTTTGGGTCCCTTAGCGCTCCGGCTGGGATTTTGCCGTGTTTTCAAGATTGTTGCTGTTTCTTTTCTTTTTTTTTTTTTTGGGGGGGGGGGGGGGGGGGGGGGGGATCCACGTGTTCGCTCAGTCGAGGTAAGAACTTGTTAGAATTTTTTCCAAAGTAGCTTTCTGGTTTCTTTCCCTAATCGAAGAGTCCATTTTATGTTTGAACATGTTGGTTAACATAGCCATAGAAGATAGATTCACACCGCATTTTTCACGAGGGCACCCGCTCATCGCACGTAATTCTAAAAAACGAGCGGCTGGCGCTAGCGCTCGTTTTAAAACGCACATAGAAAAACGAACTTTCAATATAAAACGCAAATTTCTAAAAAATCGTGTTATTCACAGTCGTATCCTCCATGCTGCATTCAAAAACGACGTCGTTGGGGAAAATAAAGAAGATCACGGATCTGTAAAAATCAAATAGTCTTTCTTACCGACTGGTCTCTAAAATGACGGGGGACATGTAGTTTGAAGTTCAACCGGTATATGGCGCCACAGTAGACAAGCGCTGCGTTCACCGCTCTGCGCTCGCCAAAAATAGAAAACGAAAAAAAGCGCTCTTCACTCGTGGATTTTGGAGCGCTCTCGAGCAGCTATGTAATTACCTAGGATGGAAATATTGAAGAGAAAGAAATTAATCCAAAGAAAATATACTCCATAAAATGTTTAAATAAACCTTCAATACAGATCGCATTTGAAAGTAACACGGTTAAAGACTCCCTTTTGCAATACGTATCCAGAAGTGAAAAGATAAGTTATAATCCACAAACATTAAGAAGCACACTGACTTTAAAAAAAAAAAGAAAAGTTTTGCAGCTCAAAGTAGAAACTAACCTATAAGTAGGCTAGTACACTAAAAAATTAACATTCGAGAGAACGACTAAACATTCTTTATATTTCGCCTATAAAATATGCGAGCAGAGTAATTGATCCCAATCGACGCATGTCTGAAACACTTCTTGTTGTAACCAGATCTCATAATGCCGCTTAAATTCGTCCGTCAATTCAACCGGGCGACTCAATACGCTAATCAACCAATTATCGACAGGCTCATAATCGGCATCCTTCAAGAAAATCAAACAATTATTATCTGGAAAATTCTCTACAAAATTTGGATGTCCGTACATTTGTTTTATCGTATCTACGATTATTAAACCTGTCCACTGCCGTCCGTAAAGCACATTCTTCAGCTTGGAAATCCCACGGTCTGGCATCCAAATCTAATAAATTAAAAATGTGTAAAATTGCAAGAAAATTGTTGTTTATTTCTGCTTCCGAACTTTATTACCATTTCCAAAAGCCCAATCATCGTTCAAACGATGTCGAACTTTTTGATAAATAGCGCTCATTGTCTTCATATTCGATTTCCTCCACTGTCGCCCCAAATACTTGGTTTGCATTTTCAAAAGCTTTAGGACATACAACTGAAGTAAAGCGTGCTTGACCTTTAAAGTCCGTTTCAGAATGGGCGCCGACTTGAAAACAACAAGCATCTAGTATAATGTCCCACGATGAAATCCCCAATGCAAGAAAAACTACTTAGTAACTACCATAACACGCGAGTGCTTCCATTTAGTGATTTTGTTAAGAATCCTCAAGAGATTTGTGCAAGAAAAGAGATTCCGCCAACAATAGGGCTGATTGGACCCAATTTCCAACGATTCGTTAGTCAATTCTGGCTGGTCCCCAATAACACAGGACGGAAAATCCAAAATTGCAATACTAAGCAATAAGAAAGAAATCAGGAACCTATATGGCTTTAGACTATTGTAAAATGTACTTGTTTTTTGCTCCTACATACGCCATAATATTCTGATTGAAAAACTTGAGTACCAAAGGAATACAATTGGCGAATACCAGGTGCTGAGATACGAACTCAAACTGGTAGACATGATTCAGCTTAAAGTGCTTCAACAACAACAAAAGCACGGCTGCCAATGCTTTCACCAAAAGCTCTTTATGGCGGTTAACATCTATACCCAATCTCATACTTTGCAGCACAGTCATTCTAAAAGCCACAATTATTTTCTCTCTCAAGTTAACCGCCAAAATGAAAGGAAAAAAAATTACGGCATTTCTTCTGGGAGTACATCAGCCATAATGTTAATCGAATCAGTTTTGGCTTTGGATGTGGGAACGGCTGCCAGCAAAATTTTCAACAACGAAATCATATACTGGGGTAAACTGGCCAACATTGCCTGTAAAAAGATGTCCAATAAACTAGAACCGGTACAAAATCCATTGTCCAACAATACCTCTCCCCCCCAAAAAATAAATAATAAGTAAACAAAAAAGTACGTTTACTCGATAAAGGATTTCGGTAGGGGTCTCAGGTACTTCTTCGCTGGCTTTAGAGAATGGACACTGGATCATTTCATCTTCCTTATCTATCTGCACCTCTGTCAGCGATACGTACATGTGCTAAAACATGCCCATCATCAATTAGTTCTCCAACGAATTCAAGAATCACAATTCTATAGCAAACATCAACATACTTTCTTAAGGACATTAAATCCTTCATGGATAGGTTGAGGCAGTCCAGCTAACGAAACTCTATCATTCGGTAATGGAAATCCCACAAATTTCATCCGCTCGGTGTCTAAGAACTGGTCAATATCCTTTTGCCGTACCTTTGGCGTCCAGGGCAGTGCTTTAACGGGTAAAAGGAAATATAAAAGTCAAAAGTTTGTCGAGTATACGAACAAAAGTACCTTTTCTAGGAGCTGGCGTGGAAGGTCTAGGACTAGGTGGTTGGGGAATTTCCCCAGTAGCTTCCATAGCTCTCCGTTCTTCCAATTCTCTTAATTCATCGTCAGGTCCTTCTTGGTTTTCTAACATTTCCAATGCCATGGGATCATCTAACGAGCTTTGCTTCACCAAACCCTGCTTCGAAAGTTACATTTTATTTGCTATATTCCGTTAAAATCGTCCTTTTCCCCGTAAAAAAGAAGGAAAGTTACTCGGCGTAGGGGTCTATGTCCACCAGCCATGCTACCAGGTGGTCGTTGGTTCTGCGACTCCAATAAATCTGCAGCAGAGGCAGGGGGAGAGGCAGCTCTCATGGTGCGTGTAATTTCCAACGTATCTTCAAAATCCACACTGAGACCAGCTTGGCTGCGGTACTCGACTATTGATTTTCATCATAAAAAAAATAAATATGAAAATTCCTTTTAAAGCTAAAACGTGTCACTTTTGAGTCGCTTGAGTTCCTGGATCCCTCCGAGAGAAACCAGGAGGACTTTCCATAACAACAGCAGGACTTTTTTCATCGGGAAATGGGGACAGGAGCCGCCGCAAAATCGTGTTACCATGCCCAGTAATTTAACTGCCAAAAGCTCGTCCCCAATCGGATTAGCTACCCAGAATAAGACCATTTTTAAAAATAAATACTTGAAAGGAAAAGAAAAAAGAATCATTTACTTAATTCCATTCGAAACTCAGCTCGCAGCTTCTTATCGTCGTCCATGTCATCATCACGGGGACAGCGCATCATTTCAATGATGCTATATAAGACCGAAAGGATTATACGCAAGTCAGTGCTGTCAGCCAGGCTTACAGCCAACTTTCGCATGGCAGTAGATGCAGCTCCATTATTCCTAGACCAGGAACAAGACAAGATCGTAAGAAAACGATACGGGAGAGCGAAACGGCGTAAACCCTACTCAATTTCCATGTTCAGCAGCTCTACGAAGGAGGTAAAGAGCCCGGCTTGGTAAACGATCATTACATTTCTCATACTCCACTGTTGCTGTTCTGTGTCGCTCTGAACTTCGGCCCAACATCCCTAACAAGGCCAGTCACAAAAGCAATTATATGGATAGGAATTAGTACCTGCACGATGTACAGCACAGCTCTGGCAGCCTTCATTCTGGACGTCTTGTTAGACAGCTCCAAATGATCTGCTAGCTTGATAGCCACTTGTTTATACTGAGAATCTGTAAGAGCTTGCCAGCGTGGAATCAAACCGTATTCTTCCATCAACTCTTCAAATGCCTAGACAAAGTATGTTAGCCAAAACATGACAAAACAACAAAGACATGCAACATACTTTCAAGTTCTCAAAGAATTCTGGACCTTCTGTGTAGCTGTAGAGTTCAGCTATCTCATTGGCTTGCTTATCAGCATCATCGTAGATAAATTCCAAGTCAGGGCAATCCGAATTAGACTAAAAAAACAAAATTTATGTTTGGCAATTTTGACTAAAAGAGTGCAAAGATTTACCTCAGAATCCTGTCTTTGCCTTCTTAGAATTTCACGAAGCTTCGGCGGCCCCCTGCGAGCCCCTCCCATGTCATCCATGGCACTAAAATACAAATCCACTAAGAAAACGCAACTAAACACGAATTATAGTTGTTATTAAATCAACTCTTCATGAACGAACAAATCAAAACACCACCAAACCGGACAAGCCTTTCTGTTATCGATTTCTAGTCTGTAAATCGAATCGAATAAACAAGCGCGCTTTTCAAAGCAACCTATACTGTTTCCTACTGCAAGTGGCGTCTTTTGCGTAATAAAACCCTAACATCCTTCCCCTGACACCATTCTCTCTCGCAAAATGCCTCAAAATGGTGTAAGTTATGTCGTACGACTGTTCACGGTACTTTGAGCATGAGAGGAGGGTGTCTAGGGAACCTATCTTCCGCCTATGAAAATAGCCTTGGAAATTGGCAGTCACTTCGCTGACGTTGGACAGGCGCCGGCCTATCTTTATCTCATTCTGTAAGAAAAAATTTGGGTCAGTATTATGGACTTTTAACGATAATTTATTACCGCTTAGATCGGAACGCTTTTTCTCCTAAAATTTATGCACCTTCATTCCGCACCTTACAAAGCCACTCCAAAAACAATCTAGAACGTAGTCTCTTTCTCAAGTCTGGTTTTCAGTAAAATTAAACAGCGCTTTTCGTCGAGTCTGAACTGTCATGTATGCATTTTTCGTTCATTATTCACGCGACGCCCCGGATTTTTACTACACACTTGGTCAAAAAACAAGACAGGCATTCCGTGAACAGTTTCTCACTAAAAAAAAACAGAAGACAAGAGTAAATTAACTACACCATTGCTCAGGGAGGAGGGAGGAGCCTAGAACTAAAGTACATAAGAGGCACATGACACCAACAATTATCATAAAGTTGATCAATGCTGCTAAACCTGACATCCTAAAATTCTTCGATTCCTAAAACAGCAGTGAATTCTTTTTTTTGTTACCCAATTTTCGATCAATGCAGAAATACGATGGTCATGGCATGGAAGGGGAGGGTAGATTGAATTCAAAAACCGATCACAAAAAAAAAAAAATCATACCAACAGCCCGCCGTCCACTGATGTAAAAAAAGCCATACTAGGAACATGAAAATGGGTCAGGTGATGCGAATAAAAAAAAAATCAAATAGCTGAGGACCTGAAGTGGTGTTTATACGCTCTAAAATGAAGTACAAAAAGCGAAAATTTTAGAATTTCACAATCCACCTAGTCGACTAATTAAAACCAGTTGCTTCTTTTTGCAGTTTGGAAAATAAAAAAATAAAAAAAAAAAATTCAAGTCACAGAAAACCCCGTACCAATATGAACGGGAAGCAATTTTGTTTTTAAAAAGACTACAAAAAAAGAAAATCTAAATAATAATAATATGAATGAATCTAGAGCAGTAAAAGACTACAATACTGTCCCTAAAACACGGCATGATCTCTTCCCATTCACACACACGCAAAATTCGTCACGGTGACCATTATTACAGTTTCTGGTTAACCACCCTGGATTTGATATCAAGAAATCCATATGCACTACTTTATAAGACTACACGATTCCTAAAAATTCAAAGAAATGTAGCAAGGATTACAATTCAGTCCTAACCAACATTTTTCTTGACAATGAAGCTTGCAAACTTTCCGCATACCCCGCAATGAAATGCCAAATTTGTTTTTTTGCAAAGAAAAAAAATTTCAATCGCGTGAATATTTCGGTTGAAAAGCTTAAAAAGGGCAGCTTTTTGGCCAACCCCACAAAATATCCTGCCTCTCGATTTTTATTTATTTATTATTATTATTTTTTTCTTTGTCGCCCATTCCTATGACGAGATTGCTGAAACTACGAGATCAACTATGAGCGTTCCGGATGCAGCCATTTGAGTTTATGTCTCAACACTTTCGTAAAATACCACCAAATGTGAGGAAAACTTCCATAGAGAGTATGGGAAAGGAGTTTGGAGAGCGAGAGAGAGAGAGAGTCCAATGAGTTTTTTTTTCCAATCAAGTTTTTTAAAAAAGCCAGGAAGGTGGGGCTTGTCTCGCTGTCCACTTGCAATTCCTCGACTTCATTCCCAATTTTTCTCAAGAGGTGTACAGGTATTAAAAAAAAATGCAAGGAGATCAATCAAGATCAGCAACTCCGCTTCCTTTTGTCCGTTTCTCTCCGCTATGTGAATATCAATATCCTCGTTCCCTCCCCAAAATCGTAGACTTGGAAATGAACCAAGTTTATCTCCTCTCCTTTTCGTTTTTAAGGTTTTAAAATTCTCCCCAAGAGTAGAATTTTCTGATAAAACGGATGGGCGTTAGGATTGGACGCCGTTTAACTGTGGTAATCTCGTCGACGTTCTCCTTGTCGATCCATTGCTCGAACAGGCTAACGCTCCTGCGCTGTTGCTAATCTTGACTGCTGCTTCCACGGCCGCTTGTCTCCTGGTCCGCATGAACACGCGGGTGCCCACGGGCCGCCACGATGCGACCGAGTTGCCATCTGCAGCACCGTTGGTCCCATTCACCAAGCCGCTGTTGGACGACCCATTACTGGACGTTTCGCTCAATATAATTACATCGTTGCTTGTGTTGGCGTTGGCGTTGCTCGTCTGACCACTGCCACGACCGCCGCCACCTGAAGCGCCATTACTCAGGCCGGTTCCCGTACCGGTCGACGCTGAAGTAGAAACTATACTTCCCGTACTGGATGTACGCCAACCACTCGCTACAGGGTTCCTAGACGGGCTCTCCGCCAAGGCCCGCTCTGCAAAAGTCACGAAAAACAAAAAGAAACAAAATTAGCACAGTTCATAAACCTTCAATGAAAATAAATCTTCCTCTATCACATTCCTGGAGAAAAACCAAACATAAATGATCTACTACGCTCCTACTTTTGTACGCTAGTGTCTCAAAAATAAACACAAGGAATTTTTTTAAAATTGGAATCGATACTGTTGCTTTTAGATATTTATAGCTAAAAAACTTGCCGTGACATCAACCTACAATATTTCCTGGTTACAATCGGAATCAGAACGTGCTTTTGGCTATCGATAGCTAAAAACCTTTGGCTTACATTAATCCCTACATTTCTTTGTGGATTCATTCTACTGTTGAGGAGACGCTCTAAAATTGGCTTATCCGCTTCCCAGAAAGTAAAGTCATTCAAAAGTCAAACTTCCCTACTTAATATAATAGAAGGGGCAAAATGGGGTCTGCGGCAGCTAAGATGCGAACTTCTAAAACCTTGTTGCGATGGATTACCCTAATTCCAATGATGCATTATTGAATACAAACAACTTGCCCATAAAAAAAAACTCCGGTTATTTGCGTAAACTGCTCAACACCCTTTAAGCCTGGATTATTTTTGTCGTTCAAATGACGTCACTAATAGGCAATTAACTCGCCAAGAACAACCAAATTGGAAATTAAGCAAGACAGAACGGGATTCGTTTCAAAATAACAAAAGCGGAGTGACCAAGCGCTCTTTGTCCATCTACCTTCTGCTGTAGGCAGACGAGGAAGCCGCCTTCGTAGCCAGCCATGTCGCAAGGCTTCCTCAGGAGTCATACGAGTTTCTGGGTCCCAGTCTAAGCAACGGGAAATGAAGTTTACGAACAGGGCTTCATCTTCAGACCATTCCGTGGATGGAACGACTGCCGTCGCAGCTGCTGCAGCCGCGGAAGCGTGAGCTCCATGCCCCCTCGCTCTCAAAGCTTTTGCCAAGTCGCGGTGACCAGGCGGCCCCCTCATTTTGCCCCGCCTTGAAGACCCAGCTAACAACTCCACACTCCCGTCTGGTCGGGTGGTGGCGTTACAGTAACGAGGGTAACCTTTGGAGCTGAAAAATAATTTGGACCTTTTGGACGACTCGATAAGGCGAGCAGGTGGCATTCCTAAAAAAAGGAAAAAAAATATCATTATAGAAACAAATAATACTTCTAAAAAAACTTGGAATATTTTTTTTTTGTTACATACCTATAAGCTCAATCATGCAAGCCAATTGATCTGCTTCGTCTTCCCCAGGCAACAATGGGTACCCCAAATGCAACTCGGCCAGGATACATCCCAAGGACCACATATCGATAGGCAATCCATAACGAAGGCCTAGAATGACTTCTGGTGCGCGGTAAAAACGGGACTGAATATATGTGTAGACTCGATGATTCTCATAACAACTCGAGCCAAAATCAATCACCTAAGAAAGACAAAAAATAAAAATAATTCCAATTAATCCACAGCTCACGTAACAGTTTTTATAGAGAATGAACTACGATCTCTTGATAATTAAATATGCCCTTCCAAAGAAAGCAATCATGACTTAAACCCCGCCCCTAGCTCACCCATTCCGTGCCGTCAGCCCGCCCTACTTCTTCCCTTTGCGTGACCAGCGCCACAAGTTCCGACATACTTGCTAATCAAGCGTAGAACACCGAACGCCTACAACGATTCAATAACTGACCTATTTTCTGCCACTGACCAAAGTGGCCACTGGCTAATTACCTTGACCTTGCTTTCCCTTCCATTTAAACCAAGCAGGGAACCCTCGATTCTTCGGTCTCTCGCTATCGATTCAAACTTCAAAGAAGTAGGTCATCCGCCATATTCACCAGGTAACAGAAACTTTGTTGGATCACTAACACAGAAGCGTTAAGTTCGGTCACCCAAATCCCATAACTCCGTTACTTTCTTCATAAACAATTCCTTCACGATCTACAAATTCCCATAGAACTTCCCTAGATCCAATAAATCCATCCAAGGGAAGTTAATCATATGAAAAAAAAACTAAACTCTTTTTTTTTTTTTACGCAAAACCTCTTTTCTTTCGAAACCAATTCTTCGCTTTAAAGGTTAAAAAAAACTGGACCAGAAAGTCCCGATATTGATCGGGGACTTGAACGGCCCCAACAAGAAGCGGTCACGAACCGTTATCGTTATTGAACATTTTCCTGCGCTTGGAGGAGAATAGTCTTCATAAAAATATTTCCTACGCTTGGAAAATACTCTTCATAAAAATACGAACTTTTTTCTCCACGAAAAGTTCAATTCAAGTGCAATGCCAAGGAATAAAACCTATTTGCCTTTCTCTAGTTTGCGTTCGCGAGGTCCAGGCCAACGGCGCCTGCATGCCAAAAGAGCACCGGAACATAACAAATCCAGCCTTAAGACTTGCTTGGCAAGGTAACAGACATAAAATAAATACCATGTCCTGACGTCACTGCGGCTTTGAATTTCTTTGGACTATTATATAATTTCCTTAGATCTTATGAAGCTCTCTGGGAACCAAAAATAACTTTGCTGATAAGAATTTGTCAGTGAATAAGGAAACAAATAACCCCTTTTTTTATTAGTACTGTAATTGTAACTTGTGGTTGCAACATTCATCAAGGCTGAGATGTTCATAAAATGTTTAACGATTATTGTAAGGGTCCAACATCCATTGTATCACTGCAACATCTTCATTGCACCATCCATTGCAACATCTTCATTGTATCACTGTACGAATAGTGCCCATCAATAAGTGGGTAATGCTGTTTTTTTACTGTACATTTGGTTGGAGATTAATGTGCTTCCTAGAAGAATGATTCCTAACAATTCAGCTTCCGACTTAAATACCCAATGAAAATGACACGCGAGACAAATGAAGGGGCGTTGCGGGTGTGTAATCCATCGCCACGCATAACGATGGACGACCTCGTCTTGTCAAATTCGAAGCCACGCCCACATTACAAATCGCCACAAAACGCTTCTCAAAATACTTTACAAAAGTACAAAAACTTTATTTATTAAAGATTCAGAACCCAGCTTTGTTTCTCAAAACACAAGCTTATTGGCCTAGCAACAAATATACCTCCTAAAAAAAATCTCCCATTTCGAATAGTGCCAGTCTGGTCTCAAAAAACACAGTATTTTCTTTTAGAGGACGTGAAATTCTCCGGTTCAGCCTGGCAGCAGTGTAAACAAACTCGAAAGTTCACTATTGCCTCTTCCGGAACCTTCTTTTTTAATTTAATAATAATAATAAACTAAGTTAAAATGTGGAGATTCTAGAGCCCAATTTTGTATTTCCTTGAAGTCCAATTTGTTGCACTGTGTGCCAAAAATCTCCTCTAAAAAAGACTAAAAAAGGAGGAACAGAAAAACAATACGTTTTGTTTTCAAAGCATTTTCCGAGTTTGAACTTTCAGAAGGAAGGGCTGTTCCAAAAGAGTTCCGCGTACCGGTTTCGAATCCACAACCGAGGTAGACTGGGCCAGACACAGACAGCGGTGAGTTAAATTTAAATTCTACCTCATGGCAAAAGGCACAAGACCCCCGACGTCAGAAAACACGCATACACACATACACATGCTGCTGTCTTTTTTTGGTATGTTTTAACCCGAGCCAAAAAGGACGTCAACAGCGTCTGTTCTTAAAAGCCACTTTTAAATTCCGAATCTACTTAATTCCTAAAATTTGCTTCGAGTTTTCCAGTAAGATTCGGGATTTAAAAGTAACCGCTTAAGCTCCACCTTCAAACTTCAAGGCTTACCAACATATATAGATGTGGTTAGTACGATTTTTCAAGGAATAAGGCGTCAGTTGGGATCGTTTTTCTTTTGCTCGTTCTTACGGTTTCGCTAGTGAACAGACGTTGCAGGAATACCTGCCCAGTGCATAGAACTGGGAACTGACCGCCCTTGAACCAAAGTTGCAGCCGTTCTTTGCTTTGCGTGAGGCAATAACAGAGATAACCAATTCAGCCGGGCTTAAAATGCAAAACTGGACTTTCTTTCACAAACAATCCACAAGGGAAGCTCGCGAAAATGCATATTTCTCCCTGATAACAAATATATTCTACTTTTCAATAAAACTACAAGTTCGTTACAAGTCCAAAAAATTGCCTAAAAACTCGTAAAAGGGATTTAGTACGGGATAAATCTGCACGTGTTTTCATCCCTGACAGCAAAAACGTTGGCTGAAAACTCCCCTTTCTGCAAAAAAAGGAACCGCTTAACTTTCGCTACGGGGGCTTCAAGTGACCAAAGTGGCGCAAACAAATCCTTTCTTCCACCGATTCAAACACTTCAAATATGAAAAACGCCGTAAGAAACCACAGAATATAACATATACGTACGCAACTAAACTGAATGGAATTAACGAACAGAGAAGCAAAGAATACAATACACGACAACAGACGAAAGCCTACGTCGTTTAATTTAAAAGAAAAACATGTACGTATGCTATATTCTATGTAAGAAACCTACTTGGACAACCTGAGCAACAATGAATAAGAAACCCACCACACGGCAACGAAAAATTTTAGTAAGAAAACTTCTAGAAGTCGTAACAATGAAAATAAAACGTTCTGAAGACCTCAATAATTAAAAAAAGTAAAGGTCTAATAAAGCGTCTCTTCCGGACCCTCCAATAATGGATATCTCCTAGCTTTGCCACCACGAAAAGGAAACAAAAAGTCGACTGGACTCCGACTCGACATCCTAACGAACACTCCCCACCTTTCACGCCAAAAACCCATTCCTACCATACCATAGCCCTTTCGTACTCTAAATTATTCAACTCCATTACTACAAAGCCCTCGGCTAACAATATCCCATTCTTGGGAGCTTTTTACTTCCCTGGGATCAATCAGAAGTCACCCGTTTGCAACGGGAAAAATATCGCAAAGGGTCAAGTTTACCTGCAAGGGTCAGTTACCCTTTCTTTTCCTCATAATCCATACACGAACACCAGACACCAATCAATATACTCCATGAATGACCTATTTCCCCCAAAAAAGAAAAACATATTTTAACCAGTTCAACCTCAGTTTTGGATCATTTTCCCCATCTCACTTTCGCTTAGACTCTTGCAAGACGTCATTACTTGCTTGGAATGCCACTACGAAACCCGACGAGCAAATCCTATGGCAATCCATTTCTTATCAGGTCGAGAGCTTCCTCCTAACTTGATGCCAGAACATACCTGGCACCCAAATATCAAGGCTTGTGAGAAAAAAACTGGAAAAACTGTGAAAAAATGCAAGAGAAGTATGTAGAAAGATAGTGCCAATGATTTGTCCTTTTTGTACTTAAGCGCTAAATATAAAGTTGTTGGCTGCCGCTTCCGCGACCGAGTAACAGACTACACAATACGTCAATCTGTTTTATGCACCACAGGAACTTCGCGTACTTTTTTCTTCGTGACCAGGAAAAATTATAGCATGGAGCATGTGACCTAACACCCCCATAATCACCCTTGAATTAACTGGCTAATTAACTGCCCATCCGGGTTTCTTTCCTCTACAAAATGGAAACTTTTTATACAAGCTAAAAGAATAACCTACCCGCATAAATTACAGTCAAGTACACCATTGCTCCTCAGAAGTTAATTTACTTTTCTGCTTATTTAAAAAAGTTTTTTTTTTTTAAAATGAACGTTCTGTATAAAAAAAACACTCTACTTGTATAGTTTCCTACACGGTTAACTTTTCAGTTATTTTTATTCGACATTAATAGAGGGGCAAACTATTTCTTGGCGAATATAGAGAGAGCTTTGTCTATTAAGAATATCTAGAAAATACAATCGTAAATGTCAATTTAGGTAATTAACTGAAAATTAGGAATGACGTTCCAGTGATATTTACGAAGCCCCTAAAAAAAGCACACCGACCATATGGGGCTTTTTTAGGGTAGGGGGGTCGACACGTAATCTGTGTCCACCCCTCATTTGCATGTGTGTGCTACGCTGGGGTTGTACTCAAAACATTTTTTTTTTGTTGAACGAACCAACTCCTACGATCCTACAAGCCAAGTCTGTTCCTACTAGACCAGTGAATCGTTGGGAAAATGGGCATTCTATACAAAAAGAAAAAAATTCTAGGGAGAGAAATTTCCCCTCCATAGCCAGCTCGGTAGGGAACCAATGGCGGGTGAACAACCTTCTATGGCTACGGTGAATGTATATGGGGTTCACACAAACATGCATGGCAACTCCCTTTAGACCGAAAAACCCATACGTTACAACTGCAACAATCCCTAGAACCTCTCCACTATCGCTTTCTGTCTGGTGACTCAGGTTGTACAGCCAAGTTTTTATCAGAAACTGTCGTTAATGCTCCACTTATGCAACATGTACGTTATGGACTCGGGACAGTCAGATTCTTAACTGTCCAACTATCAAATATCCTCAATCTGGTGTTTGAAACGGACACGGATGGTTCTACTAGCAGTTCTTTCTAGGATACTTCTAAATTTGCAAAGCAATTTTTAAATAAACAAACTATTTCTCGGCTCAGGGGAATTAAAAATGTCTAATGACAAAACTAAACGAAAAAAGGTCACATTAATGCAGGAGTATTCTTTTTTTTTTAATTATATTGGCGTATAGGCATAGGCCTGTTGCCAAAGTTTATTATTAAAAACGTACATTTAAAACCGGGTAGGGAGTATTCTTTCGCGTAGCATTTTTTCAATGAAAACTGCAATAGCCGGATCTTAGGATGGTTTTTGCTTTCACATATAGGTGCGAAAAACTTTTCTTTCAGATTTTTAGCAGGAAGTCCGAAACTCACTACCAACTTCCAGAAACTTTCGCCTCCAAAATACCGTCTTTTTCTTTTTCTTAGTAATGCTGTTAATTTCTTGAATTTCATCAACAAATCCATAAATTAAGCTCTTTAGACCTGCAATATTGCTTTTTTACCTATGAAAAGCGTTTGGAGAAATGTATAGTCCTCCCATTTTTTCCAATTTAATACCAAGTATAATCCTTCATTCTCGATGTCTAAGTAATTAATCTCCAAAAGAGAGTTCACTCGATTTCTTAAGTTGTCGTCACGAGCATTTCGGAAAATTTGAATCCTAATCGTTTTCTTTCCGTAAGGCTCCCGTATACTTTAGTTTATTGACGGGTAACAGTCACAGATGGCACTGACGTTTGTTGGTGTTTTGCGAAAGCCTTGCGTAAGTAAGCAAAAAAAAAAAAAAAAAATATAGCCAATTGCCGGCAAAGTTTCTACGCTTGTTTTGCTTCTGTAAAGAACAACTTGCCACCATAGTTTGCTGTAGCAGCACAATATCCCAAATCATGTCGTCGAACTTTCGGAACAAGATTTCTCGAAAACGGTTCTCAGATTTGAAAGCAATCTAAAACAAGTTTTATTTTATTAGCAGCTAGTGCACAACCGAACACAGATTTTCAGGTAACGTATTTCTCATACTTGTAAACTTTATTTGCATACTGCTAATTTATTACTCATTCGAAAAATTGGCCTTGGTTGTGCACTATATATTAGAAAGTTCAAACCTACTGTCGACGAATTCTTTCTTGAAATGTACTGGTTTTCTCAAAAAGTTGTTCTGAAATTTCCCATGCTAACCACCT
This sequence comes from Lepidurus packardi, assembly GCA_023053545.1. NCBI lineage: Eukaryota > Metazoa > Arthropoda > Branchiopoda > Notostraca > Triopsidae > Lepidurus > Lepidurus packardi. Next base: position 6,105,602 of record JAKZAN010000005.1, on the reverse strand, counting down.
ATACCGAGCTAAGGTATATGGGAGCCTTAATGCTGTAAATTTCTTGAATTTTATTGGCAAATCCATAAAATAAGCTCTTCAGACCTGTAATATTGCTTTTTTACCAAACTTTGTAGTCCTTTACTCTCGTGCAAGTAATTAATTTTCAAGTGCAAGTTATTAATTTTCACAAGAGAATCGGTTCGGTTTCTGTATTTGTCGTCACGAGCATTTGGGGAAAATTTGAATCTTAATCGTTTTTTTCCTTTAAAGTCTATGAATATTTCCTTGACAGCTAAAGGTATTCACCAAGTTCTTCGCCGAGATGCTTCTCTATTTGAAAGCCAACTCCAATTACGGTGGGAAAAGACGCTGGTGCGACGCTGCAGCAGCAGCAGCAACACGATCGATGGGATGAGCACGCCAAAAGGAAGCACAAGAAGCGTGCAGCATATGGGATCGGATAGGATGAGAGAAGCAGGAATACGAAAAAGGAACCGAGAAGGAAAAGGAAGAGAAGACAAGAGAAAGAGAACATCAATACGAAGAACGTCAACATCGCCGTCGGCGTCGCGACGCCACCACCAAAACTCTATTCAACATCCCGAAACTTTTTCTGAACATCAAAACAGGGAACCGGAAAAAACGTTTTTAGGATAATTCCCAATAATTTGTACTTCTACACCCATTAAATTTCCCCGCTTGGCCGAACGACCTTATCTTCCTAAAATACCTTACTAAAATCATTTCATTTTATTATGATTACTTTTCACCCAAAATGAAAACCTTTAAATTCATCAGAAATACACCAGAAAAATCAAACAGAGCAAGGCAAGGAGGATACCAGACCAAGTTTCTGACCCAAATTCGACATCATGGTGTATTCTTAAAGCGTCTAATCCCCTCCCCCTAACATTAGACAACACACGCGAATTTCAAATTTCCCAGTAATGAAGCACCCACCGTTCGCCGACTTTTCGTCACTAGCTGTAACCAGCACTAAAAATGAAGTTGTCCAACTTTTGACTTAAATATCGTCTCATTAACACCCAGGTGCATTTAATAACTCGCGTAAATTGGCCCGTCAAGGTTTAACCTTCTGGGTCCAGTCAACCTCGTCTTTTCTCAAATGCTTACGTCCTCAAAAACCTCAACCTTGAATCTGAAACGACAGTTTCTCCTCAATCTAAGTAATTGCGGTAATGAAGGAGGCCAATGACAAACAGCCGCAATCTCTCCTCGTACAAAAAGTACCCAAAATAAAATATGTATAAAAAGAAGATATTTCAACCTTTTTTCTTTCTTTTTGTAATAAAAAAATGGCTATGTAATCCCACAAGAAGACCTTGTCTACCTACTATGATTACCCAAATTCGGCGCAATCATCAGGCTTGCGACCTTCATGGCAACACATGGTAGGACATTAAGAAACAATTTATAAAACTAATTCTAAAAATCACCAAAAAGGCACCAGCACGTTAAACGTTCAGCTTGCTAAACGTTCAAACGTCCAACATTCTTCCACAATGATTGACGTTCGAACTGGTTTACATCCGCAACCCGGATAAGCATAACCATAAACTCTCTGAAGTTGAATAAAAAATAAGATCCTATCTCGTCAATCTTTAAATTCGTAAAAAAACAGAAGAAAATTCCTTAAAAATAGAAGAAATACGAGAAGACGTCACAAGTCATGGTATGTATTCCACTAAACACCGATATGACTACACAACATATAAAAAGAGTGTTTCTACGTAGATACTCATTACCAGGAAATTTCCCATATGATTGTGACCTGGTTTTAAATCCCTTTAAGCTCCACCCCAAAGCTCTTTTCACCCTCCGAGGTCAACAATCTGGAAGAAAAGTCCGAGGTCAAACGTCCCAAGAAGAAACCTTTCACCCACCCCCTTCTTCTTTCAAGAAATCCCCAATCAAACCCCATTCCCCTAAGAGGCCTAAACTCCCCCCTTCCTAAAACCGGGGTTCGAAAACGTTTCAGGTTCGAACCATCTTACATTTCTCCCTGAAGCACAAATCTCTCTTTGTTGCCTTTTCGGTGAACCCCCTTTACCTTTTCTAAACCAGTTCTTTTTCAACAATGAACAAACCCGTACCCTCCTATTGGCCATAAACTTCTGTTCTCCAAGTATATTTCTTTACGAAAACTTAGGAACACAGAACACTTTTCAAAATTTGAAAAACAAATTTTTGCGGCCCCTCTAAAACTTCCCACAGCCAAGAACGAAAGACTTAGTGAACTCGGAGACATCAATTGTAGCAATGCAGACATCGTAGATAACCTTGCCTGGCCCGCAACAGTTAGCGGAACTCTGGAGGGGCATTTCCCAATGCAAATTTCCCACTGCAGTGCAATTCACTTGCCCTTTTACACACCTACTCGCTCTTTCTGTTCTTCCTAACCTCTCTTACACACTTACTGGAGTTCAGTGCCCATCACCTGCTTCTCAGAAACTCTGGACAGTCTATACACGACCTAACACTCGCTATTTTTTTGAAATTTTAAGTCTACTTTATTATAACTAGGTCGCACTACACCACTATAGTATTTTAAACTGACCCCTCTATGAACATAAAACGGTATTTCCTGCCCTTTGTCTGCAAAAGGTTGTCTAGTCTCGTTTTACTGTGGCTTCCCCCGTCTTTAAATTATTCCTTGTTAATTTTTTTTGTAAAAAAAAAAGTTTTCAAAAGTTACAACTAAAAAATAAAGCACAAAACAGATAAATTACTCCTTCGTTACATTTCTTGTTTAAAAAAAAGTTACAACTAAAAAATAAAGCACAAAAACAAATTCGTTCTTGCATAAACTCCACGAACGTTAGTTTTCCCAACCTGAACCAATGACTAATTGTGCACGGCTTTTTTGGTGACTAAGCGTGCCACAAAAGTAAAGGGTACAAAAGACAATGGAAGATTTTATTTATAAGAAAAGGTCATAAAAATTTGATGTGTGATCTAATAACTCGGGCGTCAATTTCAAAGGTTGCGTTTTCTAGCAAGAAAATTCCACAGCGAACATTCTTGGCCTATTTGAGTAGTGAAATTTCCAGTAAACAAGCGTTAGGTTCGCCTCGGAACGGACACTTGACACCAATTAGATAAGCGTTGTATTTTCTAAACAAGTAAACATAGATGTCGCAAGAGTGCGACACAAAGTTGGAATTTATGTAGGACAAATCTTTCTTCGGCTTTTTTTTCACTGTACCCATAAATTCTCGAAAAATAACTTCTCCACTAATTCAGAGTTTTACTCAATAGTATTACAATATGTATCTACATGAAATCTTGACTTATTATTGAATATTTAAATTATTGTTTCAATATTCATTACATTAGTATAAGATTGATCGAAACCAAGCAGACTAAGATTAACTAGTTTAATACAGGTTCAGGTTAAAGTTAATCAATTTCTTTCCAATACTATTGGAACTAGGCCGTAAACTCCCATGGAGAACAAGAACATGCGAGATTCATCAATCCCTTCATGCGAACGCTCGAAAATTTTTAACTGAGCTGACTCATTTTATGTTGGGAGGACTGTAACGTTGAAGAGGCGATTGTCATTACAGACACCCTTATTTTGTACAGGAAGAATAATCCAAAGCGTGGTATTAATTAACGACTAATTAAGGCTTAGGTTTGAAGTAAACCCACCGTTAGCTAGATACATTAATTCAATACGTTCTAATTTTTCTCAGTTTCTTATTGTACCGTCATACATCAAATTTCCACGCAATGAAAACACGCCAATTAAGTACTAATTACTGGAATTTCTTGTTTGAAGTACCATTTTGTTCCTTGGAAGCTCTAAATCTTGGCTTAATATATTTTACACGGTAAAAGAAATCCAGGATATTATTTGTAAAACTCCCCGTTTCTTTTTTTCCCTAATATGGAAAACAAAATATCTACCGCAGTACTCATTATGACCTGCTAATATCACTAAAAAGCCTAGGAATATAGTAGAAACATTTGGAATATATAAAGCAGGAATATGCCTTTTTCGAAAAGAAAACGAAAAACTCACCTTAATTCCACTTCTGCCTTGCTGCTTGAGAAGGACATTCTCCGGCTTCATATCACAGTGGATTATCCGATTGCGTGAAAGCGCGTCCAGACACTGGAGCAAGGAGTGAGCAAATTTGCGCACCAACTGGAGGCTGAAGCCTTGGAACTTATTTTTCTTAATGAGTTCGTACAAGTTGATAGATAGGAGTTCAAAAGTGATGCACACATGGTTCCTGAAAATAAAGCAATCATGTGAGTGGATCACATTGTACTTGTTCTCTTTATCCTGCTTCTTCAAATGTTCCAGGATCTTAATTTCCTCCTGCGCTTGCCGATGAAATCGTGGCTGATTGCGCACCATCTTCAACGCCACGTGCATATGGTTCTTGTGGTCATAGGCTTTGACCACTTGTCCAAAACTTCCCTTGCCAATCACTTTGAGCACTTCGTAGCGATACGCCACGTGGTCGTGCGCCACGTGAATGTACGAGTCTTGCTCATCATCGAAGCCAGAATTGTGAGTCGCACAGGGGCGTTTCTTGCTCATCGTCCCGACGAAATACACCGCGGGGTAGCTCAGAATCTCCTGGCACTCGTACGGCGTGAGGATGTTGCTGAAGAACTTGAGGACGTCCTCAGGACTCCGCGGTTTCGACTTGAGTTTCGCTTGACTGACCGCTGTGCCGGTACCAGTCGTGCCAGGGGCGTTTCCTCCGCCATTACTGGCCGCTGTAGAGCCGTTCGTCATGGTCACAGCGTTGGCCCCGCCCTTCCCTAACGAAGGCGGACTATCGCTGGGCATTTCCTGGACGTTAGAGCTGGCGCTGCGAACGGACGACGCGAGATTGACAAAGGCGGAGGCGTCGAGCGTCTGTACGGACGTGGAGGGTCCTATGGCAACCGGTAAACGAGATTGCCACACCATCGACTCGTCCACACCGAGCATACCCAGCCCCAGAGCCGGCCCCAAGGCGTTCGGAGGCGGAAGCTGGACTTGATTCAAGGCTTTGAGGCCGTTAAAGTCTTCAAAGTACTGCGGAGGCGTGGCCAGACGGGCCAGATGATCCAAGCCGAGGCCTAAACTCAGGTCTAGGGAGGAAAAAGGGTTCGGAACAGCCGGGTTAAAGTTGACGGCCGAGGATGCGACCGGTAAAGACAATTGGGCTGGTGGATTGTAAGGTAACGAGTATTGATGGAACGGATTGGGTTGTTCTTCGTACACGAGGCCCACTCCTACGTTATTTAGCGTGTCTGCTGTGGCAAGCCCTCCCCAACGAGTGGTCATGTAATAACCCAGCGACATCGCCCAACCCCGAACTCCCTCAAAAATGGGAGGTTTGTATCCTCGTTTTCCAACCCCCTAAAAAGGTGGAAAGGATTCTTGTTTCGCTGCTCAATACTCTCGTTCACCCAGTCCAAGATGTCGATGCACTCCAGAATAACATGGTTGGGGTCAGAGAATACAAGGCGAGGCGAGCAAAAAAATACGATTTCTTTGGATGTTTTCTTCGTAGACGTACGCGCTAATGAAAGTGACGTATACTCTCACTGCCAGTTGACAAAGTGCCACACAACTTCCTTGGCTCCGGTTACCTCCAAACAAAGCCTAAACTTGTGAGAGAAAGACACAAAAAAGACGCCATAAGTAAAAGCCATAATCATTCACAAACCACTCCAACCCACATGTCTAATTAACGCTTCCTAAGCTCGAATTCTTTCAGGCAGATTTCATTTTGTCTGACTAAGTAAGGGACGGGTTAATTTATATGTAGTGAATTTAAAAAGTTTAAGGAGGAGTTGAGAAGTAGCGAGTAAACGATTTGGGGAACCACCACGCCAAGGATTTTGACACAAAGGGACCTTGTGCTTTGGCTTTACCACACCAAGCTGCAGGCTTCTACAAGAGGAGGCTAGTTTTTCTCCCTAGGGCCGTCTCTGCTAATCTAGGTTCAGGGCTAGACTAGCCCCAGCCAAGCTTCTCGCTGACACAACACACACAAAGCAAAAGCACTAAACCAGGACGTCGATGAAGAAAAATAGAAAACGCGCTTTTGTGTGTCAATTAATTGCTTACCAAAAAGAATTTAGAAGATGGACGTACACTAATATCCAAGCCTGGGAATAGGCCTGTGACCTAAACTGCCTGCCTTCATGTGGATCTTTGTTCTTGGTAAGATCCAGGCACACCTTCACAAGCACAAAATTAACCGGAAACTGGCGGAGCCAACGTCCGCTGAACGTGAACCTGCACGTCTGCCCTCACCCTGGTTTCAATGAAAGTCCGCATCGCGGCGCTAACAATAACAAAATCCTGGACCCGTAGCGTTATCTAGCGTTCGCTAACCAAGCGAAATTTAAATCATGAAATTTTAAACACTGCGAAGACAAGTCTTACGAGTTTTAGTTATTTAAGCTTTAAATAACTACAACTCGTAAGACTTTCGTGAGAAATTTACACATTTTATTTCTTTTTTGTTCTTTAAGTTAAAGAACGAACAAGAAATAAACAAAGCAGAATCAAGTTGGTCAGTCACCACCACGAATAGTACTTTCTCAATCATGTTATACCAGCACAGACGGTAGAAAGGACTTAAAACTGTTGGAAGAAAAAATTTAATAAGAAACGACACATACAATTAAACCTAGACAACGTATAAACCTTGGCCAATTCGCTGGCTTTTAACACTCCATTTTGAAAACATTCGCAAACATCTATCGCATACTTTTTACTTTACATCACAAACTAAATATAAAAGGCACCTAATATCTCTCATGAAAATTAACTGGAAAAAAGCAGTTAGTCCGCAAATGCGCCTCCAAAAAAAATAATCTCTCATTTACAGCAACAAACTCAACCCCGAAAGAAACCATCACTTTCTTTTACAGCTTTAAAGAACTTCAAAGAACAAAATCTACGAATACAAACTTTTACACACTGGCTTTTTATGCCAAGTCAACATTTTCCTCTGTCGAAACTGGTGTTTCTTCCGCTGTTTCTTCTCTACTCTTTTTCAAACTATCTAGATATTCCTGTTGGGATGCCGCCAATACTTGTGCCAGAATACCAGCGTCTTCCCACTCACTTAAACCTGTGCAGAAATTCGACAATTAACAAACAGATAAAATATTGAACAACAAAAAGTAAATACCAAAAAGAGCAGGAGGTAATTTTCCCATGAATGATGCCGTTTCGGACAGCCGAAAATCAGGTCCCAGACCGCAATCTTGGTTCGAGGGTCCAGCTACACTCAAATTCTCAGCTTGGCTGGTACCAGGTCCGTTGTGGGACGAAAAACTAGACCCAGACGCACTCGAACCACTTGCCTGAGGTTGTGGGGAGTGCGAGTAGGATGATTTCTTCAAACCGTCAGCTTTTGGACTGTTTCGTGAAGAGGAAAACGTTCCTGGCAAAGGCGAATCAGTTAGCGGCAACGGAGAATTGTTGCCTGAGCCTGGAGCACGTGACCTGGGCGAACGGAGCTCCCCAGACGTAATTGTTGCGCTGCAGGAAGCTGTGCTTGGTCTCTATAAAAACAATAAAATTTTAAAAGAGTTTTTAAGGGTTTAGTTTTGATTTTTTTCACCTGTCTGCCTCGCCTTTCGTTTTCCCGTAGCCAATCCAAGTATGATTCCCGGGCAATTTGCTCCTCAATGGCCTCATTCGTAGCCTCCCAGTCCGTGGCTTTGAGCTTGTCTTCCAGCATGGCTTGCTCAATGTGTAGTTCTTCGCTTTGGTTGATGGCCGAATTAAGAAGCGATTTATCAGCAGCCCCAGGTACCAATCCAGGCAAACCCAAGCCCACGCCCACAGTGGCTTTATACGGATCCACTAATGAGTTGTAATGCATACACCGATGGTACGACAAGCGAATAGGCTCGTTATCATTACCCGTCCCACTGTAAAACACATTGGCTGGTTCTAAAAAGACAGATACCAATATTACAAGCAGTGGAAAACAATCTTAAAAGTAAAAAAATATCACACCTGAAGAATAGCAAAAGACTTCGACAGGTCTATTATACATTTCGCACATGGCTTGCATTTCAATGTGGTTTCCATGGACATTGTCGCGGCGTTTACGACTCACGTAGGAAGCTACATCTTCCGTCAGATACTGTGAGAAATAATCACTATTGGCAGCCTAAAAAATACCAGAAAAAGTTATTACTTTTCAAAACCTACGTAGATACAACTGAACTTACGATGTAATCCATACAGTGCTTGCGAACTACACTATGCATGTCCTGATCGCCGTAAATCTGATCCGCTACTGCCCTAAATAGACAGGCTCCGTCTTCTCCCATGGGTTTGATAACCAAACCCCGTTTGCGTAGCTTTTTCTCGAATAAGCGCTCTTTCTATAATAAAGATCCAAAATAAAAGAATTATGTAAGGATCCACAGAGCTGTTTGACAGTTAAATGGCATTTAAAAACTAACCTCGACCCATTCTTCGTCGCTTAGCCTAGATGTGGCTTTAAACCGACCTTCGCCATATTCATCTCCACTGTTGTAACCACTGCCGTCTTCTTCTCCTTCAGGAGCTGCTGGTAAGGAGGCAGAAGGACCAGGAACAGATGGAACAGGAGCGGCTGGGTTGGCGATGGGTCCTGGGCTGAAAGAGAGACTCGCAGGAGGGGAAGCTACGCTAGCAGAAGTACTAGCAACTGCAGGCGTGGGTACTGAACGTTCTCGATGCTTAGAACGCACTGAACGGTGGGGACTAGCTCTCATACGTCTTTTAGATTGGCTGGGGCCATTGTCTAAAGGGTCAAACTCGAATTCGTGGTTAGAATGAGCAGCTCTTTTATCCTCAGGAGGTCTGGTATTGCTTGTACTTTGCCAGTGTGGGGGTGAGTTCTGAGCCTAGAATGTTTACAGAATTAAGCTTTAACTATCTACTAAAGTATGCAGAATGGTAATACTTGCGTATGTTGGTTTCCTGGCAAGGGAAGTGGATGGTTATGATGTGTAGTGGAAGGGTGACTGTGACTATGATGGGTACTACTTTCAGACGCAGTTTCCACCTCATTTCGAGGCTGCGTCGTCTTCTTCTTGGGCAAAATAGTCATGGCGAAAGACTCATTTAGTTGTACACTATTGTTGGATTCCTGAGAGGTTCCAAAAACGACGAATTTTGGGCGAGAAACCCCTCAAAACATGGCGACAGCTGATATGCGAGAACGAAGTAGACAAGAAGGCCAAGCAAGTAGGCTAAATAGCCGACTTTTCAGGAGCATTTGAAGTTGCCAATGATCAAGTTGCAAAATCCTGCTCGAAAATCTTACCTAGAACCCATATACCTTTCTCTAGAAAAATCTTGCAACAATAAAGTATATCAATTTGATATTGAGGAACTTTAGAAGCTTATTTTGTTTCCTAAGATAGGGTTCAAGTCAACTACAAAGTCAACTTCGCATACCAACTTCAATTAAGGCAACTTGTCCAATTTTGAGTATTTGACTTCCTAGATAAATTAAATAAGATAAGGAAACGGGCTTATTTAGATTAAAAACTATGCAGTATTTTTTAAATAGTAAAACTTCACACATTTACACCGATGAATTCTTTATATCTTAATTTGCATCATCGGAAGAAATCATAGTCAACTATCTAGCCTGCTACTCCACTCATACCAACTTTGAAGTATACTTTGAATCGAACAGGGAATAAGGGGCGTGTACTTCAAAATATTTTGCTTCCAACGCCTTCCACATTGCCCCTTCAGACGTAGTTCGGTACAAAATCAGCTAAGTTAAGTGTGGCGTGCTCTAATAAAATTAATCAGATAGTATCTCTAAACTTTAGTTACTTTCATACCTTTAGAAATGGAGAATATAATTCTACTGGTCGCCTGTACGTCAGCCATTTTCGTGGTGATGAGCATTTGCGCTTTCATCCCTATTTGTATAGTAGCTCGCCAGCACCGCCTCCTCCATAGGAAGAAATCCTCAACCAACAAAAGTGCTCCTGTTCAACTCAGCCCCGTTTCTCGCCGAATCATTTCGTTTTGCAATTGCATGGCTGCTGGCGTTTTCATGGCTATGTGCTTCTTAGGTTTACTTCCTTACGCCAAGGAAAAGTTCACGCACGCCAAACAGGAGTTGGAATTTCAAACCGACTTCCCGGTCCCCGAATTCATCGTCATCGTCGGTTTTTTCCTCATCTTAGTTATCGAACAATCCATTCTGCAGTGCACTGCTTCGTCTCCTGAAAAGGTCATCCAAGAACAAAAAGAATCTCCCGCTTGCGCTTATTTCCACCAAGAAGAGGAATGCGATACTCTCCTAACCGAATCCTCTTCAGCACCCTGCGAAGACCTCGCGATTAAGTACGCTGTCCCTAATCAGGCCCCAAATCAATTACCTAACACAAAAAATCATTGTTCGGACCATGTTGCCGATTTAATGACCATTTCCTCCCATGGCTGGATCAAGTTTGCCATTTTATTCTTCGCCATAAGTCTCCACTCGCTTTTCGAAGGAATTGCTCTAGGCTTACAGACGGATCATATCAAGATACTCCATTTATTCTTTGCCATTATTTTCCACGAGGCATTGGTCGCCTTCTCGGTGGGTATTAACATTACACGCTACAATATTTCGCTACTACGAAGCAGTCAATATGTGATACTTTTTACTTCAACCGTTCCGGTCGGCATCATATTGGGCATCTGTATTCAACAATTACCCGGTGTGGCGGGAACCATCATCTCGGTTATACTCCAGTCTTTGGCGGCGGGAATATTTATTCATGTAATCTTCTTGGGCCTTATCCCACAAGAATTAGTAACAGTAGAAAGCACGAAAGATTCCCGGCTGATCAAAGTCCTGTTCTTGTTCTTGGGATTCCTAACGTTGGCGGTTATTAATGTTATTTTTGGGTCCCATCATTGAAGCAAAAGAAATCAGAACATTTTTGGAAATTTTCAATTTTTCATTGTTTATTTCGTTGTTGCACGTGTCACATTCCAAGCTTTTGATACTAAAGGAGCGGTTAAGGGACGCTAGTCACTGGTTTTTTTCGAAAGTAGGCTTATTAAAGCTGTGTTTTAATGTAATTTTTGGTATCCTATTGTTGCGGAATTAGCTTTTTAGCAATACATGTTACTAACAAACTTTGGTACATAAACTGTAATTGGACAATTAAGCGACAGGAAACAATTAGAAATTATTTTTAAAGTTCCTCACCAATTTCAAAAATGAAGTTTAAAAAATACAAGTAAAAAAACTACAGTTATTGTGTTATTAAGACTCTTGCAAGTTGGGAAGTTAGTGTACTGAACTGTTTTCCTCGAACATAAACGACAGATCTTCTTGCAAGGTTTCTTCCGGGAGAAAGATTCGTTCTTTCGGGGGCTTAACAACAGTGATATTGGGCTCGTATGCAAGTTTCGTCTTGTTTTGTCTCTTGATGGGCGATAAGGCTCTGGCTAAAGCTTTCGCTTTTCGTTCTTCTCTTTTTCGGGTCATCAACAGCTGTTCTTCAGCGTGGGCTCTTTTCCTTTTAAGTACTACCACACGACGAATAATGCGCTCCACGTCCGGGGGCTCGTGATCCTCAATTTCGTCCAATAAACTAAAAATAAAACGCTCTAATACGGCGAACATGTCCAGGATTTCAGTACAACGCGAAGCATTAAAATCTCCGGGAATTGTTCTAAAAATTTGTCGCACTAATGTAAAAGCAGGTTCTCCAAACTCATAAGGCGGTAGTGGATTGAACGTAGGTTTAGTTTCTGGTTCTTCTTTCGACTTTTTTGTCGTATATATTGAAGGTTTCGTCGTGAGGTCATAAGTTACGTACTGATCTTCGATGTGCGCTAGTTGTTGTATGAGCATAGCACAGGAAAAAACATCCTTTTCTTTCTTTTGCGCTTCAGAGATTAAAACTTGAGGGTTCAATAAAAGTTCCTCCAATTTGGTTGGGTCGTTGCCAGCAAGCTTTTGTAGAAAGGCACGATACTGCGCGGCACTGTCGACTGTTTCGGTCATCCGTACAATTTCCTTTTGCATTTGTTCAATCTCGCTGGAATTGTGAGCAACGCGGGCTTCCCAATCACTTTTTTCTTTATGAAGACCTTGAGCAGCCTGGACTGCGTCTAACGCTCGTTTTTCTTCCGTCAAAACAAGTGTGTCTAACGCACGGTCTTCTTCTTCCAAACCCACCAACTCTTGTTTAAGCAAACCGTGTTCTTTTTCACTTTCAGCTTCTATCTGTCGACAAGCTTTGTGAAGACCTTGGGCTACAAAGTCCAAGCGTAGAATTTCACGCTTGACATCAGCGTAATTACTTAACTCATTGCGAATTAACTTGTTCGGACTCATATTTTCAGCCGAGCTGAATGTAGTACAAAACAATATCGAACATCGATCAAACATAGTCATAGCTACAGTACGTAGCTACGTAACCGAACTGTACGTCAACATGTGGCGGAAACAGTTTTCTTCACCCCCCACGTATCTCCCCCAAAATATAATAAGCCTAAAGCCCTACAACCTAAAGCCCTACAGCCTAGCCTACAGCCTACACACCGCACAAAGATGCTTTTGTATAAAGGGATGTAAAATATTAAGGCCACGGTGCAGTAGAAACTCTCATGGCGCTACAGCATGGCAAATGTTGATTCTAAAGTTCTAATTCTCTGCGCAATACAATGAAATTATATTGTGACAATAATGTAGGGGATAGAGGTATTTTAAATAAGTTAGTCTTTTCGAACATATGTTTGCGTAAAAAATTTTTTAAGTCTTACAAGTTATGATAATTTTAAATATAATGTATCATACATCAAAATCGTACAAAGTTAGCTGAGAAAATCTTATTTCTGAGGAATTTCTTGTAATAATTTACAAATTAGTAATTGTATAAATTAATACTTGTATTGTAATTTTTATCATAAGTAAGTTATTTTACAAAATATCCAAATTCTGTTCTACATCCAATAGTTATGAAGTAACTATAAACAGAAAATAAGGATAATAGTTATCTATGCAGGTTTTAACAGCCTAGCAACAGCAAACGCGGACATCTGAGGCACGCGATCCTGCGCCATTACAATGCTCTTCGCGCTCAAATTATCAGTATTTTTTTTTTAAACTACAGACAAACAAAAACATTAAAAAGACGCCCTTTAAATAACCTTCTGTCGAAACATATGGACCTAGTATAGGGCCCAACGGAGTAAAACATTTCAAGAAAATACTGTTCCTGACCTCAATTTTTTTTATGGCTATCATAACAAGGTAAAATTGCGTAACTCTTTGTTTACGACTGCAAAACGAACGTTCCTGATCTCGTTATCCTCTAATTCAGGCTAGAAGATCAATGCCCTTAACATGGAATCGTGACTCACCTCTAACGTTATCTGAGTTATGGTGAAAAACTTGTCGGTTTTTTGCACAATGACCTGAAATAAACAACAACAAAATGAAGGAAACTTGCACAGGCTTCCCTAACGGAGATGTAACGCAGTAAATTTGATTGCTCGGCTATTATCATATCTGTTTACATTGTTGGCACAAGTACAAGTCCTTCGAAACACTTCAAACTGCGCAATTGAATGCTTTATGCGTCATAACGCCCGCGTGTACATTCTGATTAGGGAAGTAGTTACTTTGTGCTCACCGTCAAGGACCTTTTGTGGTCCGTTAAAATAAAAAAAGCTTTCCAGGGTTATCTCAAACTCGCTATCAGTGTATTAATTTCAAGAGGCAATATTTTGTACATTTTCATCATTTCAGAGATAATAAAGGAAGTCACAGCAGACTACAATGGAGAGATCCCTTTAACCGTTGGAACTTAATAAGTGATACGCTTTGAGATTGGGCATAATGGAGACAAAAAGAACTCGAATATCGTGGTTGCCTTAACCAAGACACGACGCTAACGCAAGGAACTCACGTATAAAGGGAGAGATGGTCGGTTACCTATGGAGGATGAATATAATTTTCCTGTAAAACTTTGGAATTCGGATCCCCTCCTTTTCTAAGAAAAGGAACCAGGAGGGTTGTTTACGAAGAGTGAAGGGCGAACAAGGTCTTACCTGAGGGAGAGAAAGTTTGGACTCTTAGGGCGATTAGGATTTGACCGGATTTCTTCGTTTGTGCTCAGTGTTGACCATCTTGGTCAGCAATTTGCGCGAATGGCCACTTGGATCTGGACGATTAGTATGTTTGCTGGCTTCCAACTTGCTCCTTAGCCTTCCGCTATTACCCGAAAATAGCTGCTTTTCTGTGTCAAAGTTGTAGTGTTCGTACTCATCAAAATGGGCTTCAGACATCTTGTCGTTCAGAATTCGGGGCTATATACTAATAATGGTGAAACATAATAAATGACAGTTAATAGCTGAATATTTGAATTCTTAACATTAATCTTACTAATAAAAAGAAAATACAAGCACTCGTCACTTATTACAAACGATGAATGTTTCAGTCGAAACGGCTGGCTTTGGCTCTTCCTTGCTAGGCAGGATCTGTTGAGTGTACTGCGCTTGTTGTGAAACCGGTGCTGTTATATACCCCGGGTCCTTGTTTAGCCTTAGGGCCGGTTTCTCAGGGGCTTCCACATGGCAATAATATTTACTTTCCTAAAAACTTGATTAACTTGCGCAACAGTTGCGCTCATTTCTCAGGCATTATCTCGGATTACAATACAACAAAATGTCATTCGAAAATCATAGGAATTTCTGCAACATAAGAATTTAACACTGATATATTATTTGCTCCTATAGCTATACGTAGACTACATAGATCAATAAGATGGTTGGCTTTTAGTAATGTGAGATCAGTGGTGCTGTTGTATGAAGGTCGAAAGAACAACCCCATTCCTGTACGGTTTTCCTGCCCGGGCTGGTTCTCCCACCGTTTCTACTTTTATTTGTCCTCACAACTTAGCAACCGATTCCCCCGGCTTTGCTAGTTTTCAAGGTTCAGGATCACCTTCATGCGAAACAGAAACACGATTCTCTCAACCGTGCTTTTACATTGCAAGCTGGCAGAAAGCCATACATTTTGCTTTCAGATATATAAAAATAAAACTGCCGTTGAATATACAACGACGGAAAGCACGACGAGATTGTATCAAGCGAATTACGATTTTTTTTCTACAATTCTCTTTGTCACCGTTCCCATCACGTGTAAGAGAAGTGTTACGACCATTCGCTGGTCAGATTCGAACCACGAATTCAAACTACCATTCACCGTTACTTATTTAGATATGTACTCGGTAGTTTAAAATTTGAATACAAAGTACGTGTGAATCTGAATGTTTGGTAAGTAAATGACAGTTTTCTTTCAGTATTTTTAGAAAATTAATAATAATTGCACCTAATAATCTTCTTACAGACTAAACTCTTTTCAAAATATGGAGGGCGTAGCGGATTTGGAAAGAATTGTGCAGCAACAAGAAGTTAAAATAAGAGACCAGGCGCTGGAGATGAAAAGCTTGCAAGATAACCTTGATAAAGCTGGTCTTTTTGGTACTCAGCTTCTCAATTCGAACCATGAATTGGAAAGGAAACTTAAACATATACAATCGTCACAACAGCAGAAGATAGAAGTAAATAGTGTTAATTTTTATTTTAAAAAAATTACTATTAATTTGTTTCTAATACCAAGTTACTAGAGCAAGAACGTCATTCCTTAAAGTTGCAGCTAGACTCTGCTACCCAGGTTCAAAGAAACCAAGCCTCAGATATAGAACAATTGCAGGACAAGCTTATTAACGCCCGTAAGTCCATCAGCGAAAAATCCAAGGCAGATCATCAAAATTTTATCCTACGAGTAAAATCCAAAGCTTATTGTCATACACTACTCAAATTGTAACTTTATTTCCTAGTTGAGAGAGGCTGATGAGTTGCTGGAAGAACATAGAGCCAAAGAAGAGCAATATCTAATCCAAATTCAGCATTGGGAGCGAGAGTTTGAAAGGGCTAAGTTTGCCAACAACTCCAGTCCAATCGCTTTGGATAAAAGTCAGCATGAAGAAGAAATAACCCGTCTGACTCTGTTACTAGAGGAGCATGAACGTACCAAAGAGACGCTAGAAGGCAACTTGGCCATTATCGAAGGCAAATTTCAGGACTCCCAAGCCATGGAGAAACGTTTGAGATCCCGAGTTGAAAACCTGAAGCAAAATCTGGAAGAAAAAGAACGCGAGCTCGCTACAGCGTCAAATTTGCTTGAAGTATAATGGCCAACTAGACTTTTTACTGTAATTTAATTTCCCTGTCTGCTACTAACTTTTATTTTACTTTGCTTAGGAAAAACGTATTGAAATTATGGAACTTGAAGCTCTAGCTGAGGCGAACAAAATGGCTCAGGTTGATCCTAGCAAAAGAGGCAATTCCTTATTTGGGGAGGTAGAAGATCGCAGGAAACAAGTTGAGAAGCAAATGGCCAGTTTGCGTGCACGGCATGAAAAAGCCTTGCTCCAAACCGCGGCATTAACTACGAAGAATACCAGCCTTAAAGTAATTTTCAAGGATAAATGAAAACACTTTTCATTCAAACTTTCACAGAACGAAATTGCAAACCTTATGTGCACAGCGGCCAATCGTGATAACAGCGCTTACATTCAACAATTAGAAATGCTAGTCCAATCGTTACGCTCCCAAGCTTCAGTAAAAAAAAAAAAAAAAAAAAAAAAAAAAAAAAAAAAAAAAAAAAAAAAAAAAAACTAACATTTTTCTGTTAGACGTTGGCGGAAAAATTGAGGGATTCAAATTCTTCTCAGACTATTTCACCTCGCCAAGGTGGAACCAAAGAATCACCCAGTTCTGTCATTGAAGTGCTTCTACAACAAGCACAGTAACTTAAAGGGGTTTATAAATTATTAACGCTATACAATAGTTGCTTTTTGATGTAAAATAGAACACGGGTGAAGACGGTGGAGGAAGAGCTTCACAAAGAAAGATTGTATCGCATTTCTCAAACGGACCAAGTGCTAAGTGCCATCAAAGGTAAACGCGAAGCAGAAAAACAGGTTGACAAGTATCGCGCCGAGAACTACCGACTTCAAACCAAACTCGGAGAACTGGAAAATCAACTTCCCCAGACTAGTAATGAATCTTTTTTTTTTACATTCCGCTAATAAGAAGAGCTTCTATTTTAGGAACACAAATGCTGCCCCAACCTGTAAAGGGTCATGCGAGAATCGTTGAAAAAGTTCCCTCTACTACCCCAGCGCCTGTCTGTCCTATAATGGAACACCACAAGTCTTCGAGCAATAGCCAAATAGGCGATGGTAAGGAAAAGGGGGATGTCAAAGTCCCGATTTTGACCGAGCACCCAGCACGCACAGTCCGAATCAAGGAAAATGTGCAAGTTCACGAATCTAACGGTGAAACCTATGAACAGGGGCTAGCAAATGAATCTCAGACTGCTCCTAACTTACCCGAAGAAGGGAAGAGTACTCGAGGAGCTAAGCCAGTTAAACTAATCCGAGTTGAGTCCAATAGCCCCGCCAATGAATGTACACAACAATAATTTTTCTTTCAAATAAACCTAAATTCTTGTATAGAGGCAGAGGTGTTTAATACAATAGAGCTTTGCAATACTGGATTGCTTGGTAGAACCTGTTTTTCTTTTAAGAGAGTTAAAAGGAGGTCATATCCGGCAAAAAAAATCGATTACTTTTTTTTTTTGCAATAACCTAACCCAAAGTTCATCGCATGAATATTTATTTATTGCGAAAAGGAGGTCACTGGACTAAAGGAGCCACGTTATCCGATGCAGGCGATGTGGTTAATTGTCTCAAGACGAAGTCGATGAAATGGATGAAGTTAAAGCCGTCTGGGTTGTCGAGATTTCTGTACGTTATTTGGTTTCGGTCAGCCCGGAACGTTAATAGTTGATTTCCGAAGGCTACTAGCTTGTAAACTGGCCAAAATACCGCTCTGAGCACTTCCACTTTTGAACGAAGCTTGTCTGCGTTGTTAATTTCAAAAATCGTGATGAAATGCAAGATACGCCGGAAAATGATATTGTAACGCGATTTTGGGTTGTCGTCCATCAAGAATCCTAGCGGGTTGAAAAGGCTCGAAGTTTGCAGAGCTACAAAGTCTTTTCGTTCGTTATTGTTAGTTGAATTCATAACCTCCAAATTGGATCGAGAGTGAAGTTGGATTTGACGAAACTTGGCGTTACTTTCTTTCAAAAATCCCGTCATATTGGACACGGTTTGGTTATAGAGGTCCAATGCAACTGTTTTGTTTTGCAACTGATTTGCCTTGTTTTCTTCTGTTTTGTTTTTCAGCGTAAGGTCTTCCACATGAGTATTGTTTTCACTTTTGGGGTTTAGTTTTGGAAGTCCCAGGCGCTCAGACTCGTCAAGGTTAGTTTCAATGAAGTTTGTGTTTGCAACCGCCGTTTTTTCGGGCCATTTCTGCACAGGCCCACCGGAAGTCAACGGGGGTATGAGGGTTAGCACAAGGCCTAATAAGCCAAAGGTGATGCTTGCCATCTTCAAAGATCTTCTTCACCGCAAGGATATAAACGGTACCGAAGTATTCCCATCACGCAAGACAACTAGTGATGTTTCGTTCGGGACTCCATACTTTTGTCATAGCTGTACAGCTTTTGAAATAGCAGACACGCAAGTTACGCTTCGATGCCAAGCGCGGGTCTAGGCAAGTTTTTCCTCTTACCAAAAGGTGGGAAAAAAAGAAGTGTCACGATTGAAACAAGACAACCAGAGCAAACTAGCCGTTGGCCATTTCTAACATCGCGACGGTAAACTGTTACCCTTTCATTAAACCGTTAATCATTCCTTTCAACACATAACTGTAAAGCAAATCCAGTTACTACGAATCAAGCCAAATACATCAGTAGATGCCGCATATCGTGATCACTGGTGATTAGAATCAGCTACATTATGGAATCAAATTTTAAAGGACCGATTCAAATTGACGAAATTCATAGTATTTTAATCGGTTATTAGAATCACAGTTTCGGTTATTATAATCAATTGCAAAAGAATCTTCACATACAGTACAGTGACGAAGCTACAGTAGTGATTGCTATAGACTTTGCAAATTGACCAATGACATTGCTTTTACGGTGTTTTGACCAATCCGGTCATTTCCAGCCTACCACGCTTAGGGTGTAATTCCTTCTAAACTTCCCAATCAATTAAGTGAACAGGTTATTCGATTCAATGACCAGTTCCTTTAATTAACTGCAGTCTTTACAAGTCACGTACTTTATTCATTTTGCAGACAATAAATTGTAATATCGTTCTGAATAATTTTTTTCTCACCATCACCATAAACCTACCTATTTGAACACATGTAGGTACATATTTCCGATTGTTATAATCTCCGTTCAATTGAATCAGTATTCACTTGACGAACGTTGAACGTGAAAAATCACAATAAGAGGCATCTACTTTACATGAATTTAAATTACTGCCTTTATTGCAAATGTAGAATACATGATACAAATCATGCCACATGTTATATTCTGCAGACATTTTCAATAGCGAATAAAAAAATCTGGGCAACGTGATATTAATGAAAGTAGAAAGCATATGTTATGGTACAATTAAGTGTACAATTACAATTGTTTTTTTAATAAATAGATCGAATTCAAGTCAATAACTTATACACATGTTTAAACTAAGTAGAGCACGAATATTTCTTGCAATCTTCCTTGAACATCATGCTGTTCTTAGCAACTTGGTAGACGGGCTGCCATTCTTGTGGTACTAGCCTCTCAGCCGCTCTGAAATTGAAAACAAAAATTCTAAAACGCAATAACGGAAAAAGTTGAGACTTACAGAAACACGAAGTCACGGCCCTGGACATCGGGCATAACGTCTCCAGCTAAGCAAGCGGCTTTCTTATCACATTGGTCCCGGCCTAAGATAGCTCCCATGAGAGCCATACCAGTTTCCAGAATAGACTCCATCTCCATCCTGGTAACATTAGCGATAGCTGTTGCATTTGCGTTGCGTCCCAAGTTGAAGTTTTGTGCGTTATCCGTGCCCAAGAGAAGATCCCAAAACCAGCTCCACGATGATCCTTTACCCTTTGAATAGGTTGTTCCGTTCCGGGTAGAGTGCCCTGCAACTAGAACTGGAATGCAAAGATTCAGAAATTAGAATTCTGCAGGCGAAAATTTAGGACATGAAATCAAGTATACACTTTACCAGGTTTTATGGGGAATTTGTGAGCGCCAGCAGGGCTACCTGGCACTGCAGAAGGTACTAAGGCAGGTTTCTGTATTTGCTGCTGCTGCTGTTGCTGTTGGATCATCTGCCATTTCAGCAGTTGTTCGGCGTTTAGGGTAGGTAAGGGATTGGGTTGGACTGTTTGAGATTGCCAATTTGGAGGTAAAGTAGGCAAAGTACTCGGCGAAGCTTGGGGGGCTGAGAGGACCAAGCCGACACTAAACACAAGCAAGGCGTACAGAATAGCCAAGATCGCGAAAAACGTAAAGTTGCGCATTGTAGTTAGCGAAAATGCGTTTTCTGTTTGCCAAATCTGGAATACAACTGATCCTGTCTTATTAAAATCCAACCTTTTATAGGCCTGCCAGAAGGGAAATGCTACTAAAGTCAAAGTTTGGTCAAAGTTTAAACCTTTCAACTGAGTTTAACGAGATCTTTCACCTTATTTCCCTTGCAATGAGGCTTTCTTCTCCGAGTGTATAGCGTAATCGGGGAACAAGACTTTCGACGCATCCGGATAGGGGATTATGACTTGCAACAACAGTGTAATATCCGGTATGGCTCGGCATTAATACCCTTTTCCGAAGTTTGGAGAAAGCTTTCTTTGGAAATAAGTGGGTGGGTATGTAAACCCACATTTTCGCCACTTCAAGCCAATTTTCATTAGTTACGTTTAAACAACTTATTTCGAAATAAATAACTGTAAATACAGCCCAATATTTTAGCCTTTCACCTTATTTTCTATATACCCTGATTTTTTGGGACGAGGACGGTATGAACATCATCCAGCTGATCATGTAATTCGCCTCAAAACAAATTGCAATGTATATTTTCTTTAAAAGGAAATGAATGGTACGAGAATGTTAATATAATATAGTTTGTATTTAAATTATGATAAATTATACATTCACAACAAACCAGAGAAACACGGGTACCGTTGACAATTTTCACTCATTAGCAAACTCGCCTTGGCGCCTTTGAAATACGGATTCCAGTTGGTGGGAACCATACTTTCCAGCAACCTAGGAACAAGGGAGAGAAAGCTTTGTTTTTTAAAACCAGTTTAGAAACACAATATCTTGAATCTAAACTGTCTTACACCAAAACGATATTACGACCAGGGAAGCTTGGCATGAAGGTGGTCGCCAAGCAAACCAAGCGGTCAACGCACGCATCTTTGAAGGCAAAAGAACCCATTAATGCAGCACCAAACTCGAGAAAGGGGTCCATCATACTATTCCAACGTTCCATGCCCATTAACGTCCGTTTGATTCTCTTCGCTCGTTTCCCGCCAGTGTTCTGTACGGATTCACTTGGAAGTTCTATCTTCTCTCTGTCAATGAAAGTTCCATTCCAATTCTGGATCAACTCCCATAAAGTGCTGATGAGGTTGATCATAAGGTCTTCAACTACAGAAACCAAACCTGAGATGATAAACGAGCACAGACAAACATAAAGTGAAACTTACGTTTCCTGTTGTCCAAAACAAACCCGTTTCCACGCCTATCGTTTCCGACGACCAAAGAACTCGTGAAGTTGTAAACATGTTCTTCGGTGCGCTGCAAAAAGAGAAAACAAGGAAATACCATCGAGATGAGTCACTTTAGGTTCTCCACAAATTGGTAAAACGAATGACTTACTTGTTCGTCGTGACTCAAATTAGCGGGACTAGCCTGCGTTTGGCAAGCAAAAAGGAACAATACAAATCCAGTCACCAATAAAGCTGGCATTCTTCTGCCTTTGGACGTGAAACTGATCCAAACTCAGTTTAAGAAGCCAGATTTAACCCTCCCTAGCCATTTTAACCTTTTCCAGTTGCTATAGAAACCTGAAATTCCCTTATAAGTTAACCAAAATGCAGCTCATAACTTTCCCCGCCTTAATTTTGACCCCTGAATAGTACGGAAAAGGGCAGAAAGTGTCATTCTTAGGCTTCGTCACTGACCTATATTGCACAGCTTGACTCATACACGTTTAAGATGACAAAACAATACGCGAATATCTCTTTAGAACTAAGATGATGATTGCCAAATCTTGACCTCAATTGACTAACCATAAAGACGTTCTGAGGCTTCACTAACTTTTTCTTTATCAGATGCACTTTTCCTTTAGGATGTACATGTCATATACCTGCCGACCTCATTTTCGCCTGTTCCTGTTTCATTGCAGGCTAAATACCATTTTCTCCTCGTGGCTCAGCAGCTGACGTCGGTTTTTCCATCGCGGACGGCCCCTTTCGGCTTCTCAGCTCCGCTATATCAAGCACACGGTACTCACTCGGAAACCCATCACGCAGCTTCAGTCGTGCACCGGAATTCCAAACTTCAACAGTTGTTTATCCTTAACTTCAATTGAATTTCAGATTCAGCTCTAGCCAAAGTAAGAAAAATAACTCTCCATTAATCTCCATTAATCGCTATACTCAAAAGTATAAAATTTGGATAAAAAACTTTAAGTAACTATCCGAAACTCTCAAAATATCGTCAGACAAGCACACACAGAATTATAAGTGAAACTTCTTTAGCGGATGGCAAATTAAAGATTAGAATAACATACAATAAAAATTTTATCTAAAATCCTTTATCTCATGTGCAGATGAAGACCATTGGATACTTTTTGGTCGCCGTATTGGCCTTCGCCGCCCTCGCAAATGCTTCCCCTGTTAGCAACGCTTCAAGTACGTAAACCTATGAAATACATGTTACAAAAATAAATAAGAACTACCGAATTTGTGTATGTGGGTCAAGACGATTGTTGACCCAGACCTGACGCTTTCTGGATACTTAATGTCCCATCATTCTTTTTCTGACAGAAAATTCCCATTCCGATGATAACGAAGAAGTTGTTCCTGGTGATGAAGCCACTACACCAGCAGCGGTTGCTAGTAGTTTTCTGAACCAAGAAACTGTGGCATCAGCCGTTGGAGCCGCTATGGGCGATAGCGATTGCTTGAAGAGAACAGCTTGTCATGCTGGTTCTTACGTGAGCGACTTTGGTGGCAAGGAGCTCGTTATTATGTAAGTATCGCACTTACGAAACTCACTTTTTAATATAGAGGAAAGATATGTTAAACAAATAACACGCAGTCATCTCCCGTTATTGGCCACGACGTGAGCATGTTATAAGAGAAAGCAACGGTAAAACACAAAAGAAGAAAGAGAAGTCCCGGAAACTGGGTGTCCCCGATTCGTTTTCCGTTTTCTTCCTTATTGGCAAATCACCAAAAGGTTATTGCCCTTGGCCTTATGTTAAGTTAGTCCTAATTTGGGTTCATAAATAACGAAGTCGTACAGTTCACGTCCAAATTAAACTACGTTTTTCGTTTTTTTCCCTAATTATGAATATTTTCTTCCTCATTGATACAGGATGTTGGATCGTTACATTCCCGATGGCTGGCAAGAAACTTTGAAGGCCTTCAAAGACTCTGCTATCTACAAGGACGACTGCAAAAAACAATTCAAATGCAAAGCTACTTAAGAAACAATTTTATTTTTATTTATTTAATTGTTACTATTATAAGACGTGATGTCTTTTTTTTAAAAAAGAAATACTCTGGTAGTATTTCGACACATTCCAATACAATATTCCAAAACAAAACCTTTCGTTCAATATTCGAATGAGGAGTCTTCCAAGAGCTGCATGCCTGTACTTTCCATGAAACTCGAAATGGCGCGAATTACGAATTCAAGTTGGGGAAGTTGGGTCTCGTTGTTATCAATTGAGCGTCTTCGCCGGGGGGCAGATAAGCCCAAGAGCATCAAAATATAGGAAGACATTACCAAGATACTGATAATTAAGATTGCGCCCAGGAAAATGTTAAGAATTCGACCAGGTTCCACTTGCGACAAAAATCCTTGATTCACGTAGCTTGTTGAAGGTCGTTCTCCTTCACCGAAGGTATACTGCGGGTTTGGATTGTTGGACATCTCGAGCTAGATTCTCACTAAAACAACACAAATCAACCTCTTTTCTGACAACTACAGACAATAAGTTTACCAGTGAAACTTGGGGGGATAAATTCTACTACTCCTGCCGAGACATGCACCCCAAAATAGCATGAGAAAGACACGAGGTATGCATCTATTTATAGAATCTAAAAAAAATCAGCGCCAGGTCAATCATAGGGTCATTGCGCATACGCAGAAGAGACTACAAGATGACCTGAGATGATCTAACGGTACACTTGCCTCTTCGTCGTTCCTTAGATTGGAACACCAAAATAAAGATGTGCAAGAACGTAGCGGAATGTATAATCAGATAACCTGTTGCCTTGGGTGACCTAAGGTCAAGTTCACCGCTAAATGACCTAGAATGCTAAAGTTCTGCAAAGGTTTGAAGATACAAAGGAGAGGTTCACTTTGACACAGAAATGAAAGCTTTGCGGAACGGACTTGAAAAGTTTGGGGTCACGCGTCTTAAGCAAGTCAGGTCGATAGGGTCTCTGACCCAGAAAATAAATGCATTGAGAAAGGTTGGAGGGATCAAAGTGAGTGTTTCTAGCGGTGCTTCTAAACTTAAAATACAGAAAGATAACCAGACCTACGGACAAGTACAAAACTCAGCCGTGCACTTTATAAAGCCAGGGTGCGATATCCAAGAGAGGTCATTCCGTTCGTCTCAGGTCAAGCCAACAGGTCAGCTTTTCATACTACCTCACAATACATTGTAAGTTACCCAGAAGCTGACGTTCCACGACTTTGAACTAAAACTATCAATTACTTTAATTAGATGAAACCCGTTACTTTATTTTGGTTATTTTGCGTCGGATGTGCCCTTGCGAGCCCGCCCCCCTCGCTGAAAGAATCCAATCAAGTCTCGCCTCTTACGCAAAAAGACGCCGACAAACCTTTTAAATCAACGTCTTCCGACGAAATTGTTTTAGAAAACCAGCCCCAGACAAGTGCCGAAGGTATTCGTTTAAATAAAAAGGAAATTTAGGGAAACATGTTGTATTTGAATTACAGGTCTAAATGATGGATCCGCGAGTAAAATCAAACCTGACAGAAACGGACGCGATTACAACTTGCACAGCACGCAGGACGGTTATCACATGCAGGAAGGTTTTGAAGGATATCTGGTACCCACGGCCGGTATGCACTACGGTGCTTTTGCAACCGTGCCGTGGGTTCTCTTCTCAGTAGGCCTAGGAATTTTGCTTCTCGCCTGCTCACCGTTTTTGCTCTTGCCGCTTATAGCACTGATCCCCAAGAAACTTTTCTTGCTCAAATTGCTGCATAAAGCGATCCTCAAACTGAAGAAG
The DNA here is from genome assembly GCA_023053545.1 of Lepidurus packardi. Lineage (NCBI taxonomy): Eukaryota > Metazoa > Arthropoda > Branchiopoda > Notostraca > Triopsidae > Lepidurus > Lepidurus packardi. Next base: position 6,080,161 of record JAKZAN010000005.1, on the reverse strand, counting down.
AAAAAACTCGGCCGAATGATGCCCAGCAATAATAAACTTGCAGAACTTACCAGTAACGTCTTGCAGGCAGTGCATAAATATGGACAGATGCAATCCCTAGACGAATGATAATCCAATCGTTTTCCCCAATAGCTTTAAAATGTAATTTAATTGGTTGTAACTTATATCGTCGTTAATTGTACATGTGATGTCTGTGTCCGATAAAAACAAGTGAGTTTAAAACCAAAACCCTCCGTTCCGGAAAAGTTTTATAAAACATCAACATTTCGTAACTATTAATAAAAACTAAAAGCATAAGACTCTTTACTGTGCTCCATTCCAACAACGAGTCCTACTTAAGCAGCGTTCGTTTTCCACCTTCGACTTAAAATTAAGACTAGCCAAACTTCCTCGAGTTTTTCTTATAAGCGTTCGTTTTAGCCTAAGCTTTCACAGTTTAGGGAAGTCGACTTGATGGGAAGTCTCGAGTCCAAAACGAAACGGTTATAGGCATTAGTTTGCAATTGATCCCCCCATAGCGCGGTCGCCTTGTGAAAATGCGTGTTATACTGCTCAATTCCGTCAAGTGGAAACACCGCTAATAATATTGGCAGTGTTTATAATATTGGCAATATTGTCTACGATCAACATAGAAATAAACATATCTTGCTTAAATACAGTCAATTGCTTTCAGGGTTATGACAAACAATTGTATATTTCTCTTCACCGTTTTAACAAGCACAAATGAAGTAACTATAAATGTTACTTTTACTGAAACACATTAAAAGGTGTTAACAATTTAATATTCTAAAAAACCCACTAATTTTATGCATCTGTATAGTAAATACATACGCATTAATATGCAAGGGGCGGAGTAAAATTTAAAAACTTGGCACATGAGTGCCCGTTATAGACTTTTGCCTGACTTGAGACCAAAATTAAAAGTCGGTTTTCGAAGTCCAAACGACCAGCTAAATAAAACGCATGAAGTCCGAAGTTCACCCATCTCGAACGCTTAGAAGATCAAGTCTTGAAGTAGACTTTTAAGTCGACTTAAACTTTCGTCAAAACGAATGCTGCTTTAGAGTGAATAACCAACAATAAAATTGCAATGAATATTCCCAACCGTTAATCCGTGCATTCCATTGATAGTATTTTCTATAATAGCCCTTCCATAGTTGCAATAATGTTCTTAAATGTACAATAAATTTCTCAAGACTTATCATTTAATCTTTTGACACTTGCCTAGGTTTTCGTTATCCCTATACATCTGTTCCATGCTGAATCGAATTATTTAATACACCTACCCCAGAAGAGTTACTAGCTGAAATTTCAGCTCCACTCGATTAGGACATTCCTTGCAATAAGCATAACACATAAAATAGTGCTAATATTTTTTTTTATAGAGCGGTGCATTACTTTGTAACTAAGAATTAGATATTCAAATTCAAGCGTGTATGCACGAATCAATGCAGTCTTACAAGAACGAAAGGAAAGTTATGAGAACACGAAACATGTCAAAACAATGGACAAGCGGAATCGTTGAGTTCCCGACACATTTAGGTCTCAAACTTGACCTCTCACGTGAGATGAACTTCGTCTGTTTCGCCCCTTGACCTATTAAAGTTACAGGTACGACCACGAACGTGATAAAATCAAAAATTTTGAAGGCAAGACAGAACCACCTGAAGGCTTCTTGCAAAATTCCCGTTTCAAAGTCAGCAAAGGGTTCACGGTAACCGATTGGTATCGGTATATAAGGTCACGGAACCTCAGAAGAAATAACCTTACTTGACCAGTGGAACTCATCAAGGTAAGTTCAGCTCTCCATCTCAAATTTTCACACTACTTAATTTTATGTGTTTCTCTACACGTAGATGATAAAGATCCCGATAATATTGGCCTTTGGCCTGAGTTTGGCGTACTCCGCTGCGGTAATCGATGATGGTGCTCCAACTAAAGTAAACAAAGAAGAACCTAAACTTCCGGCCAATCCTCCTGTTGAACCCGAACATCCAGTCAACGGAAGAGAAGGCAGGGCCGAAGGATTCCAAATGGACCCAGTCATGGCGAATCCTTACACGTACCAGACCTCCATTCCTGGCGGTGGTAATGCTCTAATGCAAGGTTCATCATACAATTTCCCGCCTCCTCCTCCCCCGGAAGTGATTCGAAAAGCCATGGAGGTCCTCATGTCTGACCCTCCCTTGGTCAAGAGAAAACCGTAAATATTTGCATTAATCCAATAACAAAATATTCCTTAAATAGTAAATACGTTTTATAGTTCTCGACCTGCGTCTAAACATGGCATGGAACCGTTGGTTATGGATATGATTTTACACAAATCAGAGGTAGCATCGGGCGTTGTGGGAACGGTGGCAGTCAGCATCATATTCTTGTGCATTCTGGGAGCCATTACCAAGCTTACACTGGGCGTTCCTCTCTTTGGTTTGAAAGCGTTGTTATTCAAGAAAAAACCCGGAGGAAGCCCTGGGAAATTCCCTCTGCCTCTTGTTCTCCCCGCCATTTTGCCCGCTATTTTGCCCCCTAAATTGCCACTGCCATTTAAATTGCCAGGTCTTAAACCAGCCCTTAAACCAGGCCTTAAAGTCCCCTTTCCCGTGCCAGTACCAGGTAAAGTTCCTCTACCGATACCAGTTCCACTCCCAGCACCGGTACCAGTTCCACTCCCAGCACCGTTACCAGTTCCACTCCCAGTACCAGTTCCACTCCCAGCACCGATACCAGTTCCACTTCCATTTCCAGCACCGGTACCCGTGCCGCTACCAGCAGGTGGAGTGACTGTAATTGATCAAGGAAACGGGGAAAACGCTGAATTCGGCATCTTGCTTCCAAATAATCCTACTGGAGCGGGCATTATTGTAAACGATGAAAACCAACGTGAAGACTATGCTGAAGACTATGCTGAAAACGAAGCTGAAGCAGAAGCTAGGAGTTCTTATACCAATATGATTTTACCTTTATTGCAACACGTACTGCGAGGTATTGAAAAATACGCAGAGATGAACGAGAAGGAAGAATAGTATAAGAATTGGATTAAACATTTCAAACCCAGACTTTGCTCAACCCACTAATGCGGCCCCCTCCCCCCCCCTTTCACTTGTTGATTAATTTATCCCTTATTACTGCTCAAAGACTCCTGTACACTGTGAATACACTATTAAAATAAACGAAACACTCGCGTGAACTTCAAGAATTTCCGTTCGAGACTTTATCAATTAAGATACTTCAACAATTATCGATTTACCTGATTTCTGTTCTGCCGATACATAATTATAAAGTTTTTATAAAGTATAATTACGGAAACAGAATTTGGAAGGACGTTAACTTTGCTAGCCTCCTATAGAAACTAAGAAGTAACATTTAAATCAAATATTGTTGTATGTATTACGTCATACAGAGTATATCGTAACACGAGAGTACATGACTTATTCTAAGAATACTCACACTTTCAGAACGGAAGTGGTTAGGATATCATGTACCAGCAATACTTGAATAGAAGAACAAAATACCAGGAAAAGCTGGTACGGCATGAAAACAAATTCGTTAACCGTGCTCAAACAGCCAGTTATACGACATTTTTATCCCGCAAAAGATACACAGAAATAAAAAGTCGACAGAGTTGTATAAAGCCAGACAGAACTTGCGCTTTGGGTCCGGGTAGATCTTAGGAATCGGTTAATGCTTACTATTCACCGTTGCGCCGTTGCGAATGCCAAGGAAGACCGGAGTAACGCTACGAGTCCCAGGCTGACCAGATGGGAAACGTCGGTTGATGTTTTATTCGAATGATTTTATTCTGAACCGGCTAATACGTCACGAAAAACGCGTTCTAGTTAACATATACTAAAATTTACTTTTAAGATTAGAATGGAATATTTAATAACTTAATAAGTTTAATGTAAAAAACGTTCGCAAAAATCTTGACGGGCGAGTTCTGCGCGTTCTTAGCCTACTGCGTAATGAAAAATTGGTTTGCTTAATTACTCAACGAGCTTCCAACAATCATCCATTCCGTTGGAAAGCTTTGTCCTATTTGCCACAGCACAGGCCAAGTCAAATGTGGCATAGGTTTGACGGAGCTAAGAAAAGAAAAGGATCTTTGATGAGAGACCAACGTCACAAAACGGAAGTAAAAAGAAAAGAAAGTTTCCGGTACGCAAAATAGGGTCAAACTACGTCAACGTTGGTACCCAAAACCGGGTCAATCTTGTCTTTCCGCTAGTTCAACTTAGGTCACTAAAAGTCCTATAAATAGCCTCAGCCATGATTTTATATCATCACAACAAGCTCAGCTTCCTTCAGCGATCCACACAAGTTAGCAATCATATTTTATCTTTAATTTACTTATTAACCTATTTAATATTTTTTTAGCTCCCATTGTTCAAAGCAAAGATATGCACTTCTTCAAGCTAGCCGCGCTTTCCTTCCTGGCTCTAGCTTCTGGTAACCCTGCCCAAGACGCAAAACCAAGTTTGGTGAATTCTGTATCCGACAAGAATAAAGCTGCTCGGCAGATGAACTACAATGACGCGAACCAGCCTCAGCAGTCTCAACAGTCCCAAGCCACGCCCAACAGCTACGCCTACAGCTCTTTAAACCAAGACCCGACGTACCAGCAACAATTTAGTAACCCAGCCTCTTACTCCTCGGTTTACTCTAACCCATCTGCGGCCTACACCAACTTTGGCTATCAGCCCAACTATAACCCTTACAATCCCCAATTAAGCACTTCCGGTAACTTCGCTATCGCCGATTCCGGCGTAATTTTTTGGGGGGTCACCTTCGTCTTGGGTCTTTTGTTGGCCTTATGGGTCGTTTCGCTCGTTACCGGCAAAAGCTTGACTCATGTCTTTGACTCCAACATGAGTGCTATTACGTCGCGAGCTCAAGATTGGGGCTTCAAAGTGAACCAAGAAGACTTGAATCGTCTCAGCTCACTGGTAACCTCGGCCGTTGACGCATACCAAAAGATTAGCAGCGAAAGAAAACCCGCCTAAAATTTTTCTTCAATTCTTCCGCGTAAATTATTGCTATGTGGGTTTTTAACTGAAACATCGGATATCCATATTGTATCAACAATATGCAAAATACAATTTCTTAAACAGTACAGAAGGGCGTATACCTTGAGGGAAAGCTGAGGACGAAAGGTCATTTGACCCGAATTGACCTTTTATAGTGAGAACCGTTAACTGACCTTGTTTCTTTACATTCTTCTTCTCGCTTAGATTATTTGGCCACAAAGGAAGATTTTACCTGGGCTTGTTAGACCCAAGCTGCCGCGAGGTGCGTCCAGTGCTTTCCACGGGTGTTTACGAACGCGCACTGCTCCTGTGAATGAAACGGCAAACAGGATACTGCTTTAACCGAGTACTCAATTTGCATTACATTTTCCCAAAACAATAAAGTAGTGTTCAGGTCATGACGCTTTCCTAATTCGCGATTTTGCCTTTTTTTCTTGCAAATAAAAAATGAATTACTGAAGGCAAAAATAGAATTATTGTGCCCTCCGTATTAGTATTACTTATATTAACATAAAGAAATTCTGTAAAAATCTCTCGTAATATTTAAGAAAGATTTTCTCATTCCACGTAAAAAGAAAATTAGATAAAAAATGATATTTGCAAAAACGCGTCGAAATGAGCTTTACACAAGAAACTTTACTGTTTTCTTGTTTAATCGTTTTTCTGCAATTCTGTGGATTTTTTAAAGCACTAATATTTGAATTGCGGTCGCTGTAAACAAGCGTTAAATGGTACAGGAGAAAAGTCAATAAGTAAGTCACGGTCGTTCGTTAAGGTAATAAGTACTGTACGTGACATGGTTCACGGAAAAGAAACCTTACCAGTGGCACACACTCACTATCCGTAAATTTCCATTGCATGGATTTTGGTCAGTCGGACATTGACGTCACCGACACGGAGCCAAGTCGAGCCGGCAGGCAAATAAAAATGCTTACGAAAGAATCTGTTTGGAAACCATACCTGTCTGTGCCCTCCACCTTCAAACTTGTCTTGTGCCCTCGAACTTGAACGCCAAAGAAGCAGTTTAAGCCAGTACCAGTCCTGTCTATCACAGAACAAAGCAAAAAAAAGTGTCATTAAAGCTTGTAACACTCAAGCAGTTTTTCAACAAGGGTTCAACAAAAAAACGATTTTTCTTCTTGTGTTTTTCACACCGTGTCGAGTGTTATTCTAATCAGATTTGTTTATCTCAAGCACTCGAAGATGTTAAACAGGTAGGATGACCAAGAAAAACTTTCTTAATCATTTTAAATTTAAAGACAAGAAACTAATATTAGGAATTGTAACCGTTACTATTATTATTCTTTCGATTATAGGGTTAGTATAGCTGCGTTGGTGATAAATTGCGGGATTTTAGCTACGCAGATTAACACATATCCGCGGCTGACCGGAGCTACTGACCCACTTCTTCGACTTTCGGCAGTGACAAACGCAAACAAGCTACGGAGAGCTGGCACTATCTCAGGTGCGTTCCAGAGAAATTTGCTGTACCCAATCAACGAACTGGAATTACACGCTGACCGCAGACACGACGACGATGATTACCAAGGCTTTTACCCGACTGATAAAGATATAAAAATTGGCCAACTGCTGGGGAAACTTTACGTATTTGAGATCAACAATAGCGACAAGTTGCTTAAAGCTATTCCATTTGTCAAATTTGGAACTGTGGGTTTAGTTTGGGTACTACTCGGACTCGCGGCCGCAGCTACTATCTTTGGGGTAACTGCTGCCGTGGGAAGACGTAGTGGATTGACTGAAACCCAGGCTGACGAACTGAGTCAATTAGCTTACCGGATTGTTGGCATGATTGAAAAAATGGCGGTCAAATACGGCTCAGAGGTTCCCCAAGAGACCGAATCTCAAAAGTTATAAACGGTAAAGAGACTGGAACTTCCAATATTTGTGGGAAAGTTCTATGAAATTATTCCTCTACTTCTTAGGAAAAGTATTCTTCTATCCACTAACTTACAATAGTTGATATTTCCTACTTATTTACTCCAAGCATTCAAGAGACAGCTTCCGATGACTTGCAACTAATAAGCCCCTCCTCCAGGCACCACCTATTAGCGCGCGCATTCACGAATTCGATTTTTAAACTATGGAACCTAGTTAATTACTAGGACATCACACTCGCAGAAATTTGCTAAAATACTTTTCTAAACGATATAGACATTAAGGTTGTTTAGATATTAGCTCTGGCGAAAAACCCTGGAGCGTGGTATTCAAGCGACCAGTTTTAGTCAAAATGGATTGATGGGATTACAGAAATCGTTTCGAAATCTGTAAGAAAACCCTGCATAGTTATGGTATCTGAAGAAAAGCTTTAAGATGAATGAGTTATAAAAATTTCTTCAAATGGCTTATTAATTTATTTTATTTCAAAAATAAATAAAATAAAGCTTCGCGCCAAAGCAACCCAACAAAAACCAAAGTCCGAACGGGACGCGGTTATAGTCTCGCTAGTTAAATTCGCATTGGTCGTTTCTTAATTGGGGATCATTCTCAGGGGTATGATATAGAAATTTTTTTCCTTTTACGTTTTTTCATTATACGTGATTAACGATATGGGAAGTTTTTTTTGCATATATACAGATTTTGCTGATGAAAGCCTCTAAATTTGATGAGAAATAAAAAGCACGCGGAATTATTCCACTTTTAGAGTGGCTCATTAAACTGTTAGACTGGCCGCTTTACTGAATTTTTCCTCAGAGATCGACCTCTGATGAAACGTGATGAAATATGTTATCGTCATATTTGACCTTAGAACAGCTTTTAAAACTTCAATTGTCTGGAGTACACCATCAAAGAAACACACTAACCCCAAAAATGTGATTTTCCTGTGAAAGGGAGGGTTGAAATATAACCCCTTTCCAATTTGAGTAAATCTTTTCTGTCCCGTTTCTTCAAAGTGTGGACCCTTTCTCCCCGAAGCATTTGGTCAGATACTTATAGCCAAATGTAAGAGTGAAAACTGCCCATTTGCCTTCCCGGATCGCAAAAACAAAGTCCAAACATATTTCGAAACCATGTATCGCTTCCTCTTATTCCTGTAACGTCTCTCGAAGCCTTTGGTCCCTTACCATCATAAACTTAATACTATTTTATCTTGCAGGGTAATCGTCAATATGTATTCCTTATCATGGGCCAAAGCTGCTTACCATGTCATTGGACTTCACTACCCAAAAAGTGTACCCCTCCCCTCCTTCACTACCAGCTCTCAGAAAACCAACACTCGTCTGCTGTTACACTGGGACCGAAATAGCCTTCCTAAACGACGAAACTCAATCAAGAACTGCAGAAATGGATCCAATTGCTCGTCCCAAGCGTCCCTTTCTTCCAAGCAAGCTTTAGGGCAGCCGTTGTTCGGCAGTGTCAAACAAATCGTGTCAACTCTTATAATGCTGGGGTTGTTAATACTCTTTGGCGCCTACGGCGAGCGATGCTAGAAAAGTAATTTTGTATTGCTAGCTCTTTTTTGTACTTATTTCTTATTATTTATTTTTGTAAATTCCAGCTGCCTTGTAGTTGAATGTAGTATGCGTGTGAGCCATGTATTTATTCAATCCAGTTCTCCCAGGGCAGTGCAACAATACAAAGGGAATCCACTGGATTTCAGTTTTCTTATGTACATATCGCATGTTCGTTTTTGTAAAAGCATTGAGGGAATATGAATGGGAACCTTGGACCAAAAATCTGGAGACGAAAACAACATCGATTAACTAACGGCACGTCGGGATCAAGACGTAAATTTTCAAAATTTGAGTTTAAGATCTTGGAAATTTTCCAAATGAACTATTTTTTTTTCAAACACTCCATAAAATACCAACGCTTAGTTTTTCTTTGAGCGTCAAATACTGTTGGCTAATAGCTGTCTTTCCATAAGGATAATTGAGTTTGAAATACGTAGATCGTATCCGTAGTGGCTGAAATAAATTAATCGTTGAACTACACAAAATTAATAATATCACGGCACCTAGCATGGTTTTGTCCGCCTTGTGAGGGGGAAAAATGAATTCAAGAAATTTTAAGTAAAGTTTTTTTTAGGATTAACCTTCTGGCTTTAAATAGAAAAATTGAATAGGAAAAAAACACCTAATTCGAACTTCCTCCGCATTATGCCTATGACTCTCTTGACTCCAAGTTTTCTTTAGCTTCGACGGCCTCTTGCAAATCCTCTTCTTCCTCCATCGCATCGTCGTGGGAAGACTTGTTCTGTCCACCTTCTAGACCTTCTTCTTCATCTTTTTCATCCTTTTCCATCAGTTTCCGCGCTAACTGAACTGCCATATATTCATTGTAGTGGTCCTTTCGCCTCTTTTGAAATTGGCGCCGCTTTTCTGTACCAAGAATTGATTGCGTAATGTGATTCTTTTAAATAAAAGATGTAAAGAAACCTTTCATTTCTGGAGTCTCGTCTTCATCTTCTTCTTCATCTAATTCAGACTCGGCTTCAGAGACCGAACGTCGTCGCGAATCTTGCTGTAATCTGAAACACCAAAATCGAAATTCAGTTATTTTCTTTTATTTACAATTTTTCAATACTTTTGACGTAAGAGTGCGCTGTCCAACTTCCGAGCTCCATCAGCTTCGTCGCCGGATTCTCCATCCTCCATATCGTAGCTATAGGGGGTTTTGGGCTCATCAATTTTCATATGGCCATAATCCTTATCGGGTGGATGATGGGTGGCCAGGATGTTCATTTCGTCCCATTTGGGTCCGCCTTTGGATGCGTGACTAATAAATCCCAAAGTACCACATTAAGCTGCTTTTCTGCTTTATGTTTTTCTCTGACTTTCGGAATAACATGCGTAGGACGATTATATAGTGCAAAAAAGCTAAAATAAGACCCGAAACACGCAACAAACCAACAACTAGGATTGATTCTTCGAATTTCGGTCTAGACTATTTATAGCGGAGAAATTTTATGACCCCGTTTTGTTTTGAGCTTGTGCTAGCTCGACCAGAATAAGCAAACATGTCAAATCTGATTTTCTAAAAAAAGCTAACGTAACAAAATTTCGGATACATAGGAAGCTTTTAATTTACAAAAAGCGTAAAGAGAGTTAGAGCACAAAAGCAGGATCCCGTAAGGAGGACAACAAAACTGCAGAATGCGACGGAAATTGCGAGAAGAATTGACCACAACAATAAGATAAGAATTCGCTAACAAAGGAAGTCATAATTTTCTTTTTACCTTTTAGGAACTCCTGGTCCTTCAAAGCTTGCCGAGTTCTTTAAAATTCCTTTCACCGGCACCTTCATTAAGTTTTCTGCCATAATTTCACAATCCACTGTTTTGCACCAGTCAGAAAACAAAAATACAACTATCACAAACTGTTCAACTGACAAAACTGACTAGGAATCGATCATTAAGAATTTGAGATCGAGTAGAAGTTTATTTACGTGGACTACCTAAAACACAAACCCCGGGCTCTAATTTAGAAGACGGCTGTTCGCGAATAGTCTGTGAACAGGCTCGGATGTTGGGTTTTGTAAATAAAACAGCCGATAATTTTTAAAAGCCTCTTAAACAAATGTGATAGCATGGGAAACTCAGGAAGTTCACGAAAAATTACAGTAGTGAATGATGAAGGTGCTGGTGTGATCAAAGTATGAACGTATCCCATATGTATCCATGAAAAAACATCTTTACTCCCATTCATTCATGCGTTACATTCGTATCGCAATTAACTTGATTTTGAAATATATCATTAAGGCTAATTTCGGTTTATTTAGGTATCCGACTCTGTAGTGAGACGCTTGAGAGAAGAGCTCGATGCAAAACAAGGAACCCACCGTGTGCCAAAAGGTAGAATTCCGTTTTAAAACAGCTTTTAGTACCGGTACGTGATGCAAATTTTCTTTCGCTTGGTTTCAGCTCAAGCTCCGCCTGTACCACCTCAGCCGGCTTCATCCGAAGCCTTAGCGCCTCCGCTACCACCGCCACCTCCGATAGTAGCCCCTGAAATTGTAATCCCCGTCACCAAAGATGGCAATATTTCGCACGAAAGTTTGGGACGATTTTTGGAAGAAGCACATCTAACTGCCCTTAAGATCCGTGAAGAACGAGAAGAAGCGCTTCGTAAACTTGACAACTTCTGGCGTCAACGATTGGCAGCTTTATCAGAAGAAGTAAAATAATGCTACAATTCTTCAAAATGACCTAATATCGTAAATTTTCTCCTTAGAATTCCAGCCATATGGAAATTATGGAAAATAGGTATCAGGAATCGGTCCAGAACGTAGGTCAGCTATTGGACCGCCCCAAGTGTGGTCCTATTTGCATGGATATGCGATCACAAGTCCAACAATGTTACAAGGACAACCAGTCGGCAACCCTCAACTGTGAGCCAGTCGTCCGAGAGTTTATCGCTTGCGTCCACAGAGCACGACAGGTAATTTAAAACAAAAGAGGAAATGTGAATATTTTTGGCGGTTTGTCTTTACTATGTTTTTTACTGTATTGTTGTAGGAGTGCTTGGAGAAACTGGGATCTTGAGTTGGTGACCTTGCGTAGCAGGCAGAGTGCAACAGAAATTATAATGCTAGGAAAAATAAAAAGCCCTTGCTTCAACCGTAAAAAGGCTACTACAACAGAATAACATGTACGAGAGGAAGCTGTACCTTTTCGGGTTAGCAGACATCTCGTAGGCAATGTTTTGTAATATAGTCCCAATACAAAACAGAAAAGCATCCTTATCAAATTTCAGATTTTTTTTTTAAAAAATCCACCTCCAATTCAACCACCTTTTGGCATCCAGCATTTAGCTAAGGAGTTTAGCATGAAAATAAATTCAAAATGGGCATAATTTAATCTCAAGCCCTACAAATAATAAAAATAAAACTGAACCAAAAAAATATGCTGGAAGCTTCAGGTACTGTGAGATCATCCCAAACCTTCTTGCAAAAGTTATGTAGCATAGGACGACCAAGGCTTTGGGACCCAATATATATATAATTTATAGAAAACGCTGCTCTGAGGAAAAGACGAATGGTCAGAGGTTTAAATTAGGAAAGGGGAGAAAGCACTTTCTTCAGAATTCCTCTTCTTTTTCTTCTTTCTTCGTTAAATGGGTCATCGTGGACATGATTTCGCCAAGCAAATCGACTGTTCCCGAACTTTTATTCATAAACAAGTCCTTCTTCACTAAATGCTTGCCCGGAGATTTGATAACCGGCCGACACAGCTTGGAATCCGACTTGAACTTGTCCCCAAAAGTTGTCACCTTTGGCGTTGAAGGCAAAGACGGCGGCGGTTTGCCATTCACTCTGCCTATGGCTTGTTCTTTATCCCTACTACTAGTATGATTACTACTTCGTTCACTTTTCATACTGGATTTCAACTTATCATGCCTCGAACGGTCGTGCTTGTCCCTTGTCCTGTCCTTGGAATCTTTCTCGGAGTCTTTCACATCTTTGCTATGACTCCGATGACGATCTTTGGTTCGTTCACTATGCTTCGATTTACTGGACGTCGAATGCCTATGTCTGTCCTTCTCGTCATGATGAACTTTTTCGGTTTTCTTGCTTTCTTCGGTACTTTTTGCTTTCTCACAGTTTGAAATCCCATTCCGTAATTCCGTCTCCTTAACATCGACACTTTTAATCGAATCCGGGATATCTTTAGTATCAATAGGTTCCTGCTTAGTATCAACTCCTGCTGCCGGTTCGGCTTCGCCATCAACTTTATCGCTCGAATCGGCCGTAGTATCAGGGTTACTCTCCGATTCTGCCTTGCTGTTAATACCATTAGAAACAGTAAAAGGCTGGATATCGCTAGTGTGCAGCGAACTGACAGGGAACTCGTTATTGACTTCCTTTTTGTCGACTTCGTTCGCCATTGCAATAGCTTCTGTTGGGTCAATAGCTGTTTCGCTGGAAGGCACTTCTGTTACGGTTTCCAAACCGCTGTAGTCACAAACTCCCTCATTCTCAACCTTAACGTTGCTCGCTTCCGCCTCATTTTCCTTTTGATTGACCATAGAATTCTCTCCTGGAGTTTCGCTTACATTAACTTCATCAATCTTGGGTTCCAGATCGTCAAGATGTTGCTCGTCTTCCGTTTTGATTTTTTTCAATTCAGGCATCTGGTCGGTGTCCGATTCACCTCTATTTTCCTCCTCCAGCGGTCTCTTTTCAGCTACAAAAAAAGAAAAAACAAACAAAAACATATTAAAATACCTGTGTAAATATAAACCGTCGTTGCAATACCTCTAAACTCAGAAAGCTCGCTAGGAGAATCTGCATCGAGCACAGGCGTAGGAGAATCTAATTTCTCAGGGTCTACTGGCAAATCTGGTGATTTTGATAGAAGTTCGTCGGCCGCTGGTGTAACTTGCACATTTTCCTTGTTTTCTGCCAAATTTGGCGTTTCTTCTCTTCTGGACTGATGCTCTGTATCTTTACTTTTCTCTCTTCGATCTTTGCTTCGGTGTTCAGTCTTCTCTTTACGATCTGACTTCTTGCTTTTCTCCTTTTTCTTGCGCTTCTCACTCTCATCATCCTTAACTCGTTTCTCACTCTCGTCATCCTTAGCTCGCTTCTTCTCCTTCAGCTTCTCAGATTTCCCATTCTGCTCTCCCACTTTCGCCACAGAGCTGTCGTCTACGCCACATTCCTCGTCTTCTTCTCTATGGACCAAACTCGACTTATGTGATCCCGAATCTTCATTACCGTTACCAGGACATGAGACTTTGACCTCCTCTATCTTGTCGATCTTTTTCTTCTTAACCGAACTAGACTTATGTGATCCCGAATCTTCATTATCGTTACCAGAACTGGAAACTTTGACCTCCTCTATCTTGTCGATCCTTTTCTTCTTAACCGAACTAGACTTATATGATCCCGAATCTTCATTATCGTCACCAGGACTGGAAACTTTGACCTCCTCGATCTTGTCCATCCTTTTCTTCTTCGGTTCTTCGCTTTCACTCAACTTCTTCGTCTTGGTCTTCTTGACATTTTGCTTAACCCGTGCTGTATCGTCTTCTGAGTCTGTAGTTGCTTGGCTGTTGGTTTCGCTCCTTATACGCACTTTGTGGCACGGATCAGCGTCGTAATTTTCCAAACTGCCGTGCGCTGGTACGTAACGCTTCATACCTTGGCGCCGCATATACTCGGTTAATTCCAATTCTGATGCTCCCGCGTCTTTCATCTCCTCAAACTCCTCCTCCAACTCAGGATAATATTGCTTCAACCTTAAATGCCAAGCTAAATAATATGTATTTATTACTTTGTGATTTTAGGCTCGTTTTCTATCATTTTTCTCACCGATACTGGTCACCGCTGCCACGGTACGAAACTGGTGAATGATATTTCGCGGTAGAAAGTAAATATCGTTGTCCAATAATTGAACCCGGGCATACCGAGCCCCTTCGCGATGCAATTGGTTCAGTTTCGCTTCTTCAATCCATTGGACGCACTAAATACAACAAGAATACATTATAGTCAGGTTATTAATATTATATTTAATATTTAATTTATTAATATATAAATATATAGTTTAATATTATATTAACATTAAAAAATATAAAAAACCGGCAGGGCAATTAAACGGTTTGTGCAATTTAAGGATCAGAGACTAACCTGGGACATTGGTGGTTCATGGAGGTCTAACTGGAGTTTCTGGGATAGTTCTACGAAATCCCCAGCATGGAACGCAACCACATCCTTGGTAATACGATTCAAGGCTGGGTTTTCTCCACAATTGACAGCTTTCAAGATCCCTGCAACAAAACGAAAGAGAAAACGTAGTTTCTTACTTTTAAGTTCAAATAATACACACAAAAACACAACCTTGGCCCTCTGCACGCTGTTTTCCGGTTATAATAACAGAAGAGCCACCAAATTCAGAAAATGTCACGTTTTAACAACGAAGCGAAAAAAGAAATTCTTACCCACTGCAGCTGTGGTTTTACGATCCAAACCATGACCAACGTGGTCTGCATGCGCTTTGGTTCGGTCCTCAAACAAGATCTCTCTGGCCTCCAAGGCACGTGGCAAATATTGCAAATTTCTTAGCTCATTAATTCCCGCCCTGAAGCAAAAATTCGTCTGAATCCATGAACTATGTTCTATTAACTATTTAGAATTACCTTTTGCGCTTAAGGGGGGACTTTGACATTTCCGCGGTGGGAATCAATTGTTCACCAGGTCTGATCCACAAAATTGGTCCGTCGTTCGACTCGAGGGGCGTTTCCATCGGCACTACAGATAAAGAACCCCACGGCATGGCCTAAACGCATTCACAATTAGTTTTTTCAGACTTCAGGTTGAAAATTTATGATCTTACCATACGCAAAAACGGATTTTTCTCTACCATCGTCAAAAAATTGGGGAAAAAGCCTCCCACTTCTTCCGTAACGGTGCCCACCAATGAGATTTGGTGCAACGGACCATACCGGAAAGTTCCTTTGCAATACGAGCGCGCAACCTTGGGAAGATTCCAACATTATTCAGTCAGGGCTTTTTAATTTAAATGTAAAAAATAGACGTTTAACTTTTCTTAAAAGTTGTAAAAATATTTTTTCTTTAATCTAGGTTACTTCAAATCTTCCTGTACTTAGCTGATTGCATTCTACCTGTTCTTTATAGCGCGAAACATTGGTTGTTTCAATATCTGAACCTCTTCCCAAGACACCATTCTTGACCGTCAAATTTGGATAAGTGTCAGCCAAATGATCCAGTAAGTCCGGCAAATACCGCGCGGAATCATGCACAATACCCATCACATGGTATGCGTACCCATCTTCATCTTCGCTAAACACGACCTATTATACGACAAATTCAACATTCAACGTTCCCCATTTCTAGATTTACTTAAAATTATGGCTAGAAAGTTTGTGAAAATAGAAAATACCTCGAAAAATTCCCGAGCTAATTGGTTCATCTCTTCGTCATTTAAATGGGCAATCTCATCTTGATACATGTGCACGACGGACGCCCCTCCGTTGGGATAGGTTTCAATGTGGATATAGGGGCCAAATTTGTACTGTTCGAGTCCAGGCGCTGCCAAAGACAACGGTCGGGAAAGCGAGTAGTGTTTCTCAAATTTCATCAACAGTTTGGTGTTGGCATCTCCTTTAGGTGACTGTTCCAGTGCCGGTTTGACGTCGCGTTTGCACTGCACTCCAACGGACACTTTCTTGGTTTTGCGACGCTCATAACAACGGCGACAGTCACGTCTGGAAGATGAATGAGAACTGGAACTACTCTGGTGAACCTTACGGTCCTTTTCTTCGTGATGACGATGGCTTTTGGGATGATGCCCTCCGTCTTTTTCCTTTTCTTTCGACGAAGAACTGCTGTGGCGATGATGAGAACGACTATCCTTGGATTCTCGGTGGCTGGATTTGGGTTTAGAGGACGTAGAATCAACTTTACCTTTTGGGGTATCTTTGGTGGCGGGGTGGGAATCGATTCCTGGGACTGGGCTTGTGGTTTTCAAGTTATGGAGGGAAACGTTTGCTTCCACATTACTCTCAAGCGCGGTAATTAACGGTGGAGGGCCTGTATCTACCTCTAAAGGCTCTGTAAATCCAGTAAAATCTTCATCACTGGATTCAACAGGGATTTTGGTGGGTTTCGGTTCGGAGGATGAAGGCTGGGCCTGAGAATTTTCCGCGTCTGGACGAGATTCGGATAATTGGACGTCAGACTCAGTAGGAGTTTTTCTTTCTGTGTCACCTAGATCAAGGGTAGAAATACATAAGGTAAAGGTAGTAAAAACAGTGTTTATCATACAAGACTTTATTACTTTCGTGTGGGGTACGTGGTCCTGTACACGTTGACATTGGCGCGTCTGCTGGGGGTGCGGGGAGCGGGGGCAGACCCGGAAGGTCTCTGAATCCATACGCAAATAACCGTACTTCCGATTCGCAAGCAGCACTTGACTCTTTACATTTAATTGGGGGTTCCGTACTACTACTTTCGTCCATTTTGAGGAGCGGTTTCGCCATCAAATAGGAACTGTTTTTGTTTGCTTTGACACTTGACTTCAGCCAGAAGCCATAACTTGCACAAGGAAAAAGAGAATGAGACGTTACAAGACTGCAGACCAACTCACAAACACACACAACTTTCAGCTTCAGCACCTGAAAGCCGCTGTGGTGGGAACGGGAACTATTTAAACGGGGTGTAGTTTCAGCCGACTCCTATTTTTTAATTTTTTTTTTTAAGTATTATTATAATAGAAGCTGTTAGGGTCGGATCTTATAAAAATGAACTAGGGTATCATACGATCACATTATCGGTTAGATTTGGTTTGTATTAAAAGCTCTGCGATGCCGATGGAACAATTTTCAGTGATCTGTTTTCGGATCACATCGGATCGGATGAGGATCAAATTTGTACTACAAATTATGCGTTATTTTGCTTCTGTATTATTTAATATGTATTGTTAGTAACTTATTCTCTCTAAACGCAATTTATATAAATACATAACAAAGTCTGTTCATCGTAGTCTTTTTAGCCGTTAGTGGCGCTATAGGAAGCGTACGGTAGGTACCAAGCTTTGCTGTAAGTGAGCCCAAATGGTTCCCTTCTTGTGTCCCCTTTCCTTGGCTTCGATAGCTACTGCGTAACGGCTAAAGCGCGTTCTTGAACGGGCGAATCCACCGTTCTCAAAAACGGGTTGGGGAAGCGGGAACCTTCATACGCAATCGATAGCTTGATTTTGTATGCCGGTCTTCGTGTTTCGCGGGTTAAGCATTCATCTTGTGGAGCAGCGTGGTGTTTTGTTTTATTTCGCGAAGAACCCAGAGTAAATTCAGTTAGGCATTAAGCCGCATTCTAATGATGGACTTAGTATACGCATTTTTCAAATCTTTGCAGGTAGCCATGGAGAAAAATTCCTCTGGGGCGCCGCCCAAGAAAATGCGCAAAGTAGAAGCAGGGGAAAAATCGGAAGAAGCCAAAGCGGTTGTGGCTGACACTGTAGTACTTGGTGAAGAAGATGATTCCGAATATGATGAAGAAACGCAGAAGATCTTAGAAGACATTGACAACTGTCAAAACGAAATCGACACCTTGAATGAACAGGCGTCAGAAGAAATTTTGCAAATCGAGCAAAAATACAACAAGCTGAGAAAGCCGCACTACGAAAAACGAAGCCAGATGATTGAGAAAATACCCCATTTCTGGCTTACTGTCGTATCCTTTTATGCTCTACGAAAAAAACTTAACTATTTTAATTTCTGTTTTGTAAATCACTTTCTTAACATAAAAACTTCAGTTTACCAACCATCCTCAGATTTCCAACATTATGTCTGAGCATGAAGAGCATTGCCTCACCTTTTTGACAAATATGGAAGTAGAGGAATACGAAGACATCAAATCCGGATATAGAATAAGGTTTTTTTTCTCCACAAACCCGTACTTCGAAAATGACGTCATTACAAAAGAGTTCCATTTGGGTGCAGCCGGTAAATTAGACACGAAAACAAATAATATTAATTATTTAATTTGTATTCTTCCTAGGAGATTTGGCTTCGCAAACAACGGCGATTAAGTGGAAACCTGGTGTTGACCTGATCAAGAAATGCAAGGAAAAGTCTAAGAAGCCTATTCTTTTCCGGTCCTTTTTCAGCTGGTTGGTAGACCATAGAGACCCGACTACAGACGACATTGCCGAGGTAAACCTACTTAACCAAAACAGTAGCGAAACTCTTTAACTCGACTTCTGTTATCCATTTAGGTTATCAAAGAAGACGTTTGGCCAAATCCGCTACAATATTTCCTGATGTCTGATATGTCGGTGGAAAACGGCGAGGAGGAGTCGGACGAGGAAGAAGGGGACGACAATGTAGTTGTCTTGGAAGATGAAGGCGACAATGACGACGAGGAAGAAGAAGAGTATGGAGCTGGCGACGGTGAAGAAGGTGATGATGATGAGTGAAGGCAAAAGTTACTCAGTTTTTTATCTTGGACAATATGTGAAACAAGATTCTTTTTCATTCATCGACAAACAAAGCATAATTACAAATTGTTTTTTTTTTTCGCGAGCAAAACTTTTCACTGAATAAAATCTGGAATTCATTTCGTTTTAAAAAAATTAGACGATCATTTATTAACTTAAACGGAGTGGACTTTTTGTCAAGGTACACATTCATTCTCAATTCGCAGGGACTGCGTCACCGTCTCTGTCTTGGTCTTTATCCCCATCATAAAATTCGTTATCCGGTTCAATCCTAAATTAAACAAAATTAGAAGAATAGTATAAATAAATTTATTATCTTTTGGGTTAAGTTCTTAAATGAGTCAATACCTTTTATCCGTTTCACTTTGATGAGCTCGCACGTCAGGGTCCAACTCCTCAGCTTCTTCTAAGCTTAATAGATCAGGTGGGACATCCTGCATCATAACACTAACAAATAAAAGAAAATTTAAATGGTAAAAAAAATTCTTTCTTTACCTTGGCGCGTGTTCGACCATCTTCAAATTCTCGTAAACGGTCTTCACGATTGAATCCAAGTATTGCTTACTGTTTCCGTTTTCTTGTCTTGTAACCACCTCTGGATGCAAAGTAAAATCCGGTGCAAAGTACTCGAAATACTCTAGAAGTTACACCAATTTATAGTTAAACATCTACCGTCAATGTTAGTTTCGTAATTGGGTACCTGTATAGGGCAGCTCATTGCTAATTGGTTCATCAACCAATAATGAAGTCTCATATGTCCAGCACCTTGCCACATTCCTTAACGTGTAGCCTCCGCCCCCTACTACGAGCAACGGAACGTTCAGATCTCTTACAAACTTCACACATTCCCTAAAAAAAACTCGATTGAATTCCTGTCACACTGAAGAACTAATTACTGATAATTACCCATGACCTTTGGTACTTAAATTAAAACAGCCTAATCGATCGTTGGCCAGCGAATCTGCTCCACACTGCAGAACAATAGCTGTAGGCTGATAAAAATCCATAACGTACTAAACAACAATAGAATCTGGACAATTAATTAAGCGGAGATAATTCGAAATTACTTGTATGACAGGTTTGAAGATTTGGAGATAGTTTTGGTCGTCAATTCCTTCTTTAAGAGGAACATTTACAGAATAATGTTTTCCGCTATCATAACCTGTCTCATACATGTCTCCTGTAAATAAACCGACCATTAGCCATTAGGTTTTGGAAGAAAAAAGGAAAAATACCTGTCCCGGGAAAAAAGTAATTGCCGTATTTATGGAATGAAACAGTCATAACACGGTCAGTCATATAGAACGCTTCTTGGACTCCATCTCCATGATGAATATCAATGTCTATGTACAAAACGCGTGGATGGTACTTCAGAAGCTCCAGAATGGCGATAACTATATCATTGACGTAGCAGAAGCCGGAGGCCTCGAACTTCTTGGCATGATGGAGGCCTCCTGACCAGTTGATAGCAATATCTGCACACTGATTATTCAGTTTTGTTGCTCCTTCCAAAGAAGCACCGGTGTACATTGAACAGAAGTCATACAAACCCTCGAAGACGGGACTGAAACGGGAAAGAAAGGGCTTAACAGGATTAAGGAAAGGCAATTGAAAGTTATACCAATCATCCCCGACATTGAAGTGGCTTAAACTTTTAGTGAATGCTTGAATATTCTGGGGCGTTACTCGCTGTAGAAAGTCTATGTAATCATCAGAATGGAAACGACACATATCATGGGCCGTGGCTCTGTAGGGACGGTAAATTTGGAGCTTCTTATAGAGTCCATAGTGCAGGATCAGACTGTGGGTTACAGCCATTCGTTGGGGCTTCATGGGATGTCCAGGCCCTATTACAATAAACAAGATGTTAACTCCATCTGATTGAAACATTTTACGATAATTTATATTACATACCATAATGAAAGTTACCCACATTTTGATCATAAAAATAGGAAACTACTTTGTTGCTCATTTTTGTTGTGGTTCACTTCTAGAGTTTCATAACATAAGTGTTCTGATAGCATATCAGGCATTAATGAAAATTGGGTTAGTAAGAAACTAGTCCAGTAGGTGTCGGAAGTATCGTAATTGCAGAGCGTTTATTATTATTATTATTTCGGAGGAAGATTCGGTATTTTGTGAACGTGGTAAATCAAAAATTGTCTTCAACGTAGGTTTCGTAAATGTTTTAATATTAAATTTGTGTAGAGACATAAGATAAGCCATCAGATTTTCCATGGAGGAAGAATTGCAAATTGAAACCTGTTCGCTAGCCGCTGTGGATCCGAATAATGCATCAACAGGACCCGAAACTGACCCGGAAGATGAAAAAGTATTCCGCATTCAACCTCCCAGCAAATTAGAACTTTTTATTGTAGATTTTTGCTAATAAAATTTTGATGACTTTAGAAAGCTCTCTTTGCTTACGTGGATGAATTGCAAGCCAGATTAACAGCTAAATCTGACCTTCGTCAAGAAAACATCAAGGCAGCCGCCAACAGACCAGAAGAATCCTATTTTTCAAGATTAGACTCGAGCATCAAGAAGAACACCGCCTTCATACGCAGAATAGTAAATGAAGCTGTTCAATGAAGTTTGTATTACCAGCGTGGTAATCTATTTCTTTTTAATTTCTTACAGAAAAACTACACTGATGCGCAGAAAGAAACCATTTTGAAAGACATCGAAACCCTCAATTTAACCAAATATGTAGGGGAAGTAGCTGCAGGTTTAGTCGAAGCCAAACTTAAAATGGCGGACGTTTCTTCGGTGGTTCACATCTGTTCTGTCCTACACCGCAAATACGCAGAATTCGCACCTCTTTTACTGGAGAGTTGGCAGAAAACTTTACCGCAGAAACGCGACGAGAAAGTCAGCAATCCGAGCAAACTGCGCGTCGATTTACGTTTTTACGCCGATTGCGTCAGCGTAGGAATCTGGACTCCGAAAGAGGGGTTACCCTTGCTTGGCTCCACCCTAACCACCCTCGTAACCATGGACAAAGAAGAGCATCAATTTGCCGCCGTTTTTCTGGCGTTTTCCAAATTCTGTGGCGAGGATTACGCAGGTAAAAACCCATTTTCTTCTATGTAAACCTCACCTATGGTGGTTTTAGGCTTAGTCCCTTCACATATAAAGAAGTTAGGCGCCAAGTATGCCGTCAGCATGCCGTCTAGTGATTGGTTGCCTACGGAAAAGCGCGCAAACGTGAAGAATTTGCTCCGGGATTACCACCAGACGCTTTCAAAGCACTTGGTACGCGAACATAAAGATTTACAAGACTATGACCGCCAGAATCGTCGCATTTTGCAAACGAAAGGGGAACTTAGCAGTGAAAGGCGAGATAAACGAGAGCAATTACACCAAGCTCAGGTCAAGTTATTCAACTTAACCCAGCAAATGGCTGACACGCTTGGCGAACCCATGCCAGAACTTCCTGAAGAAGGTTGTTTCTTACGTTGAGCTTATACATTCTGAGTTTTAATGTTAAGTTTTGTAATTTAGTTTTAACGAGAGAAGACGATTTGTTGGTTTTGGGAAGTGGAAATGAGCCAAATGTGCCTGAAGGAGCGTCAGCCGGCTCGCAAATGATGGAAGGGTGCTGGGAATATGATGACGTGCGTCAATTCTACGAACAAGTTCCCGAATTGCGTTTATATATGCCCGGGTTGCATGTCCAGCGAGCTCCCTCGCCAGTTCTGGTGAGTTTTGTCTTTATTGTCTTTATTTTCTAAACAAATGATGATTCTGAAGGAGGAAACCCCTGCTGAGGAAGCGGAGTTGGATGAAAAGCTCGAAGACGATAAGAAAGAGGTTAAAGAAGAACCCGTGGAAGATTTACAGCTTCCCAATATTGACGGTAATTAATTTTTTCTATTACAGGATTTCCGTACTGATTTTTATGTATTCATTTTTTGGGTGTTTTTTGTAGAGGATATTGAAGAAGGGAATAATCCACCCAGCAATAAGGTACTTTTGGACAATTACATAACGTCGCTGCCCAAATGTGTCAACAGAGAAATGATTGACGCTGCGGCCGTCGATTTTGTGACGTCGCTAAACACCAGATACAACCGGAAACGCCTTGTCAAGTAAATAAATAGCAGTTTTGTTCGAATAATCCCTTAAGTGACACTTTTTGTTGATTTTTAGGTGCCTTTATAGCGCTCCAAGGACCCGACTGGATTTGCTGCCGTTTTATGGTCGTTTAGTCGCGAGTTTACATCCCTACGTACCTGACGTAGGCACAGATTTGAGCCAGTACTTGCGACAAGAATTCCGATACCTAGTTCGAAAGAAAGTAATGATTAAGAAAAAGAAAAACGTTGGGACATGAGTTTCTTATTTACTTTTTAATGTGCGAAATCACAAGGACCAAATCAATATCGAATCCAAGATTAAAGTCGTACGCTATATTGGAGAATTGGTGAAATTCCGGATTTTCAGCCGCCATGAAGCATTAACTTGCTTACGGACGCTTTTGCTCGATTTCAGCCATCATTCCATTGAAATGGCGTGCCATTTGCTAGAATCCTGTGGGCGTTTCTGGCTTTACCACGCTGATACCCACCAACGCACTAAAATATATCTGGTAAACCATATTTTGTAGCGATTTAGTAGAATTTTTTTTTTGTTATGTATGTATATTATAGGAGCAAATGATGAGGAAAAAGAACGTGCAAGTCCACGATACGCGTTACGTCACTATGATTGAGAATGCGTATTACCAAGTGTTACCGCCTGAAGGCAGCACTTTAGGAGTTCCTATAGAAAGACCGGTATTGCACCAATATATTCGACAGTTGCTGTACAGAGACTTGTCTAAGCCGACTGTGAGCAAAGTACTGCGGCAGCTAAGGAAGTGGGCCTGGGACGATAAGGAATTGAGTCAATATGCCATCGAATGTTTGGCCGCTTCGTGGGAATTGCCCTATTTGCACATACGGACTTTGGCGGGCTTAGTTGCCGAGCTAGATTTGTTCCAGGCCCACGTACGCGTCCAAGTGGTGGACACAGTCCTAGAAGATATCAGACTTGGCATGGAAATGGTCCTGCCCAAGTTTAATCAAAGGAGAGTAAGCAGCATCCGATACCTGGGAGAACTATATAACTACCAAATGACCGATAGCGGAGTTGTCTTCAAAGTAAGCTCTGTATTTGGGATTCAAATAACGTTTCATATTTCTGAAGGTACTGTACTCCTTGATTACATTTGGGGTAAGTCTTGACCCAACTGCCGTCAGCGAATTGGATCCCCCGGATCATCTGATGCGCATTCGATTAGCTACGACGTTATTGGATACGTCTGGCATGTATTTCAACTCGGGTGCAGCTAGGAAACGCCTTGATTACTACTTAATTTACTTGCAGGTAAGTACAGTACCTTCTGGGATTAAAAAAAAAGAAGAAAAATTGGAGGGATAAGTTATGTTCGGATTCTTTCCTAGCAATATTATTGGTACAAGAAGAGTTTGGATGTGTGGACAGAGGACAATCGTTTTCCCGTGGACCTCGATTACGCGGTACGTGACACGCTGACTAATCTTCGCCCAAAGACGAAAATGCTCACTTCGTATGAAGAAGCACAAAAAACCGTGGCAGATCTGGAGAAGGAGTTACTGGCAAAATTGGCCAATGTGCTGCCTGGATTAGGGCTCAAGCTGCTGCCAATCGGCGAAGAACGAGATCTGGGGACTATTAATGAAGAAGAAGGTGGCGAGCAGGAGGAAACTGATGGGAATTTGGAAGAAGATTGGGGAGAGGAGTACGCAGATGAAACGCGAGAGAATTTAGACGATGAACCCAGCGACCATCAAGGCACCTTATCCCAATCCCAGCAATATTCTGCCACTCAAGTAGGAGCAGTTCACGAGCAAACATTTTATTACACTGAGCAAACCTATCATAGCATGACATGACTCCATTAGGCTACTTAATCCTAATTTTTGAACTTCATTCAGTAATAGCTTAATAATTGCTTCGCGCGACGGAAAAAACTTATAAATATATAATTAACTTTTTCTTATGTTTTCTAAGCTAACGGTTTTGTTTCTTTGGTCGCCATTGGCACAGCGAAAGACATGAAACTCAATTTGAGGAAAACAGTTAAAAGTGCAAAACTTGGGAGTTCTTAAGAAGTTCATAAAAAGTTTTAGAAGTTGATAGATGCTTTAATGCTATGAATAACTTATAGGGCGAGGATTACACGTTGGAGTTGGAAACAGATGCCACGCCCACGGTCCGGGTGGGCCCGAAACCTTGTCCAGAAGACGAGGACTTTATGGCCGCTTTCGATAAAATGGTGGCCGATAATCTAAGTGAAAGGAGCCGCGAAAGTGCTGTCAAGACTCACACAGACATTCCCGTGCCCATGCACGTCAAAACAGCCATCAAGAAAAGAGTCTTCAGTGCCCCCGGGGGCGAACTTGGTGGGGCTTTAGCTGGTTTGCAGGAAGGCCACGAAGGGGACAATACTATCGCTTTTGTTCTAATGACTAAGAAGAATAACAAACCCCAATTCAAGAGCTTGGCGGTGCCCATTGACTCGGATTTGGCCTTCAATTTGAAGACTCGTGAACAGGTAAACAAAACTGACAAAGTTTACTAAAGGAAAAAAGGCAATTACGGAGAAGTTGAGAGGAGTCTACTGTATTTTTCCTTTTTTTCTTGTAAACCAGGCGGAGAAGGCAGAAAAAGAGCACGTGAAAAGGCTTACGCTGGATATGAATGAAAGACAAGAAGAGGAGGAACATCAAGAGCAGCTCTGCGTGGGAGCTGGCAAACCTGTGACGGTTAATCTCAACCGAGAGAGGAAACCCAAGTACCATCACCCCAAAGGCGCCCCAGATGCAGATCTTATCTTTGGACCTAAACGGGTCAGATAAGGTTTGAAGGTGATGCTGTAAATTAAAACCAGGAGAAAGAAAAACTGACGGTGAGTAGACTCGTTTTTCAAAATCTATTTTTCTCTTTTTCTTAAGGGGGGCAGGGTGATTCTAGATGGGAGGGAGATCTTCCGGAGACCGAAAGCTTAGAATTGTGCGATGGACGAGTCCGGTGTAACGTCTGGGGCTGATAGGCCTATCGATTTATATTCTTCGGAGCTATTTCGCCAACCGTATGTGATATAAAGTACCAAGCCTAGTTGGGAAAGAAGATTAGAAATTTCTTTCGCTTGGGCAAGGATCTTGGGTTGGTATGACCGCTCATCTAGGAAATTTGAAACTTTCAGAAACGATCGTGAGAATAATTCTAGCCAGAAAATATTATTAAGAAACAGGTTTCGGCTTTGCTTTCAAAAAGTTTGAATTGAAAAGAAAAGCTGAAGCAATATTGCAATTTTTAGTAAAACACGGAGCTTACTAAATCGATTAAGACTTTTCCACATCGATTAAGTCTTTTTTTCTAATTGGCAAATTGCAATATTTAGATTCTTAGAATATATAGCAATATTTAGATGCGAAAATAAATCGCATCCGATAAAGCAGCTTTAGGTACATTTGGTTAATTTACTACATTTACGAAACTTTCAAACTTCTCGAATCGTGGTCGATTGCTTGTCTTTACGTTACATTAGGAATCATAGTTACCTATCATCATGTAAGCGGCATATTGAACCCATGTGTAGGCCGGAATGCTTAGCATTAAGTAAATGTTGATTAGGATGCTCAGAGCAGGCAAAAAAGGCACTGCAGGTACCTAAATTCCTCCGTAGATTTTTTGAAAAACTTCGTTTCAATTATTTAAGCGTACTTTAAACAGCAGTGAGGTGTTAGATTGGGGCATTAAATAGATACAACATAAAGGTAATAGCATAGCTACTCCCGTGAGACAAGTGACAGCTAACGGAACGCATGCCAGATTTTTCAAATTTTCAGCCCATATTTTGGCACAGAAGCTGAAGCCGGTAGCCAAGACTCCTAACCATGCCATAAAATTAGTTTGATTCACAGAATAGAAGTAATAAAGTGTTTACCGAAAATGCAAACAGAGGCCGTGACCAAGGCCGAAGTTTGGGGACTCGGTTGCGTGAGTCTACCACTCAGTAAATGTTTCCACTTATAGTTGTTGTAAGCCGGGGGTAACAAAACCAACGACAGTGGTCCTGTTGATGGAGAGACGGGACCAGCTAAGAGCCCAGCGGTTTCCGAATTTTGATCGAATGCTTGATTGGGATCCACTTGGTAACGTAATACGATTACACAAGCTGCCACCAGGCCGAACGCTATCAGCGTAGCTAACGCCATGAGCGAAACCAGATCTTCGAAAGCGAAGATAGTGGCCATGATAGCTGCCCAGGTTCCAGACAGTATTGTTGCCAATAATGGGGTCTTGGTCCACGGATGCACGCGTCCCAACCAACGGAACAGTAAACCGTCTTTTGCCATAGCGAAAAAGATTCTCGGTAGCGGGAACAAAGATCCCGTCAAACTGGAAAGGAAAAAGAGGAATAGTTTGTCGAAGATA
Source organism: Lepidurus packardi (assembly GCA_023053545.1). NCBI lineage: Eukaryota > Metazoa > Arthropoda > Branchiopoda > Notostraca > Triopsidae > Lepidurus > Lepidurus packardi. The sequence goes on along the minus strand of JAKZAN010000005.1, from coordinate 6,052,753 downwards.
AATACTGTTTTTGACAATAAGTCTCGTATTGTCAAGCAGTATTTTGTCCCTAACGAAAGTTTGTTCCAGTTAATAATTATACTAGTCCCTTCCCAAGATATTCCCGTTTACATAGAGCGTTCAATCCTATACTTGGACCATTGTAGGCTTATTGTTCGTTAGGTTTTGAACGTTTTTGCGATTGTAGGTATCATTTCATTTTCTTAACTTGCGAGTAATACCTAGAAATATCTAATTGCGAGTAATATCTAGATCAGTTTTTCGATCATGATTCGGTTTCACAGTTAGTATCGCCAATGTTATAGTAACGAATTAGAGCTTGTTAGGAATTTAGGGGAAAGCTTTCATGTTTGAATGCATTCTTTTCTCACCTGGTCGAGAGCCCACATAGTGTTCCTATGCTAATTATCCATGCAGCGGAAGGCCAGCCGACAACGCGGAAAGCATGTGGCAAGGGAACGTTAGGATCCTGCGAAAAGATGCAGTGAATTTGTATTTTTAGCTGGTTTGTGTTGGTTAGCCTTGTTCTTACTTGTAAATAGTACGGAACCATGAGTGTTAGGACAGCAGCTGTCCCAAAATACGCTAAAAACACGATGAGTAAGCAAAGGCAGATGGCCAACGGGATGGAACGCTGTGGATCACGAGCTTCTTCACCTAAATTACCCCAAAACGAAACAATTTACCAAACTCGACTCCTATGTATATTTTTACTTGCTGCCGGTATCGCATCGAAGCCTTGGAAGCCAAAAAAGCACGTTGCCGCACCTTCCGAGTGAAAAGAAAAATATAAGAACAAATTCAGGATTCCAAACTGTGCTTGATGTATTACCCGCAATGACACCGGACAATCCAAACGGCAAAAAACCTCCAGCACCTGCTTCTTTGGCATACGCAGGTGGGAGATTGGCAGGATTTACTGCCCAGTTCCGAGCGTCCGCTAGATTAATTGTCTGAATTTGAATAGGTTTTCTACGGATTTTTTTTTATTTCACTTTTCAACCTTTGAAAGCACCACACGTTATGCAGTACGCCACCACGAGCAGGTTTCCCATCGCAAAAATGTTGTTAAATCTAGTCGATTGTTTCGCTCCCAAGCAAAGAATGACTATTGCAAGGAAAACTGTCTAAGATGTCTGGCTGGGAATCTTAAGTTTATTATACCTGTTAAAAAGGCGATTAGGGAAGCAGCCAAGAAGTCGGGATAAGCAGACAAGTACGGAACGTTCAGAGCCATTTTCTTAGAAAAATAGGTTTTAATGGGACTTCCCATTAGTTGGTCAATGTAACCTCCATACCCTTGCGCCACGCTACTGGTACCTAAATAGTCTTTTGTTTACTCATTTCAATTCAATTTTTAAACAAAGGACAATTTTTAAGCACATTAAATCCAACGATGTAAAGGAAAGAAGAAATATTCAACTCGAGTTCCTCGTGATAAAATCGCCTCATCGCTGCCCATGAACTAGTCATGAGCTGAGCTGAGCATTTCGCAGAAAACCTTTGTGAGGGCATAAAAACGTTCCCTTCATGCGCAACAGGGAATACTTTCCGCGACTCGCTTACCATGTGGTAAGCTTAACGAATACCCTTGCATTTTTTTGCTTATTGCTTACAGCAGTACGAAAACGTTACAGGAATCTACAAGCTTGCGAACACTTTTCAGTCCAAACGCCTCAACAAACCGAACGTTTGAACCGCGTCGCTTTTGTGAATATAAATGCGCTTAATTTTGCGTGGCCAACAGATTAGCGATACGGTTTTTTGAATTCGAACTTTGTTGGCAAAATATAATTATAATTTATCACTGGAGCAGTGATAGAACATCAGAACAATATTTTTATGTTACCTAACCAAAACTTTTTCCATGTCGTATTCAAAATGCATTGACTTGCAATTCGATAAAAAAAACAGCGTTTTGCACCGCTGCAAGGACGCTCATTTTTTGTGAAAACAACTTCGCGAGCGTTTTGGCTTTTCTTGTGAAGGTTGGCATGTATTTTTAGGAAATCTTTAGAAATAGGCCAGCATTTTTAGGCTGAAGGGGAGGCAGAAAAAGTTCAAAGACCCGCAAAAATTTCAATACGTACCTAATGCGAATTCAAGTAGTAAGGTCCATCCCATCAGGAAGGCGAAACCTTCTCCTATACACACATAGCAGTAAATGTAAGCAGAGCCGCAGTTGGGCACACGCCCACCAAATTCGGCATAGCAAACGCCTAAAAACGTTTAAGAATTAAAAGTATGTTGGGGCATAAAATTCAATGTTGAGTGTCGTGAACCTGCTAGCACGGAAGCTACCGCTGCGATGAGAAATGAGAGGACTACAGCAGGACCGGCTTGCGTTTTAGCCACTTGACCAGCCAGTACATAGATCCCGATACCTAATGTGCTCCCCACGCCCAATGCTGTCAGATCCGCCACGCCCAAGACCCTATCCAGCCGTGAACTAGCATCCCGTTGTTGAGATTCTTCAAAAATGGTCTTGGTCCGAAAAAGGCGTTGTCGCCAAGCCCAGAAACTTGTCATTTTCCCTCCCTTTACCGCCCACCCGAAATATAATCTAGCTTGTAAAAAATTTCTCTTAAATGTGATTAGTTAGGCTTATTTTCTTTACCGGTATTGTTTCAACGGTTCTCTTGATTCTTTAGACTTGGAAGGAAAAATCACGCACGCACTGACCGGAGAAGAACTTCTTGTACTCTCCTGATTGCTGATAAGAGGACAACTGCAGCTGCACGTGACCTTACCAATAAGGCAAATGACCTGGCATGGCAACCCTAAGCTGAGGGTGAAGAAACCCTCGAAGGCCTTGCCAACAACTAATTGTGGGAAAGACAACGCGCCGATTTTGGAGATTGGACGAAAGATTCAGAAAGTTTGTTTTGTATTTCTTTTCTAGATTAAAAAATAAAGCGCTTGATCTGAGTGGCCATATACAGCGATCTCATTAAGAAATTCCTTGATTTGGTTTTGAGCATAGTTCTATTTTCTTTTTTGAGGATAGTTTTACGTTTCCTTCCTCCCACGTGTATCACATCTGCAATATTTGCATCTTACGTTTGCTTGTTGTGGGGCCACGCAAGTGTAGCGGAACCCAAGAAAAGGATGAAAATGATCCTGGTGCATTTCTTTCAGGCGTGGGAAGGGAAAAGCTTGAGAAGTTTCAGTTTTTTTATGCCACACACATGTATATTATGTTATGATGGTCGCATAAAAAAGAGCTGTCCGCGAAGCATGAAATTGGAGTTAGCGTGACCAAGTTTCGCTGTCGCATGTCAACAGAGAAGCTTGACTAGAATGGGCATTCGTCGAAGTCCTGGAGAGTCTGCTGACAACAACCAAGAATTTGACTGGATAAAAATGGGCGGCTGCCTTGGCGAAGGATCCTGACTAATAAACCTAAGGTGAAGAAATGCAGTGCAGTAATTTACTGCCCAAGCCTAATATCCTTAACTTATGATCCTTAAAAATCCCAAGCTACTTAAAAATGCAAACATGGAAAATGTCTTTTAAGTTTAATGTTTGTTTACAATGCAAACGCGGCAGTTAAAGTCTAGAAAAATTACAACCTCTAAAAACTGAAAATGTCTAAAAGTCTTCGCGTCTTGCGAGCTAGGAGCTACGAGTTACGCGAGCCGCTACGTGGGTAGTTGACCACGCAATGGACTACGAAGTTGACTAGTAGACTGCTCGGAAGTCAGCCGGGTTTGTTGTAAGCTTGGTACTCAAGCGCGTTTTGGCCCCACCTCCATGTTGCCATGGGGAAACGCGTTCATTGACCACGCAGTTGACTACAAGTAGACTAGTCGACTGCTCGGAAGTCAGCCAGTTTTCTTGTAACGTTACTACGCAAGCGCGTTTTGGCCCCACCTCCATGTTGCCATGGTATACGTCAAGCTCTGTCTGCAGTATTGCGCGCATTTGTGAGTGGGCTTTCTTGCGAGAAAGTGGTTTTTCGGTCGTGGAAGTGAGTGTTGATGAACCTTTTCCCAAGGTTACCCATTTTTGTTCGGTCCCTCAATAGTTCTCCCAGATATTTGACTAAAACCTGATCCATACACGTCAACAAAAACGCTGCAAATTTAAGGTGAGTCCCACACACGTGACGTAAGGGCTAATGGGATTTGTTGGTTTGCCAAACAGTGTAGCATGGGCTTCTCCCTCCCTCGCAAAAGGTTAAGTTGGTTCTGTTTCTTACGTTACATTCATGGAGTACAGAAAAGCTGGTGTGGGTCAACAAAACGAAAGGTATAATAGCGTTCGTCTTCCACACAAGTGTTCCAAGATAAAGGTCAAACTGTCCTAAGGAGCATTTCAGCGAGAGGTGGACACTGTTTAAACAATAAACACGAAAATTCGTCATCGTTAGGTCGTTTATGCTGATAAGAAAAGAGCTTTCTTGAGACCTTTGCAGCATTTCCGAGTGCTTGTATTAACTCTTTCAGAGCGTTGTGTCTTGCTATATTAAAACTGTGTATAATTATCTCCCTATGTTTACATTATTTGGTAATTAGACCCCACTATTTAAACTAGAACTTTGCTTGTTTAGTAATCCAGTACTCTGGACTCGTCCAAGTGCGTTTTTGTCCAATATTCCCAACTTTTTTTTATTAATATTATTGTTGCGTACAAGTGGTACATCGGCTGGCAAACCCATATCCGGATTTTCACACTTTTTTGGTTTACCTTTCTCATTTCTATTCGCCGCTTATGAAAGAATAATTTCGCAGCCATGTCAACTTTACCGCTCCATTTCCGCCCCCATGAGCTACGTATATTCTTCGATGACTTCCCTTTCGCTTTTCATACATTTAATAGGTTAGAAGGATCAATGGGAAAAGAAGATTGAACTCGACCCCTGCCTCGCTCTCCGAACAGGCGACACACACATATGACATAAATTTCCTCCTTTTTTATCGCTCGGAATAAGGACTTTAAATTGGGGAGAACATCTTTTAATAAAATAAAAACCATACAAATACAATGTTCTCGTCCCTTCTCCCTGGAGTCGCCATAAACTAACCAACAATAAGAAGCTGTTTATTGGTTAATCAGCAAAACATGCATTCAAAATTACTTAATCGTATAACAATACAGAAGAATTAGTCTAGAGCAAGGAACGAACTTCCCTTCACAGAGCAAATTATTAAGTTTGATATTCCCCGACAAAAACGAAAAGTATTTCTTTAACAATAACATTGTTTTTATGCAAATCACAAGTTGATAAAAAATAACTAACAGTAAGGTTTTTATGGAAATACGAGTCGGGGGATAATGGTAACCATGAAATGGTTATCCTTAGAACATCGCACGTCATCTGACCAACAACGGGAACACAACTTACTTCAAGGCAACGATGAAACACAACTTACTGCAAGCTTCAGACCAATTCAGACAGAGACTAACAAACAATGATGACTTAGGTGGTAACGATGAGGAAAGACTTGATCTTCTCTGTCAACAATACATGTTGTTGTGCAACATTTAGACGAAATAATTCTCTGCATACAATGAAAACTGGTTAAGTAAGACTTTCGAGTTTAAATTAGGTTTAAGATCCGGAGCACATTCTTTGGGTGTCTAGAGTTCGTAATCTTGATTGAGTCTAACAAAGGCGATCTCTGTGCGTCTGTTGGCCCCCGTAAAGATGCAAAACAGAAATAGGCGACTTTTTTGGGGGGAAGGTTTCGGCTTTGGAATCCTAAGCGCAAAGCAAATCCGTTGTAACCTCCCCACTTCAAGTTTGTCTAGGAGCCATTTTTTTCTTTCTTTTCTTAGATTTTTTTTCTATCTTCTCTTGGAAGCTGAACAAGGGGACGCTTTTATCTCGTCATATAGACAGACGCTCATCCTTTATAGCCTTATTATAATGAAAGCACCAGTTTTCTTCTATTCTTCGAGCTCACCCCAAACATAGAGCAAGAATTTTGCCCCAAAATTTAAGCGTTTACCTCCTTTTATAATTATAGGAAATATCTCTTTAGTGCTTAAATATCCCACCTGGAAAATCATAGAACACCAGAGAGGAATTAAAGAAGAAACCTACCAAGGACTGCGTCTAATCCCCTCCTACGCCAGATATTAACCTCTAACCTCCCGAGTTATTTTTATTTATTTTCTTAAACATATTTTGTTTCAAAATTCTAATTAAAACATTTGAGAGATAACGTGTGTTTGTTCTGCCGATTCATGGGTCTTCCCCACCCCGAAATTCGACGAAAATGTAGAAACATGAACGAGTTAAGTTCATGTGAGTTTTTTTTTTACGTCTGATACGGTAAAAGGGTGTTATACAGAGAAAGCTGCCTACGAAGGGGGTCATTTGTCAGATAGCCAGCGAGATCGTACATTAGACAAAAGGTCACCGAATTCATTACAGACAACCCTGAACACCGCAATCAGCTAGTCAAGGCAGTAATAAATGAAGTTAATTATCTTCTATTACATTTTCTGATCCTGATTCTGATCAGTTCTTCACTACGATCTGCGTTCATATGTGTATCGTTGAGGAGTCGCTTTCCCTTTCTCACTGTACCTCATATTGAGATTCTTTACACGTATTCAGAGTTGCACAATCGGGTGCAATTCGCCTTAGCTGCATCAAAACTTTCGCCCTTTTTCCCTGACATTTACATACAGATACTAAAGAGAAATCATAGTAACTTGCCCGAGCATGCGGTTTTGAAACAAGCATTGCAATTTATTTTGATTTATTTTAGAAATTTACGAGGAACCTTTTTTGTCTTGGAACCAAGCCTGCGTTATAAACGTGCTATAAGCCATTCATAAGCATTGATAGTGGAGCCGGCGTAGCTCATTTCGCTGCAACTCTTTTGTCTTGCGTCCAATATACGAAAGTCCTCATTGGTATGCATGGCGTAAGAACCGAACATCGAAGGCCCAAACCATAAGATCAGCGACAATTTTTCCTTCGCTGGAACCTCGTCAAGGAGCTCCCCTACCTTCTCCACGAAGAGATCACGTGGCTTAATATGAGCATAGGATTAACTTCTTTTAGCGTTGTAACAACCTAGCAAAACTTCTTTGGGTTCATCTCCAACTTATCTTGGAAAACAGGAAAAAAAGAGCCGGTTTCCATGTCTGGATAGCCCTTGCTTAAAATTCTAGTCGCGACAGGCTAAAAAAAGGGACTTTAGAAATTTTAGAAAAATCTACGGTAAAGAAAAAGGAGAAGACAACTGGACGGTATTGTAAAAGCCAACTAGTGCAATTCAATTCACATACCTAAACCCAAACCCACTTCCTTTTCTACCTCTTGGGAATTTCCCAGTTAAAGAAGCGCCACGGAAACATACCGGAAGTTTGAACTGCTCCCAAATTCCTACAAAACGCGCACCGTGATCACACTACGTAAACAATGTAAAGCTATCCTCTAGAACTGTTTAAATTCGCCAAGTCGCCAAGAATTCCGTAAAAAAAATGTAATTTTCCGAAATTATCTTATTGTATTTTACCTAATTAGCAAGCTAATTAGTAATAGTTTTGCGCTTCAAAACCATAGGATTAGTCTCAGTGCTTATATAAATTTTAATTGAATAATAAAATATAGGAGATTACCGGCATTTTTAAAAAAGATTCGAAGTGTTGGAATTTTCTTATAATTTGAGAATTACCGTCCATTCAATTGGGACGTGATTACGGATAGCAAGCTTAATTTGCTTATTAAGCATAGCTTGGTTGATGAAGCTAAATTGCAGCAATTTTGCGTGTACTGTATTTCTGGTTTAGATTGTTCCAATTCAGTGTCGAAAATGCAAGCGAAAATGAAACAAGGCTGACATAGTCTCACGTCTGGTGGCTCAGGGCTTCTCATGAGGTCGTGGTGTAGCATTCTTTGTGGATATTAGCCTAGTTGGTTTGAAGTGCGCAGAAGTGGAGTAGACAAAACACGTCTCAGTTTTGCTTCTTCTTCGGCTATTCTTTTCTCCCCAGTATTTGTGTGCTTATGCTTATATGCAAATCTTTCACAGCGCAATGGGGACAAAGGTAAAGGCACGGTTGCCAGGTGTGTTGTTCACCTTGGGTAAAGAGACAAGAAACGATAAAGCACACACATACGTGGCAGACAAGTAAGAAGGAAAGTTAGTGATGGAGAGGGGAAGGTCAGAAGGTCAATTGCGAAACCGAATTATTTATAGCCATAGGAGAGAAAAGGATTTCCATTGTTGCATACTTGAAAACGAGCTTTTTTTTCTCTCTCTTTTATTGTTTTTAAGATATTTCTTTTAAATTTATTTCTTCTTTCGTTGCTCTGAGTTAAGAGTTCCATTTCCAGAGCTCTTCACTATTCATTGTTCATAGAACCAAAAGTTCCGCAATGGGGGAAACGAGGAGTGAACTGAGGATGGAATATAAGCGACTTTTTCTTTCGTTTCCATTGACGTTGAAAGAATTTGAATTTTTCGACCCTGGTGACTCGCAAGTCCGGCCAACGTCTTCAGGACATTGGAGCCGTTAGTTTATTACATAGAAAAGGAGTTTAATAGTTTCGTTACTGTAAAGGAGCTACGCTAACGGCAACTTTAGATCACGAAAGTACGAAAAGGACCCTGTCCAGTGTATTATAGACTAGACGGATGTATAATACTGTACTGGTTTGGACTCGTGAATTCCGTGAACCGTTCTAAGCACCTTAAAAGCGTCGTGACACTACCATAAATCGAACAATGGTTAAGCGTAATCCGTCTAATTTAAAGTTTTTTTTAAAAACCTTCTTCCAGGAAAATTGGCCACCAAGTTCAGGGATACTGTCTTCTAATTTAAACACTCAAGGTTGAGCTATATTAGCTATATTATAGTGTTCTATATGTGATAAACAGGCCTATACACGTCGTTGATAACGAGTAAACGCTAAGACAAGAGAAAATAAATTTGTAGGGTAAAAATATGTTTGTGTGTGGTGTTCCTGCTCGTAAACTCAAGGCTGTGTTACATTTCACGTTATATTAAGGGGGAAAGACAAGAAGAGGCTATAGGTATCTCTCTCCACCTCTCACTTGGGAGGAAAAAGATCACAACAAAATGACTTTTTCTTCGCGCCATGACTTGCGGGCTCCGCTGAACGCATGCAACGAGCGTTACCCGCATAGTCGAACCGCCTTGTGCGGTCCCATTGCGAGGGGATGTTTCTCGAGTGCGAAGCTGACCCAAAACTTTCCCAAAAGTTCTCAGGCGCGGGTCTAGGCCCGTCAGGACGACAAGCTATTGCGACAGCGCGATGTCCCGAAGAAAAAGACATTTTTTTGTGATCGAGCGTGTAAATGAACCAAAGCACCTAGATACTTCTTTTAGCACTCAAAAGAAAGTTAATGGTGCCGTCCCTATGAATCGAAGATCCGACTTTGAATGCGCTAATAGATAAAGGCGCTAGCTCTCCGGCCAACTGTCCCCCGTGCTATAAGGATAGGAAAATTTGAAATTTCTCGGAAAGGTGCGGGGCTTAAACTGCTAAATAATTAACTACTCGACTAATATGCATAACTGACATAGGGTTTCTTCAGCCAGAATATGTAATTTGGTCTCTTCTATAACATATATTTTTTCATTTGAAACCTTACTCCCCATTTAAGCGCCTTGTGTCAACTTTTAGGTCAACTTAAAAGTCAAATCGACTTTTAAGTCAACTTAAACTTTCGTCAATACGAACGCGGCTTAAGTAAATAGCAGGAATAAATCCTGGATTTGGGTAGCTCCCTATTCCCGAAGCGAATTCCTGGCAAAAAGAGACAGTAAAATTGTGAGGGACTTTTCGCGTATCTAGATTAGGGGCTTGTAAGGAACCCGATGGCTGACCTTTGACCCTATTCAGGGTGTATATCCTGTCGGTTTCAAGTTTCTGTATGTTTGCTATTCCAAATCTTCCCTTTTCCGTAAAGTTTCTTGCCGGAAGGCGGTTGAGAAGGTTCTGGGAAAGTGAAGGAGGGTATTTAGTGTGTAGTCAAAGTATCTTATGTAAACACTCGCTAATGAGATGTTAATTTCGGCAGAGGTTCGACGTTTGACGTGTGCCACGCGTGCGACTGCTGCGGATGGATTGACACATGAGTTGTCTTGTTTTGTGGGGTATATAGCTCAACATCACTGAAAGAAGAGTAGACTCATTGTGAATGTGGAACGCATCTTACCTGCGGTAGAAGTGAGCCAGGCACAGCGAGAAAAAGGGCGCAAAAAATATAAAGAAAAAAGAAATTGGATATTACCTGCCCTGTCTCGGTGTCATGGAGCGAGTTCCTGTCAGCCAGTCATTCATATTAAAGAGATGTCCCCTAACCTGGACTCGACATCTTGGACGAAGACGTTTGCTGACCAAACTCTTCCAGGTTGGACCCAGAGTTGTTTTTCATTTTCCGTGACCTTTCTATCTTTTTTTGTTTAATTCTTTTTCCTTTTTGTCGACAGATTCTAGTTTCGTTGATACTCATTGGCACTATTATTATCAACATCACTTTCATACTCGATACGGGGAAAAAACTCGCTCAACCTGTTCTGGAAAGTAAGTTTTGTGTCCTTTCTTGTTTCCTCTCGTTTATTCTCTGAAGAGGAAATTACTAATTGCTGGACTTTATTTTTTTAATTCTTTTCGGCACTAGACGAGTACATGAGTGGTCCTTTAAGCCGAAGCCAGTTGCGATTACAATCAAGTTCGCCAAGGAATATCGTTTTGGAAGTTGTTTCGAGTCGAAAACGTGTTGCAGTTTCCGTTGACGGAAATACGGTACACATTGTTTTAAACTAGAGAGACAGACATTGAAGGGTTAATTGGCACCTTTTTCTGGGGCGGTTTGACAGATTTTGGAAGATAGTGCGGAAGGTAGTGGGCGTGGTATCCATATCCTGGTCTTGCATCAAGGCACAGGGGCGGTTTTAGCACAACGCGTGTTTGACACTTACGCTCCCCATGAAGACGAAGCGATGGCGTTGTTTCTGTCCATGGTTTCAGCGAGTCGGATACTAGTCTTTGCCATTAAAGTAAAAAAAAAAAAATCATTTAAACTGAAATCGGAGTGTTGAGAGAAAAAGGGGGTTTTTGTGGGGGGTTTTAGGATGAAGCAACTTTCCATTTGAAAGGGCCTGCGAGGACCTTATTGCACAATCTAGGGTGCAAGAAGTGCCAAGTGCTTGGGTGGAGAGACATGTGGGCCATGGTGACCTCGAAAGGGTCAGCCAGCAAAGCGTATGGGGAAGACTTTTCCAAAAGCGCAGATTTCCAATCCTGGGGCGGAGATGTAACGCTGCGAACCGAAGTCGCCTTGGCCATGCAAGAAGGTAAATTAGACAACTTTTGTTGTTGTTTTCCTTGAAAGAAAACGAGTGTGTACACCAACATTCGATTTTGTGTTGCCAAGAGCTTAGGGAGTGATTTTTCTTCCACGTAAGACTTCCTTTGAACAGGCGCTAAGCAAAACCGAATGGTTCAAGTTGCAGGTTTTCACTAGAGAAGAAATTTTCCATTTCGGTACCGACAAATAATTAAAGATTCCCTTCCATTACCCACCTTCTCTTTTATTTAAACTAAACCTAACGTTTGGAGTCATAGTTCCCTGCAGTGATACGTAAGGTTTCGTTTTTTTAGGGTGAGGTTGGAGGGAGGGTTTCCACGTAATTTTTCAATTTTAGAAAGCGAGCGCCTTCTTCCGCTATTGATCTGTGTCGTATGTTTCAGAGCTCTATATGTTCGCTAATTTAACGTCTGCGTTTGCTTGTCATTAACACAGATTCCGAGTGTGATTGGGCAGATGACGAAGAAGGCAGACGTCGACGAGAATTCTGCAACCATGTGGAAGGCTATGGCAGCGTTTGTGCGTGCAATGACCCCGCTCCCATCTCCTTTTCCCCTGAGCGTCTCTCCAACAACCAAATCAAAGATGTACCCATCGCTATCATCGCCAGCAACCGTCCTCATTACCTGTACAGGTGACAAGTACCTCAGTATCCGTTTCCTTGATCATTTTGTATACAAAAAAAAACAACCCTGACACATGTCTGTGTACCCGTTTCATTCCAGGATGCTGCGAGCGTTATTAAGCGCATCTGGATGCCAAAAACACCTGGTCACCGTTTTTATAGACGGCTATTTCGAAGAGCCCTTGGCTGTCTGCAGATTGCTGGGTATACGGGGAATCCAACATACGCCCTTAGGAAAGAAAAATGCACGAATTTCGCAGCATTACAAAGCAGCCCTAACTGCCACCAGCGTGCTTTATCCGAACGCCGGCCATGTGATTATACTCGAAGAAGATTTGGATGTTTCTCCGGATTTTTTCAGGTAAGGAAAATAGAAAAAAAGAAAAAAGTTTCAGAAAAAGTAGTTTACAGAATAAAATATATTTTATGTTTCAGTTATTTCAGCCAGACCAAGTTTCTACTAGACACGGACCCAACGTTGTATTGCATTTCTGCGTGGAATGACCATGGTTATGAACATAGTAGTGCTGACACGGCATTGTTGTACCGGGTGGAAACTATGCCTGGATTGGGGTGGATGATGCGAATGGATCTTTATAGAAAGGAGCTTGAATCGAGCTGGCCCACACCTGAAAAGGTAATAACTGGTTTTATGAAGGGTTTTAGGGGGAGGGGGAAGAACGTCCTATAAATGATGTGTGTTTTTGCCGTTTAATAGTTGTGGGACTGGGACATGTGGATGCGGAAAGCCGATATACGCAAAGGCAGGGAATGTATCATTCCAGACGTACCGCGCACGTACCATTTCGGGGCCAGTGGAGTGAACATGAATTCATATTTCCAAGACATTTACTTCCGTCAGCATGCGTTGAACATCCTGCCACATGTACCACTTCACGGTTTAGGGAACATGACTGTTAAGAACTACGAAGAAATGGTGCATAGTTTGGTCAAGACTGCGCAAGTGTTGGACCATAAACAATCGCCTTGCGAAAGCAGCTTTATTCCGGAAACCAAAGGACGTACTTACGTTCTTTACATCAAAATGGATTCGCCACGTGATGTCCAATCCTGGCTAGCTTTAGCTAAAGTGCATTTGGATTAGAAATCCTTTTGTAATTCGACTAATTTGGCTTTTGATAGTGTTGGAAACTTTGGGATTTGGACGCGCGAGGGTTCCATAAGGGCATGTGGAGATTGCACTTGAAGCAAAACCCTATTCTGGTTGTAGGAACGCCGTACTCGCCGTACAGGTAAACATTGAACACCTGAAGTGAGCGTTTATGTTAATGGATGGTTTTCTTCAAGTCGGTGGAAACCTGCTGACATAACTCCAGTGAAACTCGAATCTGAAAGCCCGAAGAAGAGATGAAAAGTGCCTCCAGTGCCATGCCTCCGTTTTATTGCTTGTACAGCTATTATGCCCAAGATCTCAATCAAGAATCATTGTACATAGGAAAAACATGACTCGGTCCATTTTTTGCGTGTCAAACATTCCAAATCTTGGTGCTTGGGCAATTCAAGGTGAAAAACCAAGTCAACCTTTTGTTATAAGAAAACCCAGATATATAGCTTGATGCCAAAGTTTTTTTATACATTAATCCGCAAAACTTTTAATGGACATAATAGTAGTCATTCTAATGTGCATTCTTCTACAGATTCAAATCCATTCAAATCGAGCCTTCTATTATAATAATTAAGATTTCATTGTCCCCGTGGGCGGATCGACGCAAAGCGCGCGAAAACGGACGCCATTTTGAATTTGCGAGTGACAACATGCGACAAGCTTATGTTATATTCTCTGAGTGCAGTTAAAGTGCAATAGCCACCAAAAAAACAAACACAGTGTCCTATTATTTTTTCCTGTTTACGCGAAAAATAGCTGAAATATTAAGAAAAAAGAAATGTAAAATTCAAATCGAACATTTTTGCCATTCGACCCGCGCGGTTACGTAGCCCTGTGACGTTGCTGTGGTGAGCCTTCGCATGTCTGTGGTAAAACTTCGCTAGTCAGTAACTCAGAAACGGCTACTCAGAAAAACTTCAAACAAAATTCCGCTTTCTTAGAATAATGTGTAAAATAAAGAATCCATCAAAATCTCAATATGCGATTTGGAGGCTGTTGCCATTTAAAGAACTCGTAGCTCAAGGAAAGTGCACTCTGTTGGATAATTAAAGGTATAATTGGGTTACAAGTAACAAGACGGTGTTCTGAATCTATCAACTGTAATTCAACATCTTAAGTCCCTAAACAACCTAAAATTACATTTCATTCAAGCGTAGCTTCATTCGGCTTTATCAGTAATATCAAACCCTCAAATCATGTTGAATGTCCAATATAAAACTGAAATGATATTTCCCAGAGTTATTTGCACTGAAATAAGGACTTGTATTTGTCACGGAAAGCGTATCCGAACTAGCGGCTCGAGATCACATGGTTTGAAAAACGTCTGCTCATTTGCGTGGAACCACTTGTTGCAAACTAAACCACGACCAACCAAAAAGCCGAGTTACTTTCTCACTTTTACCCATAAAGTTAGTCTTGAACTTACTCCATTTCGAGCCGTGGAGGACAGGACAAGCTCCATGTCTAGTATTCACGTCTCCAATTCCATCTGAATACAAATTCCACCAGAAAACAGCACTGCCCTTCTTAGGCCAGACCGTCACTCCGGCTAGAGGAAAGACTGTAGCTCCGCCCAATTTCACATCCTCCAACTACGGGAAAAGTTCCACATTTAAAACATAATCTAAATTTTAATTAGTCATTACTAAAGCTTACGTATGCCATGAAAGTTGCGATGCGATCTCCCCGAAACTCCTCCAGCGAAGCAGTAACGGTCTTGACTGACTGATCATGTGCTTTGACTGCCAGAACACCCCAATCTGCATGGGGGGTATACTGTCCTCCCACTCCATAGTTAGCTACCTGATAATATTCTGCGGCCACATTATAAGGTGTATGTTTGAGGTGAACTGCAGCTCCTATTCGTTGAGATACAATCTCGAAAATGGGATGATCTTCATCTCTGACCCATTTCCTGTCATAAAAACAAAGAAATTCAATAAAAATATTACCAATATACATTATTTGTCTTACTGTTTAGAAGTTCTTTTGTCGCTGGCAGTAAACCCACGTTTTCCGCCATGTGTGGAGCGTTCTAAACCCCTCACTGCATCTTCTTTAAAATGTTTCATCTCAGCTTCGCCCATGAAATCATGGAAAATCACAATATACGGAACATGGGAAGCTTCTTCTACCTTTAAAGGTGAAATTGTGAATAAAGGATGCATTCTAGAAATAAATCTGCACCGCAAGTCCTTCTCCTCCTCCGCAGTCTTGAAAAAAAATATATAACAATAAAATAATCGTTTTAGAATACTTCAAACTAAAAATTTACCCTTAGTTTTTCACCTCGGCATAATCTGCTGAATACTTCGCTCTCCAACAGTAGCGATTTAGGATCCTTACCATATCCCATGTCCCTCAGCTTTGCCCAGTCATCACTGAATGCAGTTTCGGTAGGAACTAAGCGTCTTTTCCGTTTAGGATCCAAAAAATCCGATTGCGTGCGCCACTCTTTGCCCAGCGGCCCTTTCTTGGCTAGAATATCGTCATGCTAAATTGCCGAAGAACAAGAGAATATGTTTAAAAAGCGCCTTGTTAGCGTAACAAGTATTTTAAGTACCACGCGTATGGCTGTTTTAAGGAAAGGAGCAATTTCTTCTTTTTTGGCCGTGGGTTTCTGCTCGGGGAGGAGCTCTTCTAATTGGGCAAGGTGTTCAGCTTTTTGGAGCCATTCTACAGCTTGTCCGTACTCTCCTTTGTTGAAAGCGTGCTTACCCAGGAATAGGCAGTCTCTCGCTTTAAAGTTAATTTAATAACGCTAATTAGTAACTTTCAGACGGGGGAAAAATTATGACTGGTGGCTTACCCTTCAATGAATGGGCACTTTGATGAGGTTCTTGGCCGGGTAAATGGACTTTTCCTTCGACCAGCAAGGACATGTTCATCTTGTAGGTCTTCTGAAGGAGTACAAGGGCGAAAGCGGCGCCCGACAAGTCTTGCGGTGTGGGAAGATTGGTTTCGGTTTCCAGTAAACGCTCGACTTCACCTAATAATTACCACAATAATAGTTTTTTCCCAGTTCGAGTTAAGTGTTTTCCTTTTCTCATTCTTTAGTACGCTTGCAATCGTATGTGGGAGTAAAATACAAACGAAATGAGTGCAATTTGATTAAGAAATTGTTAATGAAATTAACTGACGGGTAGGTTGCGTTTCGTTGAAAGCTTGCTTGAGATCTTGCCACAGGACAGTTAGTCGGCGCATCAAATGGAAAGCGTTGATGGGATGGCCCATAGCATGCGTCGAGCTCTTGGTTACTTTCGCTACCTCTTCGTAGTCTTCCAAATAGCTAGAGCAAAAATTTAAATAAATATAATAAAATCCTGAAATGTTAAATAAAATCTTGAAACATACCATTACAAATTTGTCTACTGTACTTACTTTTTTATGGTGCGGAGACGAAGTTCAGTGTTTTGTGCAAACTGTCGGAAAGGGGTAATTAGCCCCTGTTCAAACTCGAATAAGCGTTCGATGTCGGCAATACTGGAAAACATGTCACTCGCTTTTAAAACTTGCACTAATGACATCAACAAAAGCACCTGGACACGCATGGTACTTTCCAGCAGGTTACGTTCGCAAACGAACTCCAAATCGAGTTTTCCCCTCACAATAAGAATATTCACTCTCCACTGCCTTCTCCAAGTCTCCTAGTTATCAAATGGAACTGGCTCGAAGAATGGAGAGCATCTAACGAGTTTTCGAAGCAGGAAAATACGCCACAATTTCCTGGTAGACACCCAACTGCTCGAGGCAAAGAAGCAACGTAGAGGTCTTTCCTCTTTTTACGTGCATTGTCTTCACACTTGATCATTGTTGCGTAACCGAACTGGGGGAATACGGTCATCAACACGTTGCCATTGCGGTTTTTTAATGCGAAAACGAATATAAGAACCACCTAGACTTGATATACGTGTGTAAACTGTCAATAACTTCAAGTTAATCAAGCTATACTTAAAGAGACGCAATTATCCTTACTAATTACTCTTCAAATTCTTCATTTGCTGAATAATTAATTTTAAAATATAGGAGATGCCGATACTTGTAATCGCGTTTGTCAAGTTCATATTGATTCTATTAAGCGGAGATTCTAATAACCGAAAATCGGAACACGTGTATTATACTTTCTAAAAAATGGGTATAGGGAAATCTCAGTGATCTAATCCCTACCCTTGGGATCAATTTAAGCCGGCTTACTTTGAACCTGCTCCTCTAAACCGAACCGAAACTAAGAAAAGTAGAATCCGTCTTTACTCTGAGATGGGGGCATTTTCTGTACCTTCCAGCTCAGAGTAAAGACGGATTCCACTTTTCAAAATTTTGGGGTTGGTTTTAGTCAGGAGGCCTACAAAACGGTTTGAGATGAGCAAACGGGTAAGGATTAGACCACTGAGGTTTTACTATACCCGTTTTATTTCGAGGGTATAGTACATACAGCTAGGCTGTAGTCATTTCTTTAGTTCCGTTTTCTAGATTCACTACACCCAGTATTGTTTATTTCGTAACGATTTTTCAACAATTTTAATAGAGATAACTGAGGAATTCATAACTTAACGGCGTCTCTCCCTTTGTGGCAAATTTTTAAAATTAAACTCGTTATAAGTTTCAATGAGCCGTAACCTCTCTTTTACATTTAAGTCTACTCTTCTTGTTCGTCGCCACTTTTATACAACCTCACGTCTAAAACACAACACTGCGCCTTAGAAGCCAACTCCTATATTTAGTTAGGATATCAACACGAAATCCCTTCTAATTTTCCCAGTCAATTAAAGGAACTGGTCATTCAATTGAATAACCTGCTCATTTAATTGACGGAGGAGTTTAGAATGTATTTACTCCTAAGCATAGAAGTAGGATGGAAATAACAGTTAAGTCAAAACGACGTAAAAGCAACGTCACTGGTTAATATGCAAAGTCCATGTATTTCAATCACTACTTCAGTTTCGTTACTGTGAAGATTCTTTTGAAATTGATTCTAATATCCGAAAGTATGATTCTAATAACCGATTAAGTTGCTCTGAATTTTATCATTTTGAAACGGTCTTAAAATCTGATTCCATAAAGCGGCTGATTCTAATAACCAGTGATCACAATAAGCGGCATCTACTGTATACGTAGTAAAAATATAAAATAAAAAAATAACAAGACTAAAGACGACTAGTACTAAAATATTTGATACAAAAATTACTAGAAAATTCAAATTTGAAATAAATTGAAATGAAATCTTATAACTAACGGCATATTATAATTAGTATAATTTAATGCTCTAATTAATACTAGCAAATTAATCCAAAGTTTCACATTAGTTTGATACGAATCCAGAATGTTGTTACAGTACCTATGTACTGTGAATGTTATTATAGCTAAAAATGAAATGAAACGAAAACACCAAATCGCAATGATCTTTGGGTAGGGGGCGTGGCTATACCCTCACCAGTGTAATGTCCATACTATCGCAATATAACGGAACACATTTGTCTTTTAAAATTCAGATTCTGTCATTATTTCATACAAAGACCGACTTGTTGGAGGGACACAACAATTCTGAAATGGAATTTTTTTTTCACGTCTGGACACAATTATACCATTTTTCCCCCGCGGGGTTGAATTTTTAACCCTCGCAGGATCCCCATCGAAGTTCACGTAAAATACGGTTGATACGGTCTTACGCTCTTCAGAACCTAACCGGAAATAAAAATGGACTGGGAAGGGGAGTAGCTAAAAAATGTTGAGAATTTTTCTGGGTCTGAAGGCCTAATTGCTTCTTTTTCTTCGAACTTTTGGGAGGACGAGAAACGAATGGGGATACTAAAAAGAAACGTAGAAGAGATTGACCTATATAAACTCACCAATAGTTTTTTTTTCAATGTCCCAATAATTTTTTAAACCATGAAACCACGTGTCCTTCGGACAATTTCCGCTGTTGCGTAAGTTGGTTTTCAAAACACGGAAACCGAACCATACTCTGATCTTTTTTCTTGTTTCACTGTTGACGAGGGACCAAAAACACGCGACACTCAAGTTTTGTAATATCATTGGTGACGCTGGAGACATTGCACTGTTTTTCTTTCAATTTCTTCTTCAGCTATGACAATCACCACACAGACAGGCACACAATCCTTCCTTTCTTCTTTTGTTTATTTATTCGCACTTCGGGGGATGGGCGTTGCTTTGTCACTTGCAATTTTTCAAAATATCCCCCCGTAAAAAAACTTGGCAAAGGACACAAAAAATGTCCACTTCAAAATAGATAAGACCATCTACTTTGTGTCTTTTTTGTTCTCGATTCGTACGAAAGGAGGAGTTATAGGGGAGGCAGATTTAGCTCGCATTTTTGTTTTATGTTTGCTTTTTAGTCAGGGGTGGGTGGCATGTTGATGAATTAAGTTTGATTGAATTGTTTGAGGTGGCTATTGCATGAAGTAGTCAGGATGATCAGAATCGGTTTCAAATCGCTTGGCCTCCTCCTGCATACTCTCCTTGATTTTCAAAATAGCTGCCGACTCCGTTTGGTCCTGCAAAAGACAAAACGGAGCTCTTTTATGTCAAATCGTAGCTGGGGTATAGGCATCAGTCAAATTAATTAACAGGACAAAGAAGTGATCTACGTTTTTTTCTTTTTCGTGCCCCATCCCCAAGATTTCAAACTAGAAATACTTATAAAAGAAAAAAAAGAAAAAATAAACATTGAAAGCCGAAATCAAAATTTGAAAATAAAAAACACCCAGGACGGACCAACGATACTACAAATCAAGGTGGAGAGGGGAGGAGGCTCACGAAGCGACTGTAATGATTTTTTTCTTCTTTTTTTTTGTTAAAAAAATGTACAAAAATTAATTTGAGGAAGTAAAACCAACAAATTTCATTTTTTTTTTCAAATAAAAACTCAAAATAATCAATCAAAGATTTCTGGAGACCCATGCCTTAAAAGCAAGCAAGCCTCCCCTCTTTCCCTGGCATAGCTAGGGGAAATGGGTTGTAACTTGTAATCCGGAGTTAATTAATTAAAAAAGGGTTTCCGAGCCAAGCAATTAGATCTAAAATAGGGAATTAGAAGAGTATGATTTTCTTTTTTTTTTTGCCGTCCATAGATATATATATTGGGCTTGAAACACACCAACAAAGTGATATGTATTGGGGAACACAAGAAATAATTTTTTAACCCTTCACCACGCACACAATTGGGGGGACAAAACTATTTATCTTAAAATGAGTTTCGAGATTTGTGAGATTTTGAGAAGGCAAGACTTTTTAAAATTATTTTTGAGATTAGTTTTATATGGACGGCTCGTAAAAACGGGTGAGTACTTTGAAAACGAGAATCGCGGAATTCTTTTTTTGTTTGCCTTTTACAGAAAATTCAGAAAAGAACGGAGCAAAAAAGGGGAGAGGCGGGGATAAGATGTCCTTCACGGGGGTTAGGGTCCAAAATAGTTGCCCATACTCACATTTTCGCCCGGTCCTCCAAAACCGCCTAAGCTGTAATCACCTAATCCAGTATTTGAGCCGTTGTCTTCACGGGGTGTGGCAGGGCCACCATTGGCCGGGGAGTTCTTCATGGCTTCGATATCATTCCCATTGAGTACTGGGCCCATGGCTGAAGGGCCTAAAGGGCCCAGTCCTCCCCCTTCACCCGTCCCCAATGGGAAATCCTAAAATAAAAATAAAGATATTAAAATTTGTCCAGTTTTGAAAAATTAATAAGGTAGATATTTACCCCAGGCATGCTCCCTCCTGGTACTGATTTCATCATAGTGTACATGCCGTCACCGCCTGAATTCGACGAGTCTAAAACTACATTCATTAGTAAATTCCGTCCATTTTCATCGCTTAATTATTAAACTGAACTACTTATTTTTAATTGCAGTTACAGTAGATGCCACTTATTGTGATCACTGCTTATTAGAAAAAGCAGCCTTATGGAATCAAATTTTAAATTCAAAATGATAAAATTAGTAGCTTTTTAATGGATTATTAGAATTAGACTTTCGGACATTATAATCAATTTCAAAAGAATCTTCACAGCACAGTAACTAAACTGCAGTAGTGACTGCTACATGGACTTCGCATATTGACCAATGGCATTACTTTTACGTCGTTTTGACTTATCCTGTCATTTCCAGCCTACTACTACGCCAACTTACAACTTGGCTTTTCTTTCACTCCATTAGCTGAACAAAGAAAAATTCATTGTTCAAGACTTGGATCTCCGCTTAATAGAATCAATATGCACTTGGCAAGCGGTGATCACAATAAGCGGCATCTACTGTGCATTGTGATGAAAATTTTTTTTGAGATAAAATTTACCTTGGGGACTAGGCATGATGGGCGTGCCAGGTCCAGGCGGACCTGACCCAGGTGGACCTCCATAGTTACCCGGTGAAGATGAAGGATAGTTCATAGGCTACAAGGAACAATGAAAGCGAAAAAAAAGGTTAGGTTTATATTTTAATTGTCTTCTATTCAAATATTTACTGCTGAGGAATTCTGCTGCCACTGCGGTCGAGGCCCACCTGGCCCGGGCATCATGCCAGGTAAAGGTCCAGGCCCAGGCCCACCTGGGCCTAAGCCTCCAGGCATTGAGGGTCCTCGCATACCCCCAGGGCCCGGACCAGGCCCGGGTCCATAGCCCGGACCAGGCCCACCGGGAACCATGGGTCCTAACCCTGGCCTAGGGCCTCCTAACCGGGGTCCTAACGACATGGGCGGGCCTGGGAAATAATTGAAATTGGAATTAATTTAATTGTGAACAACATCAAATTTTGTTTTAAAATAACAATAAAAAGCGGACAAGACTAACCAACACACACACATGCACAACGTCTCCAAATTGGTTAAAACAAAGATTTAAAGAAAAACTACGGTATAAAACACAAAAACAACAAAAAACACGAGGAACACGCAACACAGCAAGATCGCCTACCTTGCCAACCTACAAACTCCCCGTCGCCTGAGGATACACCAAAGAAATGTAGACATTAGATAGGAAAACACTGCTTGTGAAGATACAAAAAAGTCATAGCAGAAAAGTATTCGCTAAGGTAAATATTTAATGGATGAAAACACGACGTTTTATTGATGTAAATTTTAATACACATTTTAAAATAAATCTAAGGTTGAATGAAATAATAATAATTAGGAGTCTTGAGTGATTGAGAATTATATCTCACCTTGTCGGGTAGGATCCAAACTATTTGGCATCATTGGAGTCCCAGGCTATAAGTAAAACAATAGAGAAGAAATTAAATGTGATTAATCTTGATCTTTTTAATTAAAGAAAGGTATTGATTATACAAACTTTACCCCATTGAACTCTGGTCCTAACTGAGGCATTCTGACTCCGGGTCGAGGCCCACCTGGATATCTAGGGCCCATGAAGGGCTAAAAATAACAGTGTTTAGATTAAACAGTACTAAAAAAATAACAACAAAAATATTGGTCTTGTACCTGTCCAGGCATCATTTGTGAATGTGGGGGTGGGGGTTGAGGATGAGGCGATGCTTGTGATGCTGGGTGATTCGGCGGTGAAGGTCTCATCCCTGAGTTCTACAAATGAAATACAAATATAAATTTCAAACTTTAAAATATTGTTGAATAATTCTATAATTTATTTGTTCTTCATTAAACAAATAATAGGTCAAAGGTCAGGTGGGGGGATATCTGTTCAATTGCTTACCGGAAGAAAACCATGGGGTAAACCTTCATTTGGGACAGGACCAGGTTGTCCCGCATTCTACAATTATAAAGTTTTAACAATTAAGATGCGTTATTTTTAGCCTTAAAATGACAACCTAGAAATTTATAGATTAATCCTTTTATTATTAAAAAAAAATAGACAAATTTATTAAAATACCCCGTTTATCTCTTAACCTTTAAAAAAGCGGATTGGATGTTTTTCTCTTTTTCTTGACCGGAAACTCCTCAGGGTATCGATTATTGGTTGCTGTTGTATCCTATCGTGACCTGATATGTACGGATGGGTATGACGTGCTGGTCACGTGACCCATTGGGCCGATTGTAACCATGACAACTCCCTCTTTTCTTCTTGCTTGCTTTCCCACAATAAGAACAGAACCAAAACCCCTTTCTCCCCCCACCCTTTTCCGTCCTTTCCCTCCATACCGTCTTTAAATCCACCCCCTGAATCTAGCTTAAGTTAATTGTAATTAACTTCCAGAGTGACTCATCCTTTTTAAGTTCGTCGCGAAATCTCGTCTACCAACAGCGAAAACTTCGTCTGACTTCCCAAAGATAAAGCTCAACCCGTTCTATATAACTCATTCAAGAGATTTTTCGCATTTTAAGTTAACTAAAGGAATGGACCAAGGGTAAACAAAACTTGGAGTCACTGCGTCTAATTCCAGTGCCTATCAAACGCATTTCGGTATTGATAAGGTGGCAATGAGGAATCTGGCATGAGAAAAGAGACTCGAAAGCAAAAGGCGAATAAAAAGGGAGCTGGAAGAGAGAAAGATGCTTGGGAATAGGAACCAGGAAAAATACGGCTATAAAAACCGAAAGAGAGAAAACCTCCCCGACTATATACCCAGCGAAGAAGACCATGCCCAGTGCTAGGTTCCTTTAAATCCTGTTTCGCGAGCCTTGGATCACAAAAAAAAAAAAAAAAAAAAAAAAAAAAAAAAAAAAAAAGTCCCTTACTAATCAAGACGAACAAAAATCTGTAGGAGAGGAAGAAAGAATCGAAAGCGTCTCTTGCAGGTCTCCTGGCTGAAAATAAGTAGCTTAAAAAATACATAAAAATCTTACGTCTCTAACATGGATCAAAAAGGATTTTTTCTTGCAACTTAAACCTTACAATTTTTTTAAAAAAAGAGAAGAAAACAGTTGCTTAAGTTCCAATTTTACATTTAAATGTCTATCAATAAAAATCTTTTCGTCCCCGTCAAACTGAAATCTAGCTCCTCCCACAAAGTTCGGGTTTCCTTACAATTCCCCATCTGACCTTTCATGTTTGCGACTTTTTTGTTCTGTTAAAAATTTCCTTTTTCAATTTTTTTTTTGGCAAAATTTAGAACGGAAACTTACATGTGACATTCCATTGACTCCATAGCCAGAATTGACGAACCCCTGTAACGGAATTTGAATAATTTAAGAGAATTAGAAAGTTGGTTAACACATTATAGGTTTTTGTTTGGTTAATAAATAAAATAAGTAAAAATACAGGACGAAAACTAAAACCATGGCGACGACAAGGCATGACTTGGGTTCGGAGCCCCAGTCAAGTATTGATTGATTACGTACATAATCATGAAAGGCCTTGGCTTCACTGGAGTGATCGCACGTGTCTCTTCTTTCGGGTGCTGCACAGTACAGGTCCCAAAACACACTACAAAACGGAAAACAGCTTAATATTTATACCGATACTTTTTCTCAAACAATAATAATAAATATTAATACACTAAATACTTACCACCACCATGAATGGAGGAATCCTGGAGGTTCTCCTAAGGTGATATTCTTCTCCCATCTTATCTACAGGGGAAAAAATGGAGACATTCTAATTAGAATTTGGTCTTCCTCGCAAATACACACACCTCGAAAGGGTTTAAAGTTGCTCAGAATGCAGATGAGGTATAGCGAGTAGAGACAACTGTTTCCGAAAGAATTCAGGTTGTCCTTTACTCTCTTGTAACCCAAACTTTCAAGGTTTTGGAGGGCAAAACGAGCGTCATTTCCCTTGGCTCAAGTCGCGTTTTGCAACTTTTTCTCCTTTTCCCCTCCAAACTTCTTTCAGTCTTTTCGCTGGATGGTAATAATGCCAACTTCTTTTTATTTTGTCTAGAAAGAAGACGCGAGGTAGAGTAGGCTTGCTATAGTGTTGCGGGATGCTAGGGATGCAGGTCGAAGTTCATAATCCCACTTCCTTGTTCTTTTTCCGGGAAAATCCGTGTAAAACACTCTTTCCGCTGAGGGTATGGAAACAGAATATAGTCAAAAAGACTAAAAAATTTGACATCGACGCGTACGGATGGCTGCAAATGGAACAGCCACGCCCCCAAAGGAGGAGTTTAGGTGGCAGTATCGATTTTTGCTCTCGGTGGAGCCAAAGAGGGAGGAGAAGAGGGGTAGGGGGGTACCGGGATAAAAGAACAGTATACGAGAAAGCACAGCTGAAAGGAGACGGGAAGGGGTGGGGGTTTAGCACGGTGATTGCGAGGGGGAAAATGAAGACCTACACTGACTAACGAACGAAAAGTGGGGGGAAGGGTGGGTTTCCCCGTATGCATGTATGTATGCTTTTGTTTGTAACCGTAACCTAGCTCACCCTCCTCTTGGGGTTGTTTGTTCTTCCCCCCAAACTCCCTCACCTAACCCCCCCCCCCCCCCTTATCTTTTTTTTTAAATTCGGGTTCTGATTAATAATAGAATTGGATTTCAAAATAGCTGTGAACCTCACGCAAGCTTCTTAGTTAACAAACAGGATTACAAAGCTCGTAAGATAATAAAAACGAAAATCATAAAAGTGATGAAACCACGCCCCTTTGTAAAAAATCGTAGGCTGCTACGTTTAAACGTTAATAAAATCACCTTTCTAGTATTCTAATAATCTTCTAATGTTTTTTTCTCCGGTAGATTCAGCTTAAAGTTAGGTTTAAACTGAAAGGTTAGGTTAGAACCGTATGGCTAATTAGACACCGGTGGAATATATTGATGCTACTATTGCTGGAGGTTGAATTGGTATTGTACAGTACGTTTGAAAAAAAAACGACCCAAACAAAGCGTACTGTCCTAATGGCCCGCAACTGTGCGTCTGGGAACACGAATAGCCGTTGCGAACGGACGGCTATTCGCAGCACTGTTTCCAGACGCGCAAGTTGCGGGCCGTTAGGACAGTATGTTTTGTTTGGTTCGTTTTATTTAAACGTACTGTACATATTGAAATCGTGGTTAAATAATGTTAAAATAAAGACATTTACCTCTGACAAGAATGTCTGTGCCGCCTTCTGGGCACCCACGTGGAGCAGGTACTCGTAGACATAGAGCGCCAATCTGTCAACAGATATAAAAGTCAAACAACAAGTCTGTGGGTTGGTTTACCAAAGTATTATATGACATAATGAGGGTTCCTCATACACGGAAGCCACCGAAAGAGAACACTAAATATGGACAATAAGAGGGAAAGACAGGACAGAAAAACAAAAAAAGGTAAATTTGACGTGCATGCTTATCGCATGTGGAATTGCACGTGGTTTTGGCTCTGGACAGGAAGGGGAGATGGTGACCATGAGACGGTAACAAAAGTGTAGGTGATGGATAAGCTGATAAAACCACAAAGAAATTACACAACCAACCAACTCTGTCCTCGTTAATTATGCAACTTCTTTTGTTCTCGGTTCGCTGTTTTACCATATTTGAGCGTTTTTTGCGTACCAGCAGACCAGAAGCAAGTTTCCTTCACTTGTATACTTAGTTACGACCCGTTAAGAGTAGAAAGTGAGCAGAAAACTTGCGCTGTAACGTCTTCTAGCGTATGTTCAACAACGGAACGTTGCTCTGGCGCAAAAACGTTCGATTTTTAGCCAGGCAAGCGTGACGCCGTAACGGCTAAAAAGTTCGATTTTTTCCCATTCAAACCGGTGTTTGTATGACTTTAGTTGAAATCGAACATTTTTGTAATAAAAAGAGTACCAAGTGAGGCTATAATCAAGCATAATAAAGAGGCAGAATTAACGAGAACATAACAGCTGACGACATTTTTCTAATATTTTTGTGTGCTTGGAAGGAGACATGTCCCAGTCTTGGGTTTGATTATTGATACTTTAAGTTAAATGAGAAAACGCAAAGGGGTTCATCTTCTTATTTTGTTGAGCTGGGGTAAAGGTGGGGGAGGATGGGGTAAAAAGCATTTTAATGCTCGTCACTGTTTAAAGGCATTGAAGGAAGCAACGGTACAACTTTGCACATACTTTTCTCTAGCTTGAGCGTCCGAAGGGACAGTGGAGGCCTTCCCTTTCGCATACATGGCCTTCGCTGCTGCCCCTGGTGCTGGGCTTGGCGAGCCTGGCCCAAGCCCGCCTGAGAGGCAGTTCTTCGGGACAATCTGGCTCACTGTAACACTGCACGCACTGCCACCAACCAACTTCGCCTGCTGCGAACAAGTAACAATAACATAGTTTGCACCAAACGAAAAACTAACTCCAACTTCACGTGTGTCTCATGTAAGTCGTTTATTTAAGAACTTTGGCCACTAACAGAGATAAAATTCCCACTCAAAGGAAACGACCAAGCAGCGTTCCACCACTCGCTTTCAAGTTGTTTGTATGCCTCCAACAAAAATTAAAGCAGCGCAGAGTACTAACAACACGAACACTATAAATCCGAAACCGTGAGGAATCCGTCAGATCTCTTTTTAAGGTAATTAGCAGCGTAGCGTTGTAAATTTAGATCAGTGTGTGTGTGTGTATACGAAACGCTTCCGAAAAAGCCCCAAGCCGGAGGTGTCTAACTGTGTCTCTCTCTGGTCTGGTCTACTTGCTGGCTGCTTGGCTGTCTGTTCTGAACGGCGATGTGGCATAGTTTAGCCAACGTGAAATTTGGGGGGAGTTCGGTTCCGAACTCGAGCCAAAGGCTGTTGTGCCACATGAGGTGGCGGACTAAGGTCGAAAAAGAGGGGAGGGAATAAAGTGAAGCTAGGAAAGGGAAGCAAAGGAAAAGCGAACCGAAAAGGGGGAGGAAACGTAAAAGCAGGACAAAGAGGGAGACGGATACCTCTTATCCGGCCACCTCCCAATAGTTTAAGACCGCGGGTTTAGGTCCCTGAAAGACCTTGGGAACGTAGTTCTTTCGAAAAAGTCAAATTTTTGCGAGCTATAGCGGGCAGGGAATTTGCAAGTTTCCTAATATGTAAAACAAAATTAGGTAAACTATATTCAATTCTTAATATAAAACGCGGTTTGACTGCATGTGGGTTCGAGCCCGCTGTTCTAGCGCCTGGTAATGCACGGCGCCGTTGTGGCGGGTCGCAAGACTTTTTACTACTGCGGTCTTTTTGTTCGTTTTTCATTGTTGCATACTTTTGGTGGTTGTCTACGATCTCGCTTTGCTCCGATATCCGCTGTCTATGCAAACGTTGTTTTTTTTTACAAGTTTTTTTTGGTGGGAGAGCAAAAGTAACTGAAAACTTGTGTTTGGAGGCGGCTTGGGTCCGGGCGGGCGAACAAACGCGCTGTCAGGTTTCCCGGCTTGCCATCCCTGCAGGCACGAGCCATCTTTTCCTTCCCCCTTCCCACTCTACCTTGTGCCTCTCCACGTCTCTAATTCCTCCCCCCTTTTTCCTAACACATTCCCTCATTATTCTTCTCTTTGCACCCTCTCCCTTTTCTACCCCACGTCCATGACAAAAAACCCTCCTCACCGAAACCCCCTTTTATATAAGGAAAAATCACGGTTCCGGCAAAGGAGGGGCAAAAATACACTACGCAAGCTAAAACCTGTCCACGCCATCTATTAAAGGTCCCTAAAACTAGCTATGCAAGTTTGACTTGTTTTGCCATCTATGAGGAGCGCTAGGCTTCTCGTTTAAGCGACGAAATTCAAAACTTAAATTTGCGTATGCTGTACTTGTTTTCATTCTTATCTGATTTTGAGTCATTCGTAGTTGCAGAATTTGGACAAACAAAAGCAAAATATGAACGGGTGTTTAAGCCAAGATCAGTTCATTGACGGTGTCATCAAATTTCTGTCTGTGTCAGACGAACTAAAAGATGGATGGAAACTCCAGTATGCGTGCCCTGGGAGTATTCCATATTTAACGAAGCAATTTACCCTGCCGCTCTACTCTGGTATACAGGCTGGCTCCAGTACCGTAATGCCAGACCAGGTATGGCACTTCAGACTCCTCATTTAGCTCGCATAGATTACTACTAAAGTGTAAACCTGGTTCCGAGAAAGGAAAGGGAGGAGGAAATAGAAGATTCCGATCCCGCAACGTTGGTAGTCATTCCGGAAATGATCTATCAAATTCGTCACGTCTACGTAATGTACAGTTCGGCTTATTCCGTCCCGGGTCTTTATTTCACCGCAGCTTTGCCAAGTCAAGATAATAAACGAAGGAAATAGAAACCGCAATAGTTTAATCTTATCATTCGCTTTTAGATGGGTCATCCCTGACTTTGGACGAAATTTGGAGCGAGCTAAATACCAAATCCATCACCGGATTTTCCTCCGAGTCAAAATGGACCTCCTTAACTCAACAAGTGAGCTGAAGCGACATGGACTTTCCTTGTCAAACATTATCATTACTTTGGTCTCCCATTCCTAGGAGCACCCTTATTTGGGTTTCCCGTGCTTCCATGTCCACCCTTGTCACACTGCTCAATTGATGGCCAAGACACTCTCCATTCCGGGTGACTGTAGCGGTCGCAACTATCACTGGTAAGGAGCCAGCAGCCAAGCAACAAAAGTCGACGAAAGAGTGGGGAGGAGAGATGTCCAATTGTGACTTCTTTTTGGCACGCATAGCCTGCTCGCATACGCCACTCGAATACAAATAGATCTTGGGCGTTATTAAGAGAACCTTGTGTCATTTCAGGTACCGTTACCTCGTTTCCTGGCTCAGCATCGTATCTCCTTTCACTGGTTTCGCCTTACCGTGTCATTACGCGTTACCTCATCAAGTTTAAACGATTCTTCTCATGCTGGCGAACAACGCAAAAAAACAAAAGTCTCTCGGGAAACTGGGCTTGCCCCTTCCATATAGTATACCAGCGACACGTCGTGGCTTATGTATACCCCAATACGGTGGACCATGAAAAGGCGGCTGGTGGCAGTGGGGTGCAGTATTGATCGTACGCGAAGGTCTAACGCGTAAGGGGGTAAGGTCCGGGCGGGGGGTGGGGCTGGGGGAATAGCCCTCGTGATACTTGTTGCTTCAACTTGAGCCACCTAGCCACTCCGCTCGGGGAAGTAATGTTCTGGCCGTTTGCAGCCCTGCGGAACATTGCCTTTTCATCCTTGCCATCAATTTGTAAAGCTTTAATGCCGCTTCACTTATATACTTCCCAAATTGGAACCCGAGGAATTGCATCTTACCCTAAATGTGAAAATAAGGATGCGAGGTAAGACAGTTCTTGGAAGCGCCAACACAATCTTGTAACCCGTGACAACCAGAAAGCTTTTGCTTTATAGATACGATATTCTTTCTTCCCGAATTATAAATTTTAAGGTGCCTGTTTGGAGACAAAGAAACAGTAGCGATTCGCATAAAAGAAAAAAATCTGTTGAAACAAGTAAACAAAATGAAATGAAAGAGACTCCACCTACTTTGACTCTGCTTGGGAAATGACTTTCTTGCCGGTACAAATGTGTGTTCGCGCTGGCGCTTAGTTGACCCGGGAAACATCTCTACTCCATGTTGCTGGGAACTTATGAACAGGTGTCGACGTTCTAAGACTCTGAAACTTGGTCTAGAGGACCTTTCAACTCGGTGTTGAACAGACATACCGGTTATTCCCGCTCCTCAAAATGTGTGCATAAAATCTAGAGAGTTTTGTTTTCGTATTCTTTTGTCGAGGAGTAGCCCGGACTGGGCGTCGTGAGGCATTCTTGGTATTCCAGTTTCGAATTGCCATGGATCGAGGATTCACCACAAGATACCCGGTAAATACTGTCAAATCTTGAGTCCTAACACTCTTACTTCTCTGTCTTTTATTTTCGTTAAAATGCGCGAAGACAGGTTGTCCATTTGCGTACTGCCGCCGGTTGCTCATAGCAACCAGTCAAATTAGTCCTAGTTAACATATCCGTAAAGTGGCTTTTAATGAGAATTTTGGGGTTCCCTTTAGTCCTATACTTTCAAAAGTTCCGTGCCAAAAGGGGTTAGTTTTGCGAATAGGAGGGTGAAAAGGTTCCCTTTGACCGTTTGAAAGTTGGTGGGCAGAACTATAGAGCGATTTACCACCTCCGCATGCTAAAGAGAAGTTACACAGGGAGTTTTATTATACCCACCCCCTCAGAGGTTATCAGTATTTGTTTGAAGGTATGTGTAAGTTCCTAAGCGGGGTTAAAGACCGCGCAATCGATAGAATCTGGGGTAGTTATATTGCGTGCTGGGAACGTTTGTAAAACCTTATGAGAACGGGAAACAAGTTGTGTAAACGAGCTTTCGGAGGTCCACGTTTGCTTTTGCCTTTTATCTCTTTGATTTAAAGAGAAGAGAAAAAGAGGGCGGATAAATTGTTCTGGTTAGCATACTATAATAAGGTTTTAGGTTTCGAAAACTCGATGAACGTACATCGTAACGACGAACAGGCAAATGAAGGTGAAAGCTATTTTGAGGAGTTGAAGAATTAATTTAATTGAAAGGAAAGATTAGAAGCGAAAATGCTTAATGATGCTTACAAGACGTTATGAGTTTTCCTGTTACAGCCGTCCAGTCTGGCCGGAGCCGCAGTGTGGCAGAAAAATATTACCATCTATGTGTTATTGTCTGGAATTGCTGGTGGACTCCTGGTTGTTATTAGCTTGCTCCTGCTTTGCAAATATTGCCGATGCAAGTTACTAACTGTCAGGTAAGTTGTCGGCTAGACGACACTACAAACGTTTTAACTTGATACTTTGTTTCTTATGTTGATTTTTCTTGATAGAGATGAAGACTGCGAAAATCCTTATGCTTCGAGTTATGCGAAATCATCCGTAGCGTACACGACCCATTCAGAGCGGCACTTGGCAGATTTAATGCCCCAGAAAAGAAGCAACAGCACTCGATCTTCCTCCAGCGCCAAAAATAGACGAGGGATCAAGGTTACCATAGAAAATGCAGAGCATGAACTTCCAGGAGGTAGAAAACCTCTAAGCAAGTCGTAGAAACTTGGTCATTACGCAGTGCTTTCCTGATATCTTTCCCTGGAGTGAAATAGGTTATTTATATGTAATATTTTTGTTATCTCTCCTTTCTATGCTACTTTACGAAAAAACAGGTCCGTCTGACAGACTCAGTGCCGGGGAGCTCTTTTGGTAAGTAAAACCCACTTTTCTTATCTTTCATTAGTGTCGCTTTAAAAATGCTATATGTTGTGGCATACCGAGAGATTCCTAGGTAGCTTAAGTTAAAAATACTATAAAAGATTAGTTTAGTTTATTCGAAGCTTAAAACGCATTTAATCAATTAAAGTTTCGTAATTCAGCCTAGGAATTGTCCGTTAAAACTTTAATTAAGTCAACGTAATGCGATGATAATTTACTTCAGTTAAGAAGTGCGCAAATAGTTACATACAAGCTATTGCAATGATAATTAAGCAAGCTTAAATTAACCAATAAATTTGGATGATTCAAAGAGTTTGCAAACCGAGGAAAGAATACTGAAACTTCGATTTTGTACTGGAACGTCTGGTAGTGCTTTACGGTAGTCATAGGTGGCATGGCTGGAAGAAAAGTAACGAAAATCGATTTCCTTTGATCTTGCGGCAACTCTGAGAAATTTTTTATCATTTCAACGTAAATCAAACCTGTAGAGGGAAAATGTCAGACTTTCGTACTCTAATGAACGAGTTTCCTTACGTTTTGTTTTCAGTTTATCACAAAGATCTTACTTTAAAGAAAATCGAAACTCGTAAAAGCGATTCTCCTTTAAAGGGGAAGTAAGGTTTCAGAATGCAAAAAAAAAATTAAGTCATAAAACAGAACAAATGAAGTGTTCAGGCTTTAAGAAAACCTAAGCCGAGTATGTATATCAACCGAGTTATTTCTTATTTAGCGGAATATCTCCTCCCTTTCTGACAAATTCAAATTTTCCTATCCTTATAACATTTGGGCAGCCGTCCGAAGAGCTAGCGCCCTTACCTATGAGCGCATCGAAAATCGATCCATGAGCTCATAGTGAAGACATCATTACCTTTCTTTTGAGTGCCCAAACTAGTCTTTAGGTGCTTCTATTAATTTAAAACCCAACCATAGAATAGGGCGTATGCCAAATTAAGGTTCGTATTTTCGCGCCACCGCGTAGCTTTGCAAGCTAGGCTAATGTTTATTTACCATCAGTGCGTGGTCTGCACGTCGTCATCAAGCGATATTGGTGATATTGATGGTACACAGCACAAAATTGGCAGTTAGAATCATCTCTTTCCATACCCACAGAAGCAAAAAAAAAATGAGAACAACTACACTTGAAAATAAAAACACTTTCACGTGAAGACTACGCACAGATCGTAAATAAACATTAGCCTAGCTTAGAAAGCTCCTCTGGCGGGGCAGCTTTAAGCGGTTAAAGTACGAACCTTAAGTTTGCATACACGCTCCGGGACCCGCGACTGATAGCATTTGGCCAAGCTTCGGCTCGGCTTATTAGCCGACAGCCCGTCAATAGGCAATGGGACCGCACGTGGCGGTTCGGGCAATGCGGGGCCGCAAGTCACGACGCGAAGGAAAAATGACTTTAAAAAAAAATATTTGAAGTAATCAAAGCATGCAAAAACTAGTCGTGACTGTGGTTATGCCTAAACACTTCAGCATAGGCCTACATTGTAGTGGTGAATAATTGTTTGACACTTCTGTTAGTATCTAGATA
Organism: Lepidurus packardi; assembly: GCA_023053545.1. NCBI lineage: Eukaryota > Metazoa > Arthropoda > Branchiopoda > Notostraca > Triopsidae > Lepidurus > Lepidurus packardi. The sequence continues at coordinate 6,019,178 of JAKZAN010000005.1, read as the reverse complement.
ATATAAATATTGTATATATATTCTTAACTAGTTGATCCCAAGGACTCCGAACCCCGACAGAAGGACACCTAACCTAACATAACCTAACCTAACCTTCTGACGTATTTTTCAATACAGCACTTTATGAGCTTTTTAAACTCAGAGACTTTTTAAACAGCAGAGACTTTTTAAATTCGAAATTCTATTGGTCCTTTAAAAGAATATGGACCTGGCGTTCTTCTGTCGGGGCCCGGCGTCCTTGCGTCGGGGCCTGGCGTCCTTGTGTCGGGTACACGGAATCCTTTTGTAGAATAGTCATTGTGTCTCGTTGTCTAGTTACATGCTTAAGCCAGCCCAAAAGTTTATAACTTAAAATATTAATCCCCATTAACTTTAATAAAGAGCAAAATACAATAACCCTTGATGACCAAAGAGGAGTGTTTTTCACTTTCAGTTGTCGTGCAGCAAGTCGAGCAAATCTTAAGCCTTTTAAATTTCCAATCCCAGACTTCTAATATCATTTTGTGTGAAAAAAGGATTACGTTGCTTGTTTCATATACTTATACTAGAGTTTAGGATTTTGATTGCTTTCTTTTCTTTTATAGCGACAAGTCAGCTTCCGAGCAAGCAGTTGCTTGTTGTTTGGCCAAGTTCTTGTTATACCATGCAAATTTGAGTATAGCTCTTAATCCAAGTAGGTCCTTTCCTACGCCTTACACGTCCCAGAGGCGCCAAAAGTTTGTCAATGAATGTGGTCACACGGGGACACATACGTTAGGGTAAAATTGGGTGGGTGGGGCCAGAAAGAATAACTCTGGAGTGGGCGTACTAGGTGGAGGCAAGAGAGAGAGCGTAGGCGGCTCACACGGGGGTGGGAGCTCTCTGGAAACGAGCAAGACGTGACACCACCAACAGGAAGATCGATGCTTTTCTGACGTCAAAGGGAGCAACTCCTTTCAATGTGCAGAGTTGGCAATGCGAGGGTGAAACAACCTCTTTCGCTTCCACCCTCCTTTTCCTTTGGATAGAGTAGCACTGCTGCTGTGAAACAAGGCAAGCCAGAAGCTGAAGTCCAAGTAGACGACGGGCATCCGTCCATTGAGCAACACATTACTAGCTCCCCAAAGCACAACAATTACCCCTAGTACAAACCATTCTGTCTTTCCTGTACTCGGGTTCATTGAAACTCCAACCTTCGTTGGGAAAGAAATTTGGAAGTTTGGTGAACTAAAAAGTGATTAAAGAACAAAATTGAGAAAAGAACAACATTAGAAATTTAGTTGACATGTTCAGCTGTTTCCCTTGCGTATCGTGCGAGTTCGTAAAGATGCTCTTGGTGTCAATGGAAGGGGGCAGGTTGGGGCAATGGATTGGATTACCCGTGAGGCCGCATGATAGGTATTCCCCGAAGTATTATCAACTGATTTTTTTAGATTTTTAAAAAACAATTTTAAGAGGAAAAAATTAAAGGGAAAGGGGAGTTGGATAATTGGATGGTTGCAAACATGCTCCTTAATTGTCAACACGCTGTGGTTAGCTATTGATTCTCGCGCTCGCTTTGACGTCAGTTTGACGTCAGCAGAGGACCTAACCGTGATACAAAGGTTGATATCTACCCCCCTTATCTACTCCCCTTTCCCCTTGCTCTATTTTGCTGCTTTTTTCTGGCTGTTTGGCCCCCAAAATAGGAAAGCATCGCATGAACACTGATGAGGAAAAGGGAAAATAGTCGTGTTTGCCACGGCTTGGAGGTCATTCATAGTAGAAGTATGTTTCGAACCTTTTTAGGACCACGAAAAGGGTGATTAGATGGACGTCGTGCAACGAATGTTAGTAGTTTCGTAAAGCCGATAATGCACTTACTAGATGATGTAACAGTAAACATGAACTGAGAACTATTTTTGGTACTGGACGTGCATGAAGTAAATCACGCAACAAAAGTGTTTAGGTTTCGAAGATTAGTTTGGAATAGGTTTCGAAGCTTGTATCTCTACCAATTGCGTGCGTCAGCCATTGTTCTAGATTGTGTTCTTGCATCTTACGGAAAGTAGAGAGAGCCTTAGAAACGAAGCTAGAAAATTGCTTTTTCAAGAGTCTGATGTCCTACTTGTAATGCTGTTCTTTTTATCAGTGTCGCATTATTGTGCTTTAATACACGTGATGCCCGGTACTTTGATCACGCGTGGTCTAGTAGAATTCAGTTTCCAGCTTTCTTTCATAAAAACTATCGATTAAAACAACGAGGCTGAGCTTTTTATCGATCGTATAATACATTTACATTCTCAGTTGTATTTTCAGTGTAGTTATGTTTGTACTAAAGTAAAGTAAGTGTAACTATATTCGTACTAAAATAAAAAACAACCCTGAAATAAATGCGAAACTAAAGAAATTAAAATTTAACTCGAGAATCGAATTGGAAATTAAAGTTAAAAACTATAAACGAATTCTAAATTCAAAATGAAAAGACTTCATGAATGTAAAATGGTGCAGTGTTACAGCTTATTTAAAATGCGGCAAGAAGCTTGAATAAGATCATGCTTGTAGTGGAGTTCTTGTAGCTATAATTCTTGGGCTTCTCTTTGCAATCTTTAATTTATTTATTTTTTTGGTGTGTGTAGCAATCTCGCGGACCGTACAACGGGAAGCAATGCTGGAAGTGTTTCATCCTGCCATGGGTCCAATTCCGCTCACCCTAATCCTTGCAGCAGCGCCAAAGTGGGTACCGAAGATGTGCTATTGGATAAAAAAGGCTCCAACTATAACGTAAACGGGCGGGATTCCAACAAAGACGATAGCACGCGTCCTGCCATAAGCGATTCTTCCTGCTCCATTCGCTCCTCCATTCCTGGTCCAGTGGTAGGGGGTGCGAAAAATCCCGGCAAAAACTTAGCCGATTGTCGCTGCAGCTCGGCGGAAAAAAACGAAAACAGTCGAAGAGATTCGAGTCGGAACAAGCCAGCCAGTACCGGTGTTGTAACATACGATGCTCAGAGGGCCCTCCGAAGTTATTTATACACTGAAAACGGTCGAAAAAGCCAGGCCACACCCCCTGGATTAAGTCCAACCATCAATGTCCCGACTGGCGGGTCGGGAAACCGAGGCGAGAAGAGAAAAACGAAATCGATTGACAGCCGATTGACCTCACCTTCCTCTTCGTTCAGCCCTAGAATGACTTTGTCTTGGCTGCGGCATCGCCATTCTTTTCCCACGACATCCAGTCAGAGCAGTAGCAACAATGGAGGTGGAACTTGCCCCCGAACCTTGTGGTGGCATAAACAAACATCTTCGGAATCGATTAGGTCTTCTACAATACCCGATGCGGCTAATGAAGACAGCAGGACACCCAGTTGGGATTGGTCTCGACTGGAATGGCACCTGCAGCAGTGGCAGCAACATAGCGAGCAATGGACGTCAGATGTAGATGAAGAACCCAAGGGAAAAATTCGTTATAATGATCCCGGCAGCCTGGAAAGCGTAAGTTTGGCTCTCTTCTTTTATGTAGCCATTCATTCTTTTTCGAGAGAAAAATTATTGAACTAGAAGGATCAGCTCATCTAATCTTCCTTCGCCATTTTTTTTTGCCATTGTTGTTGATGATAGATCCACGAGAAGTTGCTGTCACACGATACTGCCTTGGAAGATAGAGTGGGGCGTCGCCAACGGCTACGGAGAACGGTTCCTGTCCAGTATAGAGAATTATGGGATCTTAGGACAACGTTGGAAGAAACGAGCGATTTATCAGATACACCTCAATTGGACCATTCCCCTTCCTCACCTGAAAGTCCAGGTACATTCAAATTGTCCACTGTCTTAAAGGGCTAAAGCAACCCAAATACAACTTTGTATTAAAAAATAGATCGCAAGGGTTGATATAAGTTACGTTTCTTTCCAACTTGCCTGAATAATTAAGCTGTAAAAGAAAGTAATTTCAAGAAATAGGATCAAGTGGCTTTCTGACGTCACAGACGTATCAAGCATGGTACTCAAGAACCTTGTTTATTGTCTTAGGGTATGAAAATAAACAGTAACCATGGTAACAATAAAGCGTCGTACGCCACGCCATAGCTAGTCTGCGACGTCATGACCCAAAATGTACAGTACATGTCGATAATTTTTGTGAGTGGCCATTAAGAAACAGCTAAATATCATTCTTAGTTCTGAGAGTAACATTGACTAGACGCAAAATATAATTTCTTGTAATTTTTAAGGCTATTAGTTTTTGAAAAAAGCGGAAAGTGTCTACATCATTCGGAAGGTTTTTTATTCACCAAGTCATTTGGATGGGTTTTCACAGATATTGAAATGCCTACCAGTCACACAACTTCATTCGAGTCCAATACTGAAGTGCCGGGCATGTCCATGACTCAGTTGCCCAGTCTAGAGCCTTATCGCTTATTCCCTACCTCCGTAGCTGCCAAACGTCAATCTTATCGCAACATTGCGGGTGAATTAAGTTTCCTTTTTGGATTACTTATTTGTAAAATTAACTATATTAAGAATGTAATGAAAAAATTTATTAATTAATAATAAAATTGATTACCTTTACTTTCAGCATCGAGGTTTAAAAAAGAGCCAACCAGAATTTCCTCACCAATCTTAAGTTCAGCCACTTCTAGACCTCGCTTAGCCCATCAAGGCGAAGATTCCATGGATACGTTAGAAACCGACGTGTCTTCAACGGACCAAAGTCGCTTAGAACAAGTGACGACAAGTTTTGAGAGCACAGCGGATACCACTACAACGACTGATAGTAATACTGGAACGGATTTAGCGGGAGCCACGCCCCCGAGTTTACGACTGCTGTCTTTGAGAGGCGACAGTGGTTATAAGAGCATGGAAACGGCCGGGAGGAGCAAGAGTGAAGATTTATGTGAAGTCCAGATTCATAGTCCATCAAGTTCGACGCCTTGCGATACCGAGTCGAGTAAATGGACCACCAAGCGGTCGAGTATGAGAAGAAACGCGAGCAAGAAACGGAAGGAATTTTTGGCCAGTGAACGAAGAGTAAGAGCCTTGGGGGACTCCGTTAACGAGTGCGATTGCGAAACGGAAAGTGAAGCCATTGAAGTGTGCGACGCGGTTCATCGGTGTGGAGGGGGTAATAGCAGCACGGAAGTTTTGTTTGCCAAGTGCTCACGGTATTTACACCCCAGTAAACCCAGCAAGTCAAGCAACAAAGTGTTCCAGAGGGACTATAGTATTGACGAGCTGACGGACGCTCTTTTCCGTGAGTTTAGTCGATGTGATCCGGCTTACGATGACTGTAAAAGTGCGCGAGCTAGGCGGCTGAAAAGCAGAAGACCCGTCAGATCACCGTGCGAGCAGGGCACGTGGCCTATTTCTATAGTACGGGAACAGCCGTGAAGTTCGTAAAATTTCTCATAATTCATTTTGGGCGTTTCTCTTTTTCGATTAACGTATTTTCCATTCCCATTTTTCAGATTTTATCTTGTATATAAAAAAAACAATTCTCAGCCAGCATGAATGTTGTCAAGCTAGTAAGTTTTTTCGATAGTACGGTTTTTCTAAAGAGTTACAAATACCCAGTACTTTTCTCATTCCCAGTGCTTAACCATATACAGGGACATCAATTTCCACAGAATTCTCTCAGTCCTTAAACAAAATTGTTGAGCACACCTTAAAGCAAATGAAGGCATTACCAAAGTTTTTCATTGCCGAATTGATTATGTATTCGGATATGTTACCAGAAATACATTATACTGGACTGAATTTCTGTGTTTTTTATTCTAATTGACTGACTAGGCTTATGTGCCCGTTGTCGGATCTTTTATTTGTCAGTCCATTTTTACATCTTTCTTTCTTTTCATTGCTTCTCGACCTTTTAGCTAAGATCAAAGTGTGGAATTTCCGTTTTAGTGAAGCGATTTCTTTTGTCATTTTCCACGAATTTAAATTCAAATGATGTATACAAGATATTTTCAACGTCGTACTTCATGTGAGTTTTATGCACCTTCTATGCCTTCATTTTCTTCGAATTTTAATATAAATTTCGCTAACATCTCACTTTAAAATGAACATCGTCGAAATAAATCCATTTACAGTCTTTTTGAAAGGCCATTTTTTCGCTCCTAAATATTGTAAAATTATCGTTATTATAGGCAGTGTGAAATTCATTTAAAGATTGTTTTTGGTGAAAATAGTATTCAGCTAGAGCATAGAATTTTTATTCGAAGAGGATAAAACTATATTAAAACTGAACACTGAAATTTCGTCGCAATATCGCACGCATGCGCGGCGGTACTCGCGCGAGTCGTAGATCAGACTGTTTTGGAATCCGGCCTTTCTAAATGGTCAACAAACGAACCTTGTGATTCAGTTTTTAGTTAATTTTTCGGTGAAATAAAGCATGGCAGAATTAAGATTTGACGGAAAGGTTGTTGTTGTAACTGGAGCTGGTGGAGGTAGATAGCTTTTTTACTTTTAAATAACTATATTTTACGTCTGTGATACAAACCAAAAGTCGTATAAATACAATTTACAGGTTTGGGTAGAGCGTACGCACTTCTATTCGCCGAACGAGGGGCTTCTGTGGTTGTTAACGATTTAGGAGGCTCTACAAGTGGAGAAGGCGCTTCATCTAGAGCTGCAGATGTAGTAGTCAACGAGATTAAAGCTAAAGGTAGTGTTAAAGAAACTCATCCTAACTTTATCTTGTAAACTCAAAACTGTGTTCTGTTTTTCATAGGCGGTGCTGCTGTTGCTGATTACAACTCCGTGGAAGAAGGGGAGAAAATAATAGAAACGGCCGTCAAAAACTTTGGCAGAATTGACATTTTAGTCAACAACGCTGGGATCCTTCGGGACCGTTCTTTCGCTAAAACCGGCAACGATGATTGGGGTAATACGCTTTCAGTAGTTACTAAAATATCTCAATTTTTGTATCTTTATTTTCTAGATTTGGTCCATCGCGTTCATTTACGTGGGTCGTTTATCACTTCAAAAGCCGCGTGGCCTTACTTCCGAAAACAGAACTATGGTCGAGTCATCATGACATCCTCCGTAGCTGGAATTTACGGAAATTTTGGCCAAGCGAATTATAGGTATTTTCTCCAAATCGAAACAAAATTAATTATTTTATTTTCTATTTTTTTTTATTAAAGTGCAGCCAAGTTGGGATTAGTGGGGTTGAGCAATACGTTGGCTATAGAAGGTCAAAAAAACAACATCCACGTCAATACTATTGTTCCCATGGCTGGTTCTCGCTTGACGCAAGGCATTTTACCGCCAGATCTAATGGAGGGCATGAAACCGGAACTTATCTCTCCGGTAGTGCTCTGGCTTTGCCATGACTCTTGCACCGATAATGGATCTATCATTGAAGCAGCTGCTGGATGGGTTGGCAAATGTAATGCCACCTTTTTCACCTCAAAAGCGCTTTTAATTGTGGAATAATTTAGATCGCTGGCAACGCTCACAAGGAAAAGTCTTACGAAAGAGTGCCGAGGCTCTCATTAGCCCTGAGAGTGTGCGAGACAACTGGAGGGAGATTACAGATTTCGAAAATCGTCCCTTGTACCCTTCAAGCAACCCAGTAAGAGTGATTTTTATTACAAGTAGACATTCAAAGGTAATTTTGCTGATTCTAGGAAGCAGCTGGGTTATTGGCCCAAGTTTTACAGAATTTATGGGAAAAAGATGTCAAAGGTGAAGTGTCGAGCACTGCCGTAGCTGTCGGACTGGTATTTAATTATTTATATATTATTATTATATTTATATTAGTATGTTTAATTTAAAGTTTTGGTGTTCGTGGTTATTTATCGTATACAATATTTGTGTAGGGTGCTGCTCTTGCATGGAGGCCATCGCCTACTCCGGTTTCCTTTGAAGCCAAGGATTTGATCCTGTATGCGTTAGGAGGTAATTTTTTCCGTAATTCCGGATCATTTTCATCATATTTAAAAACATACTTTAGTGGGAGTTTCCACTGCTGACGAAGATCACCTTAAATTCTTGTATGAAGGAAGTGAGGATTTTGGTGCTTTACCTACTTTTGCTATTGTCGTAGCTCAAGAAGCACTGGCAGCTTCTGGAGCCATGACAGGCTCCTTACCTGGCATGGAAATTGACCTGAGCAAGGTTTATTGTCTTAACTTGATCGCAAGTGCATTTGTTATACAAAGTCATTAGGTTTTGCATGGAGAGCAGTATTTGGAGGTTCTCAAGCCTTTGCCATTAAGTGGCACTTTAATCGCAGACTTGCGAGTCGTAGACGTTCTGGATAAGGGTACTGGTGCTTTGATTGTCATCGATGGTGAATTTTAATACCAGTTTCCAGCAACTCGGAAGTTAATCTTATTTATCAACAGTTGACGTAAGAGGAGAAGATCAGAGCGTGTACGCGCGCACACAATTTGCAATTTTTGTAGTGGGAGCGGGACGTTTCAATGGCCCTCGCTCCTCCGATAAGCTAATTACGCCAGGGGATACCCCTAAACGTGCGCCAGACACAGTCTTGGAGTACAAAACATCAATAGATCAAGTATAAACATACTTAGCTTTCAGTATTGTCTAATTTTGCCAGTACTTTTAGGCGGCGTTGTACCGTTTATGTGGCGATCGTAATCCGTTGCATATTGACCCTTCTTTCGCTGCTATGGGCGGATTTGACAAACCTATTTTGCACGGATTGTGCTCCTTTGGCATCGCCGTTCGTCTTATTACGCAAAACTACGCCAATAACGACCCCAGACAAGTTAAAGCTGTGAAAGCCCGTTTTGCCAGATCGGTTTTACCAGGACAAACCCTTGTAGTGAAGACTTGGCTGGTGGGAAATCGTGTTCACTTCACTGGCGAAGTTAAAGAAACCGGACAAGTTGTACTTACAGGCATGTTTTTCCTGTTTCATTTTTAAGCGAAGAGGGACTTAACAATTTTTTATGTACAGGTGGCTACGTGGACTTGAAAAACGCGAAGCCTATTCAAAATGCTAAGCATTTGGCTGCTGGTGTGGATTTGAAAAGCTCTGTTGTTTTCAAAGGACTCGGCGCGCGTTTGCAGGGCAAACCTGAACTTATTAAGAAGATTAAAGCGGTATTCCAGTGGAATATTAGCCAAGGAGGCAAAATTGTCAAGATTTGGAGTAGGAATCGTTGTTTATCTGGGCTAGTTTCCTATTGAATTGATCCATGAATTTGATTTCTCTTTTTTTCAATTTAGCTCTGGATTTAAAAAATGGAAAAGGCACAGTGTACGAAGGAGAGCCCCAATCTGGTAAACCAGACTGCACTATAACCTTAGATGACACCGATTTCGTGGCTTTGGTAAACAACACTTGTTGCTGGTGTGCAAAGGTTGATTTGTATGTTTTTAGGTGAATGGCCAGTTGAATTCGCAAAAGGCGTTTTTACAAGGGAAGCTCAAAGTTGCTGGAAACATTATGCTTTCCCAAAAACTTCAAGGCATCTTTCAAGACCAAGCTAAGCTGTAAAAGCCCACTATTTGTTAATTGTTGACCATAGTTACGCGTAAAGGGGGTTTAATTCCATATATCGTGGCTTTTTAAGGGGTATACTGTATGTAACAAAGTTATATATATAAAATTTCATTGCATAAAAGTTTGCAAAACGTGCAAACAAATTACCCTTTTAATCTAATAAAATGCCTAGATCTGCACTGGTAAATGATTGAAGCTAGAACCCTGCAGTGTGTGTCCTGCCCGACAAGGAAAAATGGCAGACTTGATAACTTTGGCTTAAATTTGGTTTCTAACGGCTTTTCGCTTTAGGCTCGTAATCTTGGCGTTTGAGCCAACAAAGAATGTTCACCCATATAAAGGAGCACATGGCAACGTAGACAACGCGAGCTGCGGGGGGTATGAGCAGAAAATTGACTGTTTGCACTGGAAGCCAAAACAAACAGCTCGTCTGGACACAACAAAAAATTACTTTACAGATTTTTGTAGACTTTGAAGTAGATGCATACTTGGAATGTGTTGTAAAATTTCTCTTTGAGCTCTTCGAAAATATCTGGTCGTCTTTCCATGACGCTCATACCTAGATTCGCTTGTTAGCGTTGGTATTTCTTGAAAGAAAACAAATCTTAAGCTTACCAACATAGAAAATGAAGAGCAAAGGTGGCGAAACGAGAAATTGGTCCAATAATACCTTCTTAAGAACGACCTTAGGGGCTGTTCCAATTAAGGCCTTATCCAGCACCTTGTACCTTGGAGAGTGCGTTAAGTTACGGTAACGAAAATCGAAAGTGTCAGAATTACCATCGGTAAAGAATGTGCGGGAAAACTCCATAGCCTAAAATGCTGTAACGTGCGATGGCTCCAGTATCATATGGTTTCTTTTCCTCAGGGAGTACCTAGTAAAGGCACAGGAACTATAAAATTGAAACAATATACGGAATTAGCGAAAAATTACCAAGACCTTACGTAGCAAGGTTTGCTGCGAAAATTCGGCGGTCACATATAAGGAACCGTATACTAATGCATTTCCAATTGCTGGATAGGCCTTGAAATACCTTAACGCCCTAGAGAACATCTTCGCGTTCCACTTTTAATGGAATTTAACCTATCGTTCTCTTGTTAACACGCTTTCAATATTCAAAATATGAAAGCGGGCTCGCATATGGCTTACACATGATGCCTACAGGCACTAAAGGTAACTGTTTATGAACGCTGCTGTCGGAAAACGGCTCAAGGCTATCTTAATAAGTGAAACAGCTTTTCAAAGGCTCTCACCGTTTACGAACAAAACCTTGATTTCAAACGGCTTGTTGACGACGATGAATAAGTGGCGTTAATGAGGAAGTGTCCATTTTAGCTTGTAGAAAAGTACGTAAATCTCTGTGATTAGCTAAAGTATATCTATCTGTTTTATGTTTCTGCTTAATTCTTTCATTCCGAATTCAGTGTTGTTCTAAATCAATGCTTATTTGTTTAACTTAAAGCTTTGTTTCCTATGCTTCTTACGCTCGCTTGGCCTTGGCTTGGTTCGCAAACCAAAATTATACGTATTCAAACCTTATGAAGAGCCACCCTAGCCTAGCTTAAAATTTTAGAGTAATGTGTCGTTTCATTCGTAGATTGTGATATTATTTGAGTAACTATGCCGTCCGCCCAGCCTGTGTACCAGCCTACAACAGTAACCTATGAACGTCAGGACAAGGAGTGGTCCACTAATTACCTAACCGAGTCTACGAACATCTGTAGGACAAAACCATGCATTCAGAAGCTGCTTTTGATATTCTGTTCTCTCTTTACTATCCTGGGACTGGTCATGACCATCTATGGTATCCACGTTGTGCACAGTTGAGAGGTAGTTTATTAATACAATTTCAAATTTCCTTAGCGCTGGTGAATGATGCTACGACCCACACCGAAGAAGGTTCTAACGGCCTATCGGAAGTAGATGACGGTTCTAAGGTGGAAAGCTCAGAAATTTCTAATATTTATGATGACACAAATCCTCTAAAGGATGAAGAACATGGACAACTCCATGATCATGAAACCAACGTCATCTTGGGCACTCTGGGTATCTTTTTCTTACTCGTGGGCATTGCATTGTACATCGCTTTCCTCCGCGTGAGAGGAAACTGTCCTTGGATGTGTCCCTCATCTCGTTCAGCTATTAATAATAGCTCTAATGGCGCTTCTGGTACAATCATCCCCAATCGTCAGGTAAGGATGGGACAATCTTGCTTACTTACTTTTTGAATTAACATGTTTCTGTGGAAAATTAGGTTGGCGATAGCTCTGTAATTCCTGTAAGCTACCATGCCATACCAGACGCGTCCGTGGTCCCTATCGAAGAAGAGCGTCACAGTTTAATGGGCGACAAGGACGCCAAGTAATTTTTTTGAGAAATTTTTTTCTTTTAACGTCGTCTTTAACATTTTGTTGGTTTTAAAAATGTGTTGAGTGCATTCATAACAACAGTAACTTGATCTGGTGTATTAATGTGCATGTTTTGCATGCCTTGCTTTCGTAGTGGAGATGATACAGAACGCATGATGGATAATGACCCACGCATTGTTCTCAAACCCTTCAAACAAACCGAGGAAGCTTAATCACGTAAGTTTCCTTTTTTTTTTGCCTTAAAAGTTCCTCAATTCGTATTTACAGCTTTTTTTTTTTTATAGGTCACGGTTTGAGTTTGCACCCGTTCCAATGGCTTCTGAGGAGAATTTGTCGCCTTCGCTCAGGTCTTCGTTTGTCAGCCATGGTCGAAGCACGTTTATCTTAGACACTCTCACGCCTTTTGGCAGCTTTCGAACCGTACAGAGCAACGAATCTCCTTCCAATATGGTCAGTATCTTTGGCCATAGCGTTTAAATGGTGACAAAATATTACACAGATCTGTACGGTTTTTTAGTTTTTCTTTGCTTATGGAGAGTTTGACCTCTTTTTTTTTGCTAGTGTTTGTATTTTGTAACACTTGGCCATATTTTACACCTAATACATTTGTAACAAAACTGACACAGAATTAATCTTCAAACGTGATTTTCTTGCCTTGAAACTCCGTTACTGTAGGTTTGTGGGCACGTTTGGCGGCCCAAGAGGGGTGAAGCTTCTCTTCTTCAATTGGTTGACACTTAGGGGGCGGAATCGGATGTGATTTCGGATTTGGAACTCTATCATAGCCAGCCGAAGGCATAAATTTGCTCTTTTTAGGGGCTTGACGCCATTCTGGGTTGTCTCGACTGAAACTACTGCTTCCATGATCAAAGTTAGAAACTTTTCGTTTATAAGGAGCTTGATTTTGGTCTTCATCTTCCGGTTCAGAATCGCTTTTACCGCCCACGAAGAAAGTACTGCTTGGCGTGTACTTAACAGGTGGTTTGATGTCTTCCGCAGTTGAAACGGAGACCTTTGCTTCTTCTTTCCATTCTGTGAGATTTAAACGACGGATTTCAACGGTTCCTTCACGTTTCTCGACAATTGGCGTCGGAAGCGATGGCCAGGCTACTACAAACTTGGTTTTCTTAGGATTTTTTTCGATGTGTTCTGCTTTGGCTTTCGGGTCTTCGGATTTAGCTTTTGATTTCGGGTTGTCGAGTTTAATATCTGATTTTGGGTCTTCGAGTTTAGAATTGGGTTTCAGTTTCCAGGTCTCCGCAGGAGACTTAGGGGATTTACGATCACTTTCGATATTATTTTCTTTGTCTTTACTTCCTTCTGAAACGTCTGCTTTCAATTTATCAGCTTTACTAGCAATTTCAGAATTTGCTTTAGGAGGTTCAGTTTCTTCCTGTACAACATCTGTTTCTTTTTGGTCAGATGAGTCTGCTTGCATATCGTTGGCTAATTCTTCCTGCTTTAACAGCTTTTCGAAGAGGGGTTCGGGATCTTTATCTGTGATTCCATCTTTCTCTTTCTGTTTTTCTCGTTTTTTCTGGTACTTCAAGCCGAGGGCTTTAGTAAGCAAAATTGTCCGTTCAAGCGAGTCTGGGAATTCTTCTCTGAAACTCGTCACTTTTTCCTGTACGTGTTTATGGATTGCGAGACGAATTAGCGCTCTTTGGTCTACAGGAAATGATTCAGCTTGTTTCATTGCATCAACGGGATTTTTCTTATTGCAAAGAGCAAACTTGGCCACCTCATCTTCGGAAATTTGCTGGAGGCGAAGGGAAAAAATAAGTGTTTTTCTTCTCATACGTAGTTTTTAATCCTACCTTGATAACAGAGACCTCTTGTAAGCAACGTTCGGCTCGGCGGGCAAACTTGGCCTTTTGCTGCTCACTGCCTTTTTTCTCTTGTAAACGTTTCGCTTGACGAACCAGATTATTTACGAGCCAAAGTCTAGCGCGTCGAACGCTCTGTCTCATCGCAACTACCTGCATAAATAAAGCGAAATATGTTACACTTTAATAAAGCATGGCGTAGAGATTAAGTACCTGTTTACCCAAAGCAACTTTTTCCAGCCTAGGCATTGTGATTTATTTAATTTTAACTTCCAGAGGAAAACCACGTTGGTTTGTTTCTGTTGCATTACACATATACCATCTAGCGAAGAGACAGTGAGATAGTATTCGTGCGATTACGCGATCCTACGTCAGAATCGCTTGGAATATATAGATTAGACAAGCGCAAATCATAAAATAAACCGTGAAACGTAATGTAATCTGGAGAATGTTATTTTAGTAGAATTAAATTAATGGAAAGCAAGGAATATATTACACGAAGAGCGGTCCCAGGTATTTCAAAATTACACACGATACATGTCTGCAGATGTGCATGCCTACATGTGCCTACAGATGGCATTTTCAATTGTTGTGCTACTGACAAAATACTTTGGGGTGAACTCAATTTTTTTTAAAATGTTGAATATATCTAGATTAGGCGACTTGCACGTCTTTAACAGAAATACTTTCTTATTTAAAAAGTTTAAAAGGTAAGTAAAAGTAATATAAAAAACTTTCTAATGGCGTACGTAATCTACTTCGTAGTTCACTCGTGAACAATGAATATTTGCACAAGAGCAAAGTCCCCACCTACCATTTCCAGAAATCTTTGCCCCGACTGCCTATTCCGGCATTGGATAAAACCTGCGAACGATACTTAAAGGCGCAAAAGCCTCTGCTGACTTCTGATGACTTTGAAACGACTCAAAAAATAGTAAAAGACTTTGAATTGGGAGTCGGGAAAGGTAACATTAAGAGATCCTTTTTATCCAGTTAGGTAAAACATTAAAATTGCAGAATTGGATGACATGCTACGCGAAGAAGACAAAAATAACAAGCATACCAGTTATATATCGGAACCTTGGTTTGATATGTACCTGAAGGACCGCCAGCCCGTGGTCCTTAATTATAATCCGTTTATCTCCTTTTTGGACGATCCCAAATCAGGCTATAATGATCAAGTAGTCAGAGCCACTAATTTCCTGATTTCGTCTTTAAGGTAAAATTAAAATAAAGAAATAAGAACTTAATTCCCTTTAACAGATTTTTTTCAGGTTCATGAAGACGTTGCGAGCCGAGATGTTAGAGCCAGAAGTGTACCACTTGAACCCAGAGAAAAGCGACACCGATTTGTTCCGTTCCCTTGTTCGTTTACTGCCTTCGTCGCTTTCATGGTACGGAGCTTACTTGTTCAAGGTATGAACTTTCATAAAAATAGAATAAAAAAGGAAGCCTTGTAGTAATTGATTACGTGATTGGCAGGCTTTTCCGCTGGACATGTCGCAGTACTTGAGTTTGTTCAACTCGACTCGTATTCCGGAAGAAGGTAAAGATCGACTGGTTCGCAGTGAAAAAGCCAAACACATGTTAGTGATGAGAAAAGGAAATTTCTACGTCTTCGACGTCCTTGATACTCAAGGTACACGAATATCTTTTTCGTGCAACTCGCTAAACATGTCGAAATTGTAGGAAATATTGTACCATCGAAAGATATCCATGCTTGCATTTCCCATATTGCCAAAGATTCCTCTCCAGTTTCCCAGCATCCCTTAGGTTACCTCACCGCTGAAAACCGAAACGTATGGGCTAGCGCGAGATCCGCTTTATTAGCCAACGGAAACCAAGAGTCGTTAAACCTGCTAGATTCAGCTCTATTTAACCTCGTTTTGGATGACGAGGCTGTTGGCGAAGATCCCGTGGCTGTTGTAAAGTCGTTTTTGCACGGAAACGGCTCAAATAGGTACATTTCGCTATTTTTCACTAAAATTTTTCACTACGTTTTCTATCGCTCGTTTATGTTTATTTAAAAATTATATTTTGTCTCGTTTCTAGGTGGTTCGACAAGTCGTTTTCGCTAATTGTAGCCAAAGATGGCAAGTCAGCTGTGAACTTCGAGCATTCTTGGGGCGATGGAGTGGCCGTTATGCGTTATTTCAACGAAATTTTCAAAGATTCTTCCGAACATCCCTTTGTCCATCCTAAACAGGAAGTGAACACTAATTTAGATCTCAGTCAATATGTACGGAAATTAGGTAAGCCTCCTCGTTTTCCTCTTACTCAAGGTTGTTTTGAACTTTCTTGCTTAAGAATTTCGCTTGACGCCTGAACTTGAGAACTCGGTGGCACAAGCACGCGGCAAGTTCCACCAACTTGCTGACAGTTTGCTTGTGGACGTATTGAAGTATGAAACTATGGGCAAGAAGTTGTGTAAAAGCAACAAAGTTAGTCCTGATGCCGTCATGCAACTCGGCTTTCAGGTATATGGAAGTTTTCCTATATTCGGATTAAACCCTTCATTTTCGGTTGTGTAATTTCGCACTTATATTTATTTTAAATCTTCGTTAAGGCTGGTTATTATGGAATGCACGAACGAGCAGTAGCCACCTACGAATCCTGTAGTACTTCTGCTTTTAAACATGGACGAACCGAGACAATCCGTCCTTGTACAATCCACACCAAAGTTTGTGGAATAGCCTTAATTTTGCCCTTTCATCTATCCTATTCTACTCATATAGGCGTATTGTGAAGCGGTGGCTCAACGAAAAAGCGACACAGACCTACGCGGCTTGATTGACCTTTGTTCCTCTTATCATGGTCAATTAACCAAAGAAGCTGCCATGGGTAATGAAAACCGCGTAATTTTAGGAATTTCTAACTAATTTTAGTGTTTCAGGAGAAGGATTTGATCGTCACTTGTTCGGGATGAAAATAATGGCCCAGAAACGAGGTTTGGCCTTGCCAGGGCTCTACTCGGACAAAGCTTACGCTTCTATCAACTATAACGTGCTCTCTACTTCGACTTTGAGCAGCCCGGCCGTGCTAGTTGGCGGCTTTGGACCTGTTGTGCAAGACGGCTATGGCATAGGGTAGAACGTTTTCCGTAGTATAGAGAAGTACGTAAACACTATGGATTTTGCTTTAGGTATGCTATCCAGGATGACATGTTGGGAGCTGTAATAACTACCTACGCCAACCAAGCCAAAGGATCAGATATGGTAGCTAGTTTGGAAAAATCTTACAAAGGTATTGAACGTGTACTTCGTTCCAGTCGCAAATAATTTTCAGTAGTAAATACTTTCTTTGCCGGTCAATGCAAATCTTTTAATTGTGGGGGCTGTAAAGATGAACAGCTCAAATACAGAATTTATAACGAAAAAAGCGTGTATTTTTCTTTATGTTGACGTTCTCCAAAGAAGAAAATGGGCAAAGGAACATTTTTAGAAAGAGTTCTTAGAAAGTTGATCTTCGGGTAGATTTGATGTTTTTATGTTCCCCTAGATTGTTTTACGCTAGTGGGAAAAAAGAGAGAAGTTGGTGGATACAAGGTTGACGCGGTGGAGAGCCTGACATATAAGTAGGGGTAGTTTTTATTTCCCGGCGTAATACTTTTTCCTCATCTCCTTCCTACTTTTCCATCTCGATGCTGGCTGATGAAAGCAAAGACCAATCGGTCGCTGGGCAACGAGCAGCCAGCCACCGACTCACCTATAGATTGCAGTTTAGAGGCTACTCAGGTAAGGGATACATAGACAACCTTTATACTTATATGCACCCCCAAAATAAGGGATGTCCCCCATGGAAATCCTCGATAAAACCCCCCATAGTTCCTTTCAAAATACGGCAATTCATTACCGAAATGTGAACTGTGGGTAATACTACATTTCTCACCCACATTGATTGAAAATTCTTCCTCTACAACTTTAGTGATGTTAGGCATTTAAAGAAGAGATTGTGATTATTTGTTACAGAATTGGCAATTACCGGTTCGCAAGCACTTGAGACTTCCTTAATGGTTCGCTGCAATGGCTTCGCTTTCATCGGTTTCTTTTCTACTTTCTTTTCGTTTTTATTATAATACTTTTTCCGAAAAACATAAAGAAAGGAACGAGTAAGGATGTTTGAAGGGGCATACGGGAAAATAAAACTTGTTCTTTTAAGTGAACGGGTTGTATTGGCCTTACAGGTCCCTAGCGAGGACTCATGAGCACTGAACTGGATTTATAAAGATTGTGCAAGTTATTTTACATGACAGGATGCAAATTGACTTGTAATCAAGCGAGAGATGAGCTTTCCAATATGGTGCTCCACTTCAAAAAGCTAGCGTCTGACGTGCAACAAACGAAGAAACTAAAAGCCAGTCAGTTTTAATTTTTATGGCTCGAATTCTTTTCCAGGGAGACAATTTTTTTTCTCTATTCGGGGTTCAATTTTTGCTAAAGGAAAGAAAATAAAAAAAGAGAAGAGGATATTAGTTTTTGCTCTGACTTGACGCATTCTTGGAGTTGATATTATGTTGGGCATCGATCTGAAGTAGCGTTCTCGGAGGGGCAAAAGGAAACGCATTTATGTAGCTCATTGGTGCCTGGCGCTCGCTGATCTCCACGGATGCTCAGATTGGCTGGCTGGAGGCTGGGCCGCTCTAGATCTCGCTCTTCTAATTGGACAGAGGATTTTGTCAAGTGTCGTCGACGCCGTCTTTAGCGGATAGGAACAGAAAAAGAGACCCGTAGGTGAGAAAGGACCATGGCGGCCGACCAGGTGAGGACGCTAGAGAGCCATCAGTGAAGTTTAACTTGTTCCGCAACGAGAAAGCAACTCACGACTTCGCTTCCGTAGTACGTATTAACAAGGTGTCCACGACCCACTCTGAATCTCGCCCTACACGAACAATTCCCAGGCAAATCTAAAAATGACATTATTTGCTAACAATTTTCTAAACATGTTTTGAAGTTCAAAGTGTTTCAAACTCAAACGTGGGGCAAGTTCGTGTTTTGTAACATTGAGTGGGTGACAAAACATAGGTAAATATACAAGTTTCTTACAATTTATTGCCCGAAGCAACATTGAAATGACTGCCAATGTTCGAGCGAAAGTATAGCCATATTAATAAAGTGAAAATTGTGATATATTTATTCATATATTTCATTTATTCATCCATAAGAAAAAACTTTCATGTGTACTGCAATATACGAGGAAACAGGCCACCCCCACCCCTTCACCCCCAACGGCCAAATCTTGACCCCCTGTCGATTAATCTTAAACCGACCCTTTGACCTCAGGTAGTACTCGTTATAATACTACTCAGGAGTGCTAATCCTATGCAGCTATACATCTTTTTCACAAATGAGCGGTAGCAGCTGCAGTTTTCTAACTTTCTCGTGGTACTTTTTTTTTTCTAGCCCAGGTGTAGTGACAGATCAGATCCGTCGGGTAAGTAATTGAAGATCGTGGCCATGGAACCTCGGCTGGGTACAGCCTCCACATCGTCTCATAATTGCAACGGTAAGCGGTTCCAAGATTTATAACTTTTATATCTTTTATTTTTCTTGGAGGGAGGAGAAATATTGGTTCAAATTACAAAGGTTTGGGGGAAGAGATCGTTCCATGTTGAACGTGTTAATTGCCTTATAGGGATCTCGCGATACGGATTGGTTGACAAACGAGAAAACCAACACCGTGCCTTGTTAACAGTTGCTGTTGCCCAGCAACTTTAACTGCAACTTGACTTTCCCTTTAACTTAACTGTCATAATAACATTTTTTTTCACTTCGATCTTTTTATACCTCAACATCGAACTCGGAGGACCAAAAGGGACTTTGTCTAAGGACTCCCGTGATGTTTATACAGTATTTTATATCGGTTACACTGTCTCTGAAGTTTCCGAAAGGGGGGATAACTTGATCCGAAGAAAATCCAAAAGTTACACAACTTTCCAACGATTGTGCCTTGTGTGGCTTCTACGGGGTGATCTCCTACCCCAAAACATTGAGAAACCTTATCGAGTTTGTGCCCACTCGGTTTGCAACTCATAAAATATAAATCCGACAAAACTGAGTTCCAATTAATTGTCACAGAGTAAATTACAAACTAGTTTATTTCAAACATTTAATTATGTACAACTACAATTCGCGTCTACTTATAAAGAATTATATTAAGGGAGTTTCGCCCAATTCAGCATTTGTGTTCGTTTACTCAAACAAAAGAGAAAAGTTGTCAAATTTCTAAAACCTATTTTCTTTCAGGAAAATCAAGAAAGCAAGAGTTCTATGGTATAAACTTAATTAGCTTATTGGATGTTTTAAAGTGTATAGTTAGCTTTCTGGATGCCATATTCAAGCGTGGGAAGACTTACGACCAGGCAAAAAGTCTGATTTCTAGCAGAAAGGGTATAGGGCTACCAGCACTTAATTACTAGAGCGATGTGCCGCGTGCTCGTTGTCGGGTCCGAGCTTTTTGCACTTGACTGGCTCTCAATAGAACCATTAGGCGAACACAACTGCGAAAGCTATATGCGGAAGGGGCTTGTACCTACTTGCGACACGACACGAGTATTTCCCTGCTGTGTATCAATGGTACGAGGGGTGAATCGTTATTGTGATGAGGGATACCTTCTAAAGCATGACGTGAGTTTCAGAAACTTGACTAGTAGTAATGTGCCCTCGTATCCCCCAGATACCCCACTCACTAACCCCTATGCCTGGGAAAAGGGAAAACCTTTGGGGAGTGTTTGGGGTAATTGGTGGAAACCTGACAAGGTTAATATACTTGTTTAGTAGGTAGCTTTCCTGTTAAATTCTTCCCCACATAATATCCTCCCCCTCTTCAGAAATCTCCTCTGAAGTTTCAGCCCTAGAGTCCAATGATGGTCTCGCAAAATAGCGACAGCAGTCTCGAACGAGTTTTATAATCTCTGCTTTGTCGGCTTGATCAACAGGATCCATGCGAAAAGAACACCAAGTCGGGGGCAAAAACCTAAAACCACACTCCACCCCAGCAACATTGTTATGGCTGGAAGAGAACTACGAAATGGCCGAAGGAGTTTGTGTTCCGCGGAATACTCTGTACCTGCACTACGTCGACTTTTGTGCCAAACATTATATGCAGCCCGTAAATGCAGCAAGCTTTGGCAAAGTAAGTTTACTTTTATATTTGTTTTTATACCAGAATTTCTGAAAGTTAGTTTCCCCTATGAAATATGTTGTAGGTAAATCCATGTTTATTATTAATTAACAGAACTATTTATATCGTTACATGATCCGCCAGAGTCCAGTTTTCAGAATTTCATTTCCCGCCAAAAAACTATCGTTCTTAAAAGAATCATAGCTTTTTCTCTTAGATCATTCGGCAGCAGTTTCCTCAATTGACAACCAGAAGACTGGGCACACGGGGCCAGTCACGGTATCATTATTACGGTATTGCCATCCGTGAGACGTCGGCCTACTATGAGCTGATTTACTCCAAGAAAGGCATTCAAGCGTGAGTCGTTTTCTGTGCATGTATTGCCCAACCAAGTTATTCTGTTATGAATCAGTTAAAAGAGAAGATCTATCTATATTATATGTATATCTATACTATCTGTAGAGATATATGTGATAGTCAGATGGATAAAAGACAGAAAGATAGCTATATTTGAAGCCCAGAAGGGGCTTTACCATTGGCCTCCTTTTTCTTTTGTACGCAGATGCTTTACGTTACCTAGACAACATCGTTCGTTCCTTTTTTATTTCTTTATCTTTTTCCGCGGAAACTACGTGTCCCGTACTAAACTAGCCTATCGATGGGCGTCATTTCTGCGACACTGCCTTCCAACCTTATGGTTTGCATGGTTAAGCAGAAATGCGTTATTGGATGCCCCAAACGGGAAAATTTGAGGGAAAAAATTAAATTGAATTTATTTTTCTTTCGTTACAGAACCGGTGACCTACGCAAGGACCAGACCCGACAAGTAAATACCAACTTGGTTGATAGAATAACAGGGTATTGTGACACAAAGTGTCAATTTTCCCCCCTTTTTTACTCAAGAGTTATATCCAAACAGTTTTAGGTTTCGATAAGTGTCATTTTATATTGCATAAATAACGGCGAAGTTTACCTTTAAAATTGTAATTTTTCTTTGTGTTACTTTACTTTCCAAGAATATCAAAGATTATTAGCTAAATTTAATTAGGTTCCTTCTTATGCACCTCGCGGCAAAATGGCAACGAAATTACCCGAGTTTCCTAGTCTCCGCGACTTGTGTTTACCTGCCCACGTTCCCGAGGATCGAGTTGCCACTTTTATTATGATGTACCGAGCCCATTGCCAAAGATTATTGGATACTGTAATCCGAGCCAGCTTTGACGAGGTATACACATAAAAGCACACACAAAATCTTCTTTTATAAATCAATTTTAATTTACGTAATTTGGCATGTCTCTCATAAAAGGTTCAAACGTTCCTCTTACATTTCTGGCAAGGAATGCCACCGCATTTGATCGGTATCTTAGGTACCAACGTAGTTGTCAATATTGTGGGCGTCTGCGACTCGATTTTGTACCGTTCTGTCTGCAGCATACTTATGCCTTCCATCGTACGCACCTTACCGGAAGCTCTTATTCAAGTCATTCGCAAATTTGCGACCGAACTCGATTCCTGGTTAAGAGCAGCTATGGAAGATTTGCCCGAAAATCTACGAACTGTGAAATCTGATTGTAAGTGTTCACGTTAATTTCTTCATCTTTCTAAAGTTAATCGATGAAGCTTGTAAATTATAAACAGTTTATTCCAAACTAACGTGTAATTTCGACTTTCTAGTGGCACGCCATTTCTGCCACATGCTGAGAAGACAAGCGTCGCTCAACCAAGTCATGCAAGCCTCTCGCTTAGCTCTACATGATTCGCAACTAACAGTGATCCTACTCCACGATTGGAGACACCTGGATTTGCAGCAAAACGTTCGATCGGCGCTCCAAGCCGCCGCCGGAGCGTTCCTCGAAGATTATTCTTTCCCTAGTGTGACTAGTCCTCAGGCGCCGTCTGAAATCTTGATGGTTACCACGCCAAATCAGCCTCCCCAGTCCCAACCTGCGAATAAACGGAATTCCTTGGGTTCCAGTGAACGCTTTTCCAATATGGAATTCATAGGAGGACGTAAGCTATTTTTCGTTGTTAATTTCCTTTTTGTGAAATTCTTCGTTTTACTCAATTTATCAATTCAGTTGACCGTTGGAATACTTTCCTTAAATTTTTTTCTGGTTACTCTAAACAATTAATTGGAGATTTTAACAACATTCTCTCTTTATACTCTGCCTAAATTTTAGTTTGCGGGGAGTTCGAGAGGCTTTTGCAAGAACAGGTACCCATAGAAGCGTTCACGGAATGGTTAGAAACCGTTGTGGAACGTTGCGTCGTCCAAAGTGCTCAACGTAAACGACTTTCTTTGCGCCAAGCAGCAAAAACGTTCTTAGCAGCCTGGATAGCGTTGTCCGCTCGTTTGCTTCGTGACTTGAGCCTCCACTCGGCCCCCAGTTTTGGTAAAGCTTTTCCAAAACATCACATGTGCATGTTTATTAACAAAGAACCCTGTACGTAATCTTTCCCAGTATGCTAACAATGTATTTTTATATTTATTTAGGGAGTTTCAATTTGTTAAGACTTATGGCCGATGATTATCTGCTGTACTTGGTAGAGCTGTTACATATGGACGAGCGAGCGAGAGAATTGATGCGAAACATTTCAATAGATGCAGCACCTGAATTTGTAGATTCGGACTATGAAACCTTGGTAGCTCGTATGTATAGCATCACGGATGCCAACGCGAGTGACGTATTACATGGTATGAATGTGGGTGATGTGACCTCGCATTCTTCGCCAGCCCATTCCTATGCCCTCTTGGCTGGTGATCCTTCTGAGTCTTCTCATCATTCAGCTACGCAACATAGTTCCTCAACCGGGGGTTGTCTCGGCAACGGTAATTCCAAACCGAGACTTCACCTTTCTACTCACTTGATTAACTTTTATGTTTATCATCATAAATATAGACATGGACCCGGATGCCTCACAAACCTCAATTATGGGCGAATATGTACACATTACTGACTCTACTACTACTAGTCACTGCAACGCTTATTCTTACGATGGAGATACTCGCGGGTTGGGCAATGGGTACAAGTTCAATGGCGGCTATATGTACGTTAGCAACGGCCAATCACAAGTAAGGAAATCAGATTCTTGTTTACGGAATAAATAAAGTACGTATTTGTTCTCCAAACAGTCTATTCCGTATTCTTTGGCAGTTTTGGGATCTCAGCCAGAAATATCTAATGCTGAGTACACGATGGCTTACCCTGGTGCACAGTACAGTACGTTTCGGCGCGATTTTGCCGATCCAAGTACAGCTAACTACTATCCAGAAGCAGCCACGTACCCCGTAAGTTTAGCAGTACATGGATCGCCAGAGTACTACGCGTCGTATGACGTTACTACGTACGAGACGGCTAATACTCCCAGGTAGTTGCTTTATCTTCACTTCTACGATTTTAAATCCAATTTCTGATGCTAAGGCCTAAATCAGTGCCAGGAGAGGCTAAATTGGGCGATTCTGAAGACAGAGACCTTACTCCATCAAACACGTACTTGTCAAGCAACAGTAACAGCTCTGCAGATACTGCTTACCTTCGTTCCTGAACATGTGTGCATAAAAGTAGATCTCGTACGTTAATTAATTGTCGACTTTGTATTCTAGTCTCCAAATTTACAAGATCTCGCTTTCAGTGTTAACATTTCTCGTATGACAGTCAAGAAACGTGGTTGAAAATAGAGTAATTATAAGTACAATAGCTAAAAGCTAGATTTTCATAATTATGTAACGCAAAGTTTCTTATCCACAATCCGCACGAGTACTTAACAGCTGAACCAAAGAGGCTGGAATTCCCATTTCAAAGAGTTCCTCGGGAGACAGTTTGCTCAAACGGTGCGCCCCGTAGTGCAATACAGCTTCCCAGCACATATCTTTCAGACTAGGAATGCCCAACCACATATTCCATACGGAATCTGTGCGCTCAGTGCTTTCTGCGTTGGTTACGCCTCCAAACACATACATTTTCCCCACCTAATTCCGAAACGCGCAATCTTTTAAATACTTATTCTGATTAACGTTTTACCGGCGATACCGCCGCTGCGTGGAAGTAAGCAGGCTGGGGAATGGCTGCTAGGATTCTGTACCAGGTGAGACTAGCAAGTTTGAGTTTCCACACATCACCTTGGATGCTGGCTCCATCGTAACCACCATAAATGTACACGTCTTCTAAGATTACGTAATAGCCCCATTCGAACAAAAAAGAAAACAGGAATTACCATCATTCCCTTGGACGGCTGAATGACAACGACGAGGAACAGGATAACCATGTTCTGGGTCCCTTATCGAGGTGATTGTTTCCCACTGTCTCAGCTCAACGTCAAATACTGGAATTTTGTCGAAACCAAATACTTCTGTGGCGGTTCCTCCACCCAAGACGAAAAGTTTACCCTCAAACATGGCCAATTCATGGCGATATCTATTAAAAACCTAAACTTAGCTTTAATTTCTGAAATTGGATAGGTTTAAACCTTGGCTCAGGAGAAAAAGATCGATTAGAACTACTGAGGAATTGCCATTCTTTGGTAACAAGGTTCAAAACGTGGACATCGATGGAGTAACCAAAGCCTGTAGTTCCTCCTACTACGTACAAATTGTCATCTTGCAAGAACACAGCCTAATTTCTAAGCGTTAAAGAAACTATGGAGAGTGTTTGCAATGATTTTTACTTGTCCGTATTGCTTAAAGGGTGCGTCCCCTTTGGTTCGCACCTGGTGCCAGGTACAAGCCGGTAAATGACACAAGAAAACGTGGTTGCTGGCTGAGGAACCAAAAGGGATTCCAGTGCCACCAAATACTACCATACAACTGTTGTTTTTCCATAATATTGCAGTATGGGATGCTAATTTAGTGGGCATGGACCCTTCGGCGGGTACTCGTTCCCAAACACTTGTCGCTAAATGTAGTTTCCATAACTGCCAACAAAACAATTACTCACAAGAAATTACATACAGAATTAGGACAATTACTTCTTTAAAAAGTGGATGGTTTAGCCTCCATGTGATGTCATTTTCGAGGTCCTGAGCTGTAATGTTTGGATTGTAACCTCCTAAAGAATACACGTGTTTGCCATCACAAACTATCCTGTGGCCACTGCGAGGTTTTGGACGCCTGGGAAAGCCAGTGTTGTCTATGTACATGAACAAGAAGATAGCAACGCTACCAGCAAATTTAAACTAGGGATATAATGACATACCTCTGGCTTCAAGTAACTCTAGTTTTAGTGGTCTACAGACGTAAGGATCCATTTTACATAGTCGCATGTACTTATTAGCAAACAAAAATATAAATAGAAGCTTAAAGAATTTTTTTCTCTGAATCTTTCACAATTCTTTTAGAATTCAGAATGTTTTTCTCCGATTAGCCTGCGACGCCTTCAAGCGGGCAAAATCGAGTCTAAAAAGTAGTCATACACAGGTAGTCTTTGAACCACGTATAAGTGAACCCGGTCATCGTTTAAGTTATTTTAGATTAAGTTACATTATACTAGATTACTTTGGGATAGACTAGATTCATGCTAAGCCTGGCTGCAATGTGCCTTCTTCCTTTGCTACGTCTTCGCGACAAATCCTCAGGGCACATACGAGCTGTAGGTTTTAAAACAATTGCGCTACATGCTAGAATCATAGCCTAACTGTTTGCGTTCAACAGTGTCTTAAAAATATCCTCCTCAACTCCATTTTTCAATTTTTTTAAATAGATGTTAGAAAGGAAATCAGTCTTTAAAAAGGTTTAAAAATTCAGCTTTGTTTGAATTACTCTTCACACAACGAACTTTATACAACCATACAAATAAATGTTGATTAGATCTAAGTCTAATAAATAACTACTGCCAGGGAAGTAGTATTAGCATCTACTAGCATTAATACAAATCGTTAATATTTTATTTTAGGATCGCATAACATTGAGTTCGTCGTCGTCAATATCATGACTGCCTTCGTTGTCAGATGGCGCAGTTGTTGAAAAAGAGATTGCTCCGACAGAGCTCTCTTCATCTTTTGATCTTACTTAAGAGACGGTTTCTAAGCAACGACCTCCTCTTAAACAGACGCCAAAAACATGGCGGCAGCCATTGAAGCCTTGTCCGACAGTGAACTCAGGAAAAAACTTAAAGAATATGGGATCTCGGAAGCTCCTATTACCGAAACGACGCGTAAGATTTTCGTTAAAAAGTTAAGGCAAGCCATGGAACGACCAGGTGGTGTAACGAACGGTGACTTCAGCGTAGTAAAAGCTGTCAATGGCAGTAACAACACCAGAGCTAACCGTTCCTTTAATCATGCGATTCCTACCCCGAGCAGTCAAACTGACTCGATGGAATTGGACGAAGAATCCGAGTCAGAGGAAGAGCAAATAGAAATTTTCACAAGAACCAAAGCTAAAGGAAAGAACAATATTCGAGCTTCTCGCAAAAGTTTACCTGCTGCACCTTCATCTGCTACATCCTCGTTGCTCTTCAGTCCGTCCAACAACGGACTAATTAGAGAGAGAGACAGATCTGCGAGTCCCAAAGCTCCTGCAGCTTTAGTAGGAATCAGTGATGGTGAACTGCTGAAGAAACTAGCTGAATTTGGAATTCCTGCAGGCAAAATCAACGATACCACCCGCCCTATACTCATGAAGAAACTGAACCACGCGCTGGTCAAAGCCAAAAAACAAGCCAGTCCGTTGCCTGCTCCAAAATCCGCCAACAAAGCTTCCAGAAAGAGTTTGGGCGTACTACCTAGATATCAACCCAACACAGACACTGAAGACGACGATTCCCATTTCATCGCCACTTCCACGCAAAACGAGGACCTTTCACCCAAATCCCGTCGAAGAACCATCGCTACTTCCGTCGCCGACCGAGGCAACCGCTCTTCCAAAGAGAGAAGTCCGTCATTATCCTTCTCTATGCAGCATTCGTTCTCTTTAGGCGATGGTACTGGAAGCAAGAGTAGCCTGACAAGCCCAGTCCAAACCCCCAAAGCTTCTCCCAGTCTCCAACTCAGTACCAAGACCTCCAACTCTCCTTCCGCAGTTAATACCTCCTTATCCAGTCTAGCTTCGGGCTTGCGTTCACTTTTTACCGACAAAACGGAAACGTCTTCTGCCAGCTTCGTTTTCAAGTCGCCTTCACCCTTAGCCAAGCCGGGGAGCTCGGTACGTAACCGTTTCTTCGAAGAACAGGAGAAAGAGCCATATGAAACAGGCTCGGATACGGAAACGGAGCAGCAAACTCACCAGCAGCACAAATCTTATGTAGCAACGTCATGGAACCCGTCGAACGCGAATAAATTGCCCAGTGTTGGCTCCAGGTTGCAGAAATGGACCAGTAGTCTCGGCTCCTTGTTCCACAGCGCGGAAGCTGCAACACCAGCCACATCCTGTGCCAAGCGTCCCGTTCTGCACACGGAAATGGAATTTAGCGAAGATGAAGACGCGGGACCCCGAACGCCCATAGTCGTAGGGCTGAAAACGCGGCTAAGTCCCTTCAGGGCGAGCCCAGCCCCGGCTCCCAATGCAGCTGGACGAATCGTGACCCAAGCGTGCCCAGCGAGTAACCTGAAAAGCAAGAAAGAAGAGCATTTTTTTACCTGGCAATTTATTGCTATCGTGCTACCTATTTTAGCGTTGCTATTTTTCGTTGTACTGGGATTGCTCTACCTTTCAGCCAAGTATAGTGAGCCGAGCGATTTGACATTGACCACTGCAGGTAAAATTAGTTTGTTTTTACACGAAAAAGCGAAAGCCGAATGAGATTAATAGTTTTTTTAAAAAATTGTAGGTGATGTGGATGTCCTGTGTAGAGAATTAGAAGCGAGTGGGGATTGTGTAGCGAATAAATCTTTAATGGATGTCGTGAAAAGCGTTTTACCCAATGTTACAATGATGTTGCAGCAAAGAGCGGGAGCTTATGTCTGCGGAAA
Organism: Lepidurus packardi; assembly: GCA_023053545.1. Lineage (NCBI taxonomy): Eukaryota > Metazoa > Arthropoda > Branchiopoda > Notostraca > Triopsidae > Lepidurus > Lepidurus packardi. The sequence goes on along the minus strand of JAKZAN010000005.1, from coordinate 5,990,525 downwards.
TTTGCCCAATGGTATCGCCTCCAAAATGAGCCGCACTGAGCTTTTAAGTTTGAATGTTTTCTCTGGAAAGGTAAAAATCTTGCTTATATTTTGTAAATTATATTCTTTGTACGTCCAGTTGTGAGGAAGTTTTGACTCTCATTTTCTTGTCTACAATAGCCGCGTTCGTTTTGTAGTAAGTTTAAGCCGACCTAAAAGTCTACTCAGAACTCGCGCTCATAAGCGTTCAAAATGGATAAACTCGGGCTTATACGCATTTTATTTAGCTAGTCGACTTAGACTTTGAAAGTCGACTTTGAGTTTTGGTCTCAAGTCAGGCAAGTCTAGAACCAGTACTCACGTGCCAAACTTAAAACTAACCCCGCCCCCTTTTTAAATTTATTTTTGTTTGTTTATTATGCGCAAGCCGAGAGAGTACGTGCTTTTCAACAATACTCTACTTTGTATATTTTATTTGTTTTTTTATTAATTTAATTGGTAATCAACTATTTTTTCATGTGCTGAATTTGGAGACAAGAAGCACGAGCGTTAGTTGCAAACAATGAATGTGAGACAATTATCCCGTCAACATTTTCCTCAACCACATCTTCGATTGTCCGGAAAAAGCTAGAAACTGATTCAAGAATGGAAGAAATTCAGTGCCCCACAGACTAAAACAATAATTTTCTATTGAAATCCATACTCGAGAAGCGCACAATTCGTATATTGTTTATTTTCGACAAGCACCGCCCCATGGGTAGAGAAATTGTAAACGTATGCTTATAACCGTTCGTTTTGGACTCGGAGACTTTCCAAGTCGACTTCCGTAAACTTTCAAAGTTTAGACTAAAACGAGCACTTATAAGCTTAAGTCAAGGAAGTTGGCTGGTCTAAGTTTAAGTCGACGTACCAAACGAACGCGGCTAATGAGTCATGTGTCTGTCATGACTTATGTGACAGACTAGTATTTTTCTAAAGCCGTGATAAATACCATGTTCTGGACAGTATGACATAAATCTTTGTTAATTGCTGTGTTAGGTTATTTTTGACACTATTAAGCTTTTCGTGTAAATTAAGATAGTTCCCTCCAGACCAAGTGGCCTTTTCTAAGTTTTTCAGATTCGGAATTTTATTGTTGGTTTAAAAACTTTATCGTTGATTTCTTGTAGTTTGGGAGACGGTCGAAGATTATTTGAAAGTTGACTAGAAAGAGTAGGGCTCAAAGAATTCAGGAAATTTTGGTTCTTGACTGTTTCGGGAATGTATTAATTAACATTTAGGTTTTTATTCTGATGTATTTCTCGCGTGTTTTCTAGCGTGTAGCCGTGGGAGTTGAGCCGCATGAGTTGATAGATGCATTATTCAAGTATGTGAGTCGTAATCCACAAAAAGGGATCAAAGTCAGCCGTAATGAGGCGGCTGAACCAACGTTAGAGGCAGTTCATCCTATCGTTTCCTGGGGATGTGCCATTCAGCAGCGTTTATTGTCTTTGTTCTTTATAACAGCGTTCATTGCTGGAGGTATGTTCTTTTTGTCCCTTTTTGAATTTTATTACTTGTCATTTTTAACATCCAACTTTTTTTAGGCATTTGTATCGTTTATTTGGTGCAGAAGTTCACAGTGTCATACTGGTCTCATCGTGAGAAGATGCAGCAAGAGGTGTATCAGTTAGTTGAAGCCATCATCGATTTGCTGTCTCGCCACCACGCAGCAGCGAGCGAACATCCTGAACGCGAAACTTACCTGGCTGTTAACCACGTTCGTGACTTGTTAATCCCTCCCTCGGAACGGAGAAGTAAAGCGCAGTTATGGGACAAAGCCGTGCAATTTCTAGAAGAAAACGAATCGCGTGTGCGCGTAGAAGTCCAGCCCATCCAGGGCGAAGAATTCCGGGTGTGGCGCTGGTTGCCACCTTCAACTTCCTGGACTGGTTTGGACAAGAAAGACGAAGAAAGTGTGACCAAACCGAGGCCGAAAGTCTGGCAGGGACAAGCTTTTACTACTGGAGAAGGTGCTTACAATGCCCCGCCTATTGTGAGTCCCACCCCATGCCTCAAAGTCCGCAACATGTTCGACGCTGAAGTGTAAGTTTTTCAATTAAAAAAATGGGAGTGACTTGTCTTCAACTTTTTTTTTTTAATATAGGTCTTTATTTGAATCGGAATGATTTATATTTTCTTTTATTAGAGAGTTTGGGGAGAATTGGCCAGTGCGGACCCAAGATGCCATTTTAGAAAAAGCAGAAGGAGCCAAGATTTTGCATATCGCAGTGGACCGAGCTTCGCGAGAAGGCTGTGTTTATGCCAAGTGTACTAACCAGGAAGAAGCAGGCAAAGTGTATCGGGCATTACATGGCTGGTGGTTTGATGGTAAGCTCTTTTTTGTTGGCAATTCTTGGGGTTGCTGAAAGTTAATTGTGTAATAAATGGTTTGTCTTGGTTAGGCAAATTGGTGACGGTCAAATTTTTGCGCATCGAGCGGTACCACGAACGCTTTCCTGATTCACGCTCGGCTACACTTCCCCTTCAACCGTCCAATAATCAGCGCTTATCCTTGCAGACAAAATACTGGAAGTCTCCGCTGGAACATTTCTGAGAAACGTTATATAGCCCGTGTACTTCTTCGCTTTTTTATGGCAACTGTGATGCCCAGGGGTATTTCCTGTGCGGCTTCTGTGTTTTCTTTTGTTTTTGCGGTTTACCATACAGTTTCCTAAGTTGGACAGCACTTCAGAATCATACTAAAGCCTCTGTTTCCCCGTTGGTAACATAGTTAAGTGATTGCTTGTCCTTTCATCCGTTTCTTTTGTCCGATATAACTAATTATGTCGACAGTACAGGCTCTATCTGAACAAATTGCTGTTAAATTCCATTCTTTCATTAAACACCTATGGTTCTAGCTTTGCGCCAAAACATGGTTTCCCGCCAAAATAAATTAGTTGAAAATCTTACCGCTCGCGAAACAACGCTCCAGTTTCCGAGAAAATGACGGAAAATATGGCTGGAGATTTATTTAGTACCGTGAAAAGTCGTGTTTTGAATGGGAAGCTTGACTGGCTGTGTACTTGGATCCCATCCTATAAACAGGTAACATCTCCACCACCTTGTCGTAATTTTTACGGGCATAATAAAGAAGACTTCAGGAAGTAACGTTTTAGTGTCTAGCCGAGTAATTTGGCGGGAACTGCCCGTCAGATTTTGTTCATTGTTGGCACAATCTAGTTTCACGTTTTCGTCTCTTTTATAATACCATGGATTAGTTTTCTTGAATAAAGACATACAATCCTAGTTCGTTTTAAGTTTTGTATATTTTGAAAGGTAAAGTTTTGTATATTTGTAGGCCTGGGGTCAGTACACGATTGAGCAGCCACTTATTGTACTACTTCTTCGGACACTGCGGTTGCCCGAGTATTTTTATCCTGCAAATCCCATTCACATGGCCATGGCTTCGGGACCAGGCAATGCTAATACGCATGGTCAGCTAGAAGAACCTAATCTAACCTGGGGATATCGTTTGGAAAAATTTATTGTTCACCACATTTTGTACCGTGTAAGTCACAAGCGCCCAGTTTGTTGTGCTTATTAATTTGATAGCGTTTTATAGCCAACTGGGACGAAGTAGGAAGTCTTTTAGCTTCCTGGAATTAGTTATTTTTGAATTACGAGCAAATCCTTTTTGTGTGCCTAAGATCTATTGGGCCACTCACGTTTTATTTCATTCCTGCATAAAAATTTCCAAGGTTAACTAGACACCCCCCATACAACAGTGCAACAAGCTTCCTCAGTGATACATTGTAATTATTATGCACATCTTCTGGTGTGCTGCGTCCTGCGTCTGATGTTCTCAAGGCTAACTCTACCACCAAAGAACCCATCCATCAATTAAGTTGTAAGAAAAGTGTTTTCCTGTATTTCTTACCTGATATTTATGAGCACAGGTGTGGTATTCGACTCCTTTTAACCTGGCACCTAATCGAAATTCGTAACTAAAGTCGCTTGATTAAAATCTCGTGCAATAGCCGAGATTCTGTTTAGATACGTAGTTAGCTAAATCTAATGAAGCTTCGTACTTTTAAAAGTCGGTCTGATTTTTGCCTCCTTTGAATTATTATTGTGATTATTCGTAGTATTATTATTGTTAGTTATTGTCTACTTTTATTACAGAATTATTCGCGCGAAAACGACGAGGTACGTGGACCTGCCCGGGTCCGCTTGACCGAACTCCTGGGAAGATTTTACGCACCAAGGCCTAGAAGTGGATGGTCTGCAGTTAATAAGGGAACACCGAGTTGCCGTTTCATCCGTTGCCAGACGATCTACGAGCCTCTCGTTGAAAAGCTTTGGAAAGGCTCTTTCAGTGTGCCAGCAACTGCGAGAGTGTTCGGACGGGCACCTAATCCGAAAGTTTTGTGGCCAGACCCCTTTTGACCGGTCTTTAAATTTAGTCGTCACCGACTACGAGAAAATCACGATAGTTTCTAAGCCGCTCTTCGACTTTTTTTGTACACAAATTTAAGCTACACTTCCGCACTGGACTTATATAGTTTTTAAGTTTAGTGAATTATCGCTCGGATAAAAAGATTGGGTAAGTCTCCATAAATTAACACTATTTCATGTTTTTTGAGCGATAGAAGTGTTTTAAAGAGGTTTAGAATGATTGATGCCAAAATGCTGTCCTCTTCCGCGAATGAAATGCATAAGAGACTTTTTTTTGGTTTTGCAACGTCGTTTCTGGTGTCTGGCTACCGTCTGGCGCAGATACTCTTCGTTCCGTGTGTGTTGATTAATGTGTTGCAAATTACATATGAAGCTGGACTACTTTTGCCAAACAAGGTAGAGTGATCGAGCAAACTTTGATGTTCTGTGATCTTGATTGAGGCTTCGCAGGTTCACCCATCTTCACTTGGTACGTGACGATATTGCAAATGGAAATTTCGAAAATTAAACTTGCCGAAATACCTATTGTAGGTAAGGTTAACTCAATTAAGCTTTGGCTCAGTTTTACTTTTATTATACAACTCCCATAGTAAAGAAAAAGAAACAAGGTGCCGACGTGCTGTTGGTTGTAATCAGTTGCAAGCCAATTTATGCAAATGAGCTAAAGTCGTATAGATGACTGACTGACCCACAAACGCTACTGAAGTGGCCAGTGAGAGCGAATTTAAAAGTTTGAGAAGGATAGCGTTTCAGAGAGGAAAGTTACTACGGGAAATTTTGCGTTCTTTTTCATTTGCAAGAAATAAATACAATTTAAAAATGGCAAAAAGCTCCCGGGACCGCTGTTTGTGACATAAGAGTAGTGGGGAAAGCGGGAACGGATATATATGTTAGCTTATATGCCTTTCGCTGTATTTCCGATACGGGTTTGTCGCAATTTCGACAGAGAAAAGAGGATTGTTTGTAAAGCATATTTGCGTTTGAAAAAAAAAACGGGCTTTGGACGGTACAGCATGTTTCTGGACTTGAAGACACGGTGGCTGGGTGCCATTTGACTAAGCCGAGTTATATTACACGCATGCATAAACTGTAGACACGCTGACCTGTGAATACGAATCTGAACTCCAAATTAGACACACGGAAAGACGTGTGTGCATTAAACGATACCGACTAAACTTACAACAAAATTACGCTAATCTCTTATAATTTTTTTGTATTTTTTAAATCTCATTTAATTGAGATACATGTGCTCATTAAGAAAGGGAAAAAGTAAAAAATTCTCGCCAATATGTTGGAGCATTATTAGTTCAATTAAAAGCTCAGATTTTTCGGTTAAATTTGTAAGCGTTCGAAGTTAGTGGTATTATATTTATTGTATATTTTAATTTTACCTTTAATTTACAATGTATTGAGTTTTATACAGCATTTACTATGTAGATATGTTTTCATGTACATATATTTTAACCTTTCTTTATAGTTATTGCCATGTAAACACAAAAAGTCTTATTCATTTCATTCGAGGAAAAGGACAGCATGATTACAAATGGGAAAAAATGCGTGTTAAAGGATAATTCACAATGAGGAATCAGAAGACGCGATTAAGTTTTCGTTGTGGGGAAAAGCATCCTTTTCGCAGCGTCCAGTATGCTGATATGCTTCCGTGGAAGATAATACAAGTCCTGCCCACATGGACTCGCGACTAAAAATACGCTTTTGGACTGCTAGCCCGCTTTTCGTAGCTTCTTCAGTGCGAAAATGCAAAAGTCGGATCACGTCGGATCGCCTATGGCCCTGACGTGTGTGTTGTGCTCGCCAATGCTTTGAAGTTGTCCACTTGTCATTCTCGTGGGACTCTGCAAGAGACAACTGATATTTCTGTTTCACAGCAGATAATAAGCTATAGCTTATAGGCATTGGTGCCACCTTCTTGGCTTTACGCCTCCTTAAGATTTTGCTTCCAAACAAAAAGAAGATAAATTATGGGTTGAGGGACAGAAATAAGTTCACCTGTCACGTCCCTCGAATTGTCGTATCTGCTCTCTTGATACGCTACCATACAGTATTCAAAGGCTTTCTTACGATTCGGAATTTGCTTAGCATTTCAGTTTCACGTGAAGACATCCCTGTGTTTAGCTTCTTAACAAAAAAAAAGATCTGAAAAACAGAAATATTTTGCTTTTTTGTTTTTACAAAACTTTCTTGACAGTAAAGTAGAACTGGACAATGGCTATAATAGTACTGTATTGTACTTTTGATTTTAATAAGCCGAAATTCCTAGAATGAGAAAGTAGTCTCTCGAAGTACTCAGCGCCCGAGTCAGTTTCAACAACATCCGTACCAATGTATATCATTTGACCAAGTTTATTTGGCGTACACATTTGAAGACAGTTAACAAAAAGCGATTTACTGCCGCATCTTTTTCTACTACTTCAGGCGATGATAAAGCTTTCCTATACCTAATAGGATTGGGATCGACGTCTTTGAGTGCCTTTATTTTGGCTTGAAATTCAAACTCGTTTTACATGATTATCAAGTCGTAAATCAATTATTCACTGTGAGATGCAATGATTGATTGTTTTCACCTTTTACTTTCAGGAAGTGATTTAAAGACGGGAAAAAGTGCCCGAATCTGCCTTGAACTTGAGTCAAGTGACCATGGACCATGCTGGGAGGACATAAAGTGTGGGAAATGGAGCCAGTGATGTGGCTTTGGTATTAACTTCCACAGTTTTGAGAATGGATTGTATGTGCAAGTGAAGGCTTTTTTCAAGTGTCTTCAAGTGGGGGCGACTAGTTTTTTTTTATTATTAAAAAAAAAACTGCGAGTCATGGCCTGGTTTCCCGTCATCAGTGCATTGTTGGGACGCCGGACGGCTGCCGGTTTCGGCACGGGCACCATTAGAACAGTCACCTTGCTTTTAATCGGACTGGTCGTGTGTGCCAACCTAGTGAGCATTCTCTGGCACCGGTGGACCCCTAATGATTATGCACAAGAGGCACTACATTCTACAGCTCCTGCGAATGCCGGGGCTGGCCAGGGTGAGCATCTCAACCAACCTCTCTTAGGTAATATCTGTTGTTTTTTATTATTATTTTAACCTCAGCTGCATAACACTGCCCACATTCTTTTCCTTCCTGTCATCTCCCGTGTTCTACTTTAATACGCAAACCTGTCGTTTACTGCGCGTATAAACCGATCATAGCAAATAAACAGTTGCTGTTAATCAAATGCATGTTTCCTTTTTTAACAAAAAGATAAAAAATAGAAATAGAATGATTCAAGGTCACGGCCTCCTAGATCCACGGATTGGGCCATCTAAACGTGGTACTAGTATTACAGCCCACCCGTAACGAACTCTTCTCTGTTTTCTCCCTTTTTTGGGACCATTCGTTATTAGTTATGTATAATGGAAGACTGTATAAAAGTGGATTGGTTTAGCGCGTGCGCATGTCAACAAGTTGCACGGTGTATTGCGTTCCTGCTTCGTTACGCCTATCTAATCTTTTAGTTTCAAAATAACGTACCTGTAGGGGTTGGAGGCGGAAGTGAGGCGTGAAAGGATGCATTTTGAAAGGCTCCCTGGTCCGTAATTTAGTACTTGACACCCACTAATTCGTTTTTGAAAGAAGGAATCGGCCTATGAAACGCGCAGGTTCGTTTTCCCTTCCTGAAGTTCTTTTCAATTTTGCGAAGAAAAGGAGTTAAATAGTGAAGGTCTTTCCGCATAGTTTGGGCCGTTGTGGTTTTCCTGTAAAACAAGGAAATTAACTTTTTGTCTAGACATTTTGCTTTTTTTTTGGAGGGGGGGGAGAGAAATCATGTGACAAAAGTTTTAGTCGGTGTCCGCACCCATAAGATCCGCACCTGTTCAGCCAGTTTTTCACGGTGATAGACCTGTCTTGCTTCGTAGACGGAGTTGGTGGGCCAAGGCGTCAATGGTGCATTTCGATCGGCTTTTCACACCTGAACCAAGGTTATATCTTGAGATTTTCAAGACCGAAAAGCGCGTATAGCAATTCGCCAGACCTCATAATGCATGCTGCATAAAAATGCTATGGTTTTCAATGTTCAACTTTCAACATTAAGACTCCCGTATACCTCGTGCTCGGTATAGGCTTTAACATGAGGAATTTCGGAAAAACGTTTTGAGAAAACCGGTACATTTCATGAAAAAATTCTTTGGCAGTAAGCTTGAGCTTGCTAACAAGTAGTGCACATCCCATGCAAATTTTTTTCCAGTGAGTAATAAATTAGCAATATGCAAATGCGGTTTGCAACTATGAGAAATACGTTACCAAAAAATATGTCCTTTGCTTGCGCACTAGCTGCTAATAAAATAAATTTTCTGTTTCAGTTTGCTTTCAAATCTGAGAAGCAGTTTTCGAGAAGTTTTGTTCCAAAAGTTTGACGACTTGATTTGGGACATTGTTCTGCTGCAGTAAAATGTAGTGATGAAGTGTACTTTTCGGAAGCAAAAAAAGCGGAGAAACTTTGCCGGCTATTAGCTATCGATTTCTTTCTTATTTTCCTACGCAAAGCTTTCGCAAAAACAATAACAAACATCAGTGCCATCTGTGACTCTTTCCCGTCAATAAGCTAAGGTATACGGGAGCCTTAATGTCCAACGCTAAAAGAAAAAGGCTCTGTATATTTTCAATAGTTATTCAAATGGACTATGAATATGTCTTGCATTAGTGTCAATTTCAAAGGTTCGTTAAATTTGATCAGATTAATCTTTTAATTAGTAATCGAATCCTCTTGCCAGACCTCACCCCAAAGTCAAGAGTTACTGTATCTTGTATGCAGTTACTATATTTGTCCTTATTCCAACGGTAATTACTACAAGGTTAGTCAAGGCTAACCCTATGAAGTTATTCCAAGTTGTTGAATTTTGTAAAATCCGCAAAGTAAGTTTGGACTATTGTAGCTCGATTTTTTTCATAATTTTCCCTAATGTCTTGAATATTGGCTTTGCTAAGTGCATTTAATTAATAAGCGCATTTAGTTGAAAAACGTAACCGGAAACGACGTTCTTGATTGTTACGTCATCGGTGGGTAAATTCTTTTATTTTTACCTGTATTTTTAATTGTATTAGAAAAGGACTACGTGATTTTATAAAGGCAGCATCCGAACCCGGAATCTTTGTCTCAGAAGGTCTAAAAGTAAGAGTGAGAAAAAGAACAGTGTCACGGTCACGAGTTTCTTCTCGAGATAATTTTCATTGACACGTGGGAGAGTTGGGAAAAGTCACGACATTCTGTTGTGTCTGTTAACCTAGATTTGCTTTTGCGGTCTGTTGCCTAATCTCGGGCATATTAGTTGAACGTTCATTTATTTTTATGACAAATAAAAAAAGCCAAAAAGAAGGATAGGTTTATTTTGGGGGAAGCAATCTGGCTCGGGCGCACACACGCAGGGCAACTTCCATCGCTTGGCTCGGCCGAATTCACGAGACTGCTGTCCTAATAATTTATTTATGCATCAAGACTATTTCCTATAAATAAAACTCCTTGCATCGTCGTCTATAACTCCACTGCCCTTCCTGATGGCGCCAATAAAGCAACGCTTGTCCTTATTGTATTCTTCCATAAAACTTTTCTCCAATAGGACTATATCATATTCGGTTTCCAGATATTATTTGAGGTTTTCTTGGTTGTTTTACATTCTTAGATTTTTAGATTTTTCACTCTTTCGTGGGGTTCAAAGAAATTGTAACCCGATAGTTAAATTAGTTTTTTTGGAAGGGAAGGAAACCGTTTTCTGACACCTTGAGGAAAAAGATAGGCTCAGATTTTGAATCCAGGGCTTCTCTGGTATCGTGGAGCCGCTTTTCGGAGTGACAGGATTTCCCTAGAATGATAAAAAGCACACAGAAACCTAGCAAAAGCGCCCTTGTTTAAAGTGACAGCCAATTTTTCAGGGAGGGGGTAGGGGAACGGAGAAGCGTTAACTTTCGCACTGAATTAATACCTTGTAAACGGGCTTCCCTTGTTGTATGTATGATCCTTCCGTTAGGGAGTAACAAATCTTTTGTTAATACCTCTCACGTGTCGTGCGCGCTGAACCATTGTTCTCACAGACACTTACAGTGCTTGAAACGAGGCTACCGTGGCGCCGTGGATGAGCTTCTTTTTTAAGGTGAAGTTAGGTTAAAGACATACATGTAAATCAAGGGGAAATCGGGATGGGTTAATGGATATGACCATTTTTCAATTTTCGTCCTAATGGTTGTAATATAACGAAACTCGGCTCAGTCTCACGGCGCACGGGTCCAGTTTCATTGTTGGTGCTTTGCAGCGCCAGTGGAAACAATGAATTTTCGCATGAGAATTGGCGCCAAACAGGAATGGAAGGAAGACATTTAAGTGTTGACTGAGCTTATGAGAAGGTGTCGAATGCGTCGACGTCTCGTCATAAGAAAGACTTGCATATAAAAGGGAGATCCCTCTTGGTATTAATCTCACGCTTTGTTACTAGCACCAGGCTCCGATTACTCTGTAGTAATTAATTCCCAAGTGAGTCACGTGATCCCTAGGATTTTGAGCGTTTCTTCTTTACTATCCATGTTTTCTTATTAAACTTGGGATACATTATTCCGGAGTGCCTCTATAAAAACTGTCGTAAAAGCTGTCAAAATGAAGTTCACAACATAAGCGTGCGTGGCTTGTAAGATCGTCTTAAATCTTAGACAAAATGAAGAGTTGATGGGCATAGGTGTGTTAGGCCTAACAATGGGTTATTTAACACTCCATTCAGAGCGTTCCATCACAGTCAAGACAGTACCATGAGAGCTCATGAAATAACATATGACTTCCGAAAAGGAAAGCTTTTTTGGCTGTGCACTCGGATTTGTCAAAGTCAGCATCTTTTTTAAGCGTTATGCCAACACATCGCCTGAATGCCGTTGAGCCCATTCAAAGGGGAAAAACGGGCCGAAGAGATAAACTTAATTTTTTCATATTTTTTTAGTAAAGAATTTTACTTTTTTTATTATCAAGGGAAAGAAATGGCTAGACAGTTGTGTAAATTGAGAAGATTCTAAACTTCTTAGTATCGCACCGTCTTTTTTCATGCTAAATGGCCCCTGCTTTTAAGGTTGAAAACTAGTGTGAGATGTGATCTTCGACATGCTACACAGTGTCATTTACACAGTAGGCTTTCCTAAAGTAACGAGAAGCACTTTCTTGCTTGCTTTCTTGTTGTCCTAGTTCTTTGGTACTTTTTTGCCTGTTTTTTTTGTAATGCTGGATTGGATATCTTAAGTGCTTTCGGGCCCCGAAAGTGAGGATGGAGATAAAGTTGAAGGAAGTTGCATCGGATGCTCTTGAGAGTTGTTGATATCCCCAAGTGACAAGGTGTTTTCCGTTGTGACAACGGCAATAGGGTCAATCACGTTGTCCGGTCGGCAACAATTGAATGAATATGAGCGATGACATATCCTTATCGGAAGTACAATTTCCCATACATCTTTTTTATATTTTTTAGGTATCTTTGAAAGTGCCTGGTGGTTTCTTTAGGAAGGAAAAGGGCAGTCGAGATTCATTGTTGTCAAATTAGGAACGCGGATAAGAGCTTAAGAGGAGAGACAGTTGGGCACCCAACCGAGAGGGAAATCTGTCAAGTTTTGAACTCGGCCCATGCGCCGCTTAATAATTTTGTGGTGGGTAGCGCTAATAGGCGTAAAATGAGACGCGATCATTTTCAGGTTAGGGAGAAAAGGATCAGATGCAAACGAATTTTGCTCATCCATCACAAAGCACAGAAGGTTTAGTGGGCCTAAGCTAATGGGCCGTGTTGCCGAATAGCCGCATTCACCTCGTCAGTCCATGACATCCTGTCGTAAACACCTGGGTTACGGGCAAAGCACAGCCATTTCCCTTTGTTACCTGCCAAAGCGGTTCTAGGAAAAGCTTTTGACATAAGGCTTTTCTTATGTTTAAGGTCATAACTACAATAGTTTTATGTGGGGGGAGAAGTATGACTTGTTTATTGTTATTTATTTATAGTTTAGCCCCATAGCATCTACCTCATGCTGTACTGTAGTTCGTTACTTTCAAGTTCTGATTCTGATTCTTGAACAGTGGAAAAAAGCGAGCATTTCTTCTTTTTAAGAGCGAATATTTAGAAATGAAAGCACTGCATGTGGCCACATTGCGACCTTATGCCCTGCCAGGAGGCAAAAATCGAAGGTTTTCGAGCAGCTAAAAGACTTCTTATGGTCCGGCGAACATTTTGGATTGCGTTGTGTTGACGGGTGGTTTTTCGAAGGAAACTTGGTGACGTTGAGAAAATCTCGAACGTTTTTGTATTGCTGCGCATAAATAATACTCGCTGTATACAGCATAGCCTTGCATAATACTTGGGGCAAACCGAGTGCGTCAAGGAAACGAACCTTTTATGGAGAATGTCGTTACAGTTACTGTTTTGTAACCTTAGGAAAGTTAGTTATCATAACAGTTTTTAAGTAATTTTTGTCGGGAATCGGATTGTTTGAATATAAGTTTTATTCTTTCTTTAAGAAAATTAAATACCTTGGGATTAAGTAGAGCTTTGCGTGTTTAACAACCTTTTTGGTTATATGAGCGTGTCATTTTGGTTTTATGTCCGGCACGAGTCGCACGATCCTGGCGCAAGTCCCCCCTAATGCTTTTATTATCGTTAAGGAAACCAAAGAACCAAGAGGTCAAAGATATACATGTTCTACACAAATTGCAGACACATGCTCGCCTTACTCCGACATATGCCTAATATCTCACTTAGCTTTGAAACAGAAAGGGTTAGATTGGGCAAAGGTTTTCTAAAAGGGGAAAGTCTGTCTTTTTTCAATAATAACCATAGCGAGACTCAAGCCTGCCTGGTCGTCACTCATACACCGCGCCACGGCATCCAGTACGCAAGATTTGGCCAAACCACCAGAAAACCTTTTGGGCATCGGGCCATTTTTTACTCCACCAAAACTAGAAAAAGAATTCAAAGTTCCGCAAAAGCATTCAACCTTGTACCGCGTGTAGTAAAATTGGCGGAAATCTTTTTCTGTGTCAGCGACGAATATGTTGCCAAGAACCTTCTTAGCATAACAGAAAGAAAGCCGAGAAGAAGTACGTCTGACTTTTTTAGAAGGAATTTTTTAAGAATCTGTACTGATATCAAAAAGGTTTGGGTGGCCGGAGTGAAAACAGGACCTTTCCATTAAAACTTACCATTTTGTGTAGTGCAATAATGACTACATTTCAAGATTAAAATCAAGTTCGGGGACCTCTTTGGGTCGCCTTTTAAGGGTGAAAATCATCGCTTTTCTATGTCCAAGCATTTGAGAGAACCCACGCTTGACAATGACGTAATCTTTATACAGTATAAACGTCGTGAGTACTTGAGCTGCATTTCGCCTTACACCTCTTTCGCTTGGCGTGAGTAAAACAGCGAGCTTTTAATGGTCTTTTAACTGTGTTCCGACTTAATGGTCACTCTTGGAGTTTTTTTTTCTTTCCTTGTTTTGTTCTGCTTATTTTTAAGTAGACTCGGAGACACGTTGACTCTTTCAGTGTCGAGATTGTCATGAGCTCATCTGCAAGAATGGTCCAAAAGAGCCAGATTCACGGTACAAGCAAACAGAAAATAAAGAGCATGACTGGGGGGGGGGGGGGGGGGGGGGGAATCTCTGTAGACGCCATCGTGGGGTCTGCGACATACCCGATTCATCGACGCGTCGTTAATTAAAAACGAGTTAGTAATTCGTTTAAAAGCGTATCTTGATTAAGGCCTCTCTCCGTTTCAGAGTAAGAGCCGCACCAAAAGTATGAGTGTGTCTAGAACAGCTTTTGCCATTAAGGACGGATATATATGCTTATTGCGTGTGTGACGTCACAAGTCCAGGGTCGTTCAACTTTTCCATTTGCGGCCATTAATGGTTCTACCATGTGTGAAAAATCGGACAGTTTAGATTGGAAACGCATTAACTTTGCTCTCTTGTCCCTGTCCATCTTCCAGCCTGCCGAAACCTTTCCAAAAATGCAGTTTGAATGTTTTCCCAAGATTCTTCTGCCATTTTTTGTAGGTAAAAAAATTGTCCTAGAGTTATCGACAGTTTGACTGACCATCCCTTGACCAAACACAAATCTGTTTATGGATTTATCGCCTTTGAAAAGGGGGTTGGGGTTGTATTTGTTATATAAAGTCCGGGACATGCATATGAGACTAATTAGGAGCTCGAAGGGCCTAATTTGGCCAAAGACTTGAGCGAGAAAACCGAAAACCATGACAGGCCAACAGAGGCTGCGATGGTCTCTGACAACGCAACTTTATTTTCTTATTTGGGAGGGGGTCGCTGTGTTTTGTTGTGGAGAAAATGTGGCGAAGGGAAAAAACTGGATAGGTTTTCTTCCCTTGTTGTATTTTTCGCTTTGGGTGGCCTATTATTTCTAGTTTTTTTTTCTCCGATTAAGGCAGCATCTATATAGAACGTGGTCCTCATTTGCATGAGGCTCGCTTTGTAACACTATCTTTGAGCCCATGTTGGGTCGTTGTGTTATGCCCATCTAGAGCAAAAATTCGGCACTTGTGGGACTACTTCAAGAAGGATGGTGAATGACCTGGGCCATGCTAAGATAAATATTAATTAAAAGAATATACCGTAGGACAGTAGCCCTGACTTGATTACAGAGGTAGAGGGTGTCCCGTTTCAGTGTGGCTAAGCTACTCCTGAAACGTTCGATTTTCCTTCCGTGGTCGCTCTTACGTCACTTCTTTTCCCCCTGTCTAGTCTCAAAACGTT
Source organism: Lepidurus packardi (assembly GCA_023053545.1). Taxonomy (NCBI): domain Eukaryota; kingdom Metazoa; phylum Arthropoda; class Branchiopoda; order Notostraca; family Triopsidae; genus Lepidurus; species Lepidurus packardi. Next base: position 5,975,336 of record JAKZAN010000005.1, on the reverse strand, counting down.
AGCTTTCCCCCCTCCCCCCCAGTGACTCGTTAAAGCAGCACTGGGACCTTCTAATTTAAAATACGTTCAGCTTCGAAGTCAAAAACCAAAACCGTCGATTTTTACAAGTAAAAGAACTTTTTGCCGCGTGGAGAATTTTCAGGGTTTCTCTCTTTAGCAGGTCCCACCTTAAAATGTTTAAAAGCGGTGAGACGTTATTCTCGTTCAAAACGTTCGATTTCCTTTCAGAGATTCCTGAAAGGTTGGCTTTACACCTCAAGCGCAGAAAGTTCATTCTTACGCGCTCCGGATCGTGGCAAAAAGTTCATAGGAAAAAAGTAAAGAAAGGTTCATTGGCTTTGACGCCGTACTGTAATATATTTTTTTGTGTTTTTTTTTTAGAAGGGTTGGTTCGAAAGGGGTTAAATTTAGGGTACAAAACGTTAGGAATAAGAAATGCTAACGTATTCGGGATGGAAACAGTTTTTGCATCTTGGCATTCCGGTGGTACCCGATTTGAATTGCTAATTGAGTCCGGAACATTGATGTGTGATGGTCTTGGTTGCTCTCTTGTTGAGTAAACCTCGTAAAAGCTGCAGATCTTGCTCTACCTTAGGGGAGCGAGAACGACGCCGAAAGCTGGTTCCAGAGAGAGGGCCGGTTAGATTTTGGCCACATAACTTGGAGCGACAGCAACCAAATTCTCACTTAGCACTCTTTCGTATGCTCATAGTGAAGATAACGACCTTATTTTGCGAAGATGAGTTGGCTAAGGCGAGCGTATAATATTGTTGAAACCTTGAAGGTTGAGAGCGTTGACTGGGTTTTGCATGCTGTAAAAACATCATAAACATAACATTTGATGCTCATTACACATGGTTGGCAATTGAGCGAGGGAAAATGCTGTGATGAAAGTGTTAATCACTTGTTCCGAGAATGACTTTTTAATCCCTCCATGCGGGTGTTTTAGATAAATAGCCATATACGAGCAGGCCAATGGCTGACAAGAAGCCAAGAAAATCAGCATGGAGCCAAAGCAAATGTTATCTTTTTTTACGAGGTTCCGATATGCAAAGCCAGAAACTTCTACTTTTGCTTCTTTGATGGTTGAGCCTTTCGGTTGTCGTTGTCGCCAAAAGTTTAGAGCTCTCTTTTTGCTCCCTTTGTGTTCCCGAAAAGGTAGTATATATGGCAAAAGGATAAAAGAAAGACGTTTGGGTCGACTTCCCTGGCTCTATTGTGAGTGAGAGAAGGTTCGCGAAGAAAAGCTTCAACTTTGAGGGTTGCCAAGGCGGCGTGGAAGAAGCACAATGTTCTCCCGCCAGTTTTCATTGTTGTGGAGTAATCTTGGCTTGTCAGCATGCTTATCTATCAGCTACACAGCAAACGCTGTGTATTTTAAAGACTTTTCTTTGGGTCAACACTGAAAAAGATTCAAGTGGCAAGCTTAACGGGGAAACGTTGCCAACAATGATCTCTTCCCGAGTCCTTGAGTTGGTTTCCGTTTAAGAAAGGGTTGTTCAAAGTTGTTTTTCCTGATAGAAAACCCGAGAAGGTGTAAGGAAGGTAACGTTCAAGCTGCAAAAGATGAGTTTTGTGTGCGTCTATTGCAGAATTGTAAAGTTGAATGTTTCACTTGTTCACGCCTAAACAGTTAACACCACTACATTGTCCACCACCCCAAAGTCTACTTGACGAATCTTGTCGACTTTTCAACGCCTTGTACTTCCTCAAAGAGTTCTGAGGACAACAAAATGACCAAACCTTTAGCCATTTAGGGAAGACTAATGAGGTTGTCAGCTTTGAACCGTGTCTGTGTTTGCTTGACAGCCTACGCTTAGGTCTAACTCGGGTTTTCGGTGCCTTGGTTGGAAGATTGTGAAGATTATTTGCTTCAAGTATTACTAAGGGAGTATAGAAATGATCACTATAGGTAGGCTGAATTCTACTTAGGGTTGGATATATTTGCCACAAATGGGACCAAAAATTCGCGGGAAATCAAGGGTGACTCATATGGAATTTGTATTCCGTTCCTGCAAGTTTACTTATGAACGGATTTGGATAACACTTGGTATTCTGCAAGTGTCCCTTCAACCACATTGGGAAGTGTTTGTCGCCGTTTTTGCTCCTTTCCGTGTCTCGTTTCCAAGAAAGGAAAAACTGGCGCCGAGAAAATTATGCGTTCAGAACAAACCTTCTTTCTCGTGAACTCTCCACCTATTGAAATCATATTTAGCGTTAAAGATTCAAACGTTATCAAACTGTTTTGTCTACCTAATTTCAAGTTTTTAAGCGTTTATGGAAGTTAATTTTGCTAAGTACATTTGGTACGTTTTCAGCCAGCGTTGAGGTCACGCCACTGGTTACTACGCTAAATATGTTACTACCCTGAAATGTCCTAACCTGGTTTGTATAAGGTCCGGGATTATTTATTTTGCCCAAACTGCTTTCTGGTAACCAAAAGTGACATTAAAGATCTTAACCTGCAAATATAATTAATTTCAGCTTTTATATCTTTGTGTGTAACTTTTATATCTTTTGTGTGTATCTTTTATATCTTTGTGTGTCAAGAAATTGAGAATAGCGATCTATCTAACCCTTTATTGAGCCACATTCCTTAGGAAGGAGTGAGTTTGCAAGGGTTCAATCCCTTGTCAGTCGTTATTCCGAAGAGCTGAAGACCTAAAAAGCACGATGTTTACTACTTACTATTTGACACCTAAACCCCCCACAGTTCTTTTATTTGGCACCTTCTACGCAGTTAATGGCAGACACAAACTCGAGAATATAGAGGGAAAACTTCAGCCATCAATTTTTATTACTCTTTTACACTCGTAAACTAATTCCCTCCAAAAAACGTTATTTTCCTCACCAAAAAAGTCTTTTCCCTTGCTCTGCAACCGAACGTTTCCCTGTCACTGTATGTTACATATCTGTCAACTCCCGTAAAGTCATTTGAATACTTCTTTTTTTGGGTCATGTATGTCAGAAGGAGCCTTTTCGGGTGACGTATCGAACCGGAATAGATAGAGGAATGTCCTAAGGAAGCGCTATTTCTCCATGATCTTGACCTTGACTAAATCGACATTGACCTTTCTAACTTATAGGGTTCAGACTTAACCCCCTTCGCAATCCCGTCGTTCTCTTCGGGGAATAAAAGAGAACGAGAAAGCTGTTGCCGTGCATAAATTTGAATGAGCGTTTGGACTCAAAGAAGTGTTGCGTTTTTTATCGTTTATAGGGTCAGAGGCGGGTCGTAAATTGCTGCGTGTCTTCCCTCGACGCATCTCCAGTCGCAATACTGGCCACGGTCGGCATTACCGCCGACGAAGAGAAGCACTTTGGGATGCGAATCCTCGATACTTGATTTCCTGGACAGAACCCGGTGACAACCAGCACCACGAACTGATACTACAGCTCGAACGGGACGAATCATTCGTCATCCCACAAGTGCAAATGCTCCACGTGGACGAAGCCAACAATGAAAGTTGGGTTGCTCAACCAGACCAATTGACGAATTGCTTCTATGAAGGACGTATAGAAGGCGATCCGCATTCAGCAGTGGCACTCAGCGTCTGCCAGGGCTTAGTAAGTCTTATTATTTCTTTATAAATTTTTTTACATATGCCTAATGAAGGCAAATCTTTAATCTTCTTTCGTTTTTACATGTAAAAGGATTTAGATGTAGGCAAGAGCAGTTGATAGACGTGAGTTGGCAAGTTCTCATGAGATGGGGGGAGGGCAAGGGGAGTAGGACTACTACTTTTCGGTTCGTAGGAGACAAATCAAAGTCATGTTCTTTAGACCGACTTAAGTTGCGTATTCAGGACGATGTTAAGTCGAGAAGAAATTGGAAGAAAGGAATGAGGGCCGGGATAACAAGCACAAAAGATGGAAAAAAGATGAGTTTGATGGAGGCCGTCCACGTTTTAGGTGTGCCACAGTGGATTTGCTATAGTGTTTGATCAACCGGAAAGCAGCCACGCCACCTATGTAGAAAAGAAAGATGTAAGGACAAAATAAGGGCGCTGTTTTTTTCCACGTTTTTTTTTGTATAGCAGGAAAAGTCCAACAACTTCTTGATCAACTTCAAGCTTCTGGGGATCATATAATAGACAACTTATGTAAATCTAAGTTAATAAACAAATCGGCCGCCAGAACCAGGAGTCAGTGGGGAGTCTATATGGTTTTGGCCGAAGTCCTTCGATTCGTCTTGGGTTTTGAAAGCTAACAGAAACCCGGAGAGAATAATAGCTAATATTGGTGTTTTGACTTGGACGTAGAGCAAAACTTCAGACAATGGATGAGCGATTGAGTGTTTGCTTAAGTTCCAAGAATGTGGCCAGACTTGGAGGGTGACTGGCAATTTTGGCATACATTTCGGGATAGCTTAATTTAATGGTTTTATGCCCCTTAATTGCCTTTACGAGGGATTCTGATCGATGGTTTCCGCTTAATCAACTTTATCAAAAAGTCTTTAAGGAATTCGAAATTCCACGAGACATTTCAACAGTCAAAAAGTTTCAACAATCAACAAACGAGGGGAACAGTTAGTTTTTGTTAAGTTGCTTGATAATAAAACCAATTAATTTTGATGTATAACATTGGTAGAAGAGCCTCCTAGTTTTTACGTCCATTGATGAATCGCCCAACGATTTCATTACTTTGATCTCCCAACTGTGTTGCTTGTTAGTAAAGACCGCATTTTTCCTAGGTTTTTCTAAGGTTTAACTAGTTATTTTTTTCAAGTTATTTTGTCTTATGGAATTTTCGATCTAATCCAGTGGATAATGCATATGCAAATCGGTCCTCCACCCTGTACGAATTTGTGCTTGCATTTCCTTCTATTTTCATTCCTCTTGGGAGTTGTGCGCGTTGTTGTTGTTCTTGGGGAAATGGATATGAGCAAAAGTTTAGGTATGCGAGTTTGTGCGTGGTGATCTATGCAAGGGCGTTTGCTGTTTTTCCTAAGAGCTACGGTGTGGCTGTATAGATGAGATGAGAGCTTTGGGCAGCTATCGGGAAATAGAGGAATGGCAGTTCCCCCTGTACCATCTCGCTGTAGCAAAAGGTTGCTAAGGTTCTCGAGATCGGCCGCACTCGTCTTCATTAAACCACACCCACAATCCTGCAATTAGGCACACCTGAGCTACCGTTATATAAAAGTGTGATAATATTTGAGGAGACTCTGTTTATGCAAGAAAAAGGGGACTCCGCCCTAATCTTATATAACTTCTTCAAGTTTGAAGTACTTAAAGGAAAGTTACTTTTGCGTTTCACTAATGTAAATGCAGTTCTGACGTCTTAAAAGAAAGGGGTTAGAGAGTAATGCGATTGGACAGGTTTATCGATGGTAATTAAATAAGGAATTGGGCGTAGAGTTATAAAAACCATGTGCCGCTCTTGGGCTTACTTAGGAGTCTTAGGAGTCCCGGGTTTGAGTTTGACATCCGCTGGCATAATCAATTATGGAGCGTTAACAGCGCCCAGAATATACTATTTTTTCTATCGTGGATGTGAATTTGCCCAGTGTCCAGAATGGGGACTGGGAAACGAGAGAAAAGTATAGAGAGAGCATGGGTAGAGACGATTTTTTTTGCGTTGTCATGCGCTTTATATGGCGGTTGCAGGAAAGTCAAACTTTTGTACATGTTAAATGAAACGGCCATGATTTATTTTTTACGGGGCGTTACAAGTTTTTTTTTAACTTGACTTGAAATGAAAATGTTTCTTATGATTTTTTCGTGCACAAGTTCTCTGGGAACGTCGAAGAGTTTTTTGGAAAAGGCATGCCTTGAGAGGTATTTGTGTTAATGAAGTGTTTGGGAGGTTTGCCAACAGCTTCGTGCCTAATTGTATGGATTAGGAAGTAGGGCAGTTTATATAAAAGACGCGTGCATTTTGTTGCGTCTGCTTGGTAGCTGCCAACTTGGGACGTAAGTAAATTGTTATTTTATATCAACCCCTCCCCTCAAAAAAATCTGAGGGCAAAAAATTTGTTCCCAAAAGTTTCTCAAGTTGGAAGTTGTTGGGGTTGTTTCCTTATCACAAGTGTGTATAGGCTGAGAGAAATCCTAAAGCAGAAAACGCAGACCGAACCAACACTTTCCTCCTCTTTTTGTAAGGTTTACTAAGTACAAGACGGGAAAAGAGATGCAAATGAGAAGCCATGTGCCGCATGGCATGTTTACTAATGGGCATCTTACTGTACAAAAGAGGGCCAAGGGCGCAGTCATGGTTTTGCCCTTGAACCCTTTTTTATTGCAAAAAACAAACAATACCAACAATAAACAAATAGCAAAAGTAAAACACACGCAACTCTTTCGTCTCGGCTCCTAAGCTTTTGGGTTATATAATGTTTTTTGAAGTCTTGTGTGGTCAACTTTCTCAGTTTGATGACTTCTAATCTGAAGGAAACACTATCATTTCCATTTCGATGTTCATTATCAGAGCAGCGAACCTTTACTGGGATATTCGCGACGTAAACCAAACCTATCTATATGCACAGTACTGTGACATAAACTTTCACTGTTGGAAGGCATTTCGATGTTCATTACTTGAGCAGCAAACCTTTACTGGTATGTTTGTGGCCTAAACCAACCCTTCTATACGCACAATACTGAGACATAAACTTTCACGGTTGGAAGGCAAGGGTTGTTTCTTGAGTGGTTTTAGCTTAGCCGTATACTGCTATAGGCTGGAAAGCTTCTGGAAGCAAAAAAGCTAGTTAAAATCGAACGATTTTGTACGGGTTGTCTCTCCCAGGCAGGTCTCGGCCAGCTTATGGAGGCTCTGAAACGTTCGTTTTTCAAATAAATTCCTTCCGAGGGAAGCGAAAAAGCGAACATATCTTTATTATTATTTTTTGTTTACTTTTTTTTTGGGGGGGGGGGGGGGGGGGGGGGGGTGTCTGAAGGAAGGCTTTCTAGTTGGTTGACCGTCTCAGAAGACTTGGATCGCACTTTACGTCCATAAGAATGCACTCTAGCGTCTTTGGACTGTCCGGCTCCGAGTTTTATGCAAGAGTTCAAGTACGGGTCTCTGGTAGTTAAAAACGTGTGTTTATGCTTGGAGAAGGGTATCGGTGGAACCCTGCGCAACGTTTTTTGGGATTTCACAAATTATAAACGATGATTCGTCAGGTTTGGCTCTTAACCAAACTTGTTTTGAACTACAGTTTATTTATTTTTTTCCCGTTGTGCTTTCTCGATTATACAGACAGGCCATATCAGGACATCCCAAGGCAGTTATTTCATTGAACCCGACAACACATCATGGACTGCCGAAGACATTCAAGAAGAGGCTTTACCCCATGTCCTCTACTCGACCAACAATGTATTTCCCTCGTGGGGTGAGGACCACATCACTACGACAGTTAACCCAACATCCAACGGCAAATCATCATGGCAACCAGGTAAAAAGTAAACTTTATCATACATTTGCATTGTAAATCGGGCGAATTTCTGACTGGGACGAATGACAATGTTACCTTGTAACCTTTTAGTTTGAGCTCCGTGAATCCTAGCAATTCTTCAGTAGACATATGCCTCTGACAGGACTAATTTTATACGGATGCATTATGTATAAGCGTGTCACTTTGAAGAGACTTGTCTACGCTGCGAAATGCTTGAAGGCGTTCTACGCATAATCATACGTTACCATCGCTTTCACACGTTGAGCGTTTGTAAGAATCGTTAGGACACACGAAGGATACCATTGAGCCGCAGAAAGCCTCGTCTGACGTCACCCATTAACGCAGCCTCCATTATCCCACACTGATCATTTGGTCTCTGACGGAACTTTATGTGAGTAAAACAGGTGGATCTCTTGGCTTCGGGCTGGATACAGTTTCCAAGCCCAGCTTGTTCATTAGGAAGATCAAAGGAATCTCGCACAAACAGAAGAGAAACCTAAAAGGGATGCTGTGGACTCATTTGCATAATGAAAGGGGTGCAGCGCATACCGTTTGTCTCGAAAACTTCCTTGCTTTGGTGCGAAACTATAGCTTTATAGAAGTATTGACTGTATCGAGGCTAACTACGTAAGGCTCAAACCAGTTTGAAGATTTTTAAATTTATGGTGTGAACTTGGGCGTTGAGTTTTGAGAGTTTTTTTTAGATCCATTGTAGCATCCCATGCCCTACGTGCAAGAAGTGAATGATAAGATGCCAGGTTCAGTGCAGTACAGACTTCCTCCACCCCTCAAAAAATAAAGGATTGTTCGTCTACCGGTATGCATAGCAGTCATTTACATGTAAATTCTTGAGAGTAGTATACCATAAAAAACATAATTGGATTCCCAAGTCAGTTCAGATAAGCGAGCTATGGAATATAAGGGATTGGCTCCACACATTTGGGAAAAGCTAGGTGGGGTATTCGGATTACTGTTAAAAATTCAATAAGTTCGTGTTTTTCTTCCTGAATTTCCGCCCTTTTTTATCATTATGAGAAATTAAATAGAAAGATGAGGACCAGAAAGGAGACATCGCGGTTTCAAATTTCACGCTTTTTACGTTCGCCCGTTTTCTAGTTGTTGTTTTTTAAACCCCAGCGTAGTTTATGTAGACTTCTTATTTTCGTGTGAATAGAACTGTATAGAGCTATCAGTGTCGGTGTAAAGATGCGTCAGCCGATTACCGTATTCAGATCTTGTCAGAGCACCCTCTCTACTGACTTAATTATAGCTATCTTTGGGGGAAGTAGATTGAGGTTATTTAATAGGTTACAGGACAAGGATGACTGTCTGGAATTGAAAGCGGCGAGGTAAGAAAAAGTATCGCTTTTAAGGGCTTGCCTGCGTATCTAGTGCCACGCACATGCTGGAGCAATGTGTTCGGTGTTTATTTGCACGTCTTTTCGCGGTTACCTTTGTGTCCGGTATGCAAATAAGATTAAAAAAGGCTTTGCGCTTGGAACCATAATACGCACCTGTACAAGTCAAGCCAGGTGTAGCCACATGTTTTTCTTAAGCTTTTTATGCTTCCGGGAACATCTTTCGACATTCAAAAAAGAGAAAAGGCACGGTATTAAACCCAAGCCTCTTATTTATGTCTCGTATGGGATAGTCCTAAGCAGAAAAAGGATTCATCCATTCATAGTAAGTTGGGTAGTTTCGAATTCCAGCGTGATTCTTCAAGTCTTTTTAGCTACATTTAAGCGGAATGACTATTCATAACATTATCTTAAGTGAAGTTATTCCTTTCGTTATTTTATATGTATGTATTTCTTTTATATGTGCATACATTTATTCGGTAGATTGTTTTATTGTGTAGCAGAGTAAGATGTAGGTAAATTAAGGTGCTGTTTTATATATACGTAGTTTTCTTTCATGCTACTTCGTCGTGTGAGGGTTTTGGGCTGATGAGGTGATAGGATACTCGCACGTATGGCATGTCAATAAGGTTATAAAATCCGGGTGGGCCCAAATTGCCTCCTCCGCCCTTTCCGAAACCTAAATTCTCCGAGGTTTTCAGAGAGCGATGCAGAAGCCGAGTCCGCGTTAAAGTTATCCGCGAACCGCAAGATAACTCTCCACTCAAAAAGTCACGACAGCTCCAAATTTGGCACCTTTCTCGCCCCCGTAAGAAAAGGTTGAAAAATCTGTTATTAACGTAAAGGCGAATTTGGTGCTGTCCTTAAAAAAATGAAATTCTTGGAAGCTTTTAGATTTTATCTTGGTTACCAGCATCCCTGAACAAGTAACTAATGTACAGGAATATAATTTATTTCATTTTTTGTGTTTCAAAAGAGGCGTTACGCGGTGGATAATAAGAGTCAGTGTACGTTGCCAAAAAGTCCTGCAGTTCTTTTCATGTGACGTACGAGATGAGAGGCAGGTAGGACCATGATGTCATACACTCAGCTTCTTTTCCCAAAACACTTTTGCCAGGGCCAAAGTCAGGGTTGCATCAGTAACCATCAAGCCAGCAAATCAGATGACAATACATGCTTGGGGATTCATTATTGAGGCTTTTGTACGAATTAGGGGCGTCTATCGCACGAAATCTGGGATTTCACATTCGCCTGTTGGAGGGGGGCCCAGCAATTGCTTGTAAAATGAGAGTAAGAGTGCTTTTTCAGAGCGTTTCGGATCAAGAGATTGACTGAAGCTCATTGGAATCTGATTAAAAGACTACAGGGAGCGGGTTGTATAAAGGTCGTTTTTTTGCACGTGGGCGGCCTATATAGCTTTGCAAAGCATAAAATGCTCCTTATATGTGCATAGCAAGGACAGCGTAGGTACACAAAAGCCTTTTGGGACGTGGGGTCCTTCTGGTACTGGTTTTGTGTCCGTCTCGTTACACGATGACCCAAGCAAACGCCATGATGCAAGTTAAATTTTCTTCCAACACTTTATGCCAGAGTATTCCGGGTTCGAGAAGTGCGCTTTTGACGTGGAATTCTTTTTTCGAAATTTTGAATACCTGGATCTCAGAAGTCTTCCTCTCTGACTCATTCCTTTGGCGGGGTTTCCGATGGTTGTAATCGGCTTAAACCTGTGTCTGAATCATTGCGACTTGCAGGCTTGCAAGGTCAGGATCGAATCTTATGGCCATAACAGTGTTTTTTCGGTTTACACTAAATGAATCTATTCTTTTCAAGACAATAGTAATCGGCAGTGACATTTTGAAATATGCCAAGGGGAAATCAAGGCTTGGGATGCAAATCTCGACGAAATTAGGGAAAATCCCCATAAAGGCTCTAATATAACAGACTGCATAGAAAGTATCTGTATAATTATACAATTATTGATGCGTTCTTTCCAAGAACAATCAAGGGCCGAATTGAGGTGTTAGTATTTTAAATTACTAACGAAACATTATTAATACCGTTACACGTAGAAGTTGTTAAAAAATTACTGTAGCATTTATGTTAGATTCTTTTGTATTAGAATAGTGTCTAGAAAGTGCTCTATTATAAACAATATAGGCTTGTATGTTTTTGAACCCAAAACTCTGCAAAACTCTCATGTATTGTCTGCTTTCAACGAGTGTAGATTAACTTGATTAGATTTAGAGAATTTTTGACAGATGAAACTAAATATTTGAGAGGGCTACTTCGTCGCTTGGAGTATCTCCTACATTACTATCAGCGATGTATAAACAATAATTGCATAGTTCCTGCATAAACACGAACGGGAATTGTACCGTGTTAAACGCGAAGGCGGGCTGTTCGTATACGTTAACCTTTGCGTATTTGCCGTCTGAAAGCTAGCAGCGCGGGCAATGGAGCATGCGAAAGTTTTATGGACCCTAGTTTCTTTTTGCTAAGAGGAAACAAGAGAACCAGTGTGGGCTTGTTGCTTGATTTACGTGCGTTATTGCAGCCATTATAGGACCTTTATATGGCCTTTATGCGACTTCTGGTGGTGGTTAGGTTTTGGTATAGGTCAGAGAGAAAAGGTTCCAAGATAAGAAAAAACAACGTTGATGGCAGGAGTCGATATAAAAGTCTCCTCTGAAAGGGGAGGCTGGACGTGAATCGTGCCTAAGTTGCTGGTGAGTTTGTTTGGCGTTTCGCGGGTGGTATTTGGTTTGGGTTCCCCCTTTTCTCGCAACAATGTTTATGCAAATGGGGGAGATCCACGGGGGAGCATTCCCTTGTACACTTACGGCTGGGCGTTTAGTTTCTCGGGTAAACAGATTTTATGTGTGCGGGAAAAAAGCTTGTGGTGCAAGGTAAGGTGCCGGAATTGGCATTTCCGCCAATTTGAGGTGCTACAGGAAGGCAAAATTTTGCACGTGGCTAATTGGCTAGCTCGAAAACCGTTTTCTCTTTTATTTTACTTTATTTATTGTTTATATGTATCAAGTTTTTATGTATGGGAGCCACGGTTGTTTGAGACCGAAAACCGCGCGATGGCTACTGGCGATCTGTAATTGCGTGTTGAGAATGAATCGATCTGTCTATCTATCTATATTTTGTTCCTGGGAAGATAGAATGGTGTGTCATGGCCGCGTGTGGATGTATACAACTTGACTCATTATGCACACTAGCGTTTTACACCTGTCTGACCCAAATAACTTTCCTCACTTTTGCCCAAGAGGTTTTTCCACTCCTTTTTTTGTCTGTGAAACTCTTGTGTCTCTTTCACCTTCGATTCTCTTGGTATTTCAGCTCTTAGATTTATGTGATTCATATTTCCGAAAGAACCATCTAAAAAATAAAACCGACCCAGCACGCAATGGCTGATCGATAAGCCTCATGCTGTTTCTCTTGTCAAATTAAAAAGTATAAAAAACTCCCTTTCACTGACACTTCGGAGATTGTATAGAGTATACCAGTATACATAATATACTTTTTACACTAGGATAACACGGGTATCGTCCACTGTAAAAGTTTTGGGCCGACTTCTCAGTCCCAAGAACAAATTCATGGAAATGAAGGATACATGCTCAAACCTCGCAGTGCTGTTTGGAAAAAGGTCACGAGGGTTTACAAAGCTGTTACGGCAATCCAAAATCCCAAAGGTCACCGGTCCCCCGTTTATTAATGTTTTGTTCTCTTTACGAACACTTTCTAGTAGATTAGGAATGCCTACTTGCTCGGTACGATGGGCAAGTCCGTGAATCCGCCCCTCCTGTGTACGTTAGTACCGACAGATCCTCTCGAGACCGAGAAAGCAGATCCCAAAATCTTTACATTGGAAGATACCCTTGTTGTCCTACTGTGAAACCTTATATACTACGGTGTTGAGCACAGTTTGATGACCATTGCGGTAAAATTACCGATTGGTTTCTAGCTAAAAGAAGGGAATTTTACTACTCTGCAGCGTATACTTCTGGAACCCAGACCGGAGCACACGTTAAAAATCCGGAATTGGGGCTTCCCTCTTGGCCACATGCCATGTATATAGGAAACCGCAGTGGCCAGCACCTGAGGAAAAGATCCGATTCATTTAGGGGTGTCTGGCGAACGTCGAGACTTAACTATACAATCCTGATGATGGCACACACACAAAAAAGCGTCTGTACACATAGACAATGTATAATCTACCCCAGATCCCCAGCAGACCCCCTTCTTTAATTTGCTCAGGTTTACATGACCGTGGCAACGACCCCAAATAGCGTCATGAACTTCCCGAACCCTCGTTGTGACGTAAAGTTATACAAAATAGTCAAGTCGAATGTCTTCTTTCAGAAATTGGCTTCGTTTTCAGCTCCCGCTGGACGTTAAAAACGTTCCATGTGACGTAAAGTTGCTAAAATTTTACTCAGTCACACTATCTGGGTGCGATATTTAGTTTCTTCAGTGAAGTAAAGAAGGAAAGCGGGGAACCAAATGGTCTCTGCTGGGTTCCTAGGTTATTTGGCTTGCGCTTTTCACGATTGTACTCGCTCAACAATGAAAAAAGGAACACTTCTTCGCACTCGCTCAACAATGAAAGAAACAACCAAGTTGAAAGCAAGGCACTTTTTCTTATTGTTGAGCTATTGTGGACGTGCAAAACCAAGCCACCACCACGCGTCTCAGCAGAAACACCGTTCTGTAAATTGCCGTTTTAAAAATTTCATTATTGCCTCATTGAAATACTTCCCAGGGATTGCATGAGTCTATCCGGAGGGTAATCCATTGATTGTGTATTAACTTTATTTGACGCTATAATACACTAGAGAGATGACAACTAGTGATCTAGGTCAAATAAATACGTGTTGGCATATCTCCAGAAATAAATCTCCAGTTTTCTTTGGGAAGGAATTTGATTCTGTTCAAAGTAAAAAAATAGGAGCCTGAAAATGTTCAAACAAAGTTCAGCAGGAGTTGTTCAATATTTAAAGTCAAAAGCACGTCAAAAGTCTCAGTGAGGTTCAAAAGAAATTCAACAGAGGGTTCCTTAGGGAAGTAGACAAATCCGATTAGGAGGGTTGGGTAGGGTAAAAAGGGGTTAAAAATTGGAAAATTTGTAAAAATTTATGCGCCATTAAAGCGATATTTCATCTCAGGTAGCCCATACATGTTCGTGTGTGATATAAGATGGGACCCAATAGCCGACAAAATGGTTAAAAAAGGGAGTTTTCGTAATAGTTTACGACTGGAGCACCGCAATAAAAAGAAGAGGTTTCAGTTTGGATAACTGGTTGCATGTGCTAGACAGGTAATTGTCGCATAAGTCTATATAGTTAGCGCTTGACGTGATACGGTCCAGAACTTAATAGTTTAGTCTGCGAGAAGTTTCTAACCACCGTACCACCGTCTTTTGCCATTGAAAGCCTCTTGTGCAAAGTACAAAAGGATTAAAAATTTGGCCATAAGGGGTGGGGGGATACTATTGTTAGGTTTTAGTCTATAATTGTGTAGTGGCTCTGCCACGGTTTTTCGTTACGTCTACGGTTACATAAATCGAGCTCTTAAGCTCTGCTTTTGCGTGTGTGGCATATGGCACATCACACTCGCCCCTTTTGTTGGATCGTGTTAAAGTTTGGACATTGTCTGGATAACGTCGGAGGGGGAGATTTGGATTTCGCGAGGTAACAGAGAGCCTGGGTGTGCTTCTTTCATGATGCATTAGAAGAGTGACGCTGTACACCCTGAGCGAGAACGAGACAAGACGTTTATTTATTGCCTTTACCAACAATGAATTGAAAGCATATATAGACGAGAATGCTGTTTTATCCACACGAACCCCGTTCCCTGAGTTGGGGGTTTCCTAAATTGTTTTCTAATAAGAGCTGGGACAGGGCTTGCCTAAAGACCTCAAGGTTTATACTCCCTAAACGTTGCTTTTTATGTACGTTTAAAAGTTGACTTTCCCTACTTTTTACTTTTCGTTTAGAAGCTTACAGGTGAAATCATACATTGTATTCGCACATTTCTAAACTACAAATACTCATTTGCGCCTTGCGTATACCAGAACAACAGCAATGTGTTCGTCTTTAGAGTCTGCTTACACTGTTTGTGTAATAGTTTTCCTCAGCCCTGGTATATTCTATAATATTTGGTTGGGGAATCATAAAAATGTACGTACTGACACATACTAAAAACCATTTTACGTTCTTTACAAGTGTTTAGATTACTATAAAATCGACGTTACATGTTCTCCTATGAAGCTAACGGTCCTTCGGGTTGTTTTGAATTTGTGTTGCAGGCATTAGGCGCCAAAAACGTTCGTATTCGCGGGACCGGTACGTGGAAATATTCGTTGTTGCTGACTCCAAGATGGTCTCCTACCATGGTTCTGGTGTAGAACATTACATTTTGACTTTGATGTCCATCGTAAGTTTAACTTTTTTCGTTTCAATAAGTTTTTAATGAACTTACAGCAAGCTTACAGACCATGTGTCTGCTGTTTCATGTCAGTCTTTGACTTGATCCCGAAGAACGCCATTGATATATGTCTTTATGAATAAATGTCGGCAGGAGATTTTTCCGTAAAGCAACTTTTTCTCCCCAGAGGGTCTCAAAATTTTAATTTCACCGTATATACTTGTATAGCCAAGGCCAGGAGAAGGTCGTAATCATTTCATAATACATTCATTAGCATGACATGATAGACAGATGATAGGTACCCGCACGGAATAATCTAAACACATCCCGTGAAGTTTTGCAGATGTAAGATCTAAGGCAACTTCGAAGTGAAGAGAGAAAGGCTTTTCTGGAACCACCTCTTAAATTATTCCATTTTTTTAAAAGACCGTATCTCCCTCTATATAAGAAACCTGTTGAGGTTGTTTTTTATATTTTTTTCTTTTTTAGTTTTGAACTTATATGGTAGCTATTTTTTCTTTTCTTTTTTACGTTTATTTGCCAAAAGAAGAGTCGTAAAGGAATCTAAACGCTCTTAGTAACTGTGAGAACTTTAGACACGTGGATGGGCTTTTCAATGGTTATAAAGAAAATATCTAACATTCCTTCGTTTTTTTCTTTTGTTCTTTTATGTCCATTTGTTTCCATTTGTCACGATTTCTCACAGGCATGCATGCGACCCAGTGAGACCCACTAAGAAGAAGGCGAAAAGACCGCTAGTCGTTTCTCCATTCATAACTCATTATGTATTCTAGTCAATGCACACATACCTGGGCTAGTTTGGGACCTCAAAAGCTAACTACCAGCATAACAAGAAACAAAAGAAAGGAAACCCCTCGAAAACGTACCATATATGACGAGACGCGCAAAGTCTCGCCTCACGGGCAACTTTTATAAGTTGAATACATATGCTTTCCCTGGCCAATTGACATGCACAAGCGAAACTTGGGAAGCAAGCACCGAGGGGAACGTTGTGCAACACTAGAACTTCTGTAATTTCAGCGACTTCAAATGGCAAGATGTGAAAATCTGTGTCACACGTTGTTGAAGCTGACAAGTCTCAATGCTTTCGTCAGTTTCGATGTAAAGCTGCGTAAATAACGAAAATAGTTCATATCCTAGTCTCATCCTCAGCCCCAACGATCTGTTTGTGTATTTATCACCGAGAAGAGGTTTATGGCCCAGTGATGAAAATTGGATTCGTTTCGCTCTTTGCAAAATCAAAACTGACCTAATTCGTAGATGTGCTAGAATAGCAATCAAAACATACACGAATAAGGACAACCTGCGAAAAACCACGCTTTTTTAAGGGTGAGAGGATCTTCCGTAATCTTTGAACATGAAGCATATATTTTTCCTCCAACTTTTGCTTGTTGCCTTAAGAAGAGGCGAAAGATACAAATGCGCTCCAGCATCCCTGACTCATACGCACACACATACACACAAGTGGGGCTATAGAACTCTTGGTTTATATAGCAAAGAAAAACTGTCCAGGAGGAGCAATTTTTGGACGTCTCTATTTAGATCTGACCTAGTTCTTTTTCCTCTTCTTTACGTTGCAGTTCCTTTTTTGTGAGAAAATTAAAAGTTCCAATTTTAATCATTTTGAGGCACGGAAACCAGAAACTTTTAGTGTAACTTGTAAACTGGTCAGTTTATAGTACCTCGTTTTTATCGTGGAGCTAAAATTACCCATATGTTTGTGTTTTTGTCTGACTTCTTTTTTAAATATATTATTTTCTTTTCGTTCGGACAGGTGTCCTTAATATACCGAGATTCTTCGCTGGGCAACCGTGTTCAGATCGCAGTGGTCAAGCTGAGTATGCTCCGGGATAAAGAATTTGTGCCGCGATCCCCCGAAGACGAAGAATCCGACCGAGGGAAATCCGCTTCGGAAATGCTGCGAAACTTCTGTGTCTGGCAGAGAGACAACAATGATCTGGATGAACGCAGTCCAAATCATCACGACACTGCATTATTACTCACCAGGTTAGACAGTCGGCTTTTTCTATATATTTTCTTTTTTTTTTCTTTTACACGTGGTTGAAACCGAATCTGTTCGTACTTTCTTCGCGACGAGGGCCTTGTCTCGAGACGTGCGCGTTTTAAGTGGCAGAAAGTACCAGAGACGGCTGAGATGCTTTAAAACGCTAACGAGGTGCCAGAAAAAAATCCTGAAAGAATTTAATTTTCATAAGATAGGATCAGGAGTCGTTTTCGGTTAACAAATGAAACGTTTTTAGATAAGTTAATTGGATTTAAAACTCGAAACTATTTGCTGTGGCTGGAACATTAAGGCTCTCGTATCCCTTAGCTTGGTATATGCGGTTAGCATGGAGATTTTCGGAACAACTTTTTGATAAAACCAATACATTTCATGAAAATAATTGTTTGACAGTAATCTTGAACTTGCTAACAGGTAGTGCACAACCAATGCACATCTTTTTCCAATAAGTAATAAATAGCAATATGCAAAAGAAGTTTGCAACTATGAGAAATACGTTACCTAAAAATATTTCCTTTGCTTTGATTGCGCAAAAGAAAACTTTTCTTTTAGATTACATTCAAATCTGACAAGCCGTTTTCGAGAAATCTTGTTCCGAAGGTTTGACGATTTGATTTGGTACATTGTGCTGACACAGCAAGCTGGTGACAAATTGTATTTTTCAAAGCAAAACAAGCATTGAAACTTAGCCGGCAATTAGCTGTCTATTTCTTTTCGCAATTTCTTACTCTAGACTTTCGCAAAACACTAACAAACATCAGTGCCATCTGCGACTGTTTCCTATCAATAAGCTAAGATATACGGGAGGCTTAAATTAACAATAAAGAGGCAGCCCCGAGAAAAGGAAAAAATTCGTCAAACGAATAAACTGTAGTAAATCACGAATAAGTGCAGGAATATAAACAGGAAAATAAATATTTAAAAATCAGTGAAGGCAATGTTTTCTTTTTTTGTGTGTCGCAAAACCCGTGTGCGAACAGTTGGTCGAGTAGAATCAATTAATACCATAAAGAATAATATCTTTAAGTTAGAGTGTATTCGGGAGGCCTGCATACGGCGAATCAGAGGTTCAAGTCGCTGAGATATGTCAGAAACGTAGTTTAGGAAGCTTGCATGCCCCAAATCCAAACGTTTTTAGAAGGCCATGGCTCTGCAGAAAACACTGACATGCTAACGAACCTTAGTAGGTCAAGTGTATCGAGGGTTTTGTGTTCCATTCGGCCGCTGCAAAAAGAATAATAATAATATATAAATCTAAATTGCTAGCGTCACAGTTTACCTAGTACACACAGAGTTTCCCGAGTTTTTTTAAAAAGTGCCTGTGTTTGTTTCTGCAGTTTACAAGTTTATTAGAATTCAAGTTGAAAGCTCTTACATAACAAGACATTCTTTCTCCGTTTCGTATGGTTTTCTAGGGAAAACATTTGCCGAAATCCTCATCTGCAGAAGTGCGATACGCTGGGTTTAGCCGAATTGGGAACCATGTGCGAAAAAGCTTCGTCGTGCTCCATAGTCCAAGATAACGGTCTCAGCGCCGCATTTACTATCGCGCATGAATTAGGCCATGTGTAAGTCATTTGCTTTGGCTCTCAGAACCAGCATCGAACACGGCAACACTAAGAAAAAATAACAATCCGTTTCCAAATTCCGTAGGTTGAACATGCCACATGATGACGATTTCAAGTGCCAACGATTCATGGAAACCTCTGGCGTTCACAATGTCATGTCCCGTATGTTGGACCATAACACTTATCCTTGGTCGTGGTCCAATTGCAGTCGCTATTACCTGACGGAATATCTAGAGTAAATTTCTTTAAATTTTCGTAAATTCACATTAAAATCACATTAGGGAATTCAAATTTTTCGGTATCATTTAACTCGTGTTCTGTTTAGTACGGGTTATGGAGATTGCCTGATGAACAAACCTGACCGGGATCTTTTGGAGTCTCGCAAATTGCAGACATTGCCGGGCGAAGAATTCGATCAGAATAAACAGTGCGAACTTGTTTTTGGTCCCGGCTCCAAGATTTGTCCCTACATGGTAATTTTTCACGATACATTTTGAAACAAATGGCAGACAAAAGAAAGTTAAGCCCGGCAGCTTGGCGCATTCCGCAATCAACATAAAAACGAAAGCGAAAGACCAGACGAACTCAAGGCATCAGCATCTAATTATCCGTTATCTTCTCCCTTTTTCTCTTTTTTTCTTGTTGTTTGCATAATACATTAGCCGTCTTGTAAGAGGTTATGGTGCACGACTGCAGCTGGGGAACAAGAAGGCTGTCGAACGCAGCATATGCCTTGGGCGGATGGAACTAAATGTGATACAAATAAGTGGTGCATCCATGGCGTTTGTCAAGAAAGAGTTAACCATCCCTTACCGATAGATGGTCAGTGGGGAAACTGGCAAGAGTAAGATCCATTTTACTTTAATTTGATCATAAAAGCTTAGATAAATTGTGCTTAAATATCTTGTTTCTTACAAACAGGTATGGAATGTGTTCGCGGACTTGTGGAGGGGGCGTGACCCGATCTATTCGAGAATGTGACTCGCCTACTCCTTCCAGTGGCGGGAAATACTGTCTGGGAAACAGAGTGCAGTACAAATCGTGTAATATCAAGGAATGCCCACCAGGAACTCGAGATTTCAGGGAAACGCAATGCGCTTCCTTGAATAGTAACAACTTTAACATACAAGGCCTGCCTCTGGATGTGAAATGGGTCCCGAAGTTGACTGGAAGTAAGCTAAAAGTTAACTGCTACTAACATTTGGGATTACAAACTTTATTTTTTCTTTCCTTGCAGTCAATCCGAAAGATCGCTGCCGCTTGTATTGTCGAGTGGAGCAATCCAGTGCGTATTACTTGCTGAAAGATAAAGTGATTGATGGGACAACTTGTGGTCCTGACACGGACGACATTTGCGTTAATGGAGTCTGTACCCCAGCGAGTTGCCACCATAAGTTGAACGAAAAAGAGCAGCTAGGTGGGGAAATAATTTTAATATCTCGTTTTTTAGTTATAATTTTTCGATTATTATTGTTATATTGTTATTAGTGCTATTATTATTGAATGAGTAAATTTGAGTACGTTTTTTCTGATTTAGATATTTGCGGGGTATGTGGTGGCAATAATTCCACCTGTGTGATTAAGACAGGCAGCTATAACAGTACGCAGTATGGGTATAACCATGTGGTAACAATCCCGGCTGGCTCGTCTAACATAAACATTCGCCAACGCGGCTATATGGGGTCCAACCGAGACGATAACTACTTGGCCTTATCAGATGCGCAAACGGGAGAATATATCCTAAACGGAAATTTCGTGGTTAGCATGTTTCAAAAAGCGTTGCAATATGGTGGCATAACAATTGAATATACTGGGTCGGACGCCATTATTGAACGGTTAAATTCCTCCAAGCCGTTAAAGAATGACTTGAGTGTCCATGTAAGTTTTTCGTTTTTTTTTCATAAATAATTAAAATAAACAACATAAATAATTTCGCAATTGCCAAACATTCTTGGTCTTGTTTTAAGGTCTTGTCTGTGGGCAACTTGTACCCACCGGATATTCACTATTCCTATGTTGTGTCTCGAGGTGCCCCAGCTAAATATGTTTGGAAGGAAAGTGGAAACCCTGAAAGGAACCTCTGCAGTCGTTTGTGCCAAGGTAAAAATCAGTTCTTCGGACTCGATATTGCTAAATCCATTAACAATATTTCATAATAACTTAGGCCGTCAAAAAAAATTCGTTTGTGTGAAATTATCGTCTCATGTTGAAGTAAGCTCGGAATTGTGCGGCAACATGTTCGCTCAGCCTTGTAACATGGATTGCGCTTTGAAGTAAGCGATAATCAGCATTTTGACGTAAAGCAACCTTTTGATATTGTGTGGTTTAAAGATGGAACATCACGAAGAAATCGGAATGTTCCGTGCATTGCGGGAAAGGAATTCGCAACATAAGCAAGGAATGCCTGAAACAGAATTTAAACGAC
This sequence comes from Lepidurus packardi, assembly GCA_023053545.1. NCBI lineage: Eukaryota > Metazoa > Arthropoda > Branchiopoda > Notostraca > Triopsidae > Lepidurus > Lepidurus packardi. The sequence goes on along the minus strand of JAKZAN010000005.1, from coordinate 5,954,116 downwards.
CTCTCAATCGTGGTCGTGGACTATAACGACTGTCGCCATCTAGCGGATATCCCACCTGATACCGAAGAGTGCGAAGGGCATTGTAATTCCCACAACTGGCGTTTCGAGACGTGGACAGAGGTCTCTTTCCATATAATTTGATCAGTTCATATAAGTTTGTAATTATAGTGCTCGAGAACATGCGGAGGGGGTGTGAGGAGTAGGAAAGCGGAATGCGTGGACCGTCAAAACAGATCTCTTTCTGACTCCGAGTGTCGTCGAGAAGATAAAGTCACACATGAACCTTGTGGTACTCAAATCTGTCCCGTATGGAAGTCAGGGAACTGGACTCCGGTAAGTTTTGTACCTATTATGATAAGTTTTGTATGAAATATTCCTTTTGGAAAAAAACCCGCTTGGGATGTATGCACATTGGCCATGCAGTACTTCCATATCTGCTTCGCTTTTTTCCGCTGTTTGAATGCTTAAACTGCACCTTGCAAGGTAGATCAAGTAACACTTCTGCTTCCGTTTTTTGTATTTTATTTCATTTTTCCCTTAAATTGCAAAAGGTAAACTGACGCGCAGCGAAAAACGTTCGACTTTCTCTTCTCGCTACGATCCTGCTCCTAAGGAAGAAAAATCGTTCGATTTTTGCCTGCCTGGCTTCACTATATAGCTATGCGAAGAACAATGATTGGCTAAAATTGACGTCACTCACCGTGAGATCCACTAGTAGCGCTTCAGTTTACCTTTCAGATGAGGAATCAAATACCGCCCACAACGTACACAAAGAAGAAAAACTGATTGTATGAGAGTTTTTCATGTCCGGTTTTCCTCATTTCTATTGCTGTGAATTTTTGGGAACCACCATAACGTCTTTTAATTCATCTTAAAACAAAAATCCCCCTGAAAAATTGAGTTTAAGGAAAAGGCAAGATAAAGACAAGTGAGATAATTAATCGGTGTATATAAACACTCCAGTGCTCTGTCACTTGCGGCATTGGACAGAAACAGAGGCCTTTTTGGTGTGAACTCGACAATCTTCCGGTGTCCAAGGCTTATTGTCCGTCTGATCAAACCCCAACTCACCGTGAATCGTGCAAGGGACCTCCTTGTGCCACTTGGCAGGCTGGGCAATGGGCACAGGTGCGTAGATTTAACCCAAAACAGCGTTAGAAAATTGTTTTAACCCTTTTTTCACGGTGACGGATTATTCGTAGACATGTTTCCACAAAATTATTGTAAAAAAAAACAAATCCCTACTTGTAACAACTATTTCTTCGCTTCCAAGCTCTTCTTATACGCTTTTCCGTAGAAACTGTAGTAGTAGTAGTAGTTTAACTCGATTTTGAACTAGAATATTAACACTAATTTCTTATGGGATTTCCTGAAAAAATTAATGCGAGGAATGGATTTTGCTCATTGATATTTTACAACTGATCACGTTCGTTGGGTTCTCTAGTGCTCGGTGAGCTGTGGTGAAGGAGTCGAAGTGCTCGACGTTATCTGCCGGGATCATTTGGGTACCCGAGTTCCTGAAAACCGTTGCAATCCGAATGACAAACCCACTGGAACCCGACCTTGTCGTCGTGAAACGTGCTTGTTTAATGCCACTACGGTATCTCGCCAGATTCCTTAAACCTTTCTTTTAATTTGGTTCCGGTTTGATTTATTTTATTTTTAACGGCGTACACATTTGAGTCTGTTACCGATTGTTTGAGTTAAATTCCGATTACTTCAAACTGAAATAATTTTATTGCTAATTCCGATTTAAACTTGTAAAATCAGCGAAATTTTTCTTAATTTATATTTGGGCATTTATTTAAAATTAAGCTCTGTTTAATTTTAATTTGTTTAATTTTAATTTCCTTTAATGTTCTTTATTTTAAATGTTTAATTAAGTTTGTTTAATTTAAAAATATTGCAACGTTATTTTCATTTTTAATATTGATAATTTTCTTCAATCTTTCATTTTTAAATATATTTTTTTCGGTATTTTCACATGTTTTCTTTTGGTTTGCAAGATCGATAGGGTGAATTAAAATTCAATTCCCTTCAATCTTCTTACATAGGAAATTAGGTTCTGATTTCCTTACTTTTGAAACAGGTTCGGCCACGGACTACCACTGCTGTTTATAGAGCTGCCTTACTAGCAGTAACCCCACCTGCGATTTTGCGTTATTCAACGAATGAAACCGTGCCAGATAGCCTAGTGCATTGGAATCCGGTAGAGGAGGACGAGGGAATACTTTCAAATAGCGTGCACAACGAGCCGTTACCTCGTCAAAAAGCTATTTGGAGAACAGGTGAATGGGGACAGGTAATATTTAAATATTCTATTTGATTCAGTAGCTTCTTAACTTGAAAAAAAAATAAGGAACCGAATTTATTTTAAGTCCGTGACGTTAATTTGGATCAATTTGGGATTTAGTGTTCAGTCACTTGTGGCGAAGGGGTAAAGGGAAGGTCCGTGATCTGCTCTGATACCAGCTCAGGAACACAAGTGGACGATTCACGATGTCGAGAAACTGCTCCTGCATCTATGGAAGTTTGCCGATTATCGCCATGCGGCAATTCAAGCCCCCACAGCGCTGATGTTGAACATAACCCATCCTTGGATCGCATATCGTGGAGAACAGGAGCTTGGGGAGACGTAAGAATTGATTTTGCCGTCTTCTTGCTTATTTATTTTTACAATTCTGTGATTGTTTGTTTCGCTAATATCCTTGAGCTAATTACTGAAATGATCAATCAATGCATTTTTAGTGTTCCAAAACTTGTGGAGGAGGATTCCGCAGGCGTCAAGTTGTATGCCATGATAAGGAAGGACGCGAAAGTAATCAATGTGCGCCGAGTGAACGCCCCCAAGATACAGTGCACTGCAACCATGACCCTTGTCCCTCCTGGTCAGTCAGTGATTGGACGCAGGTAAAGATTCTGGTTGAACTTGAGTCTGTTGATGTATAGTAAGGCCACGGTGTATTGCAAGTAGTTGATATGTTTGTCAAAAGATGGCACTGACGACATACCCTATGTAATGCAACAGGTTCTCCAGTTTCGGAACTCGGAGATAAAATTGACACTAGTGTGTATTATTGTTGCAAAACGTTCTCCGGAAAAAGAATGACAAATGGGTGTAACTCGAGTTGAAAATTGTTGTTGGATTGGAAATGAATTAGGTTAGGTTAGCTTAGCTTAGAGGTTAGGCTATAGGTTTGCTTAGGTTAGATTAGGTTAGGTTAACGATTCTGATCAACGAAAGTTGATGAGAAACGTTAAAACTTACACTTTTACTCCACCAGCTGAAAAAAATAAAAATTCATTGTTAGACAGTGACACACTAGTGTAAATTTTTAACTCCGGGATACATTACGTACGTTGGTAACTAAATCCGGAGAACGTGTTGATATAATGAGAATTATGGAACTTGAGACGAAAATTTAAACGAAATTTAACGATTTAATTAACTGTCTTTCATTTTTGTAGTGTAGCCAAAGCTGTGGGGAAGGAAACCGAGTAAGAAGTGTCAACTGCAAGGATCACTTGAATCAAATCGTGCCGGATCATTACTGCACCTTGCAAGAGCGACCCAATCATTTGGAGTCGTGCAGTCTTTTGCCCTGTACTTCGGTTGCCAGTTCCCCTCAACAGCCTCAGAAGCACTACATGTGGAAATCGGGGGCCTGGACTACGGTAAGACCTAATTCCACGGCCAAGTATCCACTGCATTATGTCCGTTTCGCCAATTATTACCGTTTTACTTGGAATTCGCCCAATATAACCCAAGTTCTGGAAGAACCTTTATTGTCACCCTAAAAAAATACTTCTCTTTAACGTTGTATTGTTTGGGACTTATTTCAAGCTGAAGTTCTTTGTTTCTTTTTTTTCCCTTTGAGTTTGTGCCTGTATTTATTTTCCCCTTGAAAAAAACCGATGATGCCGTCTGGCTCGTTTCCTTGTTAAAAAGGAAGAACAGTCTGGCCCTTTCATTCCCGGCCAATGACCTGTATGCTTGTTGTGTGTAAATTCCTAGTTGAACAAGTCCGCAGCAAAGCCAAATATAAAATAATTAAAAAAAGAAGAAAGCCGGGCAAAGTTATAACCACGCCTTCCATTACCCTCGCTGACCAATCAGAACATATTAACCTAACTACCCTAAGTACTTACCTTGCCCGGTTTTCTAAGCCATGGGCGTGGCTTAGTGAATTACCACGCCTTTTTCGAGATTTCCTCGGACTTTACATTCCACAACTCACGCTTAGTCTTGTGAAGGATGTGTTCCGAGTTGGTATGCTTTTTTCTAGCAAGGATCGAGCTTGAAACTCTCTAGTCGAGAAGTTTAAATTGGAATGTCTTTTATATCCCTTTCTGGCTCATGCAAAACGTTCCCCAGAAACCAAATTCGCCACATGGATATTTACCACAATCGTAAGAAACACCCCATCATTTCAAATGTTTGTTGTCTTACGTCGGAGTTGGTCATGAGAAGATTGGAGTCAAAGTTTCATTGTTGTTTCGTTTTAGGCCAGAGATAGTTCGCGAAAGGTCTAGTGGAACATTTTCATTGTTGGTTTTGCTTTGGAAGAAAGTGAAATTGATCTTGTCTTGTCAACTAATTAGTCTTTCATTGTTTTGCAGTGTTCGAAGACCTGCGGGAAAGGATTCCGGTATCGCGAAGTGTATTGCTCTTTGGCGGAAGACAACCAGCGAGTTTCGGAGTCACTTTGTAGCAGCGCTGGCGAGAAACCAAAAGCTCAGCGAGGGTGTAATAAATCACCCTGCCCTTTCACGTGGCAAACGGAAGAGTGGTCAGAGGTAAAATTTAGTTATTTTCTTTTATTATTTATTTATTATTGTACTTATTATTATTATTTTTTTAGTAAAATTGCTCGGTTAATATTTCATAATTCATGCTTAAATATTTTCTTTTTAGTGTTCGCATCCATGCAGTTCAGGAGTTCAACATCGTCGCGTTTCTTGCCACCGTGTCAATAGCTTTAATTGGGTTGACCCGGAGCCCGTATCTTACGGCTGCAACGTGACCAATCGACCTATTGATATTCAATCCTGCAACCTCGGTGATTGCTCCTCGCTGTATTATTGGCGACCCTCCGCTTGGCAACTGGTAAGTGTTAATCATTCCTAAGTCTCAACCTCAAGTGTCAAATTTAATTTGCATTTTCGAGTGTTGTTGCCAAACTCAGTACTTTTTCTTTTCAGTGTGCTGCACCTTGCGGGAAGCAGGGAACGCAACGAAGGACGCTGGCATGCTATAGTCGCTCCGGTTCACGAGTTTCCAGGACATTTTGCCCTAAGGAGTTCAAACCTTCTCGCAAAAAACGCTGTAGCAGCAAGCCTTGTAAGTTTTTCTTAACCACACAGATATTTTTTACACCTGGTGTTTCACGTGATATCATATTTCGATGGAGTAGTACTTACTTTTGTGTAATTATAACTAATAAATTTGCGATGGTCGTCAGCTATTGTATATTTAAGCATTTAATTACATAAGTGTTGTGCCATCAACGTCGAGCAAAAGTTGAACAGAATTTGCTTCATAGGTGGGTTTGCGAACTGTCTTGAAGTGCAACGGAAGTTGAGGACCTCGCTAGATGGAGATTACACGTTATTGGTCGGCGGACGTAACCTGACCTTCTATTGCTACGCAATGAATACGTCAAATCCAACAGAGTTTTTGACGCTCGCGACAGGCGAACGCGACAATTACTCCGAAGTCTACGATAAAAGGTAATTAATTCAGAATTGCATCCAAGTTTCACGTTTTGACGATTTGTTACTTTGTTCTTAGGCTTTTGAAACCCGACGTGTGTCCGTACAATGGTGCTCGCAACGAAACCTGCGACTGCACTTCAGATTATAAGCGACGTGCTGGTGCGACTGCCTTTTCTAGAATTAGGCTTAACGTGACCTCGTTACGAGTATTTAGTAAGCTTTTCTAATTCTCTTCTTCTGCTGGAAAAAATCCATTGACTTATGCACTTCTTTAGCTCACGATTACCAGTTTGCGCGGCAAATTAGAGGCCACAAAGTTGGTTATGGAGAAGCAGGGGATTGTTATAGCAGTGCTAATTGTCCACAAGGTCGATTTTCGATAAATTTATCCAAAACGGGCTTTCGAGTTGCCTCCCATACGAGTTGGGTTGAGCATGGACAGAAAGCGTCGCTTTGGATCAACAGGCTGGAAGTAAAGAAATGATAAAGAAATTTTGCCTAACTTGAAACCATTGTATAAATGTCTATCATTTGGTGATTTTTGTTTTGAATTTCAGGATAGCCAAAAAGTGCAAGGAAAATGTGGAGGTTATTGTGGACGCTGTAGTCCTGATCAACACGCAGGCTTAAAATTGGACGTAATCCCACCTTGAGATCCCTCTCACCTTTAATTTTTGAGTGTGCTGGAAGAGATATATCTGACTATTTTATAAACGAAAAAAAATAATTAAGAAACAAAAAGAAAAAACGAGCACCTGATGTCCCTTGAGTGAATGGTGTGCGAGTTGAGTGCTGTTTTTAAAAAAGAGACTACCTCAATAGCAAGCAAATAAAAAAACGAAAATCCGGACTTTAAAATTCCAAACCGATATTTGACACTGAAGACTGAAGTGACGGAATTTATGGTACGGTAAGAACAACGAAGTACTTATTCCCATTCAAAGGGATCCATGACAACTTGTTTGAGTGCCTAATAAGTGTTACATTGGAGAGAAGAAAGGATAGCAAGCAACAGTATTGTTCAACTGTAAATTTAGCCGAACGATCAAGTGGTTCGTATCGACAAGATCAGTGAGCTTTATGAGTTTGTACGGTGGAAATCCCGGGAATTTGGTGGAACAAACATGTGGAGGAGAGGGATATCTCGTAGATCGCTTATGATTAAAAATTTAGATTTGTGCCTTATTTTTAGAGAACAAAAGCCTCGTCCTAGTCACGATCTAAGAGTAAACCCATTCTCTTTTATAAAAACATCCCAAATATGATCTGATTTGTCACTGCCATTTGCGTATGAGGCTGCTTTACTTTGGGAACCTTCTTTTTCACCTTGACAGCAGTAAACTTTTTGCAGTTCCGTGAAAGGACTTCGTACGTTGGTTCAAAATACATCTGCTTTATGCTCAATCCTTTCTTGATTACAAATTTGTGTTGTCACGTACTAATAATTTTCTTGTGAGCGGTTTTTAAATCCTGGCGCTACGTTCTAGCAAACTGTATTCGGAGATGGCGTGCTCATGCATTTTTCGTGGCTGACCTTGGAAAGTTTCATCAAGCGGAATAACAAATTTACTTATTTGCGCGAACTGGTGTGATTTTGGTGCTGCTATTACAAAGTAATATAGCTCTAACGTTTTTTATATGTAACTTTCTGTATTTTAAAAACGGCTTGAATAATAAAGGAAACCTTTAGCTCTGGTGAAAGCTGTTGTATGTGAAATATATGGGCGAACTTGCACTTGATATGTCCGAGTGCTAACCCAAATGGATGCACCGGTATACACGCATTTCCGTAAGATTAAGAAGTTTTGTTGTTATTTGATCTCAGAGAGAAAACCTACTAAAAAGGGTGAAACTCCTTGACTAGATTGAAATATTTACAACATTTGGATGATTTAGCGAGAGGCAGATTTGGCTCCTTTACAATTTCACAAACATAAATGTCAATATAGAAGTTGGGGAAAGCATTTTGTACAACAAGACGAGTTCGGAAGCTATCAAAACGCAAAGAATAAGGAGTCAACTGACGGTGTTGCGATATGTTGTACCTTTCCTTATTTCTTCTTATATAACCTGAAATTATAAACTCGCACGGGAGGCGCAACTCACGCATAGCTAATTCATAGCATTCCTACGGCCCCTTATTAGGATCCAATTCGGGCTTAACGACGTAGAAGCTTTCGAAGGAAGGCGCGCCTCGTTTTTGGCAGCGTTTTCGCTACTCACGACTTTCTCTGTGGTGGTTGAAATAGAGGCGAGGAAATTCGGTGGAGCTTTGACCCGTACTTCATGTGCGTGCGGATAGATTTCATTGTTTGCCTCAGAATCTTCGCCTACTATAACATATAGCTTTAGTAGATCATGTCAAGCTTTTAGTTTAATTAATAAAACTTACGTTGGTTTTTCGTATTTACTGCACTCGCTTTAGTAGGCAGCTTAAATTCTCCGCGCATGATTTTGTCCCAAACTATAAAATCAATCGCAAAATTAGTACACAAAATATTACCCAAAATTAATACGCAAATTAATGTGCAGAAAATACAAAATAAAATACCAAAATGTATTGTAAAATTAAGTAACAGTCTGAGATTTTTACATATAAAGAAAAATCAAGGTATGACAAATCTTGAAAACGCAAGAAAATGTAATAGTAAAAAAAGAAAATTGATTAGTTAAAAAATTAAAACTCACTAATCGGCCGAGCATTGCGTTGGTATGGGTCCATCAAATTCAAACTGTTCTCGTCTTCGTTGACTAAATTGGACATCCCGTATAAGGTAAGTACTTTGGAGCAATCTAAAAAAGAAAAGACATGAAGAAGGTATTGTTAGCTTTTTACGAGCTCTTTTGTACAGCCTCTTCTTCGCAAAGTAGAAAAAAAATCATCTTTTGCAAGCATATCGTTTAACAGCGTTGTTTTGACACGCGTATAAGCAGTTCAAGGTGGAGGTCAAATGCCATGACGTCAATTGTGGCGAAGCTGGTATAACATTCTATGCAAATGAGCTATTGGAAGTCTATGCATGCCAAATGGCGTAGACCTGGTTCGTATAATAACCTTCTCTGATGTCCGCCTCCTTTTATAATGGTTTTCTTGGCTTCATCTGAAGCTTTACAGCGAACCCTTTTGTTACTCGTGGAGGGGGAGGGGGGGGGGGAGTCTTTCAAAAGCTAAAGGTCACTCTGGATAGTCGCTAGTCTTGCAGCCAAGAGTTATGATCCTCCATCATTCCAGCGCTCCGGGAACAGAAGTTACGCGTTTGCGCACTTGCAGATAAGCAAGTAAGTTTCATAACTAAAAAAGAAAAGAATTGATAAAACTGGGAAATGGCATTCCATTTCTTAGTTTGATCATTGTCTTTCCAACCTCTCCAAAAGAGCTCTGATCCCTTACAGTTTTGTTTGCATTGTTCAGGATAACATCGCAAGTTGGTCGTTTGATCGAATGTAATACAACTAAGATAGCAAAGGATTCCTTCGAAACGGCCTTGGCGAAGGCCGCCAAACCGCCAAGAAGTCTCAAGACCGGTTCCAGGTCGCTGGAAATTCGACTCGGAAAGAGTCTAATTTACACCAGGTACTTTTATTGACCTGCCCACCCCTGGCTTTCCTAAATTAAAAGGAATAGAAAAAAGCTTCCTTTTTTTGCCTTTTTCTTTTTCTGCGTAACTCTTTTCCTTTGAAGAAGATGCATGGCGCCAATTTTATAACCCAGGAAGAGATCAACTTTTGGTTTCATCTTGAAACAACCCAATCTTTTTTATAGCCACTTTAGCACAAGAACTTTCCAGATAATCATTATACTGTCGAGCTCGTCTTTTTTTTTTTTTGTTTAAGAAAATCAACTTTTTTTGCTCTTGTAGAGGAGGATTAGGTAATCAAATATTTGACATAAACCAACAACGCGGAAACGCTGCGAGACCCATAATTCCATGCACTGTTTACGCTCAAAGGTAAAGTTCTTATTTTCCGTACCTTGCTTTTTAGATCTTGCATTTTTTTTTTCCAAATCTTTTTTGTTTGACTTCTATTAACCGTAATAACCGACTTAGGAACCGGAGATGACGACATCACCTTTCGTGCGGCAGCGGCCTTACAGCACAGTGAACTCGCTCTTTCGTGCCTCTTCAATGTTGTGTTTAAGCTTGCCCTTTGTATTGGAATAATAGAACTGGAGCCATTGCTACCTCGAAGTATGTTCGCATGACGTCAGCAAGCATATTATGGGGCATCCCCATCTACCCATCCCGGATCTTTTGCTCTTCTGGTAAGTTCCATTATTCCTTTAGGTCATGCAACCTCCAACATAATCCTCTATTGTTTCGATTCACAATAGCCCATGCTATTCGGAAAACCCTTTGCACTAACCTGGAATATCCGACTTGGCGCAGTATTGTTGGACCAGGTGAACGAAAACGTAAAATAACCGACCCATCTAGCAAAAATGAAATACAAATTCTATAATTATTTTTTGTTCTTTAATCACATATTAGGTATCTTATGAAAATTGCTTAATTATACGTACTAGAAAATAAGAACATAATAAATATTGTGTGCAAAATGACTGCATTTACAATTAAAAATAGCTTTGAATAAACTTACTTTCTCTTCATGGGACATAAATTCCCATATAGGAATTGCGTTGCCGTTAACTACCTGCAACATCATTAGCGATGCTAATATGGAAATTATTGCTAAACGCATGTTGAGGGTCTGCGCAGTTACTGTCACTATTTAAAAGTAATACAGAGGAAATACAACAATGGAACTGTTTACGAGTAGGGCTGGGGTATTCAGAGAGATGTGCTGTTGCGGATGGTGGATCTCGCACTGAAGACTTGCTGTGGAGCATCACACCTTATTACCTATGCCTGGGATGGCAGATTGGTAGTTGGGGCAAGGTCGTTGAAGAACTCAACCATGCAAAGAAGGGGAATTACGTACGACCAAAAACTCGGATCTTGGAGTTGCAGTGCCATTGCCTCACCAATTGGTTACCTGCGTGCTGATGGCGCCTAGGCGACCGCAGATACCGCAGGGGTTCTTTTTTTTTCTTATTTAGTATTGCCTTACTCGAACGCATTCCTTAAGACTTTAGACCAGCACTGCGATATTTAGCGAACATTTTAGGCCGTGACTTGCTAAACAGTTTATTTTATTCTCGATGCATTCCTAAGTTGTATTGGAAGTGCTAATTTGATGTAATGTCTTTCTATGACGTTTGTAAAGCTTATTTGCCTTTTATCCTGCTCTTCCCTGTAATCGCCTGCTGTAAAAAACAAACAAAAAACGCATTGCCATAAACTGCTACTGTGAATATGACCAGTAGCACTGTCTTGTCCTGCCAACTGTTAAGGGCATATGACTATGGTTTGTAGACATTTTAAAGTGTCTGGAAACTAGTAAACTAGCCAGGTTTTTTCTGTTATGTATCAACATTGTTTATTTGGAAGCTAAGCTACAATTCGTGAAGAGGATGAAGGGTTTTTACGTTGAGAATGCAGAATTATACAAGCGTATTGATGGGAAGATCTCTTATGTTGAAGTATCTGGAGGAATCATGGGTTTTTCCAATCTGAAAAGGTGTCCAGGTGCTTTTTGGAGGAGCCAAAAGAAAACTTGAGAGGAATTCCGCCGTGTTGGCGCCGGCGCGACCTTTATCCATTACGATACGTATATATCCCTGTTGTTTTGCTACACGGCGAGACTCATGCGATCATGCGAACATTCTCAGCCTGCTACAGCAAACACACAGAGAGTATACAGGGATATTACACAGTCATTACCGTACAACTCTACCCAATCTGCCAAGTCCGTATATTTATTACTCGTGTGAAGCATGTTTTAGAGTCTCCCACCCCTATTGCCATTACCATAGAAAGAACATGGCATTATCCCGAGACTCCCAACTGACACAGTGACACTATACCCCAGTATAGTATTCTGTTATTTGTTTTGTCGTGACTAATTTTGGTAGCGGAGATTTCTTAACCTCGACTTTTGTTCTTTGTTATGAGGTTTCAGGAAAATTAACAAACTGAAAAAATATGTTATTGTTGCGTGTCTATACATTGTGTTGTCCAGCAGAGAAATTGGATAACCTATTTATCTTATCATTAAAAAGTTGGACTTCGTTGAAGGGAAGAGAAACTTTATTGTAGTCAACAAGTTTTCTGTTAAACAAAGCTGAATATATGGATACTTTTTGTTAGGTCTTGAGGATGCGTAAAAGTTGTTTTGCAGGAATACGGAGAGCCCACAATAAAAACCGAAATAGCTAAGCGCTATACGTATTCAAGTTTTGACCTACTATACCTATAGCAAGGGTGAAAATAAAGTGAGACAGGTAGGTAATATGATTGTGATTTACTTGTGGTATTTTATAGTCAACGAGGTGTATTGTACAAGACTAGGACTTTGGAACGAGAGTCAAATTGTATATTGTGCGATTGGTATGCGAGTCAATAACCAGCATTGGGGGAAAGCTTATTTGTCGCTTTTACATGGGACTGCATGCGGGGGAAAGGTCGAGAGATCATGGTTGGAGTTATCAATAATGCTGACGCATTGCCAAGACGTTTTCGTTCGCCGTTATATTCCTCGAGTTTTTGGCGTCAGGCTTACGGGAACTTTGGAACATGCATTCCACGATTGTCTTTTTTTCTCTCTTCGCGAGCGTTGCCAAAGAGTTTCCCCTGGACCGGACTTCACTTTCTCCAATTGGATATTCTGTTTTTATTTGTAGAATTTTTTTTTCTCAACTTGTTTGATGGATTTAAGTTTCCTAAGGAATTTGCTTCCTGTTCTTCAGGTTTTGACTATAAACGAGTTCCGTAGCGTGCATCAAACGGCCCTAATTCCATTCTGTGACGTTCTTTATGGCGTGTGGTGCCTGTTAGCCTGTGCTATATGGCCTTAATAGGTAATTTAGCATAGCGTGACTGTTGTTGTCAGATGATAAGAGATGTGTTCTGGTACCTTTACCCTGCAGCCTTAGCTGTAGTGTTTTTTATTTTGTCGTAGCTAAATTAAAGAGGGATGAGTTTTTCTAGGAACCTTACGGGGTGTAGAGTTCTCTACCTACGTCCTTGTCCTTTTATGGGCATTTTAACCTACGCTGGTGGTAGATTCCAGTTCTTAGTCCTGCATGTCGGAGTTTTAAGGCTTTGACGCATGTCCAGGGGAGGAGAAACGAATGTTTTGAGGCGCGCACCGTAATTAGTTGAGGGATAAGGAAAGGTAAACTGGTGACAACAATACTTTGTCTTGTCAAAAAAATAAAACGAGATGTAACTGGTTTTCCGACAGGAAATTATCCCCTTGAACTTTACCTCCGAGACATTCCGCTTTTCCTGAATTCAAGTCTTCTTTATTTGAATTGGCGCGGTGATGAGTTCGAAACGCCACCGCTATGTTTTTATCAACGTCGACGTCATCCCATCGAATGTTTTTACTATACATGTGGTTGTTATCCTAACCGAATTATTGACAGAACTTATTTTGTTTTTGAGAATGTAATTTTAAAATATCTCATCAAATAAAAGCAAAAAGGTAAGGTAATCTTGTACACTTTATAAATTTTTAGAAATCAAAGAATTCACCGTCAGCGAAAGGTCAAACAATACTATTATGTGTCCTTTTGGCTCATTTAGGTTTACGACAAATTTGTACTAGGTTTGGTATTGGAGTAAAAACTAAGCTGTTGTATTTTAGGCTTATAGTCATATATAATTTTTAGTGAAGTGATTCAAATAATAAATCCAAGTATATTTGTTCTTCTGTTTTGTTAAAATGAAGACAATCCTCATACGTTATAGTAGTTATAGTTGCACCTACATTTATTAACCTTATTTCCTTATACAGTAGATGCCGCTTATTGTGATCATGTTTGTCAAGTGCATATTGATTCTATTAAGCGGAGATTCGAATAACCGAAAATTGGTTACTGGCTTGTTTAAACCAAAGAAACAGAGCATCGTCTACTTTCCAACACGTTTCCTTATTCTAAATTCACTACACCCACTATTGCTTATTTCGCAACGATTTTTCAACCATTTTGATGGAGATGATCGAGGAATTCCTAACTTAGCGGCCGATTCTGTTTGTGGCAAATCTTTGTAAATTTAACTTGTCGTAAGTTACAATGAGCCGCAACTTCTCTGTTACCCTGACATCAACTCTTTTCTTGTTCGTCGACATTTATATATAACCACACGCCTAAACATAACTAACACTGCGCCTTCGAAGCCTCTTCCTACGCTTATAGGTAACGTTCTCAACACGATATCCTTTCTAATTTTTACAGTAAATTAAGGGAACTGGTCATTCATTAAATAACCTGCTTATTTAATTGACTGGAGAGTTTAGAAGGAATTTCTCCATAAGCGTAGTAATAGGCTGAAAATGACCGGATTGTTCAAAACGACGTAAAAGAAGTGGCATTGGTCAATATGCAAGGTCCATGAGGAATCACTACTGTAATCTCATTACTCTACGTGTGGAGATTCTTTTTAAATTGATTCTAATATCCGAAAGCGTGATTCTAATTACTGATTAAAATGCTAGGAATTTTATCATTTTGAATCGGTCCTTTAAATTTTGATTCCATAAAGCGACTGATTCTAAATAACCAGTGATCACAATAAACGGCATCTACTGAACATCTTTATGAAGACGAATGTGTTTACAAATCAATGAAGTGTTTCGTAATATAAAACTTTAATTGCGATTTTATCTCTTCCCGTAATAGAATGGATAAATTATTCAATGTAAAACTTATATTTTCAACCAATAAAGCTCGCTGTCTACGTGTCTAAGAGAACCCTACGTTCCATCTTCAAAAACCGAGAAGGCAGTTAGCTAAATTCTGGTTGCCAAGTTATTTTTTTTAACACAAGATGTTGGCTGTCATTCAAGGACTTGCTCTTGCTCGTGTCGTACTCCACAAACTTTTGGCCCAGAAGTCTCGCCGCTGACGGTGAGACGCCGAGTTCCTTTCCTATTGGCGTCTTTTAGAGGCGTGGCCGTGATGCTAAAAATACTATCCAAACTATACCACCGTTATCAACACGTTGGTCAAATATATGCAAAGACTCTCATGATCAGCCACGGTGGTAGTTAGTGACAAGCTCAAATTAATTGTCAGAGTCAGAATTAATCTTTACACGAATTATTTTCAGTTTCAATAAGACAGCAACAAGTAGGTTGCCCTTATAATTTTAGCAGGGCATATTTTTTTTTTTTAAAAAAAAAAAGAACCTAGCTGACCCTGAAATATTCGTGGAAGCAGGAGTAGAATGGTTTCCAAGTCTTCCTCACCCTTCCAATAGGATTCGAGTTTTGGTGCATAAAGGCCACGTAGTCTCTCGCGAGCTATATCCAGACGCGGACGTTTCCTCGTTTTTATTCACGTCGTGATAATTTAGCTACTGAAAAATCCCTATCCTGGTACTATAATCCCTAAACTAAAAAGCGTGACAGTGTGGGTATCTGCGCCTGCAAACCGCAAGATAAGCGGTTATGGCCTTAGAGTAACTCGTGTTCGTCCGTTAACTCCACGTTGGTTTTGGTGGTAAGCCTTACGCCTCGTGATCACGGTGAGATTATTTACACATAATTACCATAGAGATTGTGTCAGGGCTGTGTTTTGTCTTGAATGTTTGCTTACGCGAAAACTAGAATCAGTAGTATGGGTTTACCACAAAAAGGCACCTGGCACAGATTTTTACGTCGCTGCCCAGTACTAAGTTTACGCAAGGCCATTAGAATTGTGTCAAGGTCACTGTGACGGCTTCTAATATTACTGTCTTTCAACGCTGCTTTATTTTATAGTAATTTTTGGTAATTTCGGTTGTTCTTCTAGATTAAAGGGGTACAAATTCTGTTTAATGTTCTTGCCAAGTTTCTTATCTTTATTTATAGTTATTGGTTTATTTTTAACTTGTGTCCGTTATATGTATTTGTTTAGAAAACTCTATGTGCTGATACCCAAATAGTCGAACGTGAATTCTTCCAGTCATCCGATATTAGAACTGTGCAGTAAAGATGTATACGGGACTTTTGCTCACCCCCGTTTATCGTTTCAATGCCAATACTCAATGTACCTTACTTAATTTGTCGCGAATGGCTCATGGATACCGGCATTACTCCGTCGTTAGTATTATTTCTAGAAAGTGAACGATTTTACTGAGCTTGCTTAATTTATTAGGAAGATGTCAGAGGGAAAGTTGTGGCTATTCGGAGGGAAGATCAGTCAGTATGGGAACGTCGTGCTCCTTTATCACCCAATAATGTGAGGAAGTTGGTACGGGCCGGCGTTAAAGTGCTGGTCCAACCTTCCAATCGCAGAGCATACCCTATGCAAGCTTATATCAATGCGGGAGGAAAGGTTCAGGAAGACATCTCGGAAGCCCCTGTCATAATGGGCGTGAAACAAGTGCCTATTGACGCTCTGATTCCCAATCGCACATATTGTTTCTTTTCCCATACAATTAAAGCGCAAGAGGCTAATTTACCTTTATTGGATGCAATTCTGGAGAAGAACATCCGACTGATTGATTATGAGAAGATGGTGGATGAACGTGGACAGCGTGTGGTCGCTTTTGGGTAAATTATCTGCGTAATTTTTATTTTTTAGAGGTAAATTTTCAGTCTAAACTTATTCTTGTTATTTTTTTTTTTAAAAAAAAGAAAATATGCTGGCGTGGCTGGGATGATCAACATTTTACATGGACTAGGCCTTCGATTGTTGGCGCTTGGGCACCATACGCCTTTTATGGTAATTTAAAATATTTTCACTCGTATGCAAATTTTATTTGTAAATATTTAGCATATCGGTCCTGCTCACAATTATCGGAATTCTGGAATGGCTAGACAAGCAGTGAGGGACGCTGGGTATGAAATCTCATTGGGGATGATGCCGAAGTCGATTGGTCCTTTGACTTTTGTGTTCACTGGCTCTGGGAACGTCTCTCAAGGCGCACAAGAAATGTTTCAAGACTTACCGCATGAATACGTTCCGCCCAGCATGCTGAAGAAAGTAGCAGAACATGGAGGTATACTTTCTAAGTTGTATTCTATGAAATTATGCGGCTTTTTCGATTCCGAAATTAATGCTTGGGTATCGTTTCAGCTACCAATAAGCTATACGCTTGTGAAGTTGGTCGTCGAGATCATTTAGTAAGGAAGGATGGTGGGCAGTTTGACGCCAAGGAATATGATGACCATCCTGAACGCTACATTTCCATTTTTAGCAAAAAAGTAGTTGTATTTCTTATTAGTGATGATCATTTTTGAATTATATTCGTTTTTATTACAGATTGCCCCGTATGCGTCAGTGATTGTCAACGGGATTTATTGGGCTGTCAATTCGCCCAAATTGCTCACTATCCCTGATGCCAAAATGCTTCTCCGACCTGCAGCAACGCCGTGGTTAACAGCTTCTGTGGGATCGCCTACTTTACCCCATCGAATGCTTGCCATTTGTGATGTCAGTGCAGATCCTGGTGGTTCCATCGAGTTTATGAACGAATGTACAACCATTGACACCCCCTTTTGCTTGTATGACGCTGAACAGCACAAGGATACCAAAAGGTAAAGCGCGCCAAAGGAAATGTATAAAAAAAATTTTTAACTTAATTTCGTTTTTATTTCACAGTTTCAAAGGACCGGGAGTTCTGGTGTGCTCGATTGATAATATGCCCACCCAGTTACCTCGCGAATCTACGGATTTCTTTGGTGACTTGCTTCTTCCGCATGTTTTTAATGTCCTGAAATCAGACGCCAACAAGTCTTTCGAAGAACATGATTTCACCGCTATTGTCCATGGAGCAGTCATTGCCAGCAATGGAGAACTTACCCCTAACTTCAAATACATTCAAGACCTACGTCTGGCTAACTCGTAAGCATTGCTAGTTTATTTTTTTATCTCTTTTTAAATGACATAGTTTAGGAACTTATTAGTAACTGTTTTTCTTACAGGAAAGCACGGCATAAGGTCAGTGGAGAGGCCATGAGGAACACGAGACGTGTTTTGGTCTTAGGAGCAGGTTTCGTGAGTGCGCCTGTTGTAGAATACTTGACTCGTTGTGAAGATATCTCAGTTACCGTTGGTAAGTGCAATTTTTACACTTCTAAGTTAATTCAGTGGGTGATAGGTTAACGAACTGTGTGGATAACGAACAAATCGGATAACAAACATTTTTTTGCGCATTTGTATGAATGGATGACGAACACCTAACAGGGCCAACACGGTCTCCGGTTAAAAACCTAGAGGTCAAATATGACACTACTGTGTCATGTTGTAGCAAACGTCCTCTGGAAAAGCATGACAAAGAGTTGTCATTCGAGTTTAAAATTAGTAGCTGGTTTAGAAATGAATAAAGTTAGCTTAACTTAGGTTAGGTTAGCAATTCTCATCAACTTTCGTTAAAGATAGAAACTTGTACCTTCACTCCATTAGCTGAAAAAAAAACTCGAATTGTTCGAAAATTTGACATTGGGATTCATTACACGCGTTTGTCATTTAAAATGGAGAACTTGTTGCACAGAACAAACACAAGAAGAAGCGACGCTGTGTTTAAGATTTGTCAACACGTTCTCCGGATTATTGTTATTGTACATTTTATATTATTACATATTACATATAAATAAACGGACTAAGAGTTTAAATAGTTTTTTGTATATTTTTGGGGGTCTCCAGAACGAATTAATCAAATTCCCATTAAAGTCTATGGTAAATCGATGATCAGTTAATGAACAATTCGGTTAATGAGCATCTTTTTATAACGGATTATGTTCGTTACGCGATCACCCACTGTATCGGCTCCATTATTTGTTTACCTCGTTCCAAGCGCAATTGCGAAACGTATTTTAATTCTTTATTATTATTATTATTAACCGTTGTAGGCAATATAGCCTATTGCCAATCTATTTATTGGTCATGTGATTTCCAAAACTTTCCGTCATTGGGCTAATTACAGGGGGGGGGAGGGTAGAAGGTAGGGAGAGGGGGAAACAATTCATTATTATTATTAATCTTTTTTATTAGTAATGAGTAATGCTAGTGTATTATTATTGCAGGACATTGATTAGTAACAATTTATTATTGTTACTATTGTTTGTAACAGCTGCAGCCCTTCGAGAAGAAGCGGATGTTGTAGCCAGGCGTTTTCCAAGGACAGAACCGGTACTTTTGGATGTGGTCCAACGTCCTGATTTGCTGAAGCAGCTTGTCCAAGAGTCGGACATCGTGGTTTCGCTTTTACCCTATGGTTTACATGTTCAAGTGGCTGAAGCATGCATCCAAGCCAGAACTCATATGGTGACGGCCTCGTACTTGTCCGAAGATCTCAAACAATTACGCGACGCGTAAAATTCTCTTAAAATTCTTCAACACTCTAAATTTATCCAATCCTCGATTTTTGTTTTAAGGGCAATTGACCGTGGGGTGACTGTTATGAACGAAGTGGGGTTGGATCCAGGTTTGGATCATTTGCTAGCCATGGAGTGCTTCAATGAAGTCCGTGCTGGTGGGGGGAAGGTAGAATCTTTTGTCAGCTATTGTGGAGGATTACCTGCGCCTGAAAACTCGGATAATCCCTTGCGCTACAAATTTTCATGGAGTCCAAGAGGGGCGCTGGTAAATGTGCTTAGCGGAGCCCGATACCTTAAAAATAACAAGGTAGATTTTCTATTTAGTCATTTTATTTTTTTGGTTTGAAGCTAAGAAGATGGTTTTGTAGGTAGTTGAGATCCCACCAGGAGGCAAGTTACTGGATACGGTAGAAAAATTGGATTTCTTGCCCGGATTCGCCTTTGAAGGCTTTGCGAATCGGGACAGTACCAGTTATGCAGCCTTGTACGGAATCGAGTCAGCACACACCATGCTACGCGGGACTATTCGCTACCAAGGTTATTGTCATAACATGACAGGGTTGATGCAATTGGGCCTTTTGAGCCCTCAGCCTCATTCCTCTTTGCATCCCGGAGGACCTGATATGACATGGGTATAATCACATACCATTTGGTGCATTTTGAGCTAATTTTGGAAAATTCTGTTCAAATTATAGCGCCAATTCATCTGCTCCTTGCTTGGTTTTACGGACTCGAACATCTTTTATGGCAACTTAAAGGAGGCTGTGCAGCAGAAAGTGGGAGGATTTGCTGACCGGGCGGATGCCATTGAAGAGCTTGGATTATTATCCGATGAGCCTGTTCCGAAACTCGGCAGTCCTTTGGATACTATCTCTCAACATTTGGCTAAGAAATTGGCCCTTGGTAATACTTCTCTTGGTTCGGAATTAAGATCCGCTTCATGTGTAAGCTTATTTTAGAACGTGGAGATCGTGATTTAGTTATGCTGCGACATGAGGTCGGGATCATTTGGCCTGATCAGCGACGAGAGCTGAGGGGCATTAATTTCGTTTGCTACGGACAGCCTGATGGGTTTTCTGCGATGGCGAGAACGGTGGGATACCCAACTGGGATTGCTACAAAAATGGTCTTAGATGGTAAAAAAGCGCATGCGTTTGCGTTTGTAAAGGATTTTTATCTATTATTCGCTGTTTAGGTGAAATCCAGCAACGTGGGCTGGTGTTACCTTTTACGGAAGACATATATGTGCCAATGTTGAAAAGGCTACGTGCTGAAGGCATATCTGCAACGGAAAAATCGACCTGGCTCTAAATTACCCTGGAAAGAATACTCTGATTTTGTTAAACACTTCCATTGATTGTTCAATAGTGGTGGGATTTGTTGATGGTTAAACGGTGTGGGCAGGCTAATTTGCCGCCTATCTTAGATCTTGTTATAGATCTTATTTAAAAAAGGCTTTGTAAAAGTTTCATGATATTTCTTGCGTTACTTCTGTAGAATAAAACTACAGCGAGTATACTGCATTTGATATTAGTTCTCTGCAACAAATCGTAAGTAGCCATGAAAAGTTTAGTAGTTTTCAGAGAATAGGTTTAAAGTACAAGGGCAAATCTTGCCCCACTGAACGGCCAACTTGTTGGCTTCGCCAGAATCGCAGTGCTTTCTTCATAACTACGAATCTCAACGGTAATGTATGAGAACTTGTATTTGCGAGCTTTTAATAAAAATACTATAAAACAAAGAAATGGCCTTGTAATTATTTCGAACGATTTTGACTCACAATCTAAAATTAAGGAAGTCTTTTTTATTACACTTTTAAATAGAATACAACGTAATAAATACAGTGCAAACTTCTAGAGAATGCAAGTCGTGGCAATGGGCGAACCGTCAAATTTATATAAATCGAACAAAAGATGGATGCTACCCTCACACTGTACACTGGCTCAGTTCGTTTTTATATCTATAGATTCAACTATCATGTACATAAGCCCATGACAGCGTGGATAGCACGCACGACTGGGGACCCATAGGTCCTCGGTTCCATTCCCGGTCGATGAACTTTATTTCGTCGAAAAAACGAAATATTAAATGGCTCCCCTTCCCTGTACCATACGCCTTCCCGGCAATGTTCCTATTCCCATATTCGAAATTGTGATGCTTCGGCATTACGAGCTCGAATATCGAGGCTAGGAAACCGAGCAGGGAAGTTGGGAACAGGGAAAAGGGGGCGAGGCTCTCAATTTTTCTCGATTTTTGAAGGGGACCCCCTTGATACAGCATTATTCCTTATGGAGAAAAGCCCTGAAAAAGCTTTCCCAGCTCGAAAAGGAGCCACGCCCCCTTTTTAGCACATTCCACCAATAGGATTCCTCCATTTCGGAACCCACGCCTCTTTTTCTAGCGGATTTTTTGAAAAATCACGCAAAGATATTCCGAATTTTCCCTTTTATTGCAAAAATTACGAATAATACAAAAAGGAAATTTTTGGAAACTAGATTTTACGAGGAACTTTTTGGTACAACAAATAAGGAATTCCAATGGGAAGCAAAACATCTCATTTGCACAATATTAGAATCCAATTTTTAGAGCTAAGAAAAGTCACAGAACAAAAATTCCAACAGATTTAGAACGCACCAGTAGAACAATGTAGGGATATATTTTACAAGAAAAACAAAAAAATATGAACCATTCTTCTCAAAACTTTTACAAAAGTTTGCTTTGCAAATTTAGAAGACAGCGCTAGAGCAATGTTTCTGGAAGGGGGCTAGGGCTAATGGCAACGCGACACAAGGACGACTCGAAAGAAGGCCGCCGGATTCTGACACAAGGCCGACGAGTCCATAATCTTGTAAGGGACCAAATTAAATTACGAAAATGACGAGCAAATTGATCCGATCCTGGACGCTGATTTCAAATGGAGAATCACAATCATTTCCTGCTTGATCAGGTCTTCTGGCTAACAAAAGTTGTGTCATCTATTGTTTGTCGTTCTTCCATTGTAATTCACCATTATTACATCCTTATTTAGATGTGAAACTAATTCACCTTCTGGAAGCTAGACGATGGAGGATCTGCGGTTCTCTGACACGCTGCGGAGAAATTCGCATCATGGGAACGAGGATCAGCCACTTAGGTTAGCCACCATCACAATGAAAACCACCCAAACGATATCTTCATCATGAAATGAACGTTCGAACTGCCCGCCAAAGACCGCCACTGCTGTCTAAGGTTAGCCACCGCCATATTGAAAACCTCAACGATGTTTTCAATATGCACTTCACTACACTTCACTTCACCATTTCGAACTAAATCTTAAAATTAAAGAAACAATTAAATTAATTAAAATTCAAGTCAGTTCAGTCAGTTAAAGTCAGTCAGTTGAAACTCAGTCATTAAAACTCAATTGAAATCCTGAAGTACTAGGGGAACGGCGAATGAAGAAGCGGCGATCCTAAAGCGTGACTTAGGGAAAAGTGAACAAAGTTAAAATTAAAACTTAAAAGAAAACTCAACAATAGAAACTGTATGTAAGTCTGCTCTTTGCTGTCCTTCACAGTAATCTTAAAAATGGCTTCGAAATCTTGTGATCCATATTCAACTTCAATCCAAATATTCGATCCAAATAAGCCTTCTATTTGCACGCCTGAAATAAAAAATTTGTTACTACCGTCACTCCGAAGCTCCCCATGACCTTTAAACTGAAATTGGATACGTTAGGAGATGTTGACTTCTTCGCACAGGATTGCGTGTTCCTCTTCACCTTCATTCGCCACCGAAAAGTAGAAGAAAAATATCAGTACGCATGAAACCAATACGAATGAAAAGAATTGACTTTGGAGAAGGAGAAAACTTGCTGGGTTTTGTGTTTGTAGACTTTCGATGGACAAATAAAAAACAACAACACAACTTGCACACGTTTGAGACGTTCGTCAAGTCAACCTTCTGCATTTCCGGTTCGGGACATCGTATGGACATCGCAACACCCAGTTGTCCTCCCCCTCCCCCTTTCGCCACCTTCCACCCATTTTAGTCTATTAACGTTACCAAAGATCCTGCAACGAAACGTGAACTTGAAAAAGTAAGTTCGAAATGTATACAAACGAATCAACCTCTCAACGACATGGGAAAGAAAAAGAGTATCTTTTACCTCGACCTCGCAAACACTCCGACTTAAAAAAGTTGACTGTGGCTTCGCAGGCAATCTTGGAAACACCGCTGAATCGAAGAAACTCACCAAGGGACCAGCCCGAAGCCACTGTCTATCGCTGCACTTTTCGCTCTTGAAAACACAGGGATTTGAAGAAAGGGGCATGAAGGAATCCCAAGGATCAGGCAAATGCTTTCACAGTAGAAACTTCCATCCCTGCCTGGGCTGCGTTCTTCAGTAGAGGCTCCCCAAATCCGTTGACAACCCGTTAACCATAGAAAAGCTTCGTTGTTACCATTAGAAACCTAATTAATGGCAACAACAAAGACTTTTCGCCACCCAGGAAATTAAAAGTTGCGGCAAAAGACCTAACCGGCCAACAACACTTTAACTCTTGGCATAGCAACAAATCGGCGTGGTTTAGAAGCGAGCCTGGCCCGGGCCAATCGAGACAAACCTGTACAAAATCGGGAGTTGATAGCACTTGAAAACACAGTCGTTTCGCATTTCGCGTTTGGTTCGCATTTTAGTTCGCATTTCAGAGAAATTTTGGTACAACTTGATCGAATTTGATACAACTTGATAGCAGTTCATAGAAGTTTTGATACGACTTGATGGCATTTGATAGATGATTTGATATAACTTGATAGCATTTGATAGATTTTTATTGGCTGTCTTTTAGGCTATCAGTCAAGTCCGTTTTTCTTTTCTGTATCAAGTTTTGGGGCTTACCGAATGCCATAGAGCACAAAATGGCATGTAAATCTTGCCTGCCTTTACAAGTAATTATAGTGGCATTTCCCAACGGGCCATATGCTTTAAAAGCTTGTCAACGAGGCCTACACTCAATTAAACAAATTTCAGATACGTCCTACGAAAGGTAAATAACATAACTTCTGAATAATACACTTACCGTACCTATATTTGCTCTTTGTTTCCAGTGCCAAGACGCTAGGAACTACTACTTTAACCCTAAGCGAAAAAGTGGAACTTAATGGAACTCCCCAACTCCCTTCTTGCTTGTTATTCACCGTCGACTGGTTTCAGAAATATTTTCTAGATCCACAGCAAGTTCCACCTCAGCTACCGAAGCTGTGTCCTTTGATAGGTATCTAAAAGTTAATTTACTATTCTCTTATTAACATAATGTATAATTTTATTGAAAAGGCACCCCTTTTCGGCGCCGAGTCTGGGAATACTTGGCCGTTAACGTGAAACCTGGTTCGTTTGTCACTTACAAGCAGCTTGCGGAACTTTCTGGCCATCCACGTACTTAAATTGATCATTCTAAGCTAAAATGTTAGAACTAACGACCTTCCGTAATTAGGTGCTGTGAGAGCTGTGGGGTCTGCTATGGCCACCAATCCATTTTCTGTTGTGGTTCCGTGCCATCGCGTGCTCCCGACAAATAAAAAGGCCTCCAGTAGCCAGCAGACAAAGCCACGTATTGGCAAAAACGCGTCTATTGTGAACATAAACGTTGGTCGCTACTCATCTCTCCATGGTTCCCGTACAAAATTATGGCTGTTACATCACGAAGGCGCCGTAGGGTTCGGCTAACGTCTTAGCGACAGTGATGACCCAATTTCTATAACTGTTCTATATGTGCTTCCTATGGTTGTATTATTTTTTTCTTCGATTACTACATGCGTGTACTTTACCATCAGGCGTGGCTTAGCTTTTCTCAGCGTAGTGAGACCAAGGTTCTAACGCGCATAAACAGAGTTCTGTCAACGGTCGAAGAAAATTGAACGTGAGTTGCTATAGAAACGAGAACAACTTGCAAGTCAAACACAGGGGATAGGAAAAAATCCTCGTATGTCCGCGCAGAAGTTCTCTACTGCTCTAAGCTCGGTCTGTTTTCAGTTCCCGAAATACTTTGGCATGGTAGGTGTATAAACTGGCAATAAAATTATGTGACTATCACTGCGTGCAAATCTTCCACAAATACGCATACTTTGCATACAGAGCTGCTAAAAAATCGCCTACATCTTCTAGGTTTATTTTTTTTTCGTTTTTGGTTTTCTCATCGACCGCTACAGCCCATGCGAGAGGTTCATGCCAAGGTAACGAAAGAAAAACAACTAAAAAACATGAGAAAAGAGCTCCATTCATGCTCTTTTAGTGAACTTGCCAGTACTTTCCGTGCTCTTCCACTTCTCAGAACCGTGTGGGGTGTGTTCGCCGGCAATTTAGCACCCTCTTGGCGTGTTTGTGGTTGTTGCATAACAGTTAGAGTTTTTTTGGAGCACATACCCCATAGAGTTTGCAATCCACACTGAAATCGATCTTTACGAAAACTACGTCAAAGTTTACGGAGCAAGCCTAAAAGCAATTACGTCAATAAGGAAAACTCATATAACTTCATTCTGTGATCTTCTTGCAAAATAGATTGCTTTTAGTGTAAGTTTCAAACCTTCCACTTCCTTCATCTTGATTTCTGCTAAGAGAACCTCCTTGTACCTAACATTTTGTAAATTAGAACGCACGCTTTAAACCAGTAAATAACCCACCTAATACTAAATTAATCCTAGAAAAGTTGAGCTTTAGTTTATTTCCTTTTTTTGCAAATATCGTAGAAACTACTTCACTAATTTAGTAAAGGCTACGTGTCATTTCGAAAAGTGTGTTTTTTACTCCAACCCTCTACTACTATCACGAGCTTTTGAGCAAATTTTCCGCGTCATTCGTTTCAGCAATTTTACTTCTACGTTTTCCGCGAGTAAACGCAGCAAATCAATACAAGAGTGAAAGAAGGCGAATGGGGGAAGCAGCTAAGTTGCCCAGATGGGAGTGGCAGGGTGGCATGAAAATCCAAACTTTCTGAGTACAGATAGGCGAAAGCCAGAAAGTAGAAGTGGGAGAAAATTGTCTCAGTAATTAAGTTCCAATTTTCCTTTAGTGACTTCGGCTTCGCAATGGCTAGTCAAATAGGGTCTCTCCTGCGCAATGCGAGCAAGAGAAGGAAAGAAAAAAGAGCTCGTACAGGATACCCTCCCGCTCGTCCCGCCGCTCCTGGCATGTTCCCTAGTTTGAACCCTAACCACGCCCCTGCCCTGTCCTCCCATGGAGCCAGCAGCAGCAGCGGACAGCCCGGTCCCGCCGGAAGCGGAGGAACTAGTTCTGCTGCAGCTGCCGCGGGCGTAGTCACGGAATTATCGCTGCAAGCAGATGGCATTTCTTATACAGATTTGGTGAGTGAATTACGCTAAAAAGCATCTATATCTCCTCCTCCGCTACGTTTTACTCAAAACGCACCAATATTGGGTCTTCTTTTTTTACTAAAAAAACTCTTGATCACTTTCGGAATCTTTCTCTTGAAATTGTGATCGTGAATTCTTCTACTGCCACATTTTGTTATCAGTGTGCGTCGTTCATAATTATGCTTGCTTCCATGGTCCGTGTCACGTGACTTCGTCCGTACAAGTAATCCGTTCTCCAGCAAGTCATGTTGTGCTGATTTTAGTTCGAAATGCAAATTTGGAAATGTTGGTGACTGGCATAAAACTAGCCAAATGGGGGAAGAACTATTAACTTCCTATCGTGCGAGAATAAGTCGTGGACGGATTAACCATCTAGTTAATTAATTGGAACTCATAAAACAGGCACAGAAAAAAACCCAACTAATTAACAATGGCGTCCGGGGTGCAAGTGGCTATGGCCCTGCGTTTGCAGAAGGCCCGCCGAAAGTTAGCGGGCCAGGGTGAACCTTTGCCTAGCAACGTTTCAAATGTTGAGTTGCCTCCATTCCCCAGGTTTCCTCCAAATAGATCGGTAAAGAAACCTACGAAAAACAAAAGAGAACATTTTTCGAAGAAGCCGTCAATTCAAGCCTTTGTTCTCTTGATTTTCCTCAGACACTTACTTCAAACATGCGCGCTAAAACTTGACTAACAAAAAGGCACATAAAAACTGATACAAAATGACCGATTGGCTCAATACCTTAACGGCTACGGGCCCTTCAAATTACCGGCAGACACAGTAGTAGAGACTGTAATCAATTAATCAATATGTCCAAGGTGACAGAAGGGAAAGTAAAGGAACGGTAACAGTAGCTCGACTCTGACAAATTATTATCCTATGTCAGCTAAACGTTTTTTTCCGTGTCTGCTTCCTTTTTTTCTTGGTCAAGTTTTGGCATATAATAGAAAAGCAAGGAACCACAAAGCTTGAAAGTTCCCAAGTTAAAGGTTTACTGTTTGCCAAACACTCGACGCCCTCTCCACATGCACCAGACAGCAATTAAACCAACAAAAAACCCACCTGTAGTTTAGAATTCGGAAGATAAACATTTTGTAAACTTTCCCACTTTTTGTCTGAACTTTAAATAAACTTGAGATTTAGTTACAAGAGTTGTAGTTAGTAAAGGACAATGTTCACATGATTGGACTACTTTTTTTTACATAAAGCTGGCTTTCTTCTCTTCCCAAAGTTAAATTGGAATGTTGAACACTTAAAAGCTTGAAAGGAAACTTGTTTCGAGGCGTGATGCGTGAACACAGCAAATTCACTTGAGGAGCACAATAAATAGCTTCTTGGTAGGTTCTTGCACCATTCTCGCGTCTATTATTTACTAACAAACCCACAACTGTTCGACAGTTACTTTATTATCCATTGTTGACCTGTTTCCCTCACGTTAAAAACAGCCCAGGAAAGCCGCATGGGATGGCGGTAACACCAAAGGAGTTGGGACTGGCGCGGATGCTCGACGACCGTCCCGGGATCCTAATGATGAAAGTAATGCCGATCATCGTATCAAAGCTACCAAAGCGCATCGGAAATGGCTTAAACGACACAAAGTGAGTTAGTTGTACTTGCAGTTACATCCATTTCCGTCTAAAGTCAGTCTGCCTATCAAGCACAAGAATGAAACGGAAATCGATCTCTTTTTTCCTTATCATCAAATGATACCACCGATTGTTTAAAAAAGCGATTTAGAAACACCAAATTCCTGTTTTTGAATGGAATTATTGTTAGAAATAATGATGGGACATGCTGTTCTTCCACTTGGCCGTTAAAATTGTGGTAGGAAAAAAAAACACCAATATTTAATGTCGTTCGTGAAAGCATGAGAATGGACAAAAGGATACCATGATCAAATAATGAAGGTGTGAAATATAGGAAGACAGCATTGTAACAATTACTTTTTTTTATTTACTGTTCTTTACTTTTGCTGGTTATAGATCCACGATGTGCTAAGCGCGAGTTACCAGAAGTCGTCGAAGGTTCCCGCGGGTTCCAACGTCCTTTTGTATGTCGGCCTCAGCGTGTTAATGCTGGGTTTAATCATCTCCTTCGTGGGACTGGGCGACAAAGGCTTTCGTACCAGAGAACTACGCCTTATTGGCCCTTGCTTGGCCGGCTTCGGCATTTTGTTATGCGTCCTACGTATGTTTTACTGCTTCCCTTGCTGTTACGCCAGGACGACGGACGAGTGCTGCATATGGCCCTGCACTACAAGCCAGAAAGACGAGTTCAAACCGAAGCGATCTGGAGGCCAACCTAATTCCCAAGACCACAAAGATGAGCAGGCAAATCTTTTGGGATCCCATATGCCTCATTACCTACCTCCTACGCGGAAAGTCAACGAAGATGAAGGCGAGCTCATGCTCCACGGCGAGGATAATCCCAATTTGGAAGAGGATTATGTTAAACTACCTGCAGACGTCAAACTCTCAAGTCACCACAAAAAGAGCCATACATTAAATCTCAACGACAGTTTAGATGGACAGATAGCCGAGCAGAATTGGCGGATACAAGAGGGTCGATCTAACCAAGGTAAGTCAACCAAAAGTTCGAACGGCGAACCGCAACCGGGTCCCAGTCGACCGAAATCCAACTTGGGGGCGAGGCAGTCGTCCACTACAAGTTTACTCCATGACGAATTAGTTCTCAATGCCCATGATCTCAAGACCTCTTCTCACAAAAAGAAATGATAGGACCAGGCCATTTCCTTAAAATTTAACAAGACTTATTCCCTCCTTCCCATCCCAGACTTTTATCCACCACTGTATAATAATTCATATATATATGTATATATATATTTCCTTAAGATTTTTCAATTCTGTCGACGGGTTGGGAATATTCACTTGTCTTTGTTTTGCAAAGCGCACTTTTTTAACGAGTTTTTCTTGCTTCCCAAACCCAATGTTATTACAAGTACAATCCGCAAATACAATTTTTTGCAATACTCAAAAATGCCTATGGACGTTTGTTTGTTTCTTTGCTTCACCTTGCAGGTTATTTTAGGACACTAAAAACGAATGAAACTATAGCGACGGGTCATGTTGGCTGTTTTAACACATGACAGCAATTTGCTGTGGCGATGCATCATATGTTGCGTGTTTTAACACATGAGAGCAATTTGCCCGGTATCGGAACCCAGGAGAATTTGTCTGTGCAAGGGCAGCAAGGTCATGGACGTCACTACGCCTTTAAAAGTTTCAGAGCGCAACTTGGTCGATGAAAACGAAGCGTTGGGGGATGTGCTGGAATGCACTCCGAGACGATTACCGGTTGTCACGGAAACAAGTTCGTTATGATAATTCGCCAATCCATGGACCGGCTCAGAGGGTCCCCTGTGGGAAAAACGGAGTGAAAGATCGATCAAAAACGATGCCGTACAACCAATTTCTCCCCTCACCTCCCCTCTTTCCTCAGGGGAAAAAATAAATAAATTTGACTCTCGAAGATGGTATAAAAAAAGCTTACCTCAAATGAAATTTGAGTTTGCCCTCTTCGGATCCCCAGACTGCTAAACTCTGATCCAAGGATGAGCTGATCAAACTGTTCGTATTGGTCGCCAACAGCTGCAACACTTCCCCCTCGTGGCCCTTCCAGGAGCCCAGAAGATACCCAGTACGCAAATCCAATAAGGATATCACCCCAGATGCAAATCCAACCGCACAACGAAAACCACTACCCGCGATTGCTAAACAGCGAATTAGGCCGCCTGGGGTGACGCTAACCCTTAAATCCTGCCCGAAACTCGCAGTCCTCGTATCTAAAATCCTAAATAAGAGCAAGTACTTGAATTGTGTAACTTTCAAGGAAGGGAAAAGGGGGTTAAGAATGAAATGCGAGAACGAAGAGGGACGCAAAACTATCGACAGTAATAGAAAATACAACTAATAGATTTTGCTCTAACAAGAGTTAACGATTTCTAGGTCCAACAGGATAAACTTATTTCAATTACAGTAGATGCCGCTTACTGTGTTCATTGGTTATTAGAATCAGCCGTTTCATGGAATCGAATTTTGAAGGACCGATTCAAAATGCTAAAATGCATAGCAATTTAATCGATTATTAGACTCACACTTTCGGGTATTAGAATCACTTTCAAACGAATCTTCGCACGTGCAGTAACAAAACTACAGTAGTGATGGCTACATGGACTTTGCATATTGACCAATGACATTGCTTTTACGTCGTTTTGGACAATCCTGTCATTTCCAGCCTATTACTACGCTTAGGGGGAAATTCCTTCTAAACTCCCCAGTCAATTAAATGAGCGGGTTATTCAATTGAATGACAAGTAGCTTTAGCTGACTGGGAAAATTACAATGGAGATCGTGTTGAGAACCTACTTAAGCGTAGGAGTAGGCTTCAAAGACACAGTGTTACGTGTGTTTTAGACGTGTAGTTACATAAAAATGGCGTCGAACAAGAAAATAATTGATTTAAATGTAAAAGAGAAGTCGCGGATCATAGAAATTTACGACAAGTTAAATTTCAAAGTTTGCCACAAAGGGAAGCGGCCGTTAAATTACGAATTCCTCCATCATCACTATTAAAATTGTTGAACAATTGTTGCGAAATAAACAATAGTGGGTATAGTGAATCTAGATAAAGAAAACGTG
This sequence comes from Lepidurus packardi, assembly GCA_023053545.1. Taxonomy (NCBI): domain Eukaryota; kingdom Metazoa; phylum Arthropoda; class Branchiopoda; order Notostraca; family Triopsidae; genus Lepidurus; species Lepidurus packardi. Next base: position 5,923,024 of record JAKZAN010000005.1, on the reverse strand, counting down.
ATGGGAAGTGCCAAAAAGTAGAGGATGCTTTGTTTCTTTGGGCTAAACGAGCCAGTAACCGATTTTCGGTTACTAGAATCTCCGCTTAATAGAATCAATATTCATTTGATAAACGTGATCAAAATAAGCGGCATCTACTGTACATAACATAACCAAAATCTATGGAAAAATACTACATTATTTCGCTAAGTTGTAAGTTTAACAAAGAAACCGCTTTCTAGACAAAAAAATAATTACTTCCTACTGCAACAATAAAAAAGGATGATTCTGAGCTCAGCCATGACAAAGGACTTATGGAGCAAACAAATCCAAGCATTATTTTCGCTTCAACAAGAAAAAAGGAAATTCTTTGTTTCAAAAATGACAAAAAATATCGACTTCGCTTTTTTTAGACTCGATAATGCATCATAAACAAAAAAAGACGGCTTGAGACCCTTACCTGATGGTTCCATCTAATGTGGCCACCAGAAGATTAGCGCTGGGCTCGGGGAAAGCTTTGACAGAAGTTAGCGTGGGAAAGCGAGAATTTCCAGGTTCAAATTGCTGCAAGAGTGAGCCTAGAAAGGGGTCCCAGACATGCAGGGCTCCGTCACAAGAAGCAGCAAGTCTGGGTCCCTCCAAAAATGCCAAGCTCGTTAACGGCTTCTTATGATGGGGATACGTCCATTGTACTGACGTCACCGCGTTACCATCCCCTTGGCTTTTCAAGGCCCAAATTTTCACCGTCTTATCCTTGGAGGCGCTCAATAATCCCGTTTCGGACGGCAACGCTACCAAGGCCTTAATACTGCCCGTGTGCCCTCCCAAGGTTTGCAGAACAATTTGTTTGAAATCTAAATGTGCGTCTTGCGAAGGTCGACCGATTTCATGTTCCCAGTACGCGAGCCAATTGCCTTTCAGGTGTCGAATCGAGTTCTCGGGCTGGTAGGCGATCTTCTCCTCCCATTGGCCCATAAAGGAATGATGGGAATGCAACGTCCAAACGTTGTCAGGCGGACCCCAGTCCTGAACTTGAATACGGTTGCCAACAATCGCGACATTGCTTCCAAAACTGCCTGTCACCACGCGTTCGTAAGAACTGTCCATAGTTGTGGCAGTTAAGGTACGCTGAGACGACGAGATTGCGTTGCCATGAGTGGTTTCCGCCCAATTGCATGCCAGCATCCTTGCCGTCGACCCGCAGGTACGCAACAAATCTTCCAAAACGTCCGTTCCCAAAACAGCATCCAAACGCGAGCAGGTCTGGAAGGCCACATACGGCGAGAAGGTTTGCTTCAACTCTTCTCGAGCCTGAAATAAGACCATAACAATGTTCACTCGAGCTCAAATTACCAAATTTAATCACAAAATTGCCAACTTGGCTCTAAAATTAACTTTAGATTGCTTCGAACGGTAACAAGAAAAAAAGGGAGCTGACATCACCCTGACAGATAAAATAAACATGAACAATATTACTAATAACACTAACAGTAAAGATAATATAAAAATAAAAATATAAAAAATAAATATAAATATAAGAAATAAATAATAAAAATAAATAAAATAATTCTGACAGTTTTTAATGTTATCTGGAAATTTATACCTATACATTGGAAACATACTTTTTGACGAAGCCTCACGGTTTCTTCAGGAGCACCCAGTTCTGGTACTTCTCTCGATTTTCCAAGTAATCGGCGTCCAGTAAAAGCTCTCACATACTCATCTTCAGATTCTTTATCAGATCCTTCGACTAAATTCTTCCTCGAGTATTCATCTTCTTCTTCGGATTCCTCTACCTTTTAATGCGAGCAAAGAAAAATGCACATAAATTTCAATGCACAGAACGATTTCATTTCATTCCAGAAGATTTCAGCGGAGATTTTCTTACGTAGTTTTGATGAATGGCGTGGAATGCTACTAAAAGCTTCTGAGCAATGGGAACCAAATGCTTACACGCCTGATCCGGTCCCAACCGCAATCCCAAGGCGGAAAGCACGTCCAAAACGCGTAAGGCCAAAGCTGCTCGACTTACATTCCCACGTGGGAACAATCGCTTAGTGGATATCAAAAGTGACAATAAAGGTTCCAAGATCCCTTCTAACAACGCGTCCTATACGGGAATCAAGAGAAATCAAAACAGTTAAAAGAATCATTATACACTTTATTTACAGTATGCGCAGCTTATTATGATCACACAATTATTCATCACAATATTATGTCAAGTGAATATTGAGAAAGTCTATAAAATTAAGGTTAGCAGCGATACACATTACTTAAGACATTAATTTATTTTCGTTTGTCTAGAATTAAGATTGTAAAGTCTATACATTGATTCTCAACATTATGTAAGTGTTTGTAATCACTTGTAAATGCCTAAGTACAATATACGTGAAGATCTAGGCGAACGTTGTTTAACACAAAATATTTCTTGAAACTTTTTTGACATGGATTTTAATGCCCGAAAGTGTGATTCTAATAACCGACTAAAATTAAATTAATTTTATAATTTTGAATAGGTCTTTTAGAATCTGATTCATAATGCGGCTGATTCGAATAACCAGTGATCCAAATAGGCGGCGCCTATTGTATAAACATCAAAGTCTTACCTGAGAGCGCTGAAACAAGGTCAAATCCTGTAAGCACGCCAAAACTGACCACAGAAGTCCAGTGAGACCCAATAATCCCGCTTCTAGACCCAAACTTAACTTAGCTTGGCAGGACTTGATCAATTCCTGCATATGGGGCAAGTACTGCACCAGCACGAACTGCTCTCCATACAAACCTAACCGACCGTCGCAAAAAAACAATAAGCCCTTACGAACTACCCATGAGAACATAACACAAAATGCACATAAATTAAGAATATATACATACGTGCCAGGGAAGTGAGGCAATGAAGTACATGTCGTGCCATACAGTCTCCATATAAAGTGGTGGCGAACATGGACATTTTCTCAGAATTAACTTCAGGTTCGACGCAGTTATCTTCCACGTAACATAAGGCTAACATTCTCAACAAGTTCCTTGATAAATACCTGGCCGTTAAAACGGGCCCCAAGCGTTGAGCTAACCAAGTTATGCTATCTGCTGCCACATCACTAATGTTGGACGCCGGTTTGATCTTGGGCGATCTTTTGTTTTCTTCTGAGTGTTCAGAAGTTGAACTCACCACGACGTACTGTTCAGAAGATTGCGTATCTTCTTCCTCAAGTTTCAAGGTGAACACTTGTTCAGTATCTGCTAACATATCACTCAAATTCATGTCCACGGGCGGATCTACACGAACTTGTTTCTCACTCGGGTCACCAGTTTGCAGTTCGAGAAAATCGTGATACGTTCCCGCTGCTTCGACTAGTAATGGAGTCACATGATTTAGAAACACAGACAAACCTAACCTGGCTTGCAAAACCACTAAAAATTGTCGGTGATACAGTTTAAGGTGATACTGAGTAGTTCCCTCACCGGACATGAGCTTTACTAGATCTGTTAAGAAAAAGCGCGCGCTTTGGGCAGTTCCTAAACTTCCCGCTAAGGTGTCAAACAAGTAAAATGCGGTTCCTACTGCTAATCGTTTGTTGGAATGCCTCAAAAGTTGTTGAACATCCGGGACTAGCAAAGTTACAACGTTTTCCTCGGTCAGCTCATTCAAATTCATTACTATACTCGCAATTTGTGTGGCTAATGAACGTAAGGTTTCGTCCAATTCAAGTTTCTCATTTTGGGCGCCAAATTCAAATTCCCTGACTTTAAGTGCCAAATGACGCATTCTGGATTTTAGAGCGCTTAAGGGACTAAACGTTGACGGAAACGGTACAAGATTAACTAAAGGTTGCAGTAATTGATGTGGAGAGGGCCATGGTAACCCTTGCCAGGTAATGGGCGGGGCAACGGGCGAAACAAAGATAGTTTGAAGGAGCGGGCGAATGCAACGCGGGATTTCGTTCAAGGAATGCTGTAATAAGTGTAGGCATAGTTGCACGCGGTCTTCCAAGCGAGTGCCAGATGTACGGAATGCGTTTGGAATGAAAAGTTCAGCCACTAACGTGCCAAGCCACAGCATATCACGCTCTTTTGGGCTGCAGTTCTTCAGCACGGAATTCGTATTAGTCAGCGCTTCATTACTGACAACGGGACCAATGGAGCTGTTCAAACTCGCCAAGGACTCTACGTAATTGAGTAGAAGGATGGGATTATAGTCTCTTGGTAAGAAAAGCGAGGGTGTTTTGGATGGATTAACAGGTTCAGTTTTCTCGTCTACAGTAGACATGGAGAGTAAACTGTTCCTTGAACGACTGAGAAAGCGTGATAAGCCTAAGGGCTTTGCTTCACTGGATTCTTCGGAAGTTTCACTAGGGCCTTGTGGAGAACACTGATTGTACGAAGCACGCTCAGCTTCTTTCCGCAAACGAGAGATCCGGGGAGGAGTCCGACTTAGATAAGGCGACGATGTAACGCGTTTTGGATGCGGCTGAGTGAAAAGCTGGACCAAACCACGGCCACACAGGTGCGTATGATTATCCACCAGGCTCAAAACAACGTTTTTCGATTTGATCGCTGCCGGTCCTGACAACCTTAATGAAAAACCAGATTAATAGTAAGCTTTGTTTTCTTTAACTATTTTTTTAATGGTAAAAAAAAAAACAGTGAGTGATCGGTTAACGAACAGTTCGGATTATAACGAACACTTTTTTTGCGCATTTTTATGTTCGGATAACGAAAACCTAACAGAGCCAACAGATTCTCCGGTTAAAAACCCGGAAGCAAAAAAGTACACTAGTGTATCAGATTGTTGCAAAATGTTCTCCGGAAAAGAATGACAAGCAGGTGTCACACGATTTTAAAATTGGTAGTTGGATTAGAAATGAATCAGGTTAGGTTAACGAATCTCATCAACTTTCGTTAAAACTCGTAACTTGCACCTTCACTCCATTGCTGAAAAAAGAATTCATTGTTCGAAAACTCGTAACTCTTTATCTTTCACACCATTCACTAAACAAAGAATGCCTTTTCGAAAATTTGACACCGGGATACATTCAGTGCCGTACCCAGGATTTTGGTGGTGGTAGGTAGTATGTGGATATCGTTACGGAAAAAAAAAAATTCCGGCTTAAATACTCCCCCCCCCCCCCCCCCCCCCCCCCCCCCGGTACGGGCCTGGATACATTACACCCGTTTGTTACTAAATATGGAGAACGTGTTGCACAGAACAAATACAAGAAGCGACTCTGTGTGTAAGTTTTGTCAACACCTTCTCCGGATTATTGTCATTACATATTGTATTATTAAATATTATTATTATATATCAATTATATTATTACATATTATATTATTGTTATCACAAATAAATAAACGGAGTAAGAATTTAAATAATTTTTAATTATTTTGTGCGGTCTCCAGAACGAATTAAACAAAATCCCATTAAAATCTATGGTAAATCGGTTAACGAACAATTCGGATATCCACTGTGTAAATTATAGTTAGGAAAGAGATAACAGTCCACTTTACGTTCGAGTGAAAACAATCTTCCAAAAATTCTAACTTATTTATTTGAAAAACTAATTTATAAAAAAATACGGGTTGTAAGAATACGATCATGATAATGACAACGATCATGGCCAAAGGATATTCTTTCAAGTTCCAATTCCGACGTACATAACGACGTAAGACCTCTTTCGGGGTTCGACGTGCTCGGTATACACAATAGGTAATTTCCGATGCAACTTAAAAAAAAAACGGGTTGTAAGAATACTATCATGATAATGACAACGCGTGTGAATTGCTGGTGTATAACAACAATAATAACAGTATCACTTAAAACAGTACGTACTAATTCTTATACGGTGATTACTGAAATAGTACCTAATAAACATTAATTATAACTAACAAATAATGATCGAAATTAGTTATTACTGACTACAAATAGTTAATAAAATTTATTGCTAACACTAAACAAACACTGCGATAATTACTCACTTGTAGCCAAATGTTAGGTCAATCCAATGATGCAATCGTTCTGTGACGTAGGGACTTTCGAGCATTTGACGGTGTCTTCGAATGAAATCTTCGGGTGAAGAAGCCCACGTAGGAATAGCCAGATCTTCCAAATCTTCATGTACCGACTAAGTACACAGAAAAATCATTAAAAACATTGAAACGAAAAACAAATATGTTCCCAAATTACGAACAACGTAAGCATCAGTCTATTTAAGATCGTTATAATAATCACACTGGAAAGTCTTACTTTAAAAATAGTAGGATTTGTGTAAAAATCCGGAATGCATTCATCAGGCGTCCATTGATACAAGCGTTCCATGGCCGAAGGATATTCTTTCGGGTTCCAATTCCGTCGTACATAACGACGTAGGATCTCTTTCGGAGTTCGACGTGCTCGGTATACAAAGTAGGTAATTTCCGATAAAACTTCTGTCACGTGATGCGATACCGAGCCTTCTAACGTGGTTTGGGCACAATTTAACGACGTTCTCGAGGCGTTCACGGAAGGGGAGGGGTCAAAAGTTAAATCAAGCTGTCTATCGCCTTTGGTTAACCGAAATTTGCTCTTGGTAAAATCTCGCCAATTCCCATTGGCTGAAGTTAGGTCGGAAACCCAGGGCATCACGGGGTGATGGAACGGATCTTGATTTTGGCGATTTGCATACTGATTCAAAAGAAGCAAATAGTCCAAATTGGTTACATGACCTTTGACCCATGCTTCTGTATGCTGCAGAAGCCCCTGATTCCGGACGACGTGGTTTTGATCCACAGAACAGATTAAAGGAGGCATAATTTGCATATGGAGAGTATCGTCCAACAAAACATCACTCAAGTTCGTATCCTCAAAGCTCAAACCGTAATTATAGAAGGCGCAAGCACCGTGAAGGAGTTGGTAGAGGATAAATAAAGCTTTGGTAGTGGAGGAGCTTAACAATGCGGGGCTGAATAATACAGCATCTTGGACTGAATGTGGAATGTACGGGAGAACGAGCAGGAAATGCTCTGGAGATTCTACAATTGCCCAGCATGGCAATATTGAGCCGTTAGTTGCTGTAGCAGATACTTGGGTGTAGTTTAAGTAAGAATTCAAAGGATTTATGGGGTGTTTACGGTAAAGTTTCCACAAGATAGACCGTAAGTTGCTACTGCGCAGAGCTGATGTAGCAGTTGTAGAAGAACATGGAGAGGAGCTTGAGCTGGGCTTCGAACGATTTTCTTCGAGGTGGCAATAGTTTGGGAATTTTTTTAGATTATCTCTCCAGAGATTCTTGTGATTAGTTTGGGAAACGTAGTGCAGAAACTGGCTGAACGAGAGCTCTTGATGGGAGGCATCTTGACTGGGTAACGAAGTTGCTGAGATATCTTCCAATGGATTGGAAATATTCGAACTAAACGCTTTATCGACAACCTACAAATACAAAAATACTGGGGCATTAGCAAGGAGAATTTCAGAGTGAATTTATGGAAAGAAAAATACCTTTATATATACGGTTAACCAGTCTGTACCCAAAGAAGTTCCTTCCCATAGAAAAGTTTGGACTTCTGGTGGACTGAGTTGACTATGAGGCTCAAAACTGGGCGGAATTTGCTGCTCGTGTTCAAGGACTCTGCGGCATACACAAATAGAAACCTTTAGCCATTGCCATAAAAGCAAATGATTACGTACTTGAGCCATAGTGCAGGTACTCCAGCTACGAAGCACGTATGCTGAGATGCAGGCCTCAAATATTCCTGCGGGATTCCAAGCGTTTTGGACACCACTTTACTTAAATTCTCCATTCTATTTACATTTGCAGAATCTACGTTGAAATTTGTTCTTTCAAAGATTTTGCTTGCTTCATTCCCTAATTCATGAAAAATTTATAAAAACTATTTATACAAATTCCAACAGACTTAATCGGAACGCACCTTTTAACGACTTAAACACAATTGTTTCAGTTTACGCTTGAGTATGAATCGATGACTTTTATTTTGTATTATCAAAACCTCAAAAAACCTAGTAACACACGCCACCTAACGTGGCTATATAAATCTAAAACCTTCGTCTGTCTAACGTTGAACCAGATACAATCAAAACTTTTTAAATTCAAATTCACATACCTTATTGACAATAAGGTGAAGATAATATTCTACGGCAACATACGAGACTAAAGAAACGATGAAACCGACTGAAATACCCTTACAGAACACATTGAATGCTTTTATTCCAATATTCTTAGCCCAGCAATGATTTAATAAGCATGCAAATTTCTAATTTACTTGGGCAAAGTGCACATTTCGCAAACATCTCGATCTAACGGATTCATAAAAGTGCAGTGGTTGCAAGTCCACATTCGCTTCGAGCTTTCACCGAGAGTATCGGCATTTACATCCGAAATATCCACCATGGGTTCATCATTACTATGGTGAGCCAATAATTGTTGAACTGTGGCCCAATTATCCGACGTGGTCCACACCCTCGCTTGATGTGAATCTTGACGACATACAGCATCTAACAGAGGATCCATTGAATCCTAAAAGTTTAAATTCCATGAAAATAAAAGTTCAAAACGAATTTCTTCTCTACCCAAAGAGGGAAAATATCCATTGTTGCTATATAGAGCAGAAAGTGGAAATCCGAGACAGCTTGTAGATAAGTATCATGTGTGAACTGCTTCCAATACGCCTCTAAAGCTGACAAATCCTGAAGCTGTCCTTCTAGCATCCTAAACGAAGTCAAATCAAACATTATTTTTATTTGTTACATTGTACAGGAAGAGTGATCTACCTATTTTCCACCGGAAAAGGTTTCAGGTCGCTCACAGCGAATGTAAAAACCGGTTGAAGCGGCGTAGAAACGGGAACGTCTACTAATAAGTACAAAACGGGCAAAGGCCGTGCCAACCGCGTTACTTCATTGCCATATTGGTCTTTCTCCTAACAGAATCGATTATTTTTCTCTTAATGTAGACTTCATGGTAAAGGAATGAGGGAGCTTTACCTTATAATAGACATCAGGAACGTATTGTTCAGCTGTGGATTCCCTCACGTAGCCCAATTCAGGGGCATCTTTGGTTGGTATTAAACATCCATCTCTGACCAGAGCCATACATTGGTTCGACACTTGGTACCCTTCCATATGAACGTGATGTTGCACATCGCCTTTAAAAATAAGAACAAATAATACAAATAATAGCATGCCTATCATGGAAATTTTTTTTTAAAAAATTTACCGGTGACACACACGGTAGCAAACTTAGACCCAAAATGGCCTTCAGATGCCAATCGACAAGGATTCGGATGCATATTCTGGAAGTATCCGGCCATAATACATTCTTGGGCACTTAACAAATGTCCTTCTGATGTACGCAAGTGGCGAACCTATACAATGAAGAACTTTAAGACCCCGTAAAACTTTCTCTTAATAAACTTACGGTTCCTTTTTGAGGATCTTCAGCTACCAGATCAGTAAACATCCATCCTACTTGTTTTAGACCAAGTTTGGAAGCCAAAGCCTCTACAACTTCCTCTCGCGTATCGGGCAGAAGTTTAACTTCATCTCGAGTGCTCTCCTATGTTAAAGTTTATGTTATCGTTACGTGAAACATAAATTTACGAATAATTTACCTGAGGAGGTTCGTAAATGGCCGCTACAATTGCTTTAATGCCTAAGGGCACTTCTGAATGAACCTCATACCTTCCATACAAGTAGCCGATACGCTGATGACCAGTACAGCGCCAGTAATGTAGAAAACGTTCAACCAAATGGGGATTTTCGAAAACGACGTTATCTACGTGGCGGTATGGCTATAAAGGATGATTAATAGCATTAATTCCTTTCCCTTGAAGTTATGTGGTTGTTTTTACCTGACGATTCAAGGTGATGGCTTTGGGCTGGCATTTAGAGCAAATGGCTTGTGGCCAAGGTGGATGTCCGCCGCAACCAGACTTAATCTTACAACTAATGTTTTCCAGGGGCGAAAATTTCCCCCTTGGAGCCCAAAGAACTTTCTATAGTAATTTATATAATAGGTAAAGAATGAGTTCTTACTTGTCTAGACCTCCAGTAACTTTCCTAAGGAAAGTGTGGAAGGACATGTGTTTAATGTTTTGTTCCTTCAGGTATTCTTCGTCGTAAGGCTCAAGGGGCAAGCAATGTATGCAAGATGACTTGTCGCCATGACGGCAACTAAAAAAAAGTGTGAAATGTATACTGTAGTTTCTTTGCTTAACTTACTATCGGCTGTCTGGTTTCCTGTAAATTTTCCCGTCCATCTTCTGTAAACTGAGATCCACTTCTTCTTGGACGTTACCAGTGCCTTGCATGGGAGTTTTCTTGACATTTGCAACAGAAATTGTGTTTAACTTAACGTCGTTAGCTTTAGATTTGATGTCGGAGCTTTTTACACTGCTAAACTGTTCTAAGAATATCAAGTCTCCGTGTTTGAGGCCGTATTGTGACACGGTTTTGCTCCTGGTGGATACGACCGGATCTCTCTTATTTCTTTGCTTGAAGAGGCCAAAATCGTATGATGTGAGGTCGAATACGTTATATAACTAAGATGTGCACAAATATTAAAACGAAATGAGTGTACATCACATTCTAGAAGAACCTTCTCGAAGAGGGACTTTGCTGAATCATTTGGATTGATCTCCACCCGTTTCATCCCTTCAGGTGATTGCACGCGGATTAACTAAGAAAAATTAAATTTACTACTTACTTAATTTACTACTTAATTAAAGTTAATATTGATTAATCTGTTACCATTCTAAGCTTTTATTATGTCGTGAGTGAAGAAAAGGAATCAAACTCGCCTCACAACAAAAACATCGGTGTCATCCGAACTAGAAATCGATAAAACTACGAAAGTCCTTGTATATCGAAATTAAAATTATGGTCTATCGATTGTAAATATAAGCCCGCGTGAGCTCCTGTCAAGCCCAATATATTTCGCCCTGTTTAATAATATAAATAGTCATACTAAGATAAGCTCTTCACAATTTGTCGTGATGGAAGAAATTACAAACAAGTTACTTTTCCTCAAAGCACTTGATACAGTTATAATGGACGCTGAAATCCACGTTAACGTTCGTAAGTATAATTTATAACAATAAAAACCTGATGAAGTCGAAAGGTTTTAATTGCCATACATTTCACATACGTTCAGTGGGAATGAACTTCTGTCATCAGTTGTTCAAATAAGAAAGTACATTTTTTTATTATTTAGGCTCCCCTAATATAACAGAGTTGGGAAGTAATGTGGAACGTGCAGCTGAAGAGACCCTCGAAGCTAGTAAGCGTTTGGAAGAATTATCAATTTTACTGCAAACTCGCATAGAACAAAGCAAATATTCTGTCCAGTATAACGTTCTAGTACAGGCCCTTAAGACCGCTTCAGAAGAAGAATTAAGGTTATTTGCTCCATACTTAATCTTCTCATTAACTTGCTTCTCTTTTTGTATAGCTGGATTTATGAAAGTAAAAATACTACAGGAGATAAAACTGTTCCAACATTCCGAGAACTGGAAAGCCAAATTGCATTTTTCAGACACGAGTGTTCCAAAATGGAAGACGAGCTTAACGAACTCAGCTATAAGTGTGCGGAACTCGCAGATGAGCTGACGGAAACGGTCATGGAACCTGAAGAAATAACCTCTCCTGAAATCGACAAGTACAAAGAAAGAAAAAATAACCTTTTCTTAAACCTTTTTCACTTCGTATTGATTTTCAGGCTGAAACAATCTATCGAGAGACGCAAGGCCCGGACTAGAATCCTCCAAGGCATACTGGGTAAACTACTATGGGGAGGCAACTTTGATGTTACGAAAAACGCCAAGCTCATTCAGATGCTAGTTTCCTGTGACCATCAGCTTGTATAAAAGAATTTACCATTAAAGTTCATCTGTACTTTTGTAACTTGTAATCTTTTATAGAATTTTTTAAGTTCTACCAATAATTTACACGTTTACCATGACCTGTCCAGTAAATAAATTATTTTAAAGAATTTTCTAAGCGTTGCGAACTTTTGTCACCTTAACTCCTTGTCCACTCAACGCCATTTCGAAAGCCTCTCTGGTTTGCTGCAAAATGAAACGATGGCTTATTAATGCCTCCACGTCAATCTGTCCAGTCTCTAACAATGCCAAAGCCTTTGCGTAACTAAAGACGGGGAAAACTCAACTTTCATGGTTAATCTCAAAAGATTTTTTTACCAGTTAGCGTAACGAAAAATGCCTCTGATATCCAGTTCTTTACTAATGATATCTGCAGAGGAAACGCTGACGTGGTACGATCCTCTACCCACCGTGACCATAATTCCTCGCTTGCCTAAAGCCTTGAAACCCCATTAAAGAATTATATAGAAAATCCATTTTTTTTTCTTGACTTTTTTCTTTTCTTGAAAATCCATTTTTTTGTTTCTTCTGCCACTCCGTTACTAACGTAACGGAGTGGCAGAAGAAACTCGGAAATAAAATATCTAAGGAAAACCTTCAGTCCTAATTGGATACTGGACTCTGCTCCACAACATTCAATGCAAGCAGTAGGTTCGCCTCCAAGTCCTTGGTGAATTTCGGACACTTGCTCTTCCAATGAGCCCTGTGTGACGCAGTGAATGCTGGTTGCACCTAACTGTCGAGCCACTTCTAACCGTCCTTCATTGACATCTAAGAGACGAAAAGCTGTGAAATAATTTCGTTATGATAATTAAGTGCCTTTTTAACCTGTAATTGCTATGTGAGTTGCCCCAGCAGCTTTCGCAACTAGTAACGACACTAGTCCAATGGGCCCCGAGCCCAAAACAAGTACTTTTGACCCGCTACTGACCTGTGCCCTTTCGCACGAATACACGGCCACGGTAAGCGGTTCCAGTAAGGCCCCGGATTCAAAGGACATGTCGGGGGGCATCCTAAGAATTGGTTACTCCATAGTCATGGAAACAGGAAACAAGAAAGGGGCCCCCTGGTTAAGCGTAAAAAGTACCAAGGTAGTGGAAGTGCACGTACAGTATACTACACGGGGCGGACGTCCCAGAACTCCACAACCATTGAAATCTGGGAAGAAAGCACAGGGTCCAGTTAGGAATGACGTTCCGAGACTTGGAAGGAAAGGGTCAGGGTCAGCTCAGGTTTACCTAGAAAAACTACCAGAACCCTGGGTCAACTCAGGTCATGGACCTCCTGGAATCGGAAGTTTTAAAAACGAGGTTCGGTTGAAGGAAGCGTTTCTTAGGATTCCGAATTTTTAGACGCGCCCAGATCGAAAGGCGATCGTCGGTACTTAGAATGTTCCGAGTACACTCGCTAAATTGTGCACAACGGACAAACAAAGGGCACGTACACGATGAGCAGACAAAACCGGGAGCAAGACAGGGGCCGTTACTTGACGCAAAAGTCGGCCGGGTGGCAGTAGTACTGACATAACGTGCCGTGCACTGGAGGCGTAGCGCAGAATTGCATGTCCGGGCAAAGGTTGTAACGGCCTGCTTTGCATAAATCGCAATGACGGCAAGGAATCCCGGGTTCAATCGCTACTCGGTCACCTAGAAAGTAAAAGTCGTCATGATTGTCTACGTCAGTTTCTTGATAGCAACAAAACCAGACAGCTTCAACAATAATATACGGAAAAATTAGCTAAGCAGTAATGAAAAATATAATAGTAAATAAACAGCTTGAAATAAAGCCAATGGCAAAAATGACGGCAACGTAAAACTTGTCAAGAAAGGGAAACTTCACATTCATAATAAAGGAAAAGTTCACTTCATTGTTCACAGGTCTTAACTTTAGAATTACTAAGGTAGCATCCAAACACATGCTTAGCGACCAAGAAACTTGTAAGTAAACAGCCAGGAATAACTCAAAGGGATACAACTTAGCAGTAACGGATAGGAAAGAAAAGAAGAACTAAGTTATCGTAAACAAATTGCTCAAAGAAGTTCAGCTTGGCAACAACGATAGTACGATAGCATGAGAAACGTAAGCATATTGACAGTATTTTCTTAGCGAAAGACTGTATCGAAATAAGCAAAAAATACCAATCCAATTTACAAAATAAAATACCATCATCTTTTCTTAAATTATAGAAGAAGTCGAGCTGAAATTGAGTTCTGCGCTATTACATTTAACGATACGTCGGCCCCAGAGTAAAAGTATTGCCCCATGGGCAAAGTTAACAGAGGACCTTGGCCTGTTCCAAGAATTCTTTCGATCTAGTTTTGCTTTTCTTACCTTTTTTTTAACTATAAGACGTATTGGAATAAGTAAAAAAAAAATCGTCGCCTTTTCTCAATAATAATGTCGCGTAATAAAATTATAGCAGTTTAACCAAGCGTACATTTATTAAAGTGCGCCGTTTTGACGGAAGGCCTACTCTTAGAGATTAACGACCTTGTTATACATTCCAAAAGCGGTGTCGACTGAATAATTGATGCTATTAACAAACCAGAAAATGGGTCCCCCTGGGAAACCTAGTAGCATTTTTTTTCTCAAGATCAAATTTCTACATAACTACAAGTAAATCCATTTCTCTGGAAACGGTCTCCTTTTTTCTGGATCCCGATTCCCGAGAAGTCCCTAATTATAAAAACTACGTGAGAGGGAACCGGGCTCGACTAGGTTGTGCCGAATAGACCCTGTTTTCTGCGAAGGAACCCGTCTTTTTGTGCTTTTTTTCGAAGATAGGAGATCTCCAAAAAAATGAGAATAGAAAAACGATCCCGGGCTTTAGTCCCATCCAGTGATCAATACGAACAGAATAGAACCACGAACTTTCCGGGAAAAAAAAGTTGCTACAATTCCCGCAGACCCTGATAAGACTAAACGTCGGTGTTTTCTAGTCCACACTTTGTCCACTCCGAACTTTCTTGGGTCGTTAAGCCAATTTTGTAAAACGGTCAGCTTGCAAATATGGGATCCCCTTTTAGACCGTTGACCTCTTCCTGTTTCATTTCGAGAAAAAGAGAACCCCGGGACCCATTCTTCGCACGTAGGCCACCTTTACTTTGGGTTCCGAATCCTTCTGTTGCTCCACATATCTCTAAAATACATTTCGACTGACCCTTTTTGGGTTTCGTTTCCTCATACCGTTCTCGGAAAGTTTTTAAAAGATTCCCGGGATATTCCTAGTCGTCGCGATGAAGGAAAGAAAAAGAGTGCGCTGACCTGGCTTGAACTTGGTGACCTGAGATCCCACCGCCGTGACCTCTCCGCTTGCTTCATGACCCAACACGAGCGGTGCCTTGACGACGAACCGACCGGAACTGCCTCGATGCCAGTAATGAACGTCAGAGCCGCACAACCCCACTGCTCTGATCCGTATTTGGACGTCTGGGCAAATTTCAGGCAAAACCCACAAAAAAGGTAGATTTAATGGTGAATATGCCCAGATTTAAAACTCGATTTTGATCATTTCCAGGAAACGAGATTTTTTTTATATAAAAAAGTTTGTTTTAACATAAAAAATCACCTTGTGGCTGTGGTTTAGGCAAGGGTCGGTTTTCCTATTTTGGAATTGGAAAGCATTGGTTAGGCG
The DNA here is from genome assembly GCA_023053545.1 of Lepidurus packardi. Classification (NCBI taxonomy): domain Eukaryota; kingdom Metazoa; phylum Arthropoda; class Branchiopoda; order Notostraca; family Triopsidae; genus Lepidurus; species Lepidurus packardi. The sequence continues at coordinate 5,907,543 of JAKZAN010000005.1, read as the reverse complement.
TAAAATGAATAAGTAGTTACCAAAATAACCGCGATTGACTACAAAGGACTTACAATAATTAGCTCGCCCGGTTTCGTAAGCACTACGGTCCAATTTGCCATTTCGTATAGCTTTTTTCAGAAAGTTAGGACTGGAATTTGAAACACTCTACCTGCAGGAGCACGATGCAAAAAAAACCGCTTTCCCAGAACGCTTCTCCTGTCTGTAAGCGTTGCTGAGATTGATAAGAGCTGCTTTTCTCTCTGATAAATATGTAAATGCTCTCGCCTGGTGTACCTATTCTCTATTGTGTAACACCAAGTTTATCTGCTGTGCGTCAAAACTCTTATCAGAGTTCTTTAAATGAACTTGATACATCCAAACTCTCAAGTTAACTAATTATACTATAAATGCAGATAGAAAGCTTCTAGTCTGTACTATTTTACTCTTTGCTCCTTGGAAGGTGCTGTTCAAGTTTAAATAATATTGAACAATCGAAAAAAGTTCAAATGTTATCTACTCGCTTCTTATTTACTTATTATACGCTAGTTTTACTTTATAAGTTTTCTAAGTTTTAAACAACCGTTTAATTCACATCCCATTTATGTTGCTCCAGAAGACAGATTCAACTCAGAAAGCGCAGTTCTGTTTTGGAGCATGCCAACTAAGAAACAAGAACAGAGAAGATTGCATCGAGGCACGCCCTCTTTTGACCTGCATGGTAAATCCCGAAGTAGTACTTCTACAAAAGGGCCACCGGTATTCTTTTGTAGCTGTAATGGTAGAAGGCTGTTTAAGTATTCATAAAAAATATCCAACTCAAGCCCGGCTTTACGGAGAACTTTGCAGTCACCACGCAGTAAGAGAGAAGCTGATAGGCACTGCACGAGCCTCGTTCCCGGAACACTTTCCTTTCGCTGGTGTTTCTCGGAAGACAGTGCTTACGTCACAACTTCATAACTGCTCTACTAGCACAGCCGCCTGCGTTTTGGCTACACTTTTCTAGTCAATATTTCAAGGCCACAGGAGAAGTGTGCCCCTCTGCTCCCCTTTTTGGTTGACGGAAAACGAATTTTGAAGTCCCTAGTAATTAAAAAATTAGGTACTTTTGTTGGTAACTGTATAATAGAAAGCGAGGAGCTTGCTTTAAAAAAATAGAGATCCATTCGTCTAAGGAATGTTCTGGGAAAAAGGTTGTTTTAGTAGCCAGATTGCAATTCTCGGAAAAGCTCGTGTCATGTGGACGGCGTGAGGCGAACGGAGCCAGTAGAGAGCTGCAGAGAGCAGAAGGAACATTTCCAAGAATCAATTGGCTTGTCGACGGGGATAAACACGTAACGCTTGTCTAACAAAATACCGCGTCTAGGGTAGGTTGCTTCAACCAAGCGCAGAAGGCCTGTCGCTAGCAGTCTTTTCTGAGAAACACAACTATAGATGGAGGTTTGACTAATGTCTGCCCTGTCTGCCGTGACCTTCTTACCCCATTTTTCATTACGGCCTCAACGAAGATTTTTAAGTTTCCTGGAACACTGAAGAGGGCCTCCCATGCAGCCACCATAACAAGGTCCCCAGCATAGGTGTCCAACAGGCAAAGTCCTGCTCAGTAATGTCTTTTCTACTTTGTATCATACCGTAATGATCTTACGCCCACTTCCAAGGAAAAACAAAGACTCTTTACCTCCTGGAAAACTGACTAGCACCAAAACAGATTTCAAGTCACGAGGCTTTGTCTAAACAAAATATTACTTCTAGGAATAAACGCGGGTGTGCTATGTACAAACGAGCAGGAAGACCGAAGGAAAACCGTAATTGGTAACCGCTTCGGCTCTTTCGTGTGACCAAGTAATTTGCCTTAAAAATGATTGTTTTCTAGGTAAACCCCGTTAACGGGAATGGATAAAAGACTAACCACAGGAAGTTAGGAAAGTGGCTAACAAGGTTAGAAAATAAAATTTACATATATTCAAAAGGCTTACATTACAATTCGGGATAACCTCCAAACGTTGGCGCTGGAAAGATGTTAAAAATCCAAGGACAACTACGAAGTGGAGGAACATAATTTACAACAAAGGACAACGGAGGATTCCGGTAAAGAACGCTACGAGGGGGAATGGAGCCGTAATACTGACAGAAAACACCGCCGTTTGAACGTAACAACAAAAATGTCAAAACCGTGTGTATGTATACACCCAGGCAAACGACGGTTCACCCAACCTTTTCGTAAACCTCGTTTCTGCCCCTTCATTCGTGCTTTGCCCGGTGTCGAAAGAAAGACAGAAAATAACACCTGAATAAGATCATCCCATAAAATGAAATGCAAGACTGAATCGATCTTAGTTCAATTCATCTTAGCTTTTTTGTCCCTTCAGAAAGTTTGCACTTGATTGAACCGTACATGCGACTTTTGGCCGATAGTCGGCCTTTCATTTCTTTTCAGTTTGGCACCTTTGCTCATATAACAATACAACCAACAGCCATAAAATTCCCTTCTTTGGGGCGTAAGCAATAACTAATTAGATCACGAAGCACAAGAAAAGAGTCCCAGCTTAGAAAGTTCGCAGATTTTTTGTCTCTTTTCTTTTAGTGCTTGAACGGATATTGATGAAGATAATTCACCAGCGTGACCGGGATAGCATTGGTTTTATGCCACTTCACTCTGTCCATCACCGGATGTCGATTGCACGCTAATCGACTAATATGCTGTAAGGAAGGCACCTGTTTCCGCAAAGGTTCCCGCAGGAGAATTGGCGAATAGAGTTGCCCATGATGATCTAACCACACTTGGCCCTTATCGTGGATAGAAGGTGTTTGCTCAACGTAGTAATCCACTAGCGCTAGGACGGAATCGAACAACGGCATTCGAGGAATTAACCGGGGTTCTGCGTCAAGTCGGAACTTGCCTTCGCTGTACTGCAATCGTACGGATGTAGGTCCTCGCTCAGTCTGGACACTCAACGCGTAAAGATAACGGGGGTCCGAAGAATCCCGTACGAGGAAAGTTCCAAACTACAGAAGGAAAAATACTAACACATTAAAGCATACAAATACATTTAATACCTCGTGAAATCACAAATAATCCATGTTACAAAAATATATTTTTACGTGAAGTTGTCAGACTCCCAAGAAACCCATCCTTGGAAATTCCCCCGAGTCCTAACCTACTTTATTTAGCTTATTTTCAGTTTGGCGTGAGGTTGCATTTTCTCTAGAATACCAGCATGACTTTACAGAAAGGATTCACAATGAAGGAAAAAGTGGGTCAGCCTACTAATGCTGGCAACTGAAACATAAAGGAGACAGAATTCCAATAAGGTTTTAAATGAAAAAACTTGTAATTTAGGGCAAAGTGAAAGATTTGCGTATTCCAAAGTTTATCAGGTACAGATTTTTTAAGGTTATTGTCTTTATTTAAGTTTCTTGTCGTTTCTTCATTTTGTTTACCTCAGTTTTTTGCAGGAGCCGAACGGATTCTTTCCAATCGAGTCCCTCGTAGTAAAAAAAGCATTGTCGTAGTTGCTCGGCCGTATCTACCAATCGCCGGAAATCTAAATTCCGCGAGAAACCATCGTCAGGAACACGCTCCATCCAATCCGGAACTCGTTGCGTCAATTGTCTCTCGTCATTTCGCCCAGCATCCGATCGCAAAAACGCAGACCGCAAAGTAAAGTCATCGGGAACTACCGCTCCGTAGTTCGCCGAACAGCGTCCGAGTAAGACTTGGGCACACCCGTCGCTCACCTTGTCGTTACTCGTATACCTCTCCTGATCGAGTTCTTCCAAACTACTGTTAACTGATAAAGGCACAGCAGCGATGGGAGCGGACGGTGAAGGGACACTGAAATCCGTTACATTTTCATTAACATCTTTCCGGTGTTTGGACGAGCACGTCCTCTTGCCTCCTTTGGACCCGTCCACACGAATGCCATTCGAGGTATCTCCATGCCGATTGTGCTGACAAGGTCCACAGAGATTCGTACTTTGTGTTCTTGTTGCTTCTTGCAGTAGTATTCCTCCGGACAGGTGCAACGGACGATACGGTGCTGCAACGCCAATTGGAGTCGCCGCCGCCACATAGCAATTCACAGGTGCTTGGAACACAACTGGGACACAGCCCAGCACGAAATTGTTACAGGTACTTCCCAGGCAAGAATTAGGCCGACGACTGCAGCATGGCGAGCTGCAACTGCTGTTGTAACCCCAAGATGAAGATAAAGGTGCTCCGTGTACTCCATGACTGGCTGTTTTGGGCGTGGGGAGTTGGATTGCACCCCATTGTGCGGCAAGAGGGGAACAGGGGCATCGGCACAGTCCATTGTTGCTCACGCAACCGGCCGTTGCTATCGGAGGGAAATTTACGTTCAATGCGCTATCCAACGACATAGGTTCGAAACTAGGGACCCCAGAGAATGGCGTATGCTGGGTAGCGTTACCCAAACACATTTTTTTGGTCATGCCCCCCGTAGGAAAGGAGGTTTCATGCCCACAGGGTACGGAAGACGTAATCGGCATCGTGCTTCCCAGACAGGCTTGATGCGGGATCCCCGTAGTGGGCGCATCTGGGCTTGACGTGGTAATATCGTCTGCCAGCATTCTTCGGCGCTTTTCGTGACGATCAGCTACCATCAGTAAGCTTCAACCGCCGTTTCCGAGATGTTCCTTCCTTCCTTGTGAAAGATTGTGGGATCTTCAAACACACGCACGTTCACTTCTTACTTCACTCTGAGAAAGGTAAACATGACTGAATAATGCATCAAGGAATCAACCATAACGGGAAATAAGCATTTTTTCCCCTTTAGGACCTTATGCTTTTTACCTTTTTATTCTGTCGAATATCCTGGATACAGCAGAGCTTCAATAACAAAGTGGCGCAATTCCGAGAACGGCTCCTTTCCAGAATTATCCTCTTCCAAGAAACTAGCCCCGAAGAACACGGACTAGATGACGCCTGCTTGGGCTGTCGGTGCAATAAGTGCAAATTGATAGCTCTCCAGCTCATACCCGAAAGGCGTCACAAAGACAATTTGTAGCTAGCAAAGCTCAACAATAGAAACACTAATTGTATCCAATTCGAAAACAACTGCTTCTCTGGTGTAACCAACGGAGGGTTTTAAGCATATGACACGATTCGTTCCACTACGTTCCCCTCACCGATCGATGCCAGTTAGTCTACTGACCGAAGAAACGAGACACGTTACTTTCTGCCCGAGCTCTGGGTATGGACTCCAAGCCGTCAAGCTGCGCGCGCAGCTTCGACTGGGTGAATGTAGCTTCCCAAAAAAATGGGTGTATACGTGCAGGCAATAAAGGATAAGAATTGAGACAGGGAGACATGCAGCGATCCCAGCGGCGAGCGACGCAGTAAATATCAAACATCACCCGTGCACATCCGTTTAAAGGGGGAAATGTTATAAAGGTAGGGAAATTTGAAATTTGGAGGAAAGGGACACTAAACAATTAATTACTCAGTTAATGCATACTGACATAGGATTTCTTTATCCACAAAACGTCATTTGGTCTATAACACATATTTTTCATTTTCAAGCCTTACTCCACCTTAAACAGCTAAAGGCGGAGTAAGAGTCGTTCTAATATGTAATTTATAATGAAGGCCACTTGGGTGCGCTCAGCGCAGAAATGGGTTGTTACAAGAAAGGACTCTATCCATTTCCCATTTTGACCGTTCTCTCGGAAAGTATTCGTCCTTTAAGCTGGGTATTCAATTTTTCCCTTAGCACTAAGTTTCCAAGGCATCTGCAACGCATGGCCATACGCCACACGTATAGGATTCTCCGTACTATGTCCATTGAAAATAACCAGCCCCACCCAAACAGCTCACCCGCTTTGGGACGGGTTTGTCAGACTCCCCTTAAAACAAGTGTTTTCCAGGAACGTCAATTCCGCCGCTTTCGCATAACGTAAACTTCCAGGGCTGACGCCAGGCGCAAAAGGTGGGCTTCACCGTCAAGTACGCTGGGTTTGAAGTAAACATAGGCTTGCAATGTTATTACGCCCCCCTCTTGTTTGTCATTCAATTCATTTTTTTCTAAACAAGGCCTCTGCTTCATTAAAAAAAATTTATGTTGACGAAACCCCGAGCGTTTAATTTTGTATCTCCTAACAATAACAAATATAATAGCTTCATGTATAGAGAAGAATTACGCAAGACCTGTTCTAGTATATACTCGTTTTTTACTGGCTTTATACACACGGGTCATGCGGTACGGATTTATCTTTCCCATCTGTCTAGGTACACCACAGACTGTCACGGAGTTCACGTACTCTTGCTAATTGAAGACTCATTCGTGCGACTAACAATCCCGTGCACCGCGGTACGGCAAAGTCACCATTACATATACGATATAATCCGACGCAGTACGTTCGGAATGCTAATGAACCTCCTATTGACACTGACAACTTATATACGTTAATTAAACGGAATGGGATGCCTAGAAAGATGAGAAAATACTTCAAAAGGTTAGCAGGATTATTCTTGGCTTATTCCAGAACTCGCGAAATATGTCCAAGCAGTTTCAATTAGCCTTGAGTGGTCATCATTTAGTTAGTAAAAATTATGAGATAAAGCCCGAAGCGCAATTTCTGATCATTATCAGAAAACATATATCTCATAGTCTATACTCAGTGGTTTATATTTTTATCTACAAGCGTAATAAGAAAGTGGTGTGGGTAAACCAAAAAGCAATTGAGGATACACAGAAAAAGAATGGCTCATGCCTTTCCTTGAAAGAAATATCCGCTTCACTGCCCGGCCGTAATTTCCCTATGAACAATTTCTGGGTAAGAATGACCAATAGAAATCCATTTCTGGTTAACTCCAAAGCGGTAATCAGCTCAGGTGCGACACAGCACGGTCTCGCAAGCTTGTGGATGACAAGACGAGCAAGGAAATGCCTTTTTCCTTCGCCCCTTTGTAACACAACGATAATGACGTAAGCCAAAAAAGCCTTTCTCTTACACCACATTTCCTTGAAACCTTTATAACCGCACCTGCACTACGTTTGAATCGGAACCTGACAAATATCCGTGCCTCAACAGGCGTATAATTCCTCATGACAATGGTGCAACATGTGTTGCTTACTCAAAAATGACTTCACTATTTGCGAGGAACTAGGTATTTGCGTAACCTGTCAAGGAAAACAATACGTACAACGACAAAAACTTTGCCTTCTCTAATGTAAATAGAACAGGAAGGATATGATACTACATTATTCAAGGATGTAGCTGATGTAGCAAGTTTGAAAGACACCGGAGCGGTGGCTGTTAGGCGTGAAAACTTGTCAATTGGCTTTAAAGCTTCATGTAATATTCCGCGAAATACTCAAATAAGTCGTTGAGTCCTTGTATTTTAACTTTTGTAATATCGATGTACAAAAACGAAAAAAAAAACTTATCCAGTGTTTAGAAGGAAGCAGTTTACATTTGCATGAGTCAAGCTGTAAACGCCCGTTACTCAACTTGTACAGTACACTCAACAATGGAATTCTCGGAAACATAATCCACTGTTCCCCACTGACAAGTGTTATACGAGGAAACATAAAAACAATTGCGTTCTCTAGTGTACCCATCCATCAGGTTCAAAGCGGAATAAACATTTCATTCGATCCCAAGGTGAACCCACGCCATACACCCAATGGCCATTAGCGACCAAATTTATATGATGACCTTATAAACTTAAGGGAGCTTCTGCTTAACGAAGGTGAATGAGGACGTGTGCATATCCCCGCGGATGAGCAGCTTTATTATTCCCAGAAAAAGGGTCAATGCCTCGCTCCTTGAGGACGTAGAGCAAAAAACCTGTACAAACCTTCTTAAATGGTCTCTTGCTTGCCCTCTTGGGATTTGCAAGACACGCAACGAAAACCAAAAGAACTTCTACTTAATTAATTATATGAATAACTTGTTTATATTTTTATTTAATTTAGCTATATTTATTTTATATGATATCACAATTATCATTGTGATATCAAAATCATACAGATCTCCATATCTCGAGCTTAATCAAATTTTGCCGGAGACTGAACTCCCACAAACGACTTGGTTGCATATTTTTATTGATTCATTCACCATGATTACAAAAGGTTCCAATAAAGGCTTGTAAACTTTGAAAGGGGAAAAGGCGGTACAATCAAGCTAATAACCAAAATTATTTACTTTACAAAGCTTCTTGAATCATTTCCAATGTCAAGCTATCGCGGAATCGCCGTTTTCGGCTGCTGTTTTATTTTGCACTTGCTTGCTTTGTCTGCCAAGACAACCTTAACTCAAAACTACTACCTAATGCATGACATGCAAATATCGCCACCTAATAACTTCCTTGTTCAGCCCGCAAAGCACTTGTACTTGGGTTCCAACCTGTCGACTGCGAAAGCTAGTCAGAGAAAAAGTGCAAAAAAAGTTCAGTAGGGAATGGCTCAGCAACTGCAAAACTAGCTATAATAGAAGAACAAGATAAAGTGTTTTTTTTTTCATCGTATAAGCTTACAGCGAACTAATCAAAGTGGTGTTCGTTTTTCTCACAAAAGAAACTCACGTGGTTCGGTCGTTTACGATAAGGTTAACTCGATCCCCTCAATGTTCATATCAAGTACCTTGGCCTAGGTTAACCCATACACCCGATCTATAGATAAAAGGGAACGCTTATTGGGAAAACACTTCTGTACTTCAATTCCGTTATCTAATTCTCCAGGACACCTGACAACTTTTGAGGAAACCAATCCATACACCGTTAATAGGTGAAAAATTTCCTGGAACTTTCTAATTAAAAGATGTTCTTTCGGGTGCTAAAAAATATACCGGTCGGAACAACACACGAAAGAAAGTCGCGTCGGAATGCAATCGTGTTCTAGAAAGAAAAAGAAATTCTAAACGCTCGCCAAAAATAAGGCGTTTCCCGTAGCAAAAAGAGAAAGGGGGAAAAAAGACCCCAAATCGGAATGTCCCCCTAATTTGTTCAATGCGAAATACCTGAAAAATTTTTTACTTTAAATTTTCAATTACATTTGTAAACCTTTGTGTTCCATAGCTTCTAAGACGAATGAAACAAAAAAATGTTTACAGCTTTTGGGAGAACTTTTTTTTCGGGATAGGGTGGAATCTAGGCTGACTTCTTTGAAGGAGGCACTTGACATAACTTATCGTTAGACAACCGTCATAGCTGGAAAAGGAGCAAGTCCGGACTACGATACTTTAAACTCTTGCGTCAGAAAAAAAATTTAACAGAAAAACCCAAGAAAACAAAAGTTCCTTAGAAGGACGGGAGAAACAATTTCTTTTCCAAACAGCTTGGAAACTACAACACAATAGAGACCTAAATTGGCAAATTCGCACTCTCTAACCCAGTTAATAACTAACTTGGCAAAATAAGTTTTGCTCCCTATATATAACGTTACCAAAAGAAATTAACTTAAAAAATTGTAGTTTGGCAGCAGCGGCATAAAAAACCCTTCTGTGTCTCTGTGTTGTGAAATATAATTTTTTCTTTCTTTCTTCGCCGGCACATTCCCGAAGCATTACTTCTCATCTTCACCGTCCATAGACTCATCGCCCGCGTTGCAAGAATCGTCACCAGGCACCGAACCACGCTTAGTACCACCCAAACGGCTCAAACCAAGTCCGGCAGGGGCTGGAACACGCCTGCAAAATAAATTATTCGATAAGAATAACGAGCATATTCATACAGTAAACGATTAACGATTCAAGAAAAAGTGTTGAGCTCAAAAAGGAAGTCTAAAACTCGATTAATATTTTCAACAGGACGTCATATCAACTGTCACGATGAAGTCATTGACATAAAAAAATTAAACGTTTTAACCATTCCCATTAGGCTATACTTGGTCAGACTTATTTAAACTGAAAGCATTACACGCCTAGTTTCTATCACGGTTTGATTACAAGGATCAAAATTGCCGCTAGAAACATACAGACTGGCCCGGCTGGTTGTTTCGCACCAAATTAGAGACGCAATTCTCAAGAATAAAGTTGCAGCGCTGAAACGGAGAAGTGAGTGTGTCCTGATAATGACAAAGCTAGATGACGAAACGTGATAAAACAGGAATAAGGCAAATCGAGCGTTTCGACATAAAAAAGCTTGTCATCTAGCAACCAGACAAGAAAACGGAGCATCTAACGTAATAAGCCTAACTTTCGGTGAGGAAATTCCAACTTACCGTTCTATGATTAAACATGAACCCTATGACGCTATAAGAAAGCGCACCTTAAGGTAAAACAACGTTTTAAAGTAAAATTGAAAAAATTAGTATTAGTTTGACATTAAACTACGGGTTAAGCCAAGATTAGAAGCGATAGCCATCCATGTAACATCTTGAGATTTTTATTGATTTGTCGTGCTTTGAGTTCCAAGAACGGTGACCTGTTTAAATTTTGTTTTGCATTGCCGTTCACAAGTTATTGGCTTGCGAACTTCGGAGATAACGTCAGAGACGTGGCGTAGTTTGCCGAGTTCGTTTCTATGGTTACTGTTTATTGCCAAAAACAGTAAACAAAACTCTCTGCCAACATGGGTACGAATACCATGCCAGAAAGCCACGTGTAACTATGCTTTTCAATGTTTCTTTCTTTAATAGTTTAATTGTTACTTCACGCATAATGGAAAGGATTACACAAGTAAAAAACAAAAATGTTGACTTATGTTTTTAAAAAATTAAATTTGGCTTTGTTGCAGTTCCCTTTAAGGGTCCCGTATATCTTAGCTTGGTATAGGCGGTTAGCATGGGGAATTCACGTTCATGTTCTCGGGATTTCCTGACAAACGTATGTAATGTATTCCGCTGTCAAAAATGACACTACTGAGTCAGTTTCGGACAAAGAATTTTTCTTTTTTTAAGCTAATGGAGTGAAAGAAAGTACAATAATTAAAAACCAATTAAAACTTGACTATTAAAAGTCAATCGATTAAAAGTTAATCGATCCTCATCAATGAAAGTTGATGAGAATACGTTAACCTAAGTTAACCTAACCTGAACTACGCTAACCTAACCTAATGCATTTCCAATCCAACTACCACTTTTCAACTCGAGTGACACCCTTTTGTCATTCTATTTCCCGGGGAACGTTTTGCAACCATATGACAGACTTCGTGTCATTGTTATCTCCGGTTGTGAAACCGGATAACTTGTTGCGCAAAATAATAACAAATATCAGAGTCATCTGTGACTCGTTTCCATCAATAAGCTAAGGTATACCGGAGTCTTAAGGTACGCTAAAATAAAACATGAATCGATCTATTCGTTTACGGATTGAAAATTATGCCAAAAGACTCGAACTAGGCTTCTAAGATTGACATGAGCTGAAATCGAATTATTTGAGCTTGACTTGCCAGACGGTCTAAGGTTTTGAATAAAGATTTGTTTCACAATTTACCTCATTTTACTTTTCAGCGAAGACAATTCTCGCGACACAGTTTCTTGGGTTTCCATAGCGTCTTCCATATCGCGCTGTGCTTTCCTACGCTGTGCCTTTTCTCGACTAATTTCTTCCTCGGCCTCGTCCAATTGTCGCTTAAGGGCCTTGACGCGATTATTGGACTTCTCCAATTGCTCTTTATAAGAGTCCGCGTGGCGACGCTCATCCTCCAATTGCAACAACATCTCCTTGAGCCGTTTCTCCAACTTTCTGTTATTCTTGGCCTGCATCAACCGCTCTTTGGCTTCGTTGTCCAATTGCTCCTCCAAATTAACCACCTTAGCTTCCAAAGCCGTAATGGTCGCTTTGGTCCTGGCTCGTTGCGAAGTCTCCAGTTCCGACAATTTCGATTTCAGTTCCTTGTTCTGCCGTTCCAACAAGGAGCGTTGGTTCTCCAGTTTCTGGGACACTGTTTTCTCCGCCGACAAGTCCGTATTAAGTTGGTCCACGTTCAACTGTGCTTTCCGGGCGCGTTCCAGCGACGTCTCGCTGTTCGACTGTTCTTCCTCCAGTTCTTCTTCCAACGCTTGAATACGAGCTTCAAAGCGTCGTTTTTCGTCAGCCATTAACGTGCCTCGGTTGGCAATCGACGCCAATTCTTCCGCCAAATCATCTCGTTCAGCTTCCGCCGCCCTGCGAGCGCGTTCAGCGGCCGCGAGTTCTTCCGTCAACGTCAATAACTCCGCTTCCAGATTCTTCACCTTCTTCTCCCCATCCTTGAGCAACGCAAGCATCTCATCTCGTCCAGCACGGGCTTCTTCAGCATCTCGCTGGTAATCCTTCATCTGGGCTTGAAGCTTCCTCAACTGCTTCAATGCGTCTTCTTTAAGCTTATTAGCCATCTCCAGTTGCGACTCCAGTTCCTTCAAATCGCCTTCAAGCTTCTTCCTGGCCGCCGAAGACGCCGCACGCTGTTTACGCTCGTCGTCCAGCTCGATTTCCAGATCACGCAACTGCTTTACCAAGCCTCGCCTCTTCTCCTCGGCTTGCTCCTCCTTGGCTTGTAAATCACGCTCATGTTGGGCCTTGGCAGCCTGCAAGTTCACCTCCAAGCGCAATTTCGCGTCTTCAGTCAGCTGTAGCTCATCTTCTAGTTCCTCAATCTGCGTTTTCTGTTCCGCCAATTGCGATTCCAGGGCGCGTTTGGCTTTCTCGAGCTCATGCACGTTCTTGTCGGCTGTGCCTTGTGAATTAGCCAAGTCATCCAACTCGTTTTGCAATTGACGCCGGGTCCGCTCTAACTCATCGCATTTCCCGAACGCGTCCTCGAGTTCGCGGTTCAAGGACAAAACCTTGGTTTCCTTTTCGCGCGCTTCCCTTTCCGCCAAATCCCTCTCATTGGCATAACGCTCACTAACCGCCTTTTCTTCTGCCAAAACCTTATCAAAGTTACGTTGTTTCTTCTCCAACTCAATCACGCGTGCGCGCTGCGAATCCAAGTCCACAGTGACGTCATCCAGCTCGGCTTGGAGTTTTTTACGAGACTTGTCCAGTTTATCGTTATTGGCAGTCAGTTCTTGGATTTGGCGATGCAAAGCGTCGATGTCTTTGCAAGTTTTCTTCTTTAGTTCCTCCAACTGCAGTGCCACCTCGGAATCTTCTTCCGCGCGCTTCTTATACTCGACAAGTTGCAGATTAATGGTCGCCAGCTGTTTCTCCAGCGTCTTCTTGGCTTCTTCTTCGTCTTCCAATTGGTTGTGCAGCAATTCGCTCTGAGCTTCCATATGGCGCAGACGCGACTGCAAGTCCAACTTCTGTTTTGTTTCTTCCTCCAACAACATTTGCAATTCCGCCAACTGCTGCTCAGCCGACGTCTGCGCCTTCGTGGCCGAAGCCAAACGCGCTTCGGTCTCAACGTACTGCGCATTAATCGCGTCCAATTCCGCCTGCAAACGGGAGAACCGCTCCGCCCCCTCGCCACGCCCACGCTCGGAATCTGACAATCGTGACTGCAATTCCGACAACTGGGTCTCCAATTGCTTCCTACGTCGCTCGGATTCGGTTTTGCTGGCGGTGATTGACTTGATTTCATTGGCTAGATCTGCGTTTTCGGCTTCGAGTGTCGCTTTAGCCTTTTCGAGGGTCGCGCGCGATTTGCGTAGGGTATCCAGCTGCTCACGAGTCTCAGCTAATTCCTGACCATGTTTGTGACGCATTTCGGTGATCTGGATCTCATGGGAGCCGGTTTCATCCTCCAGGTTCTTTTTCAGAGAGGCGAGTTCTTGCTCACGTTTGGTGCGCAGTTCCTGTTGCGCAGCGGTCGTGTCGAGGGAGTCTAGCAGCTCTGATTTGAGTGCTTCTAATTCTTCATTGAGGTCTCGCTTTTGTTTTTCGGCCTTGGCACGTGCCACTTTTTCGGCATCCAAATCTTCACCCATCTCCGCTAATTGGGATTCCAGCTCACGGACTTGTTTCTGCATGACTGCTTTAGCCGCGGCTTCCTCGTCTACTTTCATCATGGCGTGCGTGAGCTCTTCTTCACGCCGAGATAACTGTAGTTGCATTTCCTCGACGTGGATTTTCTTTTCATTCAATTGGTCGCGGACATCCTGCAACTCCGTTTCGACTTTGCGTTTTGCTCGTTCATATTCTTGTCGGGTGGTCTGTTCCTTCAACAAACGCTCTTCCAGGTCAACCAAGGTGGCTTCGTGCTTGGTCTTCAATTTGGCCAAATGCTTGGATTTTTCTTCTTCTTCGACCAAGGCTTGGGATAAATCTCCTGCACGGTCTTCTAACAGTTTCTTCTCTTTTACCCATTTTTGATTGGCGTCCTCCAATACAGCCAGGTCTTCTTCCAATTTCTTGAGTTTGCCTTCACTTTGGACACGCTCAAGTTGTAATTTCTGGCGGGCGGCTTCCTCTTCTTCTAACTGCTCCTCCAAGTCGGTAATGTGTAACTGGAGTTTCTTTTTCTCGTCAGTCAACTTAACGCAACGCTCCTCTTCCTCTTCTACGCGAGCTTCCATATCGTGCAAGATTTCTTCCAATTCTTGCTTTCGCGCAGACAGACGCATTCGCATTTCCTCTGCTTCCGCACATAATTCCGTCTCAGCCTATCCAAAAAAGCGTGTGTTAGTCTTTAACACTACTATGAGAAAGATTGCGCTTCGAAACTCTGCAACAGTTTGCAAAGTTGAAAACGTTGGGGGGGAAACTGGTATTTGAACAAAAGTTCAAAATCGATATCGATAGATGTAATACATTAATATTATGATAATTTTAATCAATTATATTCAATAATCGATTTTGAAAAATGTAATCACGTATAATAATTGCACTACTCACAATAATATTCTTAAAGTAATAGCAATAACAACACTTATACCAGAGGGAGACTACAGATAAAATTACAACCATCAAGGGAACCTGATTGCGAAATAAAATTAGCGAAAAAGATGTAATATTGTAAAAGAAGGTAATGTGCGGTTTAAAACCGGAAAAAAGGTTTCGATAAAATGTTCAACCGATTACTTTTGCGCGAGACATTGGTCAATGTTTGCAATTATCTCTACGGAAATAACTGTAAAAACAAATATGGTGTGCTAGTTCCTACCTGTAGTTGTTCGGCCAAGATGCTTTTTTCTTCCACCAACTGCTGCAACTTCTTCTCAGCCTCCTGTTGTTGGTTGACTTGCTGGTCGAGTTTGTCCTTCACTTGCTTCAATTCGTCTTCTTTTTGCACCAATTTCTCTTCTTGTTTCGTCACTTGCAGTAAAGGCTTCACCTTGGTGTAAAGACGCCACCACTGCCAGTTACGCAACTTCAAATACGCAGCGCAATTGCGTTGAATGATGCGAATGGCATTCAGTTGTTGCACACGCTTATGGAAATTCCTATAATTTCAACCAAAAGAACACAAGTTAGCCGGCAACCTTAAATCTGTAACTTTAATAAAAAATAATATGAATAAAACACAAATAATAAAAAAATAAAATAACAAAAAATTGAGCAAGAAGGAAAACGTACTTTCTCGCCAAAGATCCACGGCAGTAAGCCTGGAAATTGACAATTAGATCGGTGATTTTGTAGTCCCGTTCTTCTTCCAAATGAGCTAGCACACCAGCCCGGAAGAAAATCTTGGACTGACCAATGCGGTACAAGTTGGGGTCCAATTCCAAGGCTTGGATCATCTTCTCGCACGCTTTCTTGCCGTCCATGAACCCTTTGGGGATCACATTAGGCGTCAACAGTTCGTACCTTTAAGTAAAGCCGAAAATTAAAACATTAAAGCTACTGTACCACCGTCACAAAACCAATAACGCTTTCCAAGATTTCCAGAAGAATAATATTATTCCTAATTAAGAACGGTTTCTTTACAAACAAAAATCGAACCTTTAATTCAATTAAAATTGGATATAAAATTCTTGTGCAATCACTGTCACAAATTATTTAAGAATATACTATAAAATCTGACAATATTTACAGCATAATACTCTCACTATTATGGAAAATTTAAATTGTACATTACCGTTGGCGGAATTCTTGGAAGGGAATGCGGTTAGGAAATCCTTGTCGGCAAATACGAATGCCTTCCAATACACCATTGCAACGTAATTGATCCAACACGAGAGCCGCGTCAATCTTGCCGGCACGTTTCTCATGATTCGGGATGATGCAGCGAACGAAATTGGGATTGGTATTTCTCAAGGTGGCCATAAGTTTGCCCAGCTGTTCTTTGTACAACTGAGAAACGGTGCGAAACATGCCTTTACGCGTACGTGCGCCGAATTGGGTGTCTGTCATAGCTTGTTGGGCCATTCCCACAATTTCGGCTAAAGATTACCCACAGAAAAATTTATATTAAATTTCCCGCGTCTTTTCATTTCCAAACAAAACTTTTACCATCTTTCCAGATGAGGGCGATGAATGGATCTTGGGAAGTTTGGAGTAACGAGACTACGTTTTCGTTCAAAGGATCCATGTTCTTCATTAACCACAAGGCAGCGGAGTAATCAACTTTGCCGGCGTAGTGAATGATGGCGAAGTCGGCTACGCCACGGAAATCGGTTTTCATAAATTTGGGGTGGACCGTATGCGAGGAAACGAGTTTGTCCACGAAGGTTTTGTCTGTAGCTTTGGGGAACCAACACTCTTCATCCAAAAGAGCCAAGATTCCCATAGGTTTCTCGATTAGATCGATCGTAGGCTGTAGATCGAGACCAAAGTCGATAAACTTCCATTCGATGCCTTCGCGTTGGTACTCTTCCTGTTCCAAGATGAACATCGTATGGTTGAAAAGCTGCTGAAGCTTCTCGTTGGTGTAATTGATACACATTTGCTCGAACGAGTTGAGCTCGAAGATCTCGAAACCGGCCATATCCAAAATACCGATGAAAGAGGCGCCTTGACGCTTCGTGCGATCCAAAGAACGATTTAAACGATTTACCAACCACCGGAACATACGTTCGTAGCAGGCCTTGGCCAAAGCTTCCACGGCGAATTCCACCTAACATATACTCGCCATTAGAGTCATGTATAAATTCAACACAGCGGCTTCTCAGCAACATAACTGACGACAACAAAATGTTCCATGATTAACTATATAATTATGAGCAGAAGTATGTGCTCACTAACAAGTTTCGACTCAATGACGAATGTATCATTCGTGTTTTTTCAATTATGTCTTTTTGGCTCTTTTTTGTGAAATTGAAAGTGAGAATTGTTATGATATATCTTTCCTAGAGTAGATTCAGTCAAAACTTTCGATTATTTGAAACATCAAAATTCCCTTTCATTGTTGAAATCTTAAGGCTTAACATAGCAAATTTTGCCGTGAGCTTTCCACTTAATAGTAGACATTTGTCAAGCGTTAATAAAACTGTTTGGTTAATAATGCTAGCAATGTTGCTAATAATATTTTTTTTTCATTGGCGAGTTTCTTATTTCAGAACGAAACCAATTAACGAACCAACTTTCCTAACAATGAAACCTGACAGCGACACAGGATATCCACGACGTTCCTATTAGTCAATATAAGCATTAAAACAAAGCTCACTTGTTCTTTAGTCTGGGCTTTGGTAACATAATCTCGTCCCACTTTGATACGTGGTTTCAAGAAGGCTTTGGTGAGATCGGTCACTGGCAGACCCAACAAATGCGCTACTTTTTGTGCCACGGTATTGTCGGGCAAAGTGGCTTGATCTGAATTGCGTTCTTGCTTAAATTTCATGTTGCCGAACATCAAAGTGGCGGCCACCACACGATACAGAGCTGTGCAAAGAGAAAATCAAAACAGCCATTAACACCTGCATTAAGCTGTCGTATTTTTTGTTGGTCCTTGTACAAAAGGTTTTTATGGGGCATTTATTCGCCCAAGGCCCGCCAATAAACGCTAACAAGTGCAAGTTTCAATAACGCAAAACTTACCTGACAAGTCTTCGTTGGTCAGTCCCATAATATGCATCGCTTTGCAAGTCTGTTGGAATTCGTACACATCATCGATGCCTGGTACGGGCAAATTGCCAGTAGACAAAAAGGCGTACGTTTTCGGATCTTCCAGGATATATTCTTTACGTTGCTCGGCGGAAGCGCCCGATAATAATTGGTAGAAAATATGGAAAGCTCTCTCATCCTTAGCTTGGCGAATTGCACGTGATTTCTCCAGCAAGTAAGTCTCGATATTAGCTCCTGCAATGTATCCCGAGGCATCAAAATTGATGCGGATAAACTTGCCCTAAAACATGGGGGAAAACCACAATTAATTTTTTCAAAACGAAAACTTGATAAAAACAATAAAAACGATTTTTGGATAGAAAAAGCGATGAAACCGCCCAAAGATACTTACGAAACGGGAAGAGTTGTCGTTTTTTACTGTCTTGGCATTACCAAAGGCTTCTAGGATGGGATTGGCTTGCAGTAATTGTTGTTCCAATTCGCCCTTGGGGATAAGTATAGAGAAAGGTCTCAAAATTAACAATTTAGCACTTGCAGCAAAACGCAAAAATAAAGAACATATATCTTATAATTAGATTTCATAAAAATTTTCCTTGTGTAAACCATGCAAAGTGAACTACTACGTTTTTCCTTACCGCATGACTTGCCTGAAGCATGGGGGAAATAAAAAAAAATAAAAAGGAGCTATGAATAGTCGCCTGAGGGGCGCTTTAGCACAAAAATTCTAAAGAAAAAAAGGTGTAATTTTGGATTGTTGTTTTTTCGGATATTATTAATGCAACTTACGATGGCTAGCATGTCCATGCCTCCCTAAGGACGCCGAAGTTCCAGTAAATTGGTGACATGCAAGGGAACCAAGCGAGTAGTAACAGCCAACCAAATCATCGTTATCCAACAGCAGCAATTTGAGCATCAGCAGCCGCAGATCCCCCAGAGAAAAAAAGAAATGCAAAAAGAGAAACATTAGAATCCCCACAATGTCATCTCTTTCATGTTCCTTTATTGTTTCGGACACTTTTAATTTATTTATTCATTTGAAAAGGATGCGTAGATGAAGTCTTGTTTGCCAGCATTGCTCAGTGAAAAGCATGCCCAAACCCAAAACTTCGCACTTGGTTGGCTTCAAATCTGGCTTAATTGAATCTAATTAAGGAAAAACAGAAGGAATAATTAATTGGAAATATTACCGTGTGGGTTGCGGAAGAACCTTTGGGTTTAGAAGCCGCGACATAAGCCAGGTATTGAATGACTTTCTTGGTGTTTTCGGTTTTACCAGCGCCAGATTCGCCAGTGCATAGAATAGATTGATCTTCGCGATCTGAAAAAGAGGAAAATAAATAAATTTATGACATTTTGGGAAAATCCTTTCCAACCGTACATTAATTTTCTATGACCAAACATAAACCAATTCTAAAGGATTAATTGCATCATTCTAGATCAGCCATAGGGAACCCATTCAAATCGCCAAAAATCAGTAATGGAAATCTAGTTAAAGGAAACTAGAAGAAATAATTCATTGCGAATACTACCATGTGGGTTACGGAAGAACCTTTGGGTTTAAGTGTGGTTCATTTTTATTTACAGTCTGCTAAAATGCTTTAAATGTATTATTTGTGCTTTAACATTTATAGACTGTCAATGTACGAGGATAAACTTGAATACTAACTTTGTTATCGCGACAGTCTTTTTATTAACTAGATTTTTGCATAGACTTGTTAGCATGAGTTCCGTTTAACACGAAAAAACATTTCGGTCCTTTCGATTTCGTGTTAAACGGTGTTCACTGTATAACATAAGCCCCCCGAAAACCAACAAGAATGAATTAAGATCATGAAGATTCTATTTGAATTATTCAAAATTATTGCTCTATGTTCCTTTGTATTGTCAGTTTTCCTTTGTATTCACGAAAAGTAACCCAATATCGCCAAGAATCAGAAAGCCTAAATTGATTTTCCGGTAACATACGACATTTTCGCCAATATATAAAGAAGAAATTCAGCAGAATCACAGAGTTTGGACTGGAATCGCCCTATCTTTTTATTTTAAACCAATCTTATCGGTCCAGAATTCCTTCTTAATTTCGTTCGTACGCTCCCAATTCAAAGCGTTTACAAATAACATTCCATTCTCTCTCGAGTGGCATGTTCGTGTTCCCTTTCAAAACCGTCCAGACAGCAATTTACAACCAAATACACGAGTATTTCCCAAACAAAAAAGGCCCCCTTTTCACCCAACCCTAAGCTTCCTCTGCTGCACTTTCAAAGCGTCTAATCTCCAACAGAGCATTTAATAACCTTTTCCCAAAAAATTGGCGCCATAAAAACACAACACAGCACAATCTTTTGGTTTCCCCGAATTAATTTTTAAAAAAAGAATACACAGAAGATTCTGACAAAGAAGGTATTCTTAGGGTATACAATGACCTCAAGCTCTTAACTAGTAACACGGTTATATATGACAAAAAAATATTAAAAAGAACGGTTCCAAAAAAGCTTACAGTTGGTGATGGGCTTTATACATTACACAAAATCCCATACATGGCTTGGCATGCATAACACACGATCTTCAGTGACTCACTACTATACTATGCCGCCTTTTTTCTATATTGTTAGTTTAAAAAAAAAACTAAAAACCCTTTTCTAAAAGAATCGCTTTACGCCATAATCATTAAAAGTGTGACTCTACGATCGTGAATCACCTCAAGGCCATACCTCTTGTCTGTTTTTCATCACGCTTGACCTAATCCATCATCGCACCTGTGAACCTAAACCTCAACCCAATTCATTAGGCTTCGAAAACAGGCCCAATCACCTCAAAATGAACTCCAGAAACTGACGTAATATTTGAAATAAATTATTAAAAACCTAAAAATACCAAGAATGAAATAAGGTTAACCTAAAAATGAACTTTCAATTTAATAAATCTTGATATTTAACCTGTCTGCAATTCAAATGTTTTACATTAAAATTTCTACTCCAACCCAACCTAATTGGTAGCTAACTTACGCATAATACCTTCACTTCTATCAATATTTTTCAGTAATGTAAGCAGAAATCGTTGACTGTAAACCATATACACGCTTTGCTTATTATAAGTGCCCAAATTTGGCGTTGTTTGGGAATCAGGCGAATAAAAGCATAAATCGGCCTAAAAGCAACGCTGACATGGCATTCCTGACAGCAGTTGTTCATTTCTTTCTTGTGCTGGCGCCGTTAAGTCAAGTCAGAAATCTCTTGCCTAATTTCCATATCGTGAGCCAGGTCTCTCTTTTTCACTTCTCCCTCTCATGCCACACCGTGAAAAACAAAAAAACACTATCCTAAAATCTTTCAACTCCATTTATAACCTTCTTAAAGAGCTTATAGAGAATTCGAGAACAGAAAGATACTTCGACGACTATTTTCCCTATGAATTTGCTGATTAGCAACGCCACACTCTTCCGACATCAGTCTTTTTGACCTAAACGACAGATAAACTGCTCAGCTGGACCATTACTTATGCAAACTTGCCTTCAATTCTCACTTTTAGAACACAGATGTGTGCTCTCACTCCATGTGGTAACAATCCTGGTACATTGCCTTTTTTTAACAAAAAGAAGTCTCGTAGCCTCGTCAGAACCAAAAATCCTGAGCACGTTTTCTCTTTTTTTGCTGCCAGTCCCGAGCGCAACTCGTTTTATTTGGCCTACATTTCAATCCCATGCCAAAGTTATATTGCCCTGACAAATTCTTGGGTTCTCTCAAATTTAAAATAACGCATTTAAACCCCCAAAACGGAATGAATTTAATTTTTTCAAATGTAATTTCGTAAAAATTTCGAGTAAACGCTCTTGGGGAGTTTCTTTGTGTGTTGTTAATGCCACAAAGTGGCAGGAAAAGACCTTGCCAAGTATGCAGCTGCCCCCCAGGTATCAATCGTGCTCCTAACGCTCTCTGAGGGCGAGTTTAACTCTTAAGATCTCGTAGGACAATTCCTTATACGGTACTGCTCCATTGTCGTCACCGTAATGATCGCTGGCTTTAACGCAAACTTGCTAAATGCCCAGGATGTGTGGTCTCTTGTTCCCTACGCTTGCTTTAATATGTCACCAGACGACATCTGAAAGTCTGAACTCGGCTATGCAGGGGGTCAGAGCCATCAAACCTCAAAACTTGGCTCAACAACAGCTGAAACCTCGTGTCTTCCCCCATCTTCAGCCATCGAAAACGTAATGAATATGCAAAACAGAAGAATCACTAAGATTTTTTAGGGGAAAATGTGTCTGGTGGAGGATATTTACCTTGAAGCATACACCGGTAGGAGGAATCGGTAATGGCAAAGACATGGGGGGGCACTTCATGTCGCTTTTTGGCTTTGTACAGGTCAATAATCCGCTCTGTATAAATGGGCAGGCGTTTGTAAGGGTTTACCACAACGCAAAACAAACCAGAATACGTCTGAAATAGAACAATGGGAGAAATTCCGTCAATTTTACTGACAACAATATTTTTTTAATATTAAGACACCATATTAGGTTAGTAAAAATAAATCAAGTCAGTCACAATGAACGAACATCGTGCTTTTCTGTCTATCAAAACACGAAAACAAAGCTTAAATCATTGTGACGAAAAAATAATGTGATTCGCTAATTAAGAACCTGAAGAAGAATAACATAAATAAATTGAAACCCTCACAATCAAAACAATAATATTTTAAAAGTTGGAGAATGTAATTAATTTGAGTTTAGTCACTTGAATGAATTGAACAAGGTTCAAAAGAAGGAGTAAATAGTCTTAACAATGCACGAAATTAACTTTCAAGTTTAAAAACAAAAACTTATCACGTGAGGTACGAGAAATGTAAGGCATGCGAAACAAACACAGGATGAGGGTTAATTTGCGTGAAAACAATCGACGTTGGGACAGTGTTCAGGATCTATCGATTTTTATATCGCCCCATTTTTACTTGCTCCATTTACGGTTAACCGCTTTAATTCCCTATTTCATCAAGCGAACTCAGCTTCTCGTCTGGGGAAAAACACCCATAGAATCTTAAACAGCAAACAGACCGGTTCTTTTTAAGCAAAAGTTGGAACACAAAGTCTTCTACCAAGTGCCAAGTGTCGTTGTTTTGTCAGAAGACCAATACTGCAAAGAAACACTCCATTGCCTTATACAAACGTGGGAATTAATCCTATTAGGTGGTCGATTTAAAAGCGTAGGAAACAAAAAGGCTGTATGCTTCTAAACCAAGAATAAACGCCAGTCCTTTTCACTTTAATTTGCTAATCCGAAAATCTAGCATGTCAATTTCATATGTATAGAAAGAAATCCACCTACTGTAGTACTGTACTTCCTTTTTCAAAACGGAAATTAATTCCCAAAAACTCTATCAAATTTGTTTATTCTTTCATTTATTTTATCAATAAGAAAGGTTTATATTCCCCCTATCACACAATGCAGAACTTCCGTTCTTACGCTATTTTTTTTTATTATACGTTTCCAATTCCAAACCTCGACATCCGTATTCGCAACCCAAACCATTTCCTGCGCTCTCGTGACGTCACAGGAAAGGTTGCGTTACTTAAGAAGCCGTTTTTGCACTTCTTGGGTCTTTCCAAAAATCTAATACTGACTTCAATGACCCCTTGTTCTGCGACGTCTCAAACAACAGGTAAGACTTTTTCCATGCGTTCTCTTGAAGAAGCGCTTAAGGAAACTTGAGTCAAAATATTTTGCGTCAGCAAATTCCTCAACTTTTTCTTCTTTGGAACGTTTCGGGTTTCTTTTATGAGTCTTGACACCTTTCTTAACCTCCACAAAATCCCTTACTTTTTTCCTTCTAAACTTTCCAAGCTCGCCGGATCAAACACAGGTCATTAGGCAAACATGTGCCCTGTTTCAGCGTGTTGTGATGCTGCCCGTATATGGTCATATTGCCTTGACTTCTCGTTTTCAACGCTCCAGCGGCACCGACGTACACAGCCCGAGAAAGCTCAAGGGAACACAATCGTCAACCCCTACAGAAAAGCCCATGTGTTTTGGATACCTACGTGGAAATAGCGGGATTAAGGCCAATAAGTCAAAGATGACGTCGACCGCAGGACCTTACGTTCTATACCCTGCCTGTAAAAGTTTTCTTAACAGGAAAAAGAAAGCTCCAGCTTTGTTCCTTAGCGTTTACACCATCCATAACTACGCAGAGTCGTAGATAAAGACAATCTTTAGGTGCGATAACCAAAGGCGCTCCCAGGACCCCCGTATTATTCCAGGTTGTTTAAACAAGGCGTCGATACAAAATTTGCTAAACATGACTCATTGGAGCATTCAAACGGTAGCTAAAGCGTTACGATATACGTCTGTTATAAAAGTTACTACATTTTGCTACTTGTAAGGAAGACAAGTACAGAATTTGGGGGCATCTGGCAATGTGGGTGTGGTCTAAAACCAGTGATTTACTTGAAACGTGTGCATAAAAAGTCTGCAGTAAGCAGCCGGGCACCCATAAAACAGCAATCTGAACCTGGCTTTATGATAAAAAGTCCTATACTAGAGAAAAAACGGTGTAGTAAAGGTACGGCTATGACTTTATACTGCAGATATTTGGCCCAAGCCAGCTAGTTAGGTTCAAGAGCTTCTTTGCATGTTGGTATGCAAATTAGGTAGAGGATAGGTTCGACTATGACTCATAATTCGGTCTTAAGGAAGATTTCAGACTTCACTTATACCGGTAATTTTAATCCGTTCTTGACCTTGTATTAAATTCTTGAAGCTTACGGAAATGTCTTTTGAAAATAACTTGAGACTTTTGAAACTTAAGAACTTACATAGATGAGTCCAGAGTAGTAGCGTTCTTTGATGTTGTGCAGAACAGAGGCTTCGTTTAAGCAAGTAAGCTCGGCCATGTCTTCAACCTTGTCGAATTTAGGAGGATTCATTTTCTGTAGATCATCTTTGGGTACGAAACTTCGTTTGCCATTATCCGCAATTTCCACTTCCACCTCATCGCCACGTTCTCCCTTGATGGACGCTGCCACAAAGCCCTGGTTTTCATGGGGGATCCAGACGAGTCGTTTCTGCGTCCACTCGGCTTGCGTTGTAGGATCATTAAAAGCGTTTCTATCCACTACTAAATACTTTAAATCCGGATCGTTACGATCCAAGGCGGCGCCTCCAGCATCAGCCGCCATTTTCCTGCTTTTGCTGCCGTTTATAATGTTACCTTGCCAAAAAAAGTGCCTGTCTATACCGGCAACGGTTTTTGGACACACCCACCCGAAATTTTGAAGGAGTTAATTTAACGTATCGCTTTTTTGTCCTTCACTTACACCTTTAAAGTTTGATTTATGATCAAAATTCCACGCTTCACTAGAGCAGAGAACTGGTACCAACACAACAAACCGGGCGCGGTTATGCTAACTGTCAAAAGATCCTGTCTGAAATCTTGGAAGAGAAGATCAGTGTGCGTGGCGGCAGGAGGTCCTCACGCTGCCAAAGCTCGCTGTCTACTGACGCCGCCTTGCGGTTGGCTCCGTATTACAAGTTGGCGCAACGCTTGGAAGCTGGGCTTTGGTATCGAACGTTTTCATCTCCATAACATCCGCGTTTTTTTATTCTTCTTGGCAATCGTGGTCCGCCCCAAGAAACCGCTTCCATACTATGATTAAAACCACAAAAGTACTATACTTCCAATCCTAACCTTACATCCTAATCACTTTCTATATAATCATTGTTGACCTTTATTCAATCTAACTGACTTGCCCCCAGACCTTCCGAATCCCAATCTTGTCAAGTTATATAAGATTCCATTTAATTTTATAATAAAGTCTACAGAAATCTAAATTCGCTTTAAAAAACTTACGTATAATGTACGCAAAAAATTTACCCAGTGTAAACCCAAAATGTACATAATGCAACTTCAACCCAAGGAGTTATGCAACCGCACTTAGAACTCAAATAAAGACGTTTTAGACCAGCTTTCTTAGCAACTACGTAATCAAATGAAAAGACGTCGGAATTCTTCTCCTGACACCTGAAAAGTGCAACCGTGTTTCCACTCCAAGCTATATAAAGAAAGTAAAAAACCCATTAACATTTAAGTTTGTTAAAAACGAAATCCTCGGCTTCCGTTCAATTATTGTCAGTTTCTATCCTTACGAAAATAGTTCAGAAAAACTATGATACACTAGAAAAAGAACAGATAATTATGAAATAATCACAACATGCATAAAAGCGACTTTCCTTTTTGACTTTCTGCGTGCAATGACAAACGATATGAATTCCCCGAACCTGGCCACAAGTAACCTACGAGAGCGCCAGATTGGCTGCTTATATCAAAACTTGCTTACAACACACGAGTTTCGGGGACTTTTCCTCAGCTCCCTGACCCCGATTTGGGGTTCCCATCTTCTCCATTATGTATACCACCAAAATCCTCCAGTCCAAAGAAAGCCCTCTCAGCAGCTGCTCACTTCAAGTTGAATTTCGGGGCCATGGCCCTAGATTTCCGGCCCTAGAATCTAACTTTGGTTTATATCCGCTTGCAAAAAGTACATTTCACGTGGTTACCCGCAATGCCGCAACCTCCGTTCTTATTAATCTCTCAGTTGGTTCACATCCCTCTGCTTATCAATATCCGTGCATCAGCCAAAGGATCAAGAACGAACGTTTTTCTTTTATTTTTCACCTTCTCGTCAGTCACTGGCTAGCCAATAAAGCCACACCAAGGGAAACGCTCGAGACTGGTAGCAGGGTGCAGTGGGGGGAGGAGGGAGAGCAAGAGAAAAAAAAAATCTAACAATCTTGCAATGATTAATCAACTAAATATGGACCCTAGAAAGGAAAGCGGAAGCTTAAGAAAATTCGACCAAGCCTCTCGAAAACCTCCAAATTCTTCATATACAACTTATTTTTCAGAGAAGGGACGGGCGACCTAAAGGCCATGAAAGTGAAAAATTTTTCTCTAGAAAACTATACAGCCAAGAAGATAGCGGGGTCAGAAGAAAATTTGGTGGAGGTGGGTAGAAGGAAGTTTATAAGAATAGAAGTTACAGTTTGGGGCGGACAATAATGGTACAGCTTCCAAGAGAAAGAAAGAACTACCAAATAAGTCTCCAATATTTCCCACACACGCGCCCCGAAGTTGTATACAAAGTTTGCAACCGGAATTGTTGAAAACAAAACAAAAAGCAACCACTTTTCAGATGGACACTAAACACAAGTTTTCCCTAAGAATGGAATAAGTTACTCAACAGTAGAATCATATATGGTAGGCACTCCAAATCCGAACGCAACTCACTTTTCGTAAAATATTAATTGTTACAATTTCATTCTTACCCCGTGCTTTTAGCCTGAATTTTATATCGAAGCATTTTTTCGGGCTAAAGGGTTAAAATTTCTATAGTGTTCTAGCAAAACGTTTGTTTCTTCTTTTGTTTATATTTTACGCTAAAAACGGATTCGATGTAGGCGACCCTAGCGTGTTGGTGGGCGGAATTCCACTCCATGGCGCTGCTGGTGATGCGGCCATACCTACGGTGGCTCCCATGGGCGGAGACAAAACTCCCAGGTTCTGCTGCTGTCGTAATTGGTTTATCGAAGGACGGGGAGCGACCTGTTGCTGGAACGGGTTGGCTTGGGTCCCTGCGACGCCAGGCATCGTTAAAGCGAATGGATTAACTAAATAGCCGTCGAAATGACAAAAGAAAGGAACACCAAAAGCCAAACAAGAAATCAAAAATGGCATTCCAACCGAAAAAGAAAACATTCCTAAATCATCGAAATTAAATTTTGAAACTATAAGAAGAGCCGAGAATGCATAGAAATGTTTCAGATGAAAAAAAAAAAAACTAAAAAAAATTCCACACCTGGGGGCTGGGCTGCCGGTCGAGGAGGCAAGAGATTATCCAAATTGACCAAACTCGAGTTAGGTCCTAGGAAAAGCTCCGGTGTCTTTTTGCTTCTTACTCCGCCATTTTCAAAACTGCCATTGGACGAGTCCAGGGCGGAATTCATTTCCTGTAAATCGAACGGAGACGCATTGTTGTTTCTTTCCGCTTTCCGGTTGACCAACACATCGAAGTCGTCCATGGAGTTAGGTACGTGGGCTCCTTGAACTTGAGGCGACCAGGGATCATTATTAGGTGTTGGTTTCGTAGCCACGGAAGCTGCCACCGGACTCCAAGGATCTGCGGAGGCTAGAAAAGAGCACACACATATTAAGTAAAATCCTCGAAAATTTCTATTATTTCAACAAAAGACACGCAAAATGCTGTTTAAAAGAAGGAAAAAGCAAAACAAACTACCTGGCTTGCGAGAAGGTACTTGCGCAGGCGCCCAAGGATCCGCAGGCGCAGGGGCTGATACAGTTACAGGCGAAGGCGTTGTGCTCGTCCAAGGATCCTACAATAAACTCAAAATTATTATTTTTTAAATAAAGAAAAAAATTGAATAAAAATAAATAAATAAATATATCAATTTAAAACGCACTTGAACAGCAGGTAAAGAATCATTTTGATGAGGCATTCCCCAAGGATCAACAACAGCGGGACGTGATGCAGGCGTAGATAAGGCCGCCGCTGACGAAGGTGACGACATCTAACCACACGAAATACAACAAATTAGCTCAAAAATCTCTGTAAAAGCAGAAATTAACGCTAGCTATCGATCAAACGCATTCACCAAGTGCAAAATACCCTCCCATCCCCCAAACAAATCTACTAGTAACGTCATAACCACTCCTACACCCCTTACCGCTCTAAGCACAGTAGATAATTCCAGACTCTAGCATGCAAAAAGAGCAAACAAATTAGTACATCAGGTTAAAATGCCAGACACAGAACTCAATACAGTATTAGTAAAGTAACGAAGAGGAGATTGCCAGCATTCCCCACGGTGCTAACCTTCGTGGGCGTTTCAATAAAGGAATCCTGACCTCGTCTAGAGTACGAGGTCGAAACGCAAGGAAGAGGCACCGAAACAGAAAAAGGATTACAAGGAGACCAAGGGAGTGACACCTGAGTGGCAACGGAAACAAAAAATTTGATCTTCCGATTTCAAGTAAACTCCATAATAAACTAAAAACTAAAAAAATAAAGTTCCCGAAATGTTGACATTCCATTTAAAAAAAAAAATATTGTACTTTTGGTCTGGGAGGCATTGCAGGTGCTGGTGGCTCGGACGGATGTGCAGGCGTGCCCCAAGGGTCCACCCATCCTGCTACAGGTGTATCGCTACCGCCGGTAGCGCCTGGTACGTTGACATCCAAAAGATCCAGCAGGTGACTGGCATTGCTGCTGTTGTTGGATGCGTTTTCGGGCACGGATTTACCCTCGGTTTTGCTTTGCGTGATGGCCAAGGCGAGACGCACGTCATCTGAACGACGCCTGGCTTCTTCCTGCTCTGCTTCTTCTCTGGACATGGCTAACGCTAACTGCAGTTGCAACTCTTCTTCGCCTGCGGTTTGAGGGCGGGCCAGATCCAGTTCCACCGAAGGTGGACGACCTGGGTGAAAATACATCCCCCAAAATTAGAGATCATAATTGACGCTAATGATATGTATGGCTGTATATCATAGTTTCCAAGTGCTTGTTAAAAGTAAATCAATTGCTATACTACATGACTATGCACTTTCCGGCCAGCTGTTCCACACAAGATGACTTCAAGCGTAAATATTAACTAAACCGACGTGTGTTCTAGACAAACACAAAAGCTAATTCGCACTTTTAATCGATAATGACTAATCCGCTTTGTAACTGTGTCAAACGCGTGTCAGCCAAAGTTTCCTGCGACGCGACACAAATGGCTTTAATTATAACAATTAACGTTCTCATAATAAACAGGCAAAAGAAAAACACATTTCAACAATAAAACTTTGTGATTTAAATTAGTTCATATAAAGAAGGTTTTAAAAAGTAAATAGTCAGTTTGTCAGGGTTGTCATAAAACGAAGACATTATGTTATAAGAAATTTAAGCGCTTCGTTTTAACATGAAGTTTAAATTCTTCAATCTTCGGAACAACAAATAAATCGGACGCAGCCGAAAAGAACAGAAATGAGATAAGGTAAACTGACCTCTTGATAGCGTGGTGTCCGATCCATAGCTGTCTGAGCGGTAACCGGAAAACTAAAAGAAAAGTCAAATCTTATTAACCCACGTTTGCAGGAACCCGATAAGGATTTTCTGATTAATGTTTGATACACGGGAGATCAAGTTAGGGAAAAAGTGAGTTTGAAGGAAAATGATTAAAGGTGTAACAATACAGATAAGTATAGCAAGCTGGAAGTCAACTTACATCTGGCGCGGGTGGACTGGAAGGCGAATACAGCTCCTGAATATTGCACAGCAGTAACAACGCAGACAGAAAAAAATTGAAGGCAACGACCAAAAATATGAGATCAAACAAAGAAGGGACAGCATAGCCAAATTTTTTACGCATAAGAGCAGTCAAGTTAATAATAATAGAAATAAAACAGTGCTGCATCCTTTCACGCATGTCATACATCACCCAACCAAAACTGAAGCTAAAATATTAAAAACTACTTACGTTGGAATCACTTCCTGATGTCACTTGCTGGGCAAACCTCTCTCGCGCTTTCAACGCTTTCGATCGCTCGTTTTTTAAACGCTCATCGTCTTTCAAGAGTCCCACTAACTGCTTAGCCTTCTCCCGGACGTTTAACCCTTGATCTTTGTTTTCTTCGTAGTACTGAAAGTCTTTTAACGTCTGGATAGCAAAAATGTTCTCCTTGCATTGTTGACCCACCTGCAGATAGAACCAGAAATGTGTTTAAGAATGTAAGAATACAGATTGAAAAGCTACACCTTCTCTGAGCCTGTTTTGATGAGGTAATCAAGGAGAACCAAGGACTTGTAGACATGACGCCAATTCTTCCCATGGTCGTTGAGTCGTTTCCATATCATCTGCATAATTTCCGAAAATGCGACCACGTTATACGTAAGGTCGGCAATTTCGGCCATAACGCTGCTTGGAGGTCCCCATGGATCATTGCTGGTAGCTTCGCGTACTTTACGCTAGAAAGGGAAAAATATTTAAAAAAGGTTTCTAAACAGGGCATGTGCAGTGATTTACTTGGGCCTCAGTGTAATTATGGGCGATATTTTTCACGTTACGACGAATTCCGGATACGTTCATTTGGGAAACGTTTGACGGGAAACCAAAACCACACAAAACAAAGGGAAGATGGTAAAAACCGACTTTGAATAAGTGCTTATTTTTCAAACGAGAACCTGCAAGAAAGATACAAAATTTATTAAGAATGCTGGAAAACGTCCTTTTGTCAGGGAACATGAAGGTCTCTTTTTATGGAAGAAAATTTAATCCTATAAGGTGAAGCGGTAAAAGTCCCAAGTTCTTTTACGGTGAAGCGAAATGAGTGGCTTCCTAGAAAAACATACACGTTTAACAACCTACACGGTGGATGCCTGGCCTTCGAAGCAAATCGCACTGGGTAACAATGAAACGCGTTTTATTTCAACAAGCTTAATATCACTATAAAACGTTTTATAAAGCGTCTACATGTACAATTGCACAATGAACTCTTGTAAACTTTAGGGGCGTGTACGACAAGTGTAAACAGAGCCACCCAAACTTTACTTTTATCAGAAAGCTCAAGTTTTAGGATTAAAATTAATAAATTACAAATAAATTACAGCGTTTTTGGTTACAAGTTTCTCAATAGACTTACTTGAAGTAAAGCGCTGGTTTTTATCGCTTTTTCTTTTGTTTTTATAGAACAACTTCCCAAGCCCGTGTTACGACTACACAATGACGAGTTAGCGACCCGGCCAAAGCGAAGACCCCTCTCACACGGCCTACAATTAGAGACGTCACAAGTCGCACGGCTTGGCTGGTCATTACAAAGTTCAAACTCTAGGTCTTTAGGCTTGGCTCTTTTTTACTTGACTATCAAAACTCCATGATTAATCATTTTTAATTACGTATCATAACGATTAGGACAGCTAAAGGAAAAATTCTCTCATCTTGTTAGGGAGTTGCCGTGATTTTATGATAAACTCCGATCTCTTCTTAATAAATATTTCTTCCTTTAAAACCTTAGTTTACATTAATTCATATTCTGAAGTTGTTGTTTTTGGTTGTATTCACAAACCAAGAAAATGGTTACAAGAATAAATTGCACGTTGGTGATGATAAGAGACCAAGAAAGGCTTTTACTTGGATACAAAAAGTACGGTTTCGGCAAAGGAAAATGGAACGGGTTTGGAGGGAAGATTGAGCCAGGCGAATCTGCAGAAGACGGTGCGAAACGGTAAATATATTCCAATTTCTCTTTTATTTATTTACCCACGAAGAGTTTTGTCTTAGAGAGCTGCTCGAAGAATGTGGCTTAGAAGTTACGTCGTTGGATAAAATTGGCCTGTTGCAATACGAGTTTGTGGATCAACCCTTGTTTCTCAACGTGCACGTTTTCATGTCTCGTCAATTCCAAGGACTTCCCGTTGAAACTGCAGGTCTTTACTTACTACTTAGTTTGACTTGCATATTAATGATTAGATTTGCCATGCTCTAGAAATGCGACCGGAGTGGTATTCCTTGGATAGCATTCCATTCGACAAAATGTGGGTCGACGACATTCACTGGTTCCCTTTATTTCTAAGTGGGAAAACGTTCCATGGTTATTTTCAATTTGATGGCTATGAGAAAATGGTGTCTTTTGAAGTGAATGAGGTGGAGAGTATACCGGATGTTGTATAGAAAACGCGCAATATACAAGAAAGACAATAAAAAAAATTACACACTGCCTTCAAGCAAGAAACTCCTAGCCAAATTACGACTCAGGGCCAACGCCAACAGCTTATCCTTCTCTTCGTCCAGAATTGGCGTTTTGCCCATCGAATCTGCGCTCTTCATATCAACATCCGTGTTATTTTTGGTACTGTCTTTTTGCAGGGCTTGCAATTCTTGAACACACTGCATCAGCTCTAAAGTTTCTTCGGACGTAAATACAGGCGGATTAGCTTCTAGAAGAGGTAATGCATCCGTCAGCAATACGGGCCAAAAACTACGAGATCAAAAATGTTTAGTTAACTCGCTTTTCTGTATATCCGCAAGCCAAACTTACTATTGAGGAGCAATGCGGGACGTTAATAATCCAATCAGTAATATAGCTGCCTCCCGGAATTCCCGCTGACCATACAACTTGTGAAATTCCCTATATTTACCTAAAATACCATCACACAATATAAGGGTAATTTGGAATATTACATCATAATTATAACCAATTGGATGCCTAAATCACCACTGGATGCCTGATTACCAGAATAATCAACATTCAAATGATAATCAGACTAATTAATAGTGTTGAAACGATCTTACCTAGATCGATGACAGTTAACATACTAATTAGTATACTTAAGGCTAAAAACGTAATGTAGAAAAAGTTCCTATGAAAGAATAATTAAAAAGTACTAAAATATTATAATGACGAAAAGGAACGTAAGAACTACAAAAACATTAGTGTTAGGAGAAATAAGTATACTATATAAATCTATATATTCATAATATATAAATAAACATATTTAATATATTTATTCATATTACTATATATACTACATAGAAAATACATAGAGATGGATTACCCAGAAAAGCTAAACGGTCTGATGCCAGAATTCCGGCACCCAACGAATTGAGCAAATCGCTGGAAGCAGCTGACGGAAAAGATGATTGTTTGAGGTACAAATCCAAGCACTGGTCAGCCACAGCAGAGGCTAACTGAGAATCTGGTGTAGGTCCCCGTAACGCCCAAGACAGTGCTTGACCTAATCTCTTTTCTGCCAAACACCGTCTCCCCATAATCCGACAAACAGAAAGGGCTACAAGACACAATTTTAAAAGCTTTTTGACACTAAAAAAGAGCCTTCAAAAACCTGCTTGACGAAGGTTCCTTTTCTGGGCAGCGTCAAGGAGTTGTATGGCTTTCAGATGAGAGGCATTATGCAGTAAAGCTGGTATGAAAAGTTCCTGACATGCAGGACCCCATGTGGGGCAATAATCCAAATATCTAAGCCCCGTGGTCCATAAACTCGAATGGCTGAGTAGGCATACGGCAAAGTCTCTTAATAAGTTCTCTTTCAGGGCAAAAGAATATCTAAATAAGCAAACGTAGTCTAATTTTCCAAATTAAAAGTGTATAATTTTTACTGATCTTCGGCTATCTCTTCCGCGTGGAAGAGCAAGTCGGCTAAATGAGCCGTGGCCCATGAATTATCGATGTTACTCTGTATCAGACCAATGACATCATGCCAATCGCTCTGTAATGCTGTTAGAATTACAGCATCCAAACCGACTGGTCTACTTGGACTGTTCCCTTGGAACCGAGACCAGGCTTGCGAAGCTTCTTCTTTTAAACGATATAAAGTGATGCAAGGATCAGTGTACAAGAGCCTTCCCACCCATTCCTCGTACCACGTTTCTAATTGGGGCCTTAGCGTGGCCCACACTTCGTCTTCACCTCCCAGAATCTACGCATAAAACGTTCACAATTAATATAAGAAATACGAAAACGTTACATTTACTTGAGCTAGGAAATTTAACCTATTATTGATTAAAAAATCGCCCGTTGAACGTCTTGCCCGGACTTCGCTTTGCCAGTGTCGCCAACGAAAGTCGAATTCGGTAACAGCCATGGAACCAGCCTGCACACGAAAAAAATTAGGGCCACTGCCATAAATTATAGGGTGAGCTGTGGCAATTTACTCCATGAACGGGCATTTTGCGTAGGAGTTCGTCCAAACTTTGGAATCCATCGTGGTCAAATTGAGGGTGGAGTTGTAACAGTCGCCGTACTTTATCCAATTGGCCTTGCAAAAGTAAGCCTTGCATGGCTAGCCAGTACTCTGGGTGTTCAGCAGCTTCTCCAGAACTGGCAGCTTCTAACGCTTGCTGGTCCGCAGCAGGGAAGTGTAATCTGATCCATTCTAGGAGCTGCGGAAGCACAATTCCACCTAATACGCAAATTAGCATGTAAGTTGAGGTCCTTAAAGAGTGTAAATTTTGTAGTACATGGATCTTTGTCAATATAAAGGACTTCACACAAGTTCCAGACGAGTTCAATCTTGTAGAACACTTCGCTAAGCTGGTCCAAGTCTTGATTTTCGCTTTCTCCAGCTTTATTCCATTCGTCAGCCTTATTCAGGTCCTCTACACACGCTTTAATGACGGAACGATACTGGCGAGAGGACTTAAGCAGCTGAGATAAAGTTAGAGTGTTTTTGGCGGCGTCTTGCAAGGCGATGAAGGTTCCAAGAGCTTCATTAACCAGTTTTCTGACTTGGGGGACATACAAAGTGGTTTCCCATGCAACGTGGGTGATTTTATTGGGACTGAATTGTGCAACAGCTTCTAATATGAAATAATATTGAAAGTAGCTATCGTTTTTTGGTTGCAAACAAATCTTACCTTCACGTGCTGGGTAGATAGTGGGAAAAATCGACAAATGATTGCCAACACCCCATGTTATACCAATAAGTGGCTCAAAATCACCGGCCTCGCGAACAGTCTCCATTTCTATACAAAACAAGCTAGACAGGTTAATATAATAATATTTTGAAGACAAACTTCCGAATTCAACCTTTGAATATCAAAACCCGAGGAAATTTTGGTCGAATAGGCGTGGTTTAATTAAGTTGAGTAGACTTACCGCTCAAAAATACTGGCGCACGGTCACCCATGATCCAGTTCGATGCAAAAGGGTAGTGGGTCCGTGTTACTGATTATAAATAAAATATTCAGTCCTAATTGCTTTTTCTTGTGACTCTTTAGGTCATTGCATTACTTTACCTTACATATGAACTGCGTATGTATACGAGAAATATTGATATCAAACTGAGGTAGGAAAATCATGTTAAAAATTTATCGTATCTTATTTTGTGATTATTTACCCCTGTTTGTTACGACGAAGAAATGGATCCAGAAGACTTGTCGGAAAATTATCGTGAAGGCTTTATTAATGTACTTGAAGTACCCACTAGAGTTGTTACATTAGGTGGTTGGGTAGAAGATACGCGAATAAGCAACGCGAAAGATTTAATAATCGTAATCCCAGGTATGGAAAATCGGAGGAGAATTATCGTATAATTTTCACAATTTCTCCAATTAGGTAATCCTGGCTTGGTTGGTTACTATGAATCTTTTATGACCTACATACACCGTATGTTTAAAGACATTCCTGTATGGGGTGTCGGTCATGCGGGTCATGAAATGCCCCCTGTTTCACCCTTGGGAATGCCCCCTGGTATTTTGTCGGCGCCGAAAACCTTTCCAAGGACACTCAACATTGGTTCTCTCTCGCTTTCTAGAACGTGGGTCCGTTTATACGCTAGCGGGGCAAGTTCGACACAAGATATCATTTCTAACGAAGTTTGTGCCCAAAACCACACGTTTAATCCTGATTGGACATTCTATTGGCGCCAAAATTTGCCTGGACGTTATGGATGAATTGGACAAACTGAACTATGCGCCCTCCACAGCGTATTTACTCTTTCCCACAATCGAACGAATGGCCGAAACTCCAAATGGCAAGAGATTAGCACCCATGTTGGGCACTTTTAGAAGCGCCGTGGTTTTCGCAGCCAGTTTGGCTTATTACATCCCTGCGTTTGTGAAAAGGATGATCATTAAATGGGTTTTATGTTCGTCTTGTATTAAATTCGATATGTTCCAGCTCTAAAAGCTTTCATTAAAATTTTAGATAGCAAACGGGGTGGTTCTCCAGTGTTAGTTAATTATTTCTCGCCTTCGGGGTGTAGCATTGAAACTACGATGCGTTTACTACATCCAAGCGCGTTGGAGAAGAGTCTGTTTATGGCCCATGATGAGCTACAAAATGTGAAAGAACTGGATAAAATCCAGTTGCACAGGCTTTCATCTAGGTAAATTTCCTTCTGTTTAATTTCCTCTTATTTCTTCTATATTGGATGCATTAAAATGATTGGTGTTCTATGTATGTTTGATAATTTCTCTAATTGTTTCGTCCATTTAATTTAGGATAAGACTGTACTATGGGACAAAAGATGCGTGGTCTCCCTTGGAATATCATTCTTCGTTAAAAGATACAATTCCCCATATTCGTTCTATGGTTTGCGAGCAAGGGATGGAGCATGCTTTTGTGTTATCGCATAGCCACACTATGGCTGAATTAATTGTGGATTGGATTCGCCGAGACCACCCCGAACTCGCACATGTAAAGAAGCGTGACTGAAAGGGATGTGTTTTAAAATGTAATAATGTAACTAGATATCAGGTCTTGCACATTTGAAAATGTAGCTCTTTAGTATCGAGAATATTGCATCTAAGCAAGCCAGGGATGAGATAAAACATTTTAAGACTTCAGGACCTGTTTTTTCGTTTTATACTACACTTTTACGTTATGGACTTAATGTAATCCGTATTGTTTAAATAGTTCCATGAAGATAAATACAAATTGTTTTCGAATTATTGTTTTAAGAGTTGGTTAGATTTTCTATTTAATTTTTTTAATGTTACACTCTGAAAAGCCAAAAATTAGTTTTCGATTTGAGGCAAGAACTAATCTTGATGTCATTTTCTGCGGAAGAAATGGCTACCTTGTCGATACAGGCTTTTACAAATAGGCCCGGAAATAAAAATATTGGGAGAACTTTTCGCACGTATGAGCAAATTGATTAAAATTTAGAATTAAAAGCAAATTAATTATGAACAAATTAAGTATGAGCAAATTAATTAAAATTTAGAAGGACTTACAAAAATGATCAAATCAAATTTCTGGAACGACATAAGATGTGGAAACATCTGAATTCGAAATAAAACGTAAAGCCAAAGACAAAAGTTATCCATGGAAGTTTATGGAATTCCGATTTTTAACATTCTGATTTTAAAGAAGAACAGTTGCAGAAAAGTCGAAAGATAATACATACAAAACATTTTTACAGTAATAGGTAAATAGACGGTTAAATAACCAAGCTCGAACTGGTGGCTACACTAAATGGAGACCGACTGCCAGGTCCAAACAAGGATACTCTCGGACACAACAGGAAGGCACTACGTTTCAAAACGGAAGTCACTCAAATTTCCCTCTGTATGTAATTAAAAGTCCTTAACCCATATTTGGACCATAAAACATTCCCGCAACGGCAAAAAGCCTCCATCTGTCCCGCGTTAAAAATTCAATCTTTTAAGTGTAAGCGATGCCCAGTGCAATACCCCCGGAAAAGCACCGGTGACTTTGGCTTCTGGTCCATATGTATCGTTACAGCAAGAACATTTTTTTGAACATGGCCCATCCCCATACTTAACACATGATCTCCTCTCCTGTATACCACCATCTGGTAGGTCGTGGTCTACCAACTTCGTAACTTTTATATATAATCAGAGCGCAAAGTTAAGTCTCCAAACAATCGACATAAATTTCAATACCCGAAACGCTCAGGATTAAACTCACGAAATAGTAGGATGCATCTAATTAACAGGACTAAAAACGGATAGAGTTCCGTTAACGAAGTAGGAAAAAATTAAGTTTTGAATGACCGCATGTGTTTCCTGTTGACCTTTAAACTCCAACTCAGAATAGCCCTGTAAGATATGGGTCAACCGTCAATCTTACAGAATAAATTTTTTCCTTTAATAAGAAAAGCGCCTTCTCATCATCTTTCTCTGAAGGCTTTTTCCGCACTTACTATCCATGAAGGCAAAACCTGATGCACCTGTCAGCGTCCAATTTGCTCAGGTAACTTACGGGCCTAACGTAAGAGGCAAGGTATCCATATTCTTCTTGTGGTACTCCGCAATCCAAGGCAGTCGACGTCAGCAATACGCACCACCACAGCAGGAAGGAAGGCCTGCCTGTGGTAATCCATTCGCACTGGTAAAATTCATGAGTGGTGGGCCAGGACAGGTATAAAAGCAGCGAGCTCTAAGTTCAGCAGTATCAGTGCAATTTGACTTCAGCTTCAGTGAATTGTCTTGATCCAAGTGAATATGTCTGTGAATTTAAAACCAAAAAGGTAAGTCCCAAACACAGTAATTGTATTACTAAAAAAAAATCTTTACTGACCATTAGCCAATCGGATTATATTAGCTTCGCCACTTCTATAATTTATTAATCTCCCAGTAAGAACAAAGCCCAAATTAAACACTATAAGTCATCTGTGTGGCTGCTATAACGACCAGAAGCGTAATCTCATCCCCGTCATTATGACGCACCTCAACTTCACTATTATTCAGTCTCATTATTCAACTTCAGCTTTTACCAAAGAAAACAAAAAAACCGTTATCTAACCAAGACCAGGAAAACTACGTCTAATATTTTCTCGATTCTTTTAGAAAGAAAAACCGGTATCATCAGCACTCGAAAAACTCCCTTAGTCTAAAATAGAAGTAAAATCATTATAATAATATTACTAAAAAAGATAAACATTTTTTAAGTTATATTCAATTCACTTTATACACGCACCAAATCATCACACATTTCTTACTTTTCATATTATCTTAAAAATGCTAATTTGAAAAAAACATCCTACTGGCAACGGCACGAACTAACAGTAACTACCTTTAAAAAAATTCACACGACAACAACGAAAAATTGCGTTCTTTAAACAAAACCCGGGGCGTTCACCTACTCTAATTGCTCTCCAACAGTTCTGCATGACAACTCATCCAAGTGTCGTAATTGCAATACCTATAACCACTGGTAACTGCCCTACCAACCCTGAAACTCTTTTGCAGTGGGATGATAACCCAACCCTAGAATTTCTTTTTGACTAAAAAAAAATCCTTCGTTATAGGTTAGATTCAAAGATGAAATTCTGCTCATCTTTATTCCTGCTGGGCTGCTTTCTAGCCGCGGTCATCGCCGACGACCGTTTCTACCAAAACCAACAATACGACGACCCGAGCTCTTCGTCTTCCAACTACAAAGCCTACGGCAAAGCCGTCTCTGATTACCAGCCCTCGGTGTCGCAATCGGTCTACCCGGATGACCAACAAGCCATCCCAAGCGCCAATAACATCGAGCGAGACAGCTACAGTTCAGGCGGGAGCTACGGGGCCAGCAGCTATGGCGGCGGGTACGCTTCTCCAAATACTCTGCAAATCAACACCGTTTCTCGTGCTGATTTCTGCCACAATTTTCCTCAACATAGCGCATGTACTTTATCATTGCCCTCCTCCTCTTCTTCTATTTCTCCTTCTCCTCTTAAAAAAGCCTTTTCAGCGAACACAGTCGCTAAGAAAAGCGGTTACGATAACGACACTCCATTAGGAGGCGTGTCTTATGCCACGCAACCCAAAGTGGGGTCAAATTCACGTTTGGACGACTTGTCAGCTTCCAGTAACTTCGTCGAAACGGGTAATGGTTTGGCATTCACGGGTAATCGAGCTGGATATTACAATACCAATCTCCCTTCCATGCAAGCTAATTACTTTTCTCCCACTGCTACGAGGACAACAGCTTTAGGCGCGATTCCTCAAAATGGTTTTTACCCAAGCCAACAGGCTCTCAACCCTAACGACCGTTATGGGCTCTCACGATTACGCCGAGACGGCTATGGCAGTGGGTATTCTTCCTACGCGCCAGCATTTGGCTCTGATCCCTTTCGCAGCAACTACAACGACTATTCCTATTATCCTATTCCTAATCTTTGGGGCATGTGGAAGAAAATGTGGAAAGGAGCAGGCAAAAGCATGAAGAAATTGGTCTTTTGGCCCTTTTACCTCGGCTGTCCCGAACAATTCCAATACCCGTCAAACGGTTATTACTAGATTTGCAAAACTATTTTCAAGAGAAGCCAAGATTTTAATCTCACCCTAGTCAGACCTCAGCAAAAGCACTTGATAGTAGAAACTAACTATTTATGTCTTAGAGATTATTGCAGGCAATAAATTGAAGTATTATAATTTTTAGAAATAGAATTCAATTAAGTGATAAAAATAAAACAAATTAAGGTTCAACGGCGATATTTTTGCGGGAAAATGTAAGTACTGCTCTAATTCGTTTGTGTATTCTTGTAGTTGAATAACTAAGTAGGTTTCGGGAGTAGGTAGTTCAAAGAAGAGGGAGAAAAATAACAAAGTACTTTTGTGAGTGTAAAGTGGGCTGCATGGCTGGATTCTAGGCTAATTCGTATTGCATGGGTGGGAACGACCAACCCGAGACAACTTAAACGGTGTAAGAGGGGATACACGCCTTGAACTATGGTTTTGTTCGGTTGATTACAGGGATGATAAACTCGACAAATTCGTTCATGCATTGACAGCCTTCTTACCCATTGGCCTCTTCTTGGCTGCAGTCATTCCTAACGTCATTACAGTGAGTGTGTAAGTACTTCTTTTTAATATTATAGTTAAACAAATAATGTCAATGAATCAATTACTTAAGTAGTATCTATAAGTCGCTAGTTGTACCCTTGCTTTCCCAACTTTACTTAATTTAAAATTTGTTAATTAGTGGTCGAAGCTTCCAAGGGGCGGGTCGTGAAGGATCTGAGGACGACTCCAAATACATGTTTCCCGTGCTGGATCTAATCAGCACTTACGGTTTGGACGCTTTGCAAAAGCCCAATTGTCAGAAACGTATTTTCTGCGAAATGATCCGCATGGGAGGCCTCCCCGAAGCCAACAATGTCCAAAAGGCTTTATGGTACGCCGCCAACATGTAAGGAGCTGTCATTCCATGTTGCCATATCACGTTTTCTACATACTCAGAATATTTTAGGACCCCTGACAGCATGAGTAAAGTTGTAGGACTCGACCCACTCTTCAAAACTGCACGAACTGGTGCTTGCGACCATTTCATGTGCAAATCAACACGAAATTCCCAGAAGAAACCTTAAAAACGCCCAGAAGGATCTTCCGAATTGGAAACATGGCGACCAAAACTGGCACACGTGACGTCATGTGGCGCTAAGATCCAAAACACTGCAAATCTCCATTTAATTTATTAAATGTTTTAGCTAACCTATTTATTGCTATTGTAAACATTTGTTTGAACCGTCATTCGCTGCTGTTGTAAAAACTAACCTAATACACTCCGTCTTTGAATCTAGAACGATGAAAACTTTTGAAAAGAACAAATTGCTAAAAAAACAGCCATTTATTGTTTTAGTGTAGTAAACGGCTTTTGTTTTCTTACGTCAGGC
Source organism: Lepidurus packardi (assembly GCA_023053545.1). Classification (NCBI taxonomy): domain Eukaryota; kingdom Metazoa; phylum Arthropoda; class Branchiopoda; order Notostraca; family Triopsidae; genus Lepidurus; species Lepidurus packardi. The sequence continues at coordinate 5,865,602 of JAKZAN010000005.1, read as the reverse complement.
AATTCGTCTCGAGTCACTGGTTAAAAAAAGCAGCCTCAAATGACAATTCGCTAAACCACTAAAACACACACACATACATATACGCACAGCCATGCATTCTTGTAACTGCCTGAACAATATCAGGGAAATTAAAAAAGACTAGGCAAAAAGTAGCCTACGACTATAAAAAAGGTCAAACCAAAAAATTTCCAAACCAAACAAACAAGCCATGCATATTAGCTGACGTATTAGTCTACCTTTTAAAGTCCTTGGGAGGGTATTGGGGGTTAAACTTTACTCGCCATAATAATATCAGTTGAAAATTATAATTAAGAAAAGGGGGAAAGGGAGGCAGAAGATCCTGAATTTCTAAGGTTATCTCGCTGTATACCCCCAGAGATGTTCTCGAATACTATAAAAAGGCAAAAGACCTCACTTTTCTTTCTTTAAGTATTGCCGTCTTCGCTGGCAAGTTTTTGAGAATCGGCTTTACTATGGCATGCAAAACTTGGCACACGTTCTTTCACTGCTTTGCTCTTCTTTAAAGTGGTGCTCGGGGTCCCGCCTCCTCCCTGGGCTCCCCACGCGTTCATGTAATCTGCTATAAGTAGCGTTAGCTCGAGAACCTGGAAGAAAATTAGCATACATTACAGTTTAAGAAGAAAAAATACAAGAGTAACATCAAATTTAAGTATTATAACATAAAGTACTTTGTGTTTAGCCAAGATAAAAACTAGTTTTCGAGTGGTATCTCGCTCAGGCTGATTAACGACGAGCATGAAATCGTCCTGGCAGCCCCCGAATGTAACCACAGAGGCAAACGGGATGCGTAATGAAGGCACTAACGTGCGGGAGTCCATCACTGCTAAACCATCTTCCCAAATTGCCACACACACTACTCCATTTTCCATTTCGCTGCCTTTGGCCTGTAAAAAGGGGAGAAAAGAAGGTTGAGAGTTACAACGTGATTAAAGGAAATTACTCTTCCACTCCACAAAAAAGCCCTCTTGCTTCTTTCTTTGCGGTGGCTTTTTTTTTTGTTAAGTCTTACTTGAGCTTCGAAGATGACGGCTCCAAAAAAGGGCCATTTCCGAGTACACGTCAAGTAAATCCGGGTACAATCCATAATGGTCCGACCTTTCAAGGCAACCCATTTACTCCGTAACGATTCGCAAACTTGCCTATGTCATTAAAACCCGGTTAATTAGCTGTCTCTCTATTCCCTCATTAATGAATGTATACTGTTGATCTTCAGCGCTGATATTGGCTTTGAATTTGGATGGCACAAACCGTCCCAAAACGGTTTCCATATTGGGGTTGACAAACATGGTATTTTCATCCGAGGTACTATGCTCCCCAAATTCCACCTACAATTCACCAGCAAAACAAATAAGCACAATTTCCAAGAAAATCATCTATTTTAGTATTCAAATTACTTGAGCCATTATAGCGGCTAATTCCAAGGCTAAATCGCGATTGGCGGGGAACTGGTTGTGCATGATTTGGCGGTTGATTTGGTAACAAAGTAGTAAGCGTTCTCGTTCCGTTTCTTGCTTGCTGGAGGTCCGCCAATAAAGGCGGTTTCGGAAAGTAAGTTGAATCACCCGGGTATTCTCAAACTTGCCTAGTCCCTTTTCCCTGAGTGCAGTTTCCCATTTGGAAATAACATCGCACACCTAATTCAGAAAAGAACAATACAACGTTTACTCACCGCTTTCAGGAAGCTTGACATTTTTTAAATTGAGATTTCTTTCTTTTTACCTTGCTATTAGGATGGAGCCAATGTTCTACGTCCTTTTCAATCGGATCATCGCTATACAAGGCAAATCCGGACAATCTAGTTTCCCGGCACTTCATTTCTTGCGTTAAGTTCACCAAAAACTCCTCCACTGTTGTCGAACCGTCAAAACCCACCACCTAAAAGCCATTGGAAATTAATCCTTTGTTCAAAAACCATAACGTCGCCTCCAAATGCAAAGAAATTAATCTAAAAACACTCGATCCTTTCAAAAAAAAAAAAAAAAAAAAAAAAAAAAAAAAAAAAAAAAACGATAAGAAAGATGACTAAAAGACGGAGAAGGTTTACTTTAGGAGATAAATCATTCTTTACCTGATACGTGCCGTTCAAGAAGTGTACGGGTATGGCATGCGGCAACGAATGACGATAAGGATTCTTGAGTAAAATGGACAAGACTTCCATTCTGGAAGGTTTAGCTGTGCGTCCACCAATTTCCAATGTGCGTCCTAAGGCTCTCTGACAATAAGCAGCATACTTTCCGACTTCGGACCTTATAACAAACGCATTAAATCAAAGATTGATGATCAATTCACATTTTTTCTCCTTCTAACTTCATCCCGATTTTTTTCTTTCTAACTGACGTAAAAAATAATGCAAGCAAATAAACATAAATTCTCACTTAGGATCCGTGTTTCGTCTTAGATGAAGGCGCAGATACCAGAGCATCTTATTATTTTTGGGCACAAAAAGGGACACCGCCAATGCCAAAAGTTGCCATCCTTGGATATAAGCAAAAGGCGTGGCTTGTCCTTTATGCTCCAAGGTAGAAGTATTGGACAAGGTGCCGTGACTAGACCCATAACCTCCCCCCAAGCTGCTGCTGCTGCCCGCGCCCCCTCCCCGTTCTCCCCTTTCGCCCCCCGCTAAACTGCTTGTGGAAGTTTTGGGCGCCAGGGAATCGTGCGTAAACAGCGACTGAGTGGCCGAGAGGAGCAGTTGCTACAAAAAGAATACAATTGAAACTCTAACGAAAGTAAGAAAGCACTAATAAAGAAAAAAGAAACTGTTGCAATCGAGTAACTTTAACAAGCTTGGGTAGCTTTTATGAGCTTCAATCACCCTAAAAGAAGTAACAAAAAAGACAGAGAAAAGGGGAAGGAGAAATACCTGGACGCCGCCTTTGCTGTGCACGTGGCGCGTGGTTTGCTTCACTAATGCAGCCAATAATTCCGTCTGGAGATCGGGATACGTCAATCCTTGTTGTAAGGCATTCTGAGCGAGCACTACATGGTAATCAATACCAGCCGAGTCCAACAATACGGACGTGAACAGCTGAATAGCCTAAAATCCACCAAACGAAGAGAAAGACTTAGAACAGTATCTAAATCCATTCACCGGAAGCTCAATTTTTTCGCGAAAATTAGTTAATTTTCCCAAAGAAAAATGTTAAAAACAGACAAGGAGAATGTGAGGCATAATTAGAGCTTGAAAGTGGGAAAGAACATGCTTTAGACAAGAGAGAGATAGGAAAGTTCGAATACTTTGAAAAGTTTGATGGCTTCCGAATGCAAATTCTCCGGTAAGGACGTTAAGGGAGAGGAGATGTGGTCTTTGGTATGGAGTAATATTGGGTGTCGCCATATAACGCAGGCTGGGTCACCGTCCACTTCCATCAACTTTTGGATCAATTGCTCGTACTGCGTGCCCACTTTGCCGTTCCCGCCTGACACGACAGTCAAATGGTACAGCCAAGAATCCTAGAACGAATAACCATAAATCAAAATAAGGGTGAAAGCAAGGAAAAATATAAACTTTGTACTTTTTCTTGCTTGTTTGGGAGTAAAAGGTAGAGCGGATCCTGGTGCATTGGAAAAATTCCAATGGTAAATTCGCAAGAATTCAGCGCGCCGTCATGGTCTTCGCAGTCTGAATCGGACATATGCTGGACTTCTTCCACTCGCGTTTCACGCATGTTGGTCTGCGAGTTGACAGCCTGATAAATTAAAACCGAGAAAATCAGAATTTGACAGTTAAGGAATACTACAGAAATTCAAGACAAAAAGGGAAGGAAAAAATAAAAGAAACAAACTAATAAAGAAAGATTTCTTTACTTCGCCTGGGGATTTGTAGTAATAAAGCGTCCTGCCCACTAAGGCACACCAGCATCGCTTAACATGACCATGACGGACTTTCGTCAGCCAACCTTGCACTGAAGGTTCCATATTTCTCCCCGCTGCAGTGGTCACACACGTCACACCGGAAGATGAAGGACAAGGTAATCTTCTCCTTACAGATCCCTAGTTCCAAAAGGAAAAAGAAAAAAATGGTCACAAATCCCTTCTTCTCTGCAGAACTTTTTTTCCCCAATAGAACCTCACCTCTAATGCTTTAATCCATTCTTCCATGACAGTGGCAGACTCTGCGTTAAGGTAGTAAGTCTTTTTGCCTGTAGAAATCTCGAAAGTTCCTGTTGTATCCTCAGCGCGTAAGATCTGGCAATTTTCATTCAGAGCTATTTGTCCTTGTGGCTTCCGTCCCATATCAACCTAGAAACCAGATCAAATAACTCAATTTACTTTTTACGTTATCTCCCAAAAAAACCGCGTCAATTTTCACATGATATTAAGTTTCTTTTTAAAAAAATAGGATATAATTTTTAGAACCGATTAAGACCATTCATATTAATAAAAATCAAAGCTCTAAATAACTTAGATTCTTGTCATCCAAGTTTGAGAGAATTTTAGATTGAATTATAGAATACAAAATATAAATACTTCAAAAGTTAATCAATGTAGGCTTCAATCCATCACAGTAAAAATAGACATTTTAATAAAAACATGCGTTTACTCTTGACACTTGAAAGGAAACGAGCTTTGTTACTACAGTAGATGCCGCTTATTGTGATCACGTTTGTCAAGTGATTATTGATTGTATTAAGCGGAGATTCTAATAACTGAAAATCAGAAACATGTACCAAAGAAACAAAGCACTGTCTACTTTTTGACGTTTTCACCCCGTTTCCACTTTCTAGCTTCACTGCACCCACTATTGTTTATTTCGTAACGATTCTTTAACAATTCTGATAGAGATGATTGCGGAATTACTGATTTAACGGCCGCCTGCTTTTGTGGCAAATCTTTTAAATTAACTTGTCATAAGTTTCAATTAGCCTTCACTTCTTTTTTACATTTTAAATCAACTCTTTTCTTGTTCGTCACCATTTTTACAAAACCACACGTTTAAAACACAAGTAACGCTGGACCTTTGAAGCCTACTCCTACGATTAGCAAGGGTTCTCAACACGAAATCCCATTTAATAACGTGAAGATTCTTTTGAAATCGATTCTAATATCCTACAGCGTGATTCTAATAACCGATTAAAATGCGATGAATTTTATCATTTTGAATTGGTCTTTAAAAATTCGATTCCATAAAGCAGCTGATTCTAATAACCAAAGATCACAATAAGCGGGATCTATTGTAAATAGATATGGATCATGGACTAACGAAATGAATGAAAGACAAAGGGCACGTTTATGCAGCTGCATGGGAAAAATGTAGGGAAAAGTTGTTTTCTGGATTACGAAAGAGGGTAGAAAAAAATCTTTACCTGAGATTTCCAATACGACAAGATCCCATTTTTGAGAACAAACCATCTTTTCTGCCACGTCTTGAGTTTTCCCCCGAGTTTTGTCAGGTATCCTGCCTTCTCTAATACAATATTGGCAGTCACGCTATCCCGCTCGACGGGGCGACTAGATGAATGGGCGTGGCTAGGGACATGGTTTTCCACCTGGCTGGCTCCTTCACTGGGAAAAGGCTGCGCATCTGGAGGCAGGGCATAATCATCCGTCGTTCCATTGTCTTCATAATTCTCCGCTAAAAAAAGCAGACAAAATCCCACAATTTTCATATTAAACCCCCGAAAACAACACAAACCTTCCTTTTACCTTTGCTGCCGCCATCTTCTCCATCAGACGAATCAGACGAATCTCCAGTAAAAGGAACTGACCGTATTTGGCTCGCTCGCTGTTACGCAGACCAGACGGGAAAGCATAAAAAAAATTAAATAGACAACAAGTTTCCTCCCCCCCCCCCCAAAAAAAAGACTTAAAAAGGGATTTGACAGAACAAAAACAGACAAAAAAAACTTACCCCATTGACCGAGGCAAAGACAGGGACGCTGAGATGTTGGTATCCGGTGAAATCTGAGATTCTGGATTGCTGCTGTCCCGCGTAAGCTAGGGTCACACTGGGAGTGGATCGATCAGCCCCAGGATCGTTCGGGTGCAACGACATGGGTTCTAGAACCACTGCTGTTGTTTGCTGGAAACTTTCCACTGCTGATTTGTAAATCCTGGATTCCCACGACGGGCACCGATGTAAGGGGGGCGTAGGAGGTTTATTACTGGCAGTTCCTTGCTCCACTCCTACGTTTTCAGCACTACTACTCACCGCCGGGGCGCTAGTGTTCGTAGCCCCGCCAACATTCTTGGTTAAACTTGTGCTGAGTGGCCAAAGATTGGTTCGTTCATTGGAAGGCGTGTAAATTTCTGCGTAATCATGAATTTCATTGTTCAAACGCGCTGGGATTATAGGTTTAACCATAGCTCGAGGTATATCATAATCGTGATGTTCTCGATTGGTGTCTTTCGCGGTTCCCGGCTCTAAGAGTTCGTTCACGGGGCGGTACACCATCCCTGACAAGTCAGCTGACAAACAACTGCGATGAGTCATATAGGCGGCTCGTTCGAGTGGAAGCTGACTTTTCGGCCGATGGGGGGCAGGACTTATGGGGTGGGCGGGTAACGAGGAGAATTCCGTGGCGGTGGTAGCGCTTCGGGACATGCGATTCTCCACCCCACATTGGGAGGAGCGTGTCGAGTGTGGGAAACGTTGTTGCATGAGCAGATTGACGGGTCCAGACAAGCCCAACCCACTCGGCATCGAATTTCGGTTATTGCAGGCCAGTAAGCTGGACGCGGAGTTTACATCTGCGTGTTTGGCCCACACTGACTGGGACTTGTCATCTCGGTGACCATTTTCTTGAGGAACAGTCCCTTCCTAAGAAAATAGAAGAGCCATTAGTACGTTGTGATTCACCGCTTGCTAACGATACAAAATGCACAATACATTTTACTTAGTTTTACTTAAATGAAAATTCGTATGTAGTAGATGCCGCTTATTGTGATCACGTTTGTCAAGTGAATATTGACTACATTAAGCGGATATTATAATAACCGAAATATGTAATAAAATGCTACGATTAATCGGCGTGTAAAACGAATTAGCTTGTTTAAAGCAAAGAAACAAAGCATCGTCTACTTTTCGAAACTTTCCCACGTTTACTTTTTTTAGATTAACTACATTCACAACTGTTTATTTCGTAATGCTTTTTCAACAATTTTGGTAGAGATGATTGAGGAATTTCTAATTTAACGACCGCTTCCCTTTGTGACAGATCTTCTAAATTCAACTTGTCATAAGTTTCAATGAGCCGCCACTTTTCGTTTACGTTTAAATCGACTTTTTTCTTGTTCGTCACCATTTTTATAAAACCACAAGTCTAAAACACAAGTAACGCTGCACCTTTAAAGCCTAGTCTACGCTTAGGTAGGGTTCTCAAAACGATACCCCTTCTAATTTTCCCAGTCAATTAAAGGAACTGGTCATTCAATTGAATAACCTGCTCATTTAATTGAGTTGGGAGTTTAGAAGGGATTTACCCCTAAGCGTGGTAGTAGGCTGGAAATGACAGGATTGGTCAAAACGACGTAAAAGCAATGTCATTTGTCATTGTCAATATGCAAAGTCTATATATAGCAATTACTACTGTAGTTTCGGTACTGTACATGTGAATATTCTTTTGAAATTGATTCTAATTTCCGAATATGTGACTCTAATAACCACTACGAAATTTATCATTTTGAATCGGTCTTTTAAATTGGGCTTCGTAAAGCGGCTGATTCTAATATCCGGTGATCACAGTAAGCAGTATCTATCCAAGCTTTACCAAGACCTAGAAATATTCTGCACATCAGAGCTACAATCGAATAGCAAAGAAGCCCAAACTACAGTGCTCCTATAAGATTTCCCCCCACACCCCCTTCTTTTCCCCCTCCCTTTTGTTAAGTTTTTCTTGATGAACTTTTGACATCACATCAATATGTAAGTAAATAATGCAACCAACAATAGACGCAAGCCTTCGTTGGGATTTTTTTTAAAATAATAAAAACAAAAAAATCCCAACGAAGGCTTGCGCCTATTGTTTGTTGCATTATTTAGTTACACATTAATGTGACGTTAAAAGTAGTTGGGATTGAGATAAAAAAAAAAAAAAAAAAAAAAAAAAAAAAAAAAAAAAAAAAAAAAAAAAAAAAAAGGCATCTAATGTACTTTTATTTTAAAACAAATGAAAGGAGAACCGAAAGAAATGTGTCTCGCAAAGAACGAATGCGTATTTTGGCGAAAAAAAGACTGGGTGCAGTACTTCGAGAATTTCAGTAGAATTTGCGCTACTAAAGGAATTACGCAAATTAAGTTTCTAATTATCCAGTAACGCAGGACGTAGCCTCCTGCGCATTCATATACACCAACACCAACACAAAACGTAAACGCCACCTGGAAACAATTAACAAGAACTAACCGGTAAGACTCTCAGATCTAAGACCAGGCTCAATGTTGAAATACCAAAAATTTGAACAATTTAAGTTTAATCTACTTTGTGTTCCATTCACGTTCCCGTTTTACTGCTGGTTTCCGGTACTTGAAGTAGAAAATTAGGAGCAAAAAGCTAACATATCCACAAACCCTTCTATACATGACCGTAAACTTAGTTACGGAATAGAACTGCACGTAATCGCCCATTGGCGCCACAGTCTGATAGGGAACAGATATGGACATTTGCAGAAAATTTTAACTGAGCAAGGCTTAATATCCGTCCTGCCTCAGGAGTATCATTCTAAACTATCTCTCTGAACATTTCGGTCAACTAAACTGAGAAATACAGAAGTTTAGTTCTTATGCAATAGACGAGAATAAACTAAACAATCTTAGGTACACAAGGCCGGTTTTTGTCTCCGTTTTTCACTGACAGGATAAATGATGTTCAGTTTTCCATGAAACTAGAAACCATATTTTGAATAGCTAATAAAAACGCAACCCGAAGAAGCCCAAGGAACCAGACAGAGCGAAAAAACTCGAGAAAAAACTTTACCTCTTTGACGTCGCTTCCATGGCGAGAAGATATCGTCTGCAAACGTTTGCGTAGCATATTCAGCTGCTCATTACACTTTTGGTTTTGTTCACGCAGCAACTGGTTCTGTTCTTCCAATTCGCGGAGTTTATTAGTAACCCATTCTTTAATCCTCGCCGCCTTGGCTTCCACTTCTTGCGCGTCTTTCACCCTCAATTTCCTCTAAACGAACACCCAATTAAATCCCACGATTAATTTGGTTGAAATAAAAACAAATCTAACTATATGTACTACTTTTCTATATTACCTGCTCTTGAATCTGATCTTCCAAACGTCCGATATTCTCATCTTTATCCGCTGACAAGGTTCCTGGACCACTTTCTGATTCCCACATATTCCTCAACTGATTTTCCATCATTTCCGCCTTTATGAAGAAAAATCAAACGGAACACATCAACACCTCAAATTACTCAACAGCACAGGATTATTTTTTCTTCTATGAAAGCATCCAAAACGCCTGAATACAAACCACCGGGACTATAGAATACCAAATAAGCTCTCTTTCCATCTCCTTTTAAGAAGGGGGGAAGGGGGTAATGTTCGCCTACTATAACAAGATGTATAGCGCTATTACTTGTCTCGCCTGCTCTTTCGCTCTTTGTTTCTGCGTTTGCGTTACTATTTCCCGAGACAAAGTTGGACAAAGTTGGGGAACTACTCGTAAACTACTTTGAGGGGCTACGGCCAAACTTGTCGGTACCCCACACCTGTCCCAAAAATTTCATTTCCTCTCTTTCTCGTGGAAATATATGTAACTGGGGGGAAAAAAGGAAAAAAATAAAATAAAAGGAAAGGGTACGTGCACAGGTGACAGGTGTCGCTCACGGAAATTTCATGGGATAAGAAACTATGGTGACCCCGTTGGACCCCAGAGCACGATATTAGATGACTTTCGCCTCCCTTCACCGCCCTCCGGGAGGGAGTCTTTTATCAACTCCCGGTTTCCATTAAGATTTACTTCCGCCGGACTCATAAAACGGATCCTAAGCTCAACCGTACATCCCATTTACACTACATCTTTCGCTTCCTCTCCAACCTCGGGAAAAAAATCCAAATCAAGAGAATAATTTTTCTCTCTTTTTTGATGGTTACCACAATTAGGAGTTGAGTCAATAGCACGAACACCATTTCCAGGTTCCAGGTACCATAATGGGCCACAAATGACGCAAAGTTTTGACTTTTTCTTCTATATCTTCAAGATTCACCAAGTTTCTTGTAAAAATCCGATTTGAAAATATTAGAGAAATTTCGTAAATAAGCAAATGAAAGGTGTTGTGGCGGAACCGGCGAACGGAGCACTACTGGCAGCCTGGTTGACTGGGTCTAACACATGCTTGTGAGTCGCTTGGGTCAAAAATCGATGGTTTCGGAGAAAAACGAGCGCACAGGAAAACGAACTGAGGGGAAATGCGTGTATGTGTAGCTCAAAGAGCGGACGGAGAGTTGAGTCATAGCTTAGAAAGCCAACTCTGGCCGAATAGAACCCCGCAACGAGGGGGAGAGGGAGATTAATTGGGGCTATTTTTATCTATCGTGTTGTCATTGGGGTAGGAACTATTATTCAATCTTATGATGTGTCACTCCTAAACGAGACAGACAGATCGACGTGTTTGATGGAAACCCAATCTGCCCTAATACTACATATGTAAACTACGAAAATAAAAAATAGAAAAATTATGAATCCAAATTGTATGCAACTGTGTACTCATGTCCCAGACAGTACTCGTATCTTCGTATTTTCCTAGTTTTATTTGTTCAGTGAATCGGTAAACTTAAAAACGTTATTTTAATTAGGGATATTATGGATAATAAAGAAACCGAAAAATTTTGCCAGCTTGAAAGATCCAATCGGCAAAAAAATCTTGCATAAACGGTAAGTCGACTTATTAGTTGAGCTTTTATGTTACCTTTGCTTCAGCAATGTCAGCACGACTTTCCGCATTCAAGACACGCATTTCCATTTCACCCAGCTATGATGAGAAGGAAATGAATTCAAAAAGGTGATTAGCATGCCTTCTATATTGTACAGCCTGTTTAAAAAAAATTTAATATTTATAAACCTTATCTCGGAGCATCCCACGCACTTTATTAGCTTGGGCTCGGAAGTTTTGCAAAGCTAATTCTAATTCCGCGCAGCGATTTCTCCAGAAGATGGCTTCTTCTGTGGAATTTCGCGCTGAATCCATTTTAGAGTCTTCGTAGAGCGACGAGTGCCAGGTTTCCGTGCTTGGTTCTACGTTATAATCTTCAGGGTCGAGGTCTTCGTCATAATGGGGCGGGTAATAGCCGTGATTAGCTTCCAGAGGTTCCAGTCCTTCTGAGTCATCCATAACAAAGGCGCCGTCTGAATTCCGGGCGTCAAAATAGGGTGAATAATTATTGGTGGCGTAGTTTCGATGACCATTTGACAGTTCGTCGGACAGCGGCAAGTTTTTATAGGCAGGAGATGTGTTAGAATGGCGGGGCGCATAGTTGGGCGGTTCAATTTGAGTTTGGTGAAGGTGAGCAGCTTCTGTTAATTGCTCGAAGCGACTGGAAAGCTCGTCCACATCTTCGGCGATGTTCATGATGGGATCAAAAATTTCGGACAGCCTCCAATCCATATTCAACCCAAGAAAACTGTTCCCAATATCGCCTCAACAATGAAAAATTACACCCACAACACAATGGTTCGCTGATGCTTGGCTTCGGGGGGTCAAAGTGAGACTGAAACAGGGTTTTTAGGTTAAATTAATGTTCTTACGATTAACTTAAGACATCCTGTAAAATAAAAGTCCTAAATTAAGCACAATAATTCACGACAAACACGTCAGCCATAGTAGAGTGTTCGCACCAAAATAAGACGCCATTTTTCTAGAGTTTCATAGCCTACGGAGGGTGAATGGCTAGAACAGTTCAAGAACGAATGGCTCCGGTTCAACAGTGAATAGATTGTTTAGCGCCAAACTTGAATTTCCCGACATGTTTTCACTTCTTTTACGTTGTATTTACCCGTAATCGCTTAAAAGTACTTTTAAAAGCTGGATTGAGTGATTTTAAAAGCATAATGCGCTGTTCAAACGTATTAATCCACTATTTCTTCATTATCTTCACCATGTTCGATGCCATAATGAAGCACACTGCCTTTCCTGTACGCCCACGCCATTCTCCTGCAATTAAATTTAAACCCCATTAATCTCAGCAGCCACGTAGATTATAACCCAGCCGTAAAATTACTTAGAAACGAACTCGAAGCCGACATTACCCTCCGCCGTAATTACGATGCCACCTCCACTGCCTCCCACAGTAGCTTGCATGTCCTCAAACGCTTTTTTGGTGGCTTCACTGGGTCCTAAACCTTTAAAAATAACAAGGACATTTTTATTATGCTAGTCCAAATGCACGTTTGATTTTTCGCTCACCATTCTCGATAAGTGAAAGGATTTTCATGGAAATGAGAGATCGAGCCAATGTTTCGCCAGTTCCGGTAACCGATACCGCCCCGACATGGTTACAGTATCCTCCACAACCAGGTAAAGGCGTATCTCCTACACGACCAGGTAATTTACCCGACATCCCCCCAGTAGATGTTCCGCAAGCCAGATTTCCGTCTTTTTTCGTGAAACCAAACATTACAATAATTCTTACAAGTATATTACTATCGCAGATCACCTGAATCGATGACTACAGCACCAACAGTGCCAATTTTCTTTTCCAAAGCCTCAGTTTGATTCCCACCGAGCTCATTGGTTGTCTTACCGGTGGCTAGGGAATCATTCAAGTATTTTTTTGCGAATTCTGTAACAAGATCTTCGTCGGGACAATATGGTAAGGCTTGCTCCCTGGCAAAACGAAAAGCCCCTTCACCAGCCAACATTACATGCGGAGTCTTTTCCATTACCATTCGCGCCACAGTAATAGGATGGGCCATATTCCGCAACGCCCCCACAGCACCTAATTTAAATTAAGAGTCAATATAGTTTTTAATACAATACTGTTTAAGAGAAACTTTTACCTATTTTCATCGTTTTGCCTTCCATAATAATCGCATCCATTTCTACTTTTCCGTCAGTATTCAAAACTGAACCGCGTCCTAAATTAAATAGCGTTGTTAACGGCGCAATTGCTTACCCAAGATTTTTTCTATTTGTATTTGTTACCGGCATTAAAAGCATCGTCGTCTTCCATAACGTGAATGGCGGCTTCGATAGCATCTAACGCGTTTCCGCCCTTCGAAAGAGCCGCGTAACCGGCCAAAACAGACCTTTTTACACCAGCAATTTTAAGCGGAACACGAGAAGCAGGAATATCGCCTGCTCCACCATGCACTAGCACAATCGGCTCAAACTTGCCCATGGCGCAACTTACCACGAGAAGAAAACGTGAAAAAAAAAGGTGGATCACTGTTAGCAAGATCACAGGAACAAAACTTGCGAGATTCATGTGTGGTTTTACCTTTAGCTTGTATAGTGTCGGAAACCTCCTTTCGCTGTAACTAAGGCCATGCAAGTGAATTTGAAAGTTGTTTATCGCATATTATCTCTAGTTGACCTCATTCCGCAACCAGCGCAAATATTTATACTGTTTATAAGCTTTTATTGCGGTAGTAAATCACTCATCAAATTGCAACACTCACAGTACACTGCACAAATTTCCGTAAATTTACAATAAATGGAAGTAAATATGCTTTACAATTTTCTAGCTGTAACGCCGTTACTGTATTTTAATTGTAATTACAAATTTCAAAGATATAACTATTTACAACCCTTTTCTTAAATTTTATAATTACAACTGTGCCGTATTTTTACGATTTTGTTATTTACGAAGAGCGACAAGGGTCATAATGCGATTCATTTAGGGTAACCTGAAAAACAAAGGCGGCAAAAAAAGGCCAGTTCCATAACTGTAAATAAGATAATGGTCCTTACGGTATTGGATTAGTTTCTTAAAAGTTTTCCATAACAGTTTGGAACCTCTGTCACCAGTTCTAAGGGTGAAAAATTGGTAAGGACTACCTTCAATGAATAAAGTATTCGACTTGGTCCGCTGGTGAACTGGTCCCTTTATACACTGTATGCTAAATAGGTCACCACGATGCCGCCAACTAGACCCACCAACTAGATTGGCCTTACCTGAATAGTAGGCCTGGTAGCTGTCGCGTCCAATTGCAGAATAGGTTAGACGATGTTTGTGTTACATGAGAAAGTAGGACATGCAAATATAGGGACGGCAACATCTTCACAACCCATTTGGGTACAGAAGTATGAAATTGTACAGTCGCATAGGGCACGAGCGCCATCTTTGTAGTTCAGGATAAGCTGTCCAATTATGACGTCATTGTTGGTAAAGAAGACCACGGCATCCCTATTTCGAAGGTTACCGATTCCAGCTAGATTTGGGCTGTCGCAACAGGTGTTTCGTACAAAAAAGATGGTAAGATAAGGGATTTTAATTAAATATAGCTAATTTGAGGAGTTTAACTAGGCAGCACAAGGTGTATTAACCGCAGATGAACGTTCACAACTTCTCACACCTTTGAAAGAGGCTGGGTGGACCATTACCGAAGGTCGAGATGCTCTTTATAAGGAGTTTATCTTCAAAGATTTTAATGAAGTAATCCTAAGCTTTACTAAAACTTCCAAAAGCCCATATTTACATTTCATTGTCTATATTTCAAGGCTTTTGGCTTCATGACTCGCATCGCTTTGAAGGCTGATAAGATGGACCATCATCCGGAATGGTTTAATGTGTACAATAAAGTCCAAGTCACATTATCGTCCCATGACGTTAATGGTCTAAGTCATCGTGATGCTAAATTGGCCACTTTCGCGGAATCTTGCGCCACCAAATCCAAATCTTAAAGGGAACCTTCTTAATTATCGGTCTTTTAAACTTAGAAAATTGGGTTTGGGGACAAAGCTACGTCAATGTTAGTTTAGGTATGTATTAAGTTTATCTGGTCCAAAATGCCAGAAAAAAAGCTTAAAAGCGAAAACAAAATGATACACGCTTTTCAATAACTCTATAATAACTCTCGTTATAATAACTCTTAAATTGGAATGTTTGGGTTTGATTAGCAAAGTCAACAAAGACAAAAGCACCGAGTAATATAATAGGTAGATCGAAATGGAGATTCTGGGAACATTTCGTCACCTTGCCACAGGTAAAATTTTAAGCAGATGTTTCATGCGCAAAAACACCGTCAAGTGAATCAAATTTATCAAAGATATGTTCCTTAGAACATAGGGTAAGCTTGGCTTGAATAAGTAAACTAAGGTAAACTTGAACTGAAAACGTAAACTTAGATTTTAAGAACGGTTGACAGGTCTGGGAATGTCAGTAACACCTTTAGGAGGCTTTCCACCAGTATAAAACCCTAAACTGGCCGCAATAATGAACTGAGCCGCTTCTACTGTCAGTTTAACGTCCTGGGAGGAACCCAACTTGGGGTTAACCTCCACTAAATCCAAGGCAGAAAGCCGATTTGTTTTACAAACCGTCTGGACCAACGACATACCTTCTCTCAGCAATAATCCTCCGCGTACTTAAAAAAAACACAAAGCAGAAATATTACCAATATGAAATTAAAACAGATACAAATTTTCTGACTTCGTAGAGGAAAACATTCTTTACCTGGAGTTCCAGTACTTGGCGCTTCCAAGGGATCTAAGGAATCGATATCGAAGGAAATGTGGATTGGGCGACGTCCTTCGGGATCAATTTTGGACAATGCGTATTTGGTGGCTTCCTTGACTCCCATTTCATGAACTTCTTCCATGGAAAGGGCCACAATTCCCAATTGGTCTATAATAAGCTTCTCGCCGGGGTCCACGTCTCTAAGCCCAATAAAAGCAATGTTTTTCGAGGATAATCTACAGGAACACTAAATGTTGAATTAGGAGCTTTGTAACATTGAGGTTTTTACAATGGCTTGTGCCAATCCAAGCCTGGTAATACGGGATTGTATTCTTGAAGTTCTTGAACGTTAAAAGACAGTGGCATTCCGTGCATATTGCCAGATTCGGTAGTTAAGGCGGTGTGGATATCAGGGTGGGCATCGACCCACAAGATGCTTGAGTTCGGTTTGGCACATAAATGGCCATAAACTGTTCCCAGGCCTATGGAATGATCTCCACCAACGGTAATGCAAAGTCTGCCATCTTTTACCACCTGTTGCACCCTCTGAGCGAGCTATAATGAACGTAACTGGTATGCTTCAGAGTAAAATTTTTGAGAAATTAAACCAATACCAATTCGTTGAAAGCGAAAACATTCTTCAAATGGGATAAATTGCCGTGAGAATGGCCCTTTTCTTCAATTTTAAACTGGATATCGCCATAATCCTTTATGTCCCAATCTTAAAACACTAGAATTAGGAACAATTAAGTTCAAGGAAGATTGTTACCTTGTTTTTCAAGCAGTTTTATCAAACCATTTCTTCGTAGCGCAGCTGGACCTAATGCTGCTCCCTCTTTTGACTAAAGTAATCAGAATCTGAATTGCTGTCTACTTACTATATGCTCTTAAATCTATTATCGTTCAATGAGAGTTCCCTTTTACCTGGCCCTTGTCGAATGGCGCGCCGATGATTCCCGCTTTTCCATTGAAAAAACGCGTTGACATTACACATGACCCATAGCGATTAATATTGTGCTTAACTATGTTGGCGCAAGGCATGCTATATATGTTATCAATAAGTAGTAGGAATATCACCTAAAATCACTGTTTTTGTAGTGTAATCACGTATTCCGCACGTGTGAAGGAAACATCATCACAGAAACATTGAGTCTTAAAATACAATGTAGAACGCCATCTGGGAACCGGTAAGCGTTACTAAACTTTTTTGTTGTGATTAGCAAAAGCAGCATAGAGCTTCTTGCTCATTAAACTCGCGAAACTTACCAGACGATTGCTAATTTAGTGGAAGTATCCCGCATTTATAACCAGCTTTCTAATCGTCAACGAAAAGATTCGTTCTACTTAGTAAATTAATGTATTCAGGACCAAAGAGAGCTAATTTAATGTAAGTCAAACTTCAGTTTTGTTCTTGTTCTAATAAAGTTTACTTTATGAAGTTAGCAAAGTTGTTATCCAGAACTTAATTAAATCCGACATTAATTTAAATTTTTGCTTAAAGATTATAAAATTCGCTGGTGATACATTATTCGTTAGCAACAGTACCGTTCCGCTCTCTCGCGCCCGTAATGAGAACCGTTGATGGCGCGATATGTAAAAGCGTAACCTAGAATGACTCACCTCTAGATCTTCGTGGCGCAGGAAACGCTTTATTATATGCTTCGTGGCTTTTCTATCAAGTTTTCATTCACGAGTGTAATATTCCCAGGTACAGAACAGGTGAAAGGTGAATAATCGAGGCAGGATTCTCACGACATTTGCCTTTTATTCTCGTTGCTACCCAACAAGCATGATATTAATCTTCGAAATTAGATACGGGTACTCAAAAATCAACGTCTCCTTAAAACATTTTCCCAAGCGACCAAAAAAATAATTGCAAGAAGTATCGGGCGGCCGATTTCAATAGACGGATAAGCTTCAATAAGCTTTCCATTGGCAAAGCGTGAATGTCACGGTCCTCAATCTTCATTTATATTTCCCTTTCTGGCTTAAATACTCCGAATTTCGAAATTCAAAAGTGGAGACTACAAAGTTATACCGCTTAAATTCAATTCGGACACGACCGCGTCCTTGACATGAAACCAACCATAATTTCCATCCCAATTATCTCCACGCCAACTCCCCAAACGCAACCACAGTCATTACATAGCAAACCAGACTTGGCTTGTTGGTTAATTGTCTTTCATTCGAAGAGGCTTTTCCTGCCGAAACATAAGAAACAACAAGCAAGGACATGCTATGTGATAAAAGTTACGATTTGTTTAAAAAATTCTAAAAGCAAGTGTCCTCCAAACGACGGAGAAGAACGACCCAAACGGTTATGAGTATAATTAACCCTCCATCAGCTATAAACACGAATCATTCCATAACTCGAGAGCCAAACTCTCACCTTTTTTCCATCTGAGCCATGAGCATCTTCCTGGAGGCTCATAATTATCTTTTCTTTGGAATGATAGGCTTTTGTTCTTTTAAACCATCTTGACGTCCCAACGACGCTGCCTTTGGGGAGGGAAGCCCCGTAGCTCCCGCGGCAAGGTCCCTGGCTCTGCTTTTGCCACTCTGAGCAACTTTCCGGTAATGTTTCTTGTCCAAATTGACATCTTCCCTCCCGAAAGTTCCTCCCCCCGTTTCACGCACGAATTCTCTAGCGTCACACAGAGGAGATCCAGGAAACCTGATATGAAATAAAACTACCCTTGTCAAGGTAGTTTACTTTGCTGCTTTTATACAAAGATCCCGGAAATTTAGAAGGAAA
Organism: Lepidurus packardi; assembly: GCA_023053545.1. Lineage (NCBI taxonomy): Eukaryota > Metazoa > Arthropoda > Branchiopoda > Notostraca > Triopsidae > Lepidurus > Lepidurus packardi. The sequence continues at coordinate 5,847,260 of JAKZAN010000005.1, read as the reverse complement.
ACCCTTGCAATGAGATCCCGATGTCAGAATTGGCGTATTCATGTCAATACATGGGCGAAGGCTGCGTGATTCAGCCAACCCTAAACCACACGATGCTTAGATTGATTATAGTTTACCAGTATCTGACCACATGGCAAGTCAAGCACCTGGCGTTGTATTATTCTATTTTTCTTTTGGTGCAATGAAATGGCAATGTGAAATTAGAGTCGTACGGTTGGAATAGAATAATTAAATGACCAGGCGAATCTAATCTTGGTAGAAGAGGAGGAATAGGATCTTGTGGTCAAAAGAAAAAGGGGAAACTTTTTTAACCTAAACTTTTTTCATTTTTGGCGAGTCAAGTCCAGCGGCCGTTGGACTTTAAAAACGAGTAAACTACGAGCTGCTCTTGTTGACGACATTTGGGTGACTCAGCATTCGCATTTTTCATTTATTTTCATTGTTGAGCAAAAAAGTGAAATTCTAGGAAGATTTTTTTAGGGTTTTCCTGTACAGAACGAAAGCGAAAAAGCTGTTCGTGGCAACCGTTGTAACCTTCACGAAATCTTTTTTGAGTGGTTTTTGTACGATTTTTGTATGGTTTTAGTCACTGTTCAGTGCAGCATTTCATCCTAGTTTTTAATTAAATTAATAGTATTCGACGCTGTAACCTTGGGCAGACAAAAAATTATCATATAAAAGTCAGGAAAGGAAGTTAAAATACTGGGTGTGTACCACGGACAACAGGGTCAGACTTCCAAATACGGTGTTGTTCTTCACATAATCAGAAACTCTACAAAACCACTCCCTTGAAAGCTTGTGCAATTAGGCGCTGTGCTGGGCGTTTCTCCAAGTTTTCTCTCGAGTTCGCTCTGAGACTCCATAAGAGCGTCAACCCCGTCCGAATTAGGAAGTTTTCGAGCGTTGCTGAGGCCAAAGCGTAGGATGGCGCCCTGCACATATATGCTATGTTGACTCTGCTTACAGAGTTGAAGAGCACCTCATTTGAATATCAAATTTACATGCCAAGTACCTTGTGCCGTTTGGTCAATGTCAGAAATCATCAAGGGCTTTGATAACGGACACCGAAACAGTCTGCGATCCTTACACTTGAAAGCTAGGAGGAAAACCCGTCTTTATACTTCCTACTACAAAGATTTTTCTCCCTAAACATTTTTTTGTGGAAAGAAAAAAATCGATTGATGTGTTCTTAGTTCCCATTAGAAGCTTTTTTCAATAATGCCATTGAGGTGCTTAGCCCTTGCAAAGAAATTCCAGAGCGCAAACAAAAGCTCAATGGGAAAGATGGGAAAGTTTCTTTTGTTCGAATTACTATCTCTAGACAGAAATAAACTTGTCAAGGTGTTTGTTGTGAAACTATTCCAACAACTTTTTCCTAAGGGTTTAACTGTGATGGTTTTTTGTACTCTGTGTTTTCATTTCAGGATTTGAACCCTGCTTGAGATACATATCTTTGGAAAAGATGGCGTTGGAATGGCCAGCGTTAGTGGACCGTGCTTCCGTGTGGGTGTACAACGAATTGGTGGACGAAGTTATTCAAGGCGTCGTATTCGACGTCCATCGGAGCACCAAACTCGGTTTGTATTTACTTCTTGAAGACGGCCTCTCCAGCAGCGAGCCCGTCATGAGCAGTGGGACTGCCGCCGGTAACTCGGATGAGGGAGAGGAATCTCGGGGCTCGTTCGGGGGCGGGAACCTCTTTGCGGATGATGCGGTGCCCGACAGCCTCCCTATGATGATCGGCTTGGACGTGTTTGGCACGTCAAGCACTAATCAGAAGAAAACAGCCGAATGCTTGTGTCCTAACTGCCAGCGTAACATGGCGGCCTCGCGCTTCGCGCCTCATTTAGAGAAATGTATGGGTATGGGTCGGAATAGCTCGCGGTTGGCCTCTCGGCGGATCGCTTCATCTGCCACGCGCGAAGCGGCTATGGCCAGCGACGATGATAATGAAGACGATCAGGAATGGTTGGGCGGCAGTGCCAGCGAGCGCAACAAAAAGCGTAAAAAAGAGAAGTATTCCCCTGGCAGACGCCTCAAAATACCCAAGAAAGACTTGACGGTTGCTCCGGTACCTCCGACATTCACGTACAATGCAGTAACTGCACCCGAAGCAAGCGAAGTCGAAGCTATGTCCTTGTCTGATCGCCGGAGTTTGCTTTCAACCATGTGTGGCGTCGTGTCAGGTCACACGGGTCGGATGTGTACGCGGTCTTTAAAATGCCCGCAACACTCTGAGAATCAGCGCCGAGGTCTGCGAGAGATTATGATACCGGCAGCGGTTCCCACCGACGATGATTCTCTGCCGAACAGTGCGGTTGTAATGGATACCGGGTCACAGCAACTGCAGCACGAAATTGACGTGGATACGTGGGAAGAAGGTGATTCTTTAGCGTCGCTATTGACCCAGTCACAAGCTGCTGAGGAACTGCATGGTTCTCCAGCAGAATCTACGTCCACGACCTCTTCGACATCGTCCAAAAAAAAGGACAATAAGATCAAGGCTGTCCGCCGTCGCAGCAAAATCGATTTTTAGATACTCTGATCAAATTCCTGCCGATTGAATTTTATGTAAACAAAATTGAAGTGTTTCTGTATATTTACAGTTTGTATGTACATTAGTTGAGTTTAGCAGGTACGTTAAAAAATCCTAACTCGCACAGATTGACAGTTCTGGATTCCTGTCAACTGTTGTTTGGCACTTTATCAAATTTGTGGGCCCCTATTCATGTTGTCTAATGGAGATATTTCACATTCTTTTCTCTTTAAGGTTTAATATGAAAGGACAGCTTTGCCCAAAAGCGGAAAACAAAGGGAAATTATTCCTACCTTTTCATTGAAAAATGAAAAGGCAATGTAGGGAAGTGAAGGTTCTCCCTACAGTTTGAATAGAAATCTTCTCCAAAATTTCTTTCGTGAAAAGGGAAATTTCCTATTACCTTCTGCTTCATGGCACTTTTTATGTGTAAGTTAGAAAATAAAGAGAAATATGGCATTTAGAGGAAATCTGTGGGGCCCAGCCGTTTGTTGTTTGTGAAAATCAAGAGGAATCTTGGCTTCTAAATGTGATGTGCCAGTAAGGTTTTCTTCCACAACTGGTCTGCCATGGGTTTCCAGTCTTCGGTGGTTTTGGTGTCCATTTCCGCGATCATGTAAGGGCACGAGGAGGGCAATAATACATTCTTATCTGTGCTGTCACTCTCTAACCAATTGTCCAGATCAGATTGATTGTATGTGTAGCGCGTGTTGAGGTAAAAGTGCTTGGCTCCTACTTGTTGCGCTAACAAACCTGTCACGAAAACGTCGTCAATCCAAAGCCACTGATTGTCCGGTAAACTCGCCGCCTTTCTGTACAGTTTTTGGGCCAAAGATGGTGACAAGAAGTAGGCCAAACCACCGCAAAACCGCGGGAACTTGGGCACTGGGTATTCCTCGACACTCAAAAACCATTTGTCGCCGCTATTCCGCTGCACTAATTGTCCCGCTGGTTGCACACTACACATAAAAGCCTGCGAAGGCGCCAACAAACCGAACGTACGTTCTAAGTACGGTATAATTTGATAAGGGTCCATGTACGCGTCGTCATCCATTTTGAGAACGTACTGCGCATGCAAACAGTGATCCTGGAGCCATTGTAAGCCTAGCAAATTCTTATACGTCAAATTACGGTACGTGTCAGCAAATTCGCCTTGGATGATGTCCCCGTATTTCCCACTCTCAGCTGCAATTAAGCTCTGTTCTTCCATCAAGATTGGGGACGTTTGGATAGCTGGTTTTCCCAAGAGAAACGCCCATCGCACTTGCTGATTATTCACTTGATGGACTGATGCCCAAGTTTGGCGCAAAGACTGGCGTTGCCGGAAGTGGTCAGCTTTCGAGTGAATCAGCACGAGCAAGAAGATGTGCTCTCCCGCAGGGCAGATATTGGCTGGTTGATGCCGATATGCGAACGGAAGCGCATTATGGGCGACTGAAGAAGCATCTTGCCAAGTTAAGAAGCCTATTAATGTGACTGCAAAGGTGAGCAGGGTCAAACAAGTGGCGTGCCAATAGCGCTGCTGATGAAAGGGCGACTTCACGGTAATCCGTTCCCGTTCCTGTCAAAATTTCCAATTAGTGAACCGTGTACTGTGCTTCCCTTCATTCTTTTTCGCAAATGCATTTCAAGTTGGTTTTAAAACAATGCCATGAAACTCGATTACGGGAGGGACAATAGCCGAAGTTGAAGTGTGACGGCATGACTAGCGTTATTCTCCCTATATAGCTTTTAAAGTCCAAAACGAAAGAATGAAAAAGAGACCTTCTTGGCTACCTTCGCATGACGTGTTCTATGCTCCGATGTATACTACGCATAAAAAGTTTAAGGTCTTTGCAAAAGAACAAATATATGGTGCGTGACCATGCGTGCTTTCAAGGCAACACAGACTATTGTCACGCTTCACTACAAATAATAAACCACTCAAATTCAACGTTTCAAACTTTCACTTGAAAGTACCTGACAGTTTCTTGAAATATTAAAGTTGTTTCATGTTTAAAGGTTAGAATATATTATTCCTTTTCAAAATTGTGAAGACAACAATTATTTCAACGACGAGTGAAAAAGGTAAGAAAAAGTAAGTGCTTAAAGGAAATGGAGGTGAAGGTGAAAGGTGACGCCGCAGAGAGCTGATCCCATAAAAATGAACTCGGCAAGTTCATTAATCACGGGAAGGTGCAAAGTACGGGCCACAAATGAACCTTATTTTGCTCTTCTCAGCGACTCCTTTTTCCCATCATAGTTCTCAGCTTCTTCGTTTTTTTATTCGTCTCGTCTCGCCCCAAAGAAGAAGAAAAAACGGAAACGAAAAAAAGGCAAAGGGCACTTCTACAAGTGCAGTTGCAGTGTCGCGCAGAGTCAATGGCCGGGAAAAACTCAGTCTTTTAGTCTTGTGTCGGGATTTCAATTAAGCTTGATCTTGGGGAGCTATTAGGGTGGTCTCAGAGGTTGGGGATATGGCGTGCCAATGGCTCCGCGTAAAGCCTATTAACTCTTGAAAGCGCTTTTTAACGAGTTTTACCATTTGAAAAAAATGCTACAGAATCTTTTCTTCGGTTTTTGTGACAAAAAAGTCCGCATTTACGGGATTCCAGTGAGGATGCTGAGTAGCAGAGAAACCAATCCGGTCTGAATTAAACAGTGAAGATTCGTAAAAAAATAAATCAATAAAAAAATAAAGAATCCAGAGCAAAGGACCACGGAGCAGGTGCGTCACCCACATGACCGATTACTTTTTGATGTGATTAATCTTTTTAGACTACTTGAACTAGTTAGACAATGCAAGGACTTCTGGCGTCCATCAGTCAGCGTCAATCAAAGCCAGGCACAAAAAAGGTTATGATACTTGGCTCCATGAAAGCTTCTTGATAAGGCGGGAAAGAGTACCAATTAATTGTGAATGGATCGCCGAAAGACACTAGCAAAAAACGAGACATTCAAACTATACCAGTTAGTGGGTTTTGTACTGGTTGTCGCAAGAAGAACTGTTAAGGAGTCGGGGAAGTTAATTAAACAAAGGGAAAGATATAGGATGGAGCAGCTTTCCGTCGTGGAGTTTTTTGTGTTGTCTCCTCCGTCTGGCACCTGTATCCGGTTTTTGCATGATTATACATGGCTCCAGCAGTTCACCATTTTTTTCGAGGGCGTATCCGAGTTAACAAAAGAACCAACGAGATGGTAAAAGAAGGGCACAGCCCTAATAAAAACCCTGGCCTGACCAGTGCTTTATTAGTTGCTTTGGAACTTTTACAACTCTTAGCCATTTTGGGAGAATGGCGGAGCATAATAAAACAAAACCCTCGAGTTATTCAGCTCCGAACGTAATTACGACACGAAAGGACACTGCAATTCGAAATGTCAAGTTAGCTTTGTTTACGGTACGTTGGTTCCCGATTCTTCCGGTACGGCGTATCAGATAATCGAAATTGAATTTTTAGTTTTCGCAAACATGATGCCATAACTTTACATGCCCTTCAAAATAAACGCAGGTATTTCATGAATTCTAATGCTATTCATTACATGCGTAAATGCTGAAATATGTTTTACACTCTTATATACATATGCACGCACAAGCGCGTTTCCTTCCACCATTATGACGTAATGGCAGTTCTTAGACTTGTAAGTATATCTTTCTACTGTTAGTTTTACTGTTTATAGAATCGGACAAAATATAATAGTCTTCTCATTCTTATGGACGGTCTTTAGGACTATAATTAAGTAACAGCCGGAATTATCCGTGTCGCCATAATAACTTCAATTAAAGCTCTCAGTGGGGGGTTTCTCCTCCAAAAAGAATCCGATTACTCATTCCGTCTGTAGGTTTAACAGATCCTCAATTGACCTCCGTTAAAAAAAAAAACAAAAAAACAGTAGACTTGGACCTTAGAAGAGCTGAAGCGGATCGCATCCTTGACGCCTTATTTGCATACTAGCAACCTTGCCCGAGAAGTGGCAATGCGAACAATAATATTGCCTAGTAAGACAAGCATAACATAAGGATGCTGCCCATAAAAGTACCGTAAAGGTTGGCAAGTTTTTCTCACCCGCGACTTTCTAAACTGCTATCACCCCAAATCTCGGCAAGCGAACTGTGAAAAAGCGGCGTTTAGAAGGAAAACCAAACCCGAATACTATTTAACTAGCGTTTGTTATCCGATAGAAGGGAAGATAAAACGGGAAAATTCAACGCCAAAAATACACTTCAAATGTCACCTTTAACGCAGGAAAAGACTTACTTTATGGCTCGGATTAATCCAAATCATGTCTTCTTTAATCTTCACCTTCATAGTCGGAATCTCACATGGAGCAGGAGCTGCAAATTCGCGTCTTGCTCCTGCCAACTGCTCGGCACAACTAAAAGCAACTTGGCTTTACCTGGCCCACCACAGGTAAACCGAAGGACAATAAACAGGTGCTCTAAATCCGTTCCTGTGCTGCTATTGGTCCATGAAGGTCCTAAAATCCTTTTTACCACAATAAAGAGAAAACACGATCTGAAATAAACGTTGTTATTTCTTGTTCACCATCACAGAGAATTACACTTAATGCAGAAATAATTTCTCAAAAAACCTTTCCCTTCTTAAAAAAAAAAAAATAAACCTTCAATTTTCCACATTGAACCTCTGCAACCGTCGGCGCCTCAATCGCTCTTGCTCACTCAAATTCGCTTCAGACTCCTCTTCGACATTCTCAACCCCTCCCTCCATATCACCCCTGATGGGAGTGACATTTTCGGCTGTAACTTCGTTATTTATCGGCACGGTTTCAATTCCATTGGGCAATGGAGAGTTTAAAGTCGTTCCTGTAGCTTCGTCGGTCAAATTCGTCACAGTTTCAACATTCTGGCCGCTGTTGGTAGCCTGAAGGGGCGTGGCTAGGTTAAGCTGACTGACGATGGCCGTATATTGTTGCATCTGCAGCACCGCAGCATCCAACAATGTTTGGATATTTCTTAAGCATTGAATCCTGGCTTCTACTGCATTCCGTTCATTGCTTTCCATTACTCGTAGTTCTTCAGGGGTGAGACCTTCAAAAGACGCCGGAGGCATAGGCGGCGGAACAGCTAGACAGACGACCATATAATGACAAATTTGCATAAACTTCCAATTTTTATAGACAATTTTCAACAGTTTTAAGATACCCGAGAATGGGAAACTGCACTTACTGAAAGCCATAAAAGGCATAGGAGGAAGTAAAAACGGTGGAATATTAGTGCCGTCCCCTGCAGGCGTACCTAATCAACATAAATCACACAATAAAAAAAACACTTCGAGTTATTTTATATTTATTGTAGGTTTATACCATTTGCTGCTTGGGCAAACGGGGGCCACATGGGAGTTCGGAGTTCGGGATGCATATGAACGCCTATAGTTAACCAATTGAGTTAAGATGAATCGAAGAAATACTTGCCAAGTGCAGTAGAATAAGTATTTTGTTTTTAATTAATCTTACCTGGTGGTGCAGGAGTGTGTGGCTGAGCAGGTTGAGGTGCGGGAGGGACTTGATTCGCTTGTGGGTGCTGCTGTTGAGCGGGAGGGGGTCTAGGAGGTGTAGCTTGGGGAACGGGAATTGTAGGTGACCTCAGAACGTCTAATCTGCATGTAGGACAGGTTTGCTGTCTTTGGAACCACGAACGTAGGCAATTTGTGTGAAAGATATGATTGCAGGGCAGCTTTTTGGAGCCTAATTCGCAAGATGCATATAAAAACGATAAAACAATTATTAAAAACCATGCACGTGAAGGTCTAAGCTTACCAGTGACCATTTCTTCCCTGCAAATGATGCACACATTATCTACCGCAGCTAATTCTTCCGGTGTCGCGTCAGGATAGAGAGTGTTCATATGGTGGATTGCTCGGCGAGATTGTACGACGTCCAAAAGCGCTTTTTTGAATGACCTAATCCATTGAAGTAAATATAAAAGTTTTTTTGTAAAACGTTGATTTAAGAATTTTTAAAAGTTACCTGATGGCTAAATACATGGGACGAATGGCGAATAATGGGAAAGTGTACACTCTGATCATAATTAAAAGGAACATGACGTACAAAACGACTTTCACTAAGCCTGGAAGCAAAACAAAAAAAAGTTTTGACAAAACGAACACACGTAGGTTTGAGAAATAGCATACCCACGACAAGTTCTGCGTAGAGCAAATAAACAGCTTTGTTTTCCCAAGGACTGTCGGAAGCGAGGTCTATGGCATGGAGGATGTACTTGAGCCCCACTGCCAGTAACATTGTGACCAAAATGGCGTATTCGAAACCAAAAACTAGCTGGACTGACGCCCCATGCGCTAGCGTCGAATGGTAGGCCAACGATATGAAGTGGGCGTCCAGTGCACCCAGAAGGAGCAGTAGAGCTAAAAAAATAAGCAATTTAATTGATGTTCGCGTTTTAAACGGAATTTTGCTTACATGTTACTCGTAAGTGGAATAACCATGTAATAACAGGACTTCTTTCCATCTATATGTATAGTTTCAATGTAATGAAGGTAACCACTGTGAGAAATTATCTTACGAAGTCCACACGATCCTCCAAAAGCCAATGAAAAGCTTTGAGGAAGAGCAGGACGGTGAAAAGGGCCACGAATTTGGTACTGAAATCATCTTTGAACACCGTAAAGGCCAAACACGTTTCCGTTACTGCATACCAGGATCGGTCAATCAAATGCTAGGATGAATAATTGGCGCAGTCATATTTAGAAAAGGGGTTTAATTGAGTCAACTGTTACTTCGACTTCTGCTGCTCTAAGTTGGCCGAAAAAGACCTTCTTCATTAGTTTGCCTAAGAGTATGACAATAATGAGGGCTTGGAAATAGATCACCTACAAGGGATTGGTTTAGAGAACTGCTATTATAGAGCAAGTTTGATTACAACTTACCATCATACTGGGATTAGATTTGGTTATGTGGACAACTGAAGGATAAAACTGCTCTTTTTGATAAAAAGCGTTGCCAATTACCATGGCCGTCATCGCCAGGCTGCCTAAAAGTAACAATTCCGCTCTCATTTTCATTTGTTCCTCACCAAGAAGTCCAAAATCTCGACACTTTTCAATACGTTCGTAACCAAAACATGGTTTTCAGCCACCTTATACGCGTACCTGACGTCACTCCCACTGGGCCGCTTGCTACTGGCTGAAGTCAGGTAAAGGAGGGGTTTATCAGTGTCAAGTCCAAAGACGTCACATGCCGGTAACGCGCTCCTTATTGGCTCTGCGCGAGCAGTTTCTGCAGAAGGCGACGGAATTATCCGTAGTAGGTTCAAAATCGAACGTTTTCTTAAGCTGCGACTTGTATACCTTATGTGAAGAATAATTAAAATTGTCTTAATGTAAGACGTAAGCACAACATGAGCCATGAAAACATATAAAATTGCATGTAGTTTTGAAGAACATTCTCTCGATGTGAACGCGAATATGGGCAGTTTGCAATCAACTCAAGCTACTTCACCATCCAAGGTAATTAACCTTAAGATATAGGAAAATATTAATCAATTTATTCTTTAAATTAAGACTGCTCTGTCGTCTACGAGTAGTCTACAAAAAAAACGTCCTCACCGTACAGCCCGAATGGGAAAATTGTCTGGTTTGGTCAGTTTGGCAACGTCATCAACTACAAAGGACATTACCGTAATTCAAGCCCATGATGTCTATAAGTACCTGCAATTGTTGGGTCGGCATGTAACAGACAGAATTAACGAATTTGAAGTAAAAACATTTGTTTCGATCCACAGAACAACCCGAAATATTTTTTTTCCTAAGCCACGACGTTTGTAAAGTACTCGCTGACACTTACCTTCTCGCCATGACCTTCGTTTTAATAAACCGCGCTGGCTATCAACTGAAACAAGTTAACGCCGAAATTTTTTACGCCTCTCTGTACGTAGCACTATTATTTAAACTCAATAATTAACTAAAGATAAACCCTAAAATCGCAGATTTCTCGCTCACGACATGGAAGAAGACTTGGATCACAAGCTCGGAATGTTGCCCTATGCCCTTGGCTATCATTGGCGTGATCGCTACCCTAAGTTAGTGAAGAAAAAGGAAGAAATTTGGAAACAGCTACATTTTCGAGCTTTGGTTTCTCACAAATGCTGCACTGAAGTACATAGGAAACTTAGTAAAACTCTGTAAAATAATATATTTATGACAAATCTGACATAGGTAATATCGCTGTTCCCCGATCATTGGGCATGGAAACGAGAAAGGCCCAAACATCACAGCGAAGCAACACGAATTGTTCCAACAATTTCATTCACGATTAAGAAACCAGATTCACTTCCCGAACCTTGTCAAACCTGCAAAACCGTGCGGACGATCAAGTCCAGGTTCAGTAAATCTAATGTGCAAGTACGCCAGCAAGACCGAAAGAAAGTGGAAGATTTTCTGAATCAGGTGACCCCAGCTTTGAACGTGGTACTACCGAAAAGCATGAAGCTGTCGGTTTCGGTTGAACATGTTCCGCTGGCTTTGCTCAGCTACACGGATCGCACAATCATTGAAGAATACCGAAAAACGAAGGCGAAAGATAACGGTCCAACCGAGACAACTAACATGTTTAGCAATTCTACTGCTTTGCAGACTATTACAAACTTGGAATCTTCAGCTATAGACAACTTGCGCTCCAGAATTGAAAAGTATAACGAAAAGCCAGTAAAACGTCCAAGCCGGCTCTCAGCGTTTTTTGAAGAAAGTCCAAATTTGAAAAAGATCAAATGAATCCCTGGAAAGTCTGTAATGCCGGATATTTACCAAATGATACACAATAATTAATTGCTGGAAACGTTATCTTCGTCTTCTTCGTCACCAGATCCTAAACTCAGATCGTCTAAATCACTCCAACCGTCTTCTTCATCTTCTTTTCCAGATTTCAGCTCTCCTAACCTTGTTTTGGCTTCTTCAATTGCGCTTTCCTTGTATCCTTCACCTTCCTCATGGTCTAATAGAGACAGATATTTAATAATAAAAGTTTTGGTAAGGGTTACGCGAGATTTGTACCTTCGTCTTTCTTCCTTAAATAACGTAAAAAGGTTCTCCGTTTCCTCTCGGAAAGGGTTTTAAGTTCTTTTTGAAACTGGCTCTCTAGGCGAGCTTTTTCGATAGCTGATGGTCCTGGTTTGGTCACAATCTCATCTTTTTGACAACATTTAGCGCACACGCCCGTTTTTTCGGCGCATGATTGGCAAAGAGTGTGATAGGCCAACTTGATCGTTTTTTCCATGCATTTAGAGCATTTCGCGGGTGCTGACAACGGCTTGTACTTGTTAAATTTGATTTTCCATTCTAGAATGTCTTGACACTTGCGACACACATTCGAAACCTAGAATTTTTAAATAAATTAAATATGAATTTTAATTTCAGGAACAGGACGTTTTACTTGTAACGTATTCAAAAGCTTGGTTTTAGGAGTATCTCCGTGTTTATTATTCTTAAATACTGTCACATTGGCATGTTTCTGGGTGCGAGTTCGACTAACATTTCCTCTTTGAGAGCTCATTTTTCTTCGGAAACTTTCGATGACTTTTCCACGCTGGATTGTATTGTTTTCCTTTAAAGCCACGCTAAAGTTAGAAACGCGAAACGAGGTGCGAAATTTCTCTTTCATTGGTTGACAGCTAATTAAGTTTAAAAAACTTAAATATCTTTTAAATAACGAAGATATATCGTACTGGATTGGTAAAACACCTTAAAATGCTAAGCTAAATTAATTTACCAAACTAAACTTATAATTTAAGTAAATTTGGTTAGATTACGTCTGAAACTTGTAAGGTTCGTGCAATTTTGGAAGTAGGTTAGTTTAGTCTACGTTATATAATTTTTAAACATTATTTAAATGTACTTTATACTTTAACATTTGATTCCTTTCAATTTATAGTATTCGTTTTAACAGGAAGTTTCGCATGCCGTTTTGCTTTTTACCGTATCGCGTTTCGCGTCGGTTTTTACTCACTACTAGCACCCCAATACCTTTCGTATCCTATCGTATTCGTATCCTTTCGTATTCTATCGTATCGAACGTTTCATGGAGAAACCGATAGTAATACTTCCTGAGAAGTCTGCTTTGTCGTGGCTTGTTGCTGTGAAATACTTTAAATAATGCCCAAGAATTATCGAAACAGAAAAGGTCGTGGGCAGGGTGAGACAACAGGAAGATTTATTCGCGAAAGTGATCAAGATAGTAGGCGAAATGATTATTATGGTAAGCTTTGTATTTCAGTCCATCTCCCTTTCAGAGTTTTCACCTCGTGACGTCTTAACTTCTTTACCTACTTACAGAACATGACGACGGAAGAGGAAACGATGGAAGCAGAAGAAATGCAAATGGGCCCAAAGGAGGACGCATTGACAGACACAGACAACGACAAACTGTGAGCGCATCCCGAATCAGAAATCAGCTAGACAACGACGATGTAGAAATGGGAGGTGGCCCAGTGTCCGCTTCTGGACAGCCTAGATTGTAATATTTTTTTTTCTTTTAAATAAATGTGTCATAATAAATTACTGTTTTAAAATTCTCTAGCTCTCCTTATGGTCAACGCGGAGGCAGGTATGGGAAAAACAGAGGTCCCAGACCTCTCATGAACGGAAGACAGCAGCATTCAGGTGGTCCTGGCTGGAACCGAATTTGTATAAATCAAGGTGCTCGCTATGCCAAAGACTACATTCTTAAAACTCTCCTTAACGCCACCGCAAAGCCTTTCATTCCAGTTTACGTAAGTTTTCCGGCGTTGAAATTCCAAATTTAAAATTTCTCTTTTAGTATCATGTTGAAGGGAAAAGTGCTGTGTTCTATGTTGAAGATTCTGAAGCAGCCCAAGCCTTACGGCAATTAGATAGACAAATCACTCTTGACGACGGTTTAAAAGTACTTTCTAATTTTCTAATTAGGACTTTCTGAAATATTGTGGTTCTAATTTCCAGCTCAGTTTATTGACCAATCGGTGTCCACCGCCAAGCTTACCCATTAATGATGAGCTGAAAGAGCGAATAAAGCTCGTTATGAACAAGCGGTATAATTTGGCCACCCGCGCGTTGTCATTATCCAAGTTTCACCTGGATGATGGTAAAATCATGTATAAATTCTCCTTTAGTTTACTTATTTTTTGTGTATAGATTTGCGCGAAGATTTTTATTGTCCACTGAGCCGCGATAACGTCATGCAGTGTGTAGTAGGCGTTCTGATCTCCCATGTACCCGAAATTGTCGCACTAGACCTATCAGACAACAAACTTTTCAACCTTGACCAATTACGACCCTTGATTAACGTGACTGTGAACCTGAAGTCTCTCAATTTAACCAAGAACAAGGTATTAAAACAACGTTTCATCTATTCGAAATTTTTCTAATTCTGTATATTTTCAAAATGTTCTTGTAGCTGAACAATGTTCTCGCTTTGGATAAATTGGAGGGGTTGAACTTGGAGGAGTTGTGGCTTGAAGGCAATCCCTTGTGCGACCGTATCCAGGACCAAAGTACTTATGTCAGGTAACCTTCGTTCTTTTTATCTACGGTGTATTGGTACGGTAGTACTATATCCATGAATTGATCTGTTTTTCAACGGAAGTTAGTTGCTGCAATGGAAGGTATCTTAAATCTAGCTCCTTTTTCACTAAAAGTGAAAAAGTGGGGATTCCAAGTGAATCGTTTTAGTCTGTGTTACTAGAGAGGAAGCTGGGGTTTCCAAAATGAAAATGACTTTCATGGGCTATTGTTTTGCCCCCTTTTGGAGGAGTGGGTTGGGGAATGGAGGTTTTAAGAATTTTTTAGGAAATAGTTACACTGCAAAAGTAATTATCTACGAAGACTAAGCTCGCTTTTGCTAGTTTGATTCTGGGTGTCCTTACTGGTGAAGAAAAAAAAGAAAAGAAAGAAAGAAAAAAAAAGAGAAAAAAGAAAAGAAGAAATGGCTCTGTGGCTAGAAATATGTTATCCCTTCCCTTCGATTGTGAAAAGTAACCCTCACCCTTCGCCTCGAATGTAGTCGCTGAGTGTTTGTGGCTGCATTGTTCAACTTGGAAACTCCGTGTGGAGTTCCTGGATCGTATGCAAATTTCGTCTAAGTCAATTTCGTCCAAATTTCGCCTACAAATACTTGGTCCTACAAGTACTTGTTATTATCAAGATAAGAAACTCGGATGCTTTGAGTGCGTCGAGAGGAAGAAAACTGCGCGCTTCTGTAACTAAACCGGCGATGGTGACCTTCGAGCCTGCAAGGAGACGTGGCCGACCAAGCCGGAATTAAGCTTTTAGTCTTAAAATCTTCATTGGGACCGTTTACGTGCACAAATTCTGCTCTACAATGATCAGCTGATCTTCAACAAAGAAAAAATGGACCAGTTCGTCTCTTCACTGGTGCGTCAAAAGTTTGGCACATCCGCCAGTTTCGACCGTCATCAGAATCCATCGGTTTTCGACTTGCCTATCGATCCCCTTTATTTGTATTTAATTTGCAAAGCCACAGAAAAGCCCTCCATAAAAGAGAAAAAAATAAGTGGAGTTAAAAAAAAATGGACAAAAAAATAAAAAGAAGTAAAAATAATAATAAAAAAATAAAGAGCATAAAAAAGAAATGAAAAAAAGAACACTAAAAAAATAAGCGCTTAACCAGTAATGGAGTGTTGTAGTTTGTACTTTCCTGCGTAAAGCGAGTTCTGTCTTCGGTTTTGAATGTAATTTTTTCAAAGTGAGAAACTGCTTGCTTAACAGTAAATCTCTTCTTCTACCTCCCCAACTCCTCTCTTCTTTTAAGCATAGAAAAGCACTAAAGATTGCGGGTTAATGTTTCAGTTTTGTATGGGAAATTAATTTCAAATTCCAGTTTCACTCAAAGTAAGTAAACAGACAAATATCGACCACTTGTAACACCAAAAGTTAATTCCCACACCGATTAAATTGATTGTTAGTTGAAGCAGGGCAGTTCTTAATGAGATTTTGCGTATGTCTGTTTTCTTCTCCCGACTCCGTGACCCTTTGGCCCCTTTTGTCTTCCCAGCGCTGTAAGGAAACGTTTTCCTAAAGTCATTCGCCTTGTAAGTACAATTTTATTCCTATTTATGTATAAAATAGAAAAAATTTAACACTTTTGTCTGTTAATCTAGGATGGAATTGAATTGCCACCGCCCATCAGCTTTGATTTGGATGCGGAAGATACAAAAATTGCACCCTCGACAGGATCCTTTTTTGTATCGGATAGCGGTCGACAAGTGGCGGTAGTCTTTTTGGACCAATATTTCGCGTTGTATGACTCCAATAATCGACAGCCGTTAGTAGACGCCTACCATGATCAAGCCAATTTCTCCTTAACCTGTGGTTATCCTGCCAATCAATCCGCAGCATCTGGCAACAAGTAATTATTTTGTGTTTAAATTGGCCTATTATAATTATCGAAGGTCAGATTTTTTTTTTAAATGTATCGTGAAATCTTAGGCTGGGCGCTTACATGAGTGGGAATCGTAATTTGAAGCGAGCTGACGATGCCCGACGTCTTCGCTTACTGCACCAAGGCAAAGTCGCCATTGTTGCTTTCCTGGGTCAACTACCTGCCACCCAACATGATCCTGCATCATTAATCGTAGACGTTCCTGTTTCATCCGTATGATTGAGTCTAAGATCTGAAAGAAAGATAGATTTTAATCCTATTTGCCTGTTATTCCATAGACTCATTTGATGGTTTTAAGTGTTCGTGGCGTTTTCAAGGAAAGAGAAGAGCGGTATGGCATCGTGCGATCTTTCCATCGAGTTTTCGTCATTATGCCCTTCAACGGAGGGTATTGTATTGTAAACGAAGAGTTATTCGTTACAGTTGCTTCAGCACAGCAAATTAAGGTAATTTTAGTTTGAGTCTTAAAACGCATGAAAGTTAAACAAGATGGTTTTTAGGCGTCGTTCAAGGCCCCAGATCCCACACCTTCTTCGTCACCAAACCCGCACGCACAGGTTGTTACTTCTTCAGTTGGTACTGGTACACTAGGGGTGTCTCCTTTGTTGGTTACTTCTCCGGTGGCCCAAGTTGCTAATCCTGCAGTGAGGCAAGAAATGATCGCAGCTTTTGCAGCGCAGTCTGGAATGAGTTTAGACTGGAGCGTAAAGTAAGTTGATTTCGTCCTGTCAAATTAAAGTCACACTGATTAATACTGGTTTTTAGGTGCTTGGAAGAAAACGGATGGGATTTTGAGAAAGCTGCATTCGTGTTCACAGAGTTGAACAAGGCTGGACAGATTCCGCCTGATGCTTTTGTCAAGTAAAGGGATAACTGCAATGATATCTGCTTGTTAGCGAGATATTTCGCTGCGGTGCGAGGGGAAATTTTGTATTAGAGGATCAATAAAATGTGAACCATTGCTTTAAATTGCATCTTTATTATGTTTAGTTGTTTTCTAATGAACTAGTAATTGGTATTCAATCTTAATATTTTATAAATATTGCGACGACTAGGTCATAGCATAGATTTGTAAGATTGTGTAAATTTTTTTCCGAAAAAAATAGTTATCAATTCAAATTGAAAGTAGATCATTCAACAGGCTGACGCGATCGTGGAACACTTCAACCCCTGGTACATATTTTTCTTCTGGTTTTCCTTGAACCCCACAGAAGGTTAAAGAGCTACCATCCCACACGTTGCTGAGAAGTAGACGGACGATTCACAATACCATCATCGGCAGCGGTTCAAAACGTGACGGATATGGAATGCGGCGTGGAGGTAAGAATTAGGAACAGAAAGGCCTCTTTTCATTTGTTTTTAAAACCTTGCAATATTCAGGTTTTATGTTAACCTTCGTCCTTATGTTATTTTGGAATAGGCGGAAGCTGCGTGTGGAGGGTATGAATGGAGAGAATGGAGTCTGGATGTGTAACGCCATCTCTGAACCTAGTGGTGGGGTAACTGAATCAGCCAGTGCTATTTTTTTATTTATTTAATAAATAAAAAATAAATAAAATAATTTATTAAATAAATTTAAAAAAAGCCAGTGCTATTTTTCCGTCATAAGTATGTATAGTACTACTTTATTTGTTTCCGAATCTCCCTCCCTTTGACTTGGCGATTGATTATACCTGTCTTTATATGTGTAGGCCTACCTAACGTAAGTCTACGTCCTGCTAAGGAACGCTTGACAGCAGTTGCCGGTGAAACGCCACTCAGTATACCCAGTTGAAAACGCTATTAATCAAAATGGGTAAACTCGCTATGTTATGTAACTCCTTGCTTCTTTTCTTGCTTTCCTTTGTGGAATTAGCTCCTCCCCTTTCCCTTCAAATTTCGCATTTCCCAATCCTTATAACATGGGGGGGAGGGGGGAATACCTGGTCGAAGAGCTAGCGCCTTTCCATATACTCATCAAAAATGGATCCCCAAAATCATTGGGATGGTACCATTATCTTTCTCTTGAATGCTGAAATAAATCTGTAGGTTTTTTGGTTAATTTACAAGCTCAATCACAAAAAGCTGACAAAAACCAAGCGTTAAAAAATAAAAGCAATTTGCAGCCAGCGTTACACCTAGGCTAGACAGGACACTAATGTCCATTAATATTAATGGAACTCAACTTGGCCCAGAAATGTTCCAGAATAACTTGGCCTAGAATAGTTGATGGAGTACAGACGACAAACTGAAGTTCATTTTAATTAAGCTTAAACCTTTCCAATTCTTATTATTTACACTTAAGGCGTATATGTGAAGATGTAATACTTTCACATAGTTAATTTCTCGATAGGAAGTCCATTCGAACGGGAAAAAATTGACGCTTTCGGGTGTGTATGTTTGGCCAATGAATTTGTCCTTTACAAGCTGTCATTGTTTGCCAACAGTGACAGAAGTTAGATTCATACAAAACTTTTGAATTTTCAGAGCATTATTTACGTACATTTGCTACCGGTTAAGGTCTATAGCTAGACTATAAGAAAACGACTGAAAAGACCGATTCCGATTTTAATCCGTGTTGGTATATTTTCTTTACTTATATGAGCAAAACATTATACAAACAGATGAAAACTGCTTATTTGTCACCTTGGTCCTAACTGAATGGGCGTTAAGTTTTTTACACGAAACTTTTTTTTGAACCCGTCTTTACTTCGAGGTGTGGCCATGCTGTGTCATTTTCTGTACTCCAGCTCAAAGTTAAATGAGATCCTTTTAGTAGTTTAGGTTTGGTTTTAGACAAGAGCCCTACAAAACGGTTCGTAATAAGCAGCTATTAATTAATCCCACGGGTAACATGCATTTATGTGTATAGTAGGTGATAATTTTTCGTCAAAAGATGACACTGATGACGACCCCTATATCTGAGAATGCAGCAGTCAAATGCAAAATGTACACCTATGATCAACTTTTTTCCCTAGAAGTCTGTGTCAAACTAGAAGTCAAACTGTGCGCCGCGATGGGCTTGCAGGGGCGCCGTGAAAGATATAGGCCTATGTTCTAAGGGGCGCCGCGACGAATTGGGTATACTGTAAATGCGCCGTGAACAAAAAAGTGAACTTAATTGAACCATTTACGTACTATGTACTGCTAAAGTACTATTTTTCGATTGGTCAATGAGGCAAATGCCAGAAAAATATTACGAAAGAAAAAAAAAGTGTGACTGTATTCCTTGTCAGAATTTTGGGTGCATCCTAAGCTAAGGTTGCCTGGGAACATCTCTCGACGGGCCTTGTAGGCTAGAAAGGACAACTTACAACTAAAACTACAACTAGACAACTAGAAAGAAAATTACAACTAGACAACTAAAAAAGGGCAACTTAACTTACTTTTTAAAATATCTTTAAAGAATAACCCAGCGGCATCTTGTTTTAGCTTGTCCAGCCCAAATTTCACAAAATCGTCCGTTTTAGACTTTAAAAAAGGCCTACACGCCCAAACGTTTGAATGAAACTTCGCACTGAAAACACGCACAAAATCCACAAATGAAGCTGAATTAATACTTATAAATTAACAGGAATGTTTTCTTTATTGAGACAGACTAAGTTACGTAAATTCAGCTAAAAACACAACTATTATATATATAAAGTTATGCATAACAATAGTTTCTGTCTGAACATGTCTGAAGCTTGTTCGACTTTGCGAGCGCGACTGAGGCTGCAAGTTGGACAAAGCGCCCCTTGCGGCCGTTCCAGTAACGGGCACTATTCAAATTCAATGGAATTGTCTAAAACAAATTTTCTTAGGTTTAGCTTTGCAGCAACAGGCCTATAAAAATTAGCCAATTAGGATTAAGATTCCTTACTGGCGTGAATCCTACCCAACGGCTTTCATTGAGCGCGGTGGTTTTAATACAGAATTTTATTATCGCCCAATTAGTGGGTTATTACTACGAACACCAGACACAGAAAGTTGAGAACATCAATGAAGTCACTATTGTATGGCATGTCCCAATAATCACTGACAGAACATTCACAGCAAACCACCCAGACAGTGCTGCACGATACAATAGGGAAACCTGCCTGCTAATTGACATCACTTTCCCAAATGACTCGAACATCATGTTGAAACATACAGAAAAGACATCCAAGTATAAAGACTAGGAAATCGAGGTCTGCAGGATGTGGAATTACAAGACGAAGACTGTGCCAGTGGTAATCGGAGCCTTGGGTACAATAAAGAAACATTTTGGTCGAACTCTGAATATGCTCCCTGGTCACCCGTCAGCCGGATAAATGCACAAAATAGCACTTATGTGAACTTAACGCATTCTTCGAAAGGTGCTTGGGTAAAATTTTTTATCTTTTGTTGAGATCTGGTTTTACCACGTGATCCAATTAATGTAAAAATTTATGAGAGGAAATAAGTCATAATAATAATAATAACTTGATGGCATTTGATAGATTTTTATTGGCCGTCTTTTAGGCTATCAGTCAAGTCCGTTTTTCTTTTCTGTATCAAATGTTTTGGGGCTTACCGAATGCCACAACGCATGGCGCACAGTGGAGCCTGCAAGTCACGGCACGAAGAAAAAGTTTTTTTGCGATTGCGATTTTTGCGATTGAGCTTCTAAATTAACAAAAGTACCTACAAACTGGTGTGAGCATTCTAAAGAAAGATACTGGTGCGCCGCGGTGTGCTTGCAGGGGCGCCGCTGAAGATTCCTATAAGCTGTGCACTGCAGCAATTAGAAAGGCCTATGTTCTGAGGGGCGCCGATGCGAATTGGAGATGCCGAGAACGAAAAAGTTTGAGAACCACTATAACGCAGTTTCTTGTCGTAACTTCATAAACGGAGAACAAATGATCAAAAAACAGAAAGAGATAATTCATTTTTTAAATATCTTAATAATGAAACGTACGGAACTGTCTGCGACTTATTTCGATATATGATTTGTTTACAATTTTCAAAACTTGGAACACAATGTAAAATATGTAAGGAAATTAAAAAAAGACGTTGACCATTCCCTAGATTTATACCTCCATGCATTACTATCACAATACAATTTCATTATAAATCACACAGAATTAGAAATTTCGAATCAAATTTTGTCATGCTGTTGAACCAGGCGTAGCAGTAACACAGTTCCTTTGGGCCACTGCTTTTGAAAGGCCACATTTTTTTATCGTAGAGAGCAAAGAATTGATAGATTAAAACGCATGACAATTTTCAATACCAGAATAACCATTCCACCTACGAATAGGTTTACTTCCAATTTTTATTAACGTCACACAACAATATGTAACTCCACACTTATATTTTCATTGGATTATTTCAGGCAATCTATTAAAGGCGTATATGAGCATGGGCTAACGATTCCGTATGAAACCCGCTCACCTGTTAAGAAGATTCTCAAGATGTTAATTTATCTTGCTTTGCACCAACAGATCAAGCTTACGATTGATTCCGGCTACTTTTCTACTTTCGTTTTCTACTATATACTTCAAATTTTATTAGATTTACATTAAACTGACTGCTGTTTCTATGTGTATTTTTGTTTTTCAGGCTATTCAGCGGAAATAAGAAATGCTGCGGAAGAAACAGCCGAAGTGAAAACTGCAATAATTACTGGCCCTTTTGAATACATCCGAAGGTATTGGTTTACCGTGCAAGGGCTGCGCCGATTTTCTGTTTAAGGGAGGGCCAATGAACTAATAACGATCTTGAGTCGCTCCACAGTTGGTTCAACGAATGCTGCGGAAGCAGCCAGCACAATTTCTTAAATTTTTTATAAGTATTTATTTTTCACTTCTTTACTTTAATGAATCATTTATCAACTAAATTGATTGGTTTGTATATCTCTCTTTTAGGACACCTCTCTGCAACACATGTAACATAACCCCGTCTAGGATTGTAATGCGGCACGAAGCAATAATTAAATTCAGCGGCCATAACCGGCTAGTCAAAGGCGCTCGAAGAACTTGGATTGCAACGATGACGCAACAATTAGCGGTCGGCTGAAGCTATACCGCTCCCAAGAACTGGCTTCAAGCCTCTTCGAGCACAGGGACGCAGCTAGGAATTTGTTTCGGGGTAGGCCTGTACACTCAAACGCCCCTCAATTTGCCTCAATTCAACTAAATTTTTATTTGCGGGGGGCCAGCTAGTCCAGCTTTTCGGGGTATGCCTGGGCCTGCCGGGCCTACCCCCTGGCTGCTTCGAGCATGTATCACGCATTGCTATTCATGGCATTGTATATATTTTGTAATATTAAGAAATAGCTTATAACTTATTTTAATTGAAGTAGGCACGGCACTATGACAAGGAGCTTGACGAGGGACCCACCTTGTCGTTGTCGTCGAATTCGACACCGAGACCGTATGTTGATGCAGACCCAGCCATCAATGAACACGAACCTATGATAAAGCTCGAAACACCTGTAACCCTTTGTCCCGTTTGCGCGACAAAAACGAGCCCAATACAGTATTCCTTCCGTGTGGTCACACATTTTGCACTGACTGTAAAAAATCGCTCTAGGGCTAGATAGCTATAGCCAGTGGTGTTCCCAGTGTTTCGTTTGCCCTACTGGTGTAACGAAAACTTTTCGAGTGCATCTCTAACTATTTACTGTCTTTGTTTTTTAATGTAATGGGCTTTAAATGTGAACTTCACAATGAAACTGTTTAAGCTGACGAGTTTACAAAAATAGTACACTTCTGTCGGTGTGGTAATTTTTAACAACGAATTAGCTTGCGAAGTTTTTGTTTTCCTATTATTTTGCGGAAATTGTATATGACAAGAACAACTCTAAATTGTGACAAGATCACTCTAAAATGCTTAGCTTGTCGAGCTTAATATTCTTGCACAGGCCTTCCCTAGTGCTAGCGATTATTTTAGTGTCTGTTTTAGTGTAATGTCTGGGGTCCGTCGTCCTTGTGACGTAATGTTTAATAGGGTGTAAGCACCCTGTAAATTTCGTTGGCGCTTAGCCAATGAGAGAGACATTTCTGACTAGAAATGCTATTGGTCCCTTAAAAGATTATGGGCGGCCGTAGGCGGCCTTCTGTTGATTCGTTCTAGTCTGGCTTGGCCCTCCTAGTCCTGTTCCAAAGGCATAGAGCAAGTCCAGGCGTCACCACTGCTTTACAAAGCGCGAAATTTAAAATCAGTTGCTCTGAACTACTTGAGTTGAAAAAGAAAAGCTTAAATAACCAGGTCAAAGCACAACACATAGTTACATTATAGACTTTACCCAGATTTCACTACGAGAAAGAATCTACTTTGCAACCTAAACATACATAGGTATGGTAATATAAAGGTTCCTGCCTATATACAATATAATTGACGTGTACATATGTTGTGATAATAAACGTATGCTTATATACGAGTTGTCATAAAATTACAAATAGTTCAGGTTTATCTTTTAACTTATCTTATAGGCTACATTTAAGTTACATAGCTACTCATTCATAACTCTTCCTAAATGTTACTTACTTTTGCAAGTCTTTATTTTTTTTATACGTTTAGCTATGACCCTTTCTGCTTACGGCTACATTTTCTCCTTTTATTGTATAGAAAATCCTAACTCGAACGAACAAATTTAAAAAAAAATATATGTAACTGGAAAAGTTTTGCATGTCAATTCCAGGGTTGTGTTCTCGAGACCTGGTCTTGGTCTTAAGACCGGTCTCGACGCCAGGTAGGTCTCGGTCGTGTCTCGATTTTTTTTTCTGATCTTGGTGTCGGTCTTGGTCTTAAAAAAATTACCCGGTCTTGGTCTTGGTATCGATGTCTTGGTCTCGATTTTAAACGATGAGTGAAATTTTTATGTAAGCGGAACTCACTGTAATTTCAAAATAATTTAGTTCCGTTTTGCAAGGCCAAATTGGCCCTTTCTACCTTTCCAATCCTACGACTTAAAACGGGGTGTTCATTTTGAACGGATTTAGAGCTATGCCGTGAAAGCTATTTTCGCGGAATTCTGTGGAACTGACTTAAGGCCACGGTGAACTTTCACTACTATAAACAAATCATTCAACGCGTTGAGAAAGTTTAGTTTGAATTCAATGCCAATCGGAAATGGAGTGTAAGATTGTTCCAGCAAAAGTTTCCGCTGTCGTTGAGTTCGGTTTTAAAGACTTGCACTATTGGGACACTTCACGGCAAAAGTGGGTGGCGACGTGCAAGTTTTGTGCAACTCAGAAAGATTTTCGAGATACTTCTGGCACGAAGCGGATTATTGATGAGACCAAACAGAGCTCAAATGTCTGACGAACTTTATCAATGTTAATGATTGCATCGGTAAATAAGTCAAATAGTAATATTTGTGCTAATAAAACTCGTAGTAGTTAGTTAGGTAAAACTCATAGTGAAAGTAGTTATCGTGGACGACACGAAATGTTGATAATGTTTTAATAATTACTAATATAATAACTTTACGGCTAAAAATCTGTTGTTTTTTCTTGTCCGAAACAAGTGCAAGACAGATTAGAATTTCGAGACCGGTCTTGGTCTCGAGACCGGTCTTTGGTCTCGATGGTTTTTGATCGGTATTGTCTTGGTCTCGAAACTTGCGGTCTTGGTATTGTCTCGGTCTCGGGAACTTTTTTCTGGTCTCGGTCTTGTCTCGGTCTCGAGAAAGTCGGTCTTGATAACATCCCTGGTCAATTCAGATAAATCAAGTTTAGAAACAATAGCACTACAAACCCTCGCTCATTAAAAGTTTCCTGAAAAACCGACTCATCTCGAAAGATACTAAACAAAGGCTTCACTCGGGACTATTTGGCTTCCACATGAAGGCCGCTTACTGTACGCCGTTTCCTCGATGTACACGAAATGATGCTGGCGTACACTGACCATTACGTGACTTACAAACTACTAATCACGGTGCTGAAAAATTTTACGAAATTTTTTTCCAACAACGTAAACAAAACCAGTTTTCTAACTCGTCCGGACACCATTCGACTTGATGAGTTGGGTCTTCTGTGTCACCGACAAATTTGGCGTCTTGGTGAAAATCTTCCAATGACAAAAGCGGAATGCAAGACCTGGCTTGGAGAGCTTCTAGCGTTTCACTGTTCTCTGAACGATTGTCCGATATCTGCTGAATCTTGTCTAAGCAGGTAACGAAAGAGCAAGCTGATGAGTACAAGAAAAACTCAAGCCTTGTGAAGCTTATAACCGTTGCATAAAGTCAGGGATGGTACAAGACCGACTTTTCTCGAGACCAGACCGAGACGGGTCGCAAGTTTTCAGTACCAAGACGACACCAACACCGCAACTTTCGAGACCAACACCAAGACAACACCCACCAAAAATCATCGAGACCAAAGACCGGTCTCGAAGACCGGTGTTGACTCGGATTATCATTTGATCTATAGTTATAAAAAGAAGAGAATTACATAAAAAGTGATAGTTATTATTTATGTATACAATAATCAACAATGATCGAAGGTATTTTTGATGGCACGGTTTTCACTTCCATTTGCAATTCATGTTGGATTAATACTAAAATTCCTCGACACTTGCATAGACAGAGCAGTGAAAGAAGGTACCTCCTAGGATATTTTTACATTTTTCGCGAAACAGCGCCTTCCACTTCATAAGTAAAATTCCTATCAAATAAACTAAACCTATAAGCGTTAAAATGGCCCTAGGATTCGAAAGTGAAGGGGTCACTTGGGTATTGCAAAATGGAACTAAGTAAACTTGAAAATACGGTTAGTTCCGCTTACATTAATTTCCACCCTGTGTTTAAAATCGAGACCAAGGCATTCAGACCAACACCAACAACACGACGAAATTCACGCCAGTCCAAATCTAGACAATAATTTACTAGTTCCAAAGTGTGCGCATAGGTGGTTTGCTGTGAGATAGGTACGTAAATAAACATGCATGAGGCGTTCGAAGCAACCCCAATTTTAGAAAAATTACCCTTGCAAATAGAATGTATTTGTGCTTACGGTAAATATAATAAATGAGTTTATAAAGCTGAAATTAAAAATTTGACTACATTTTAGATGATCGCTTGCTTGTGGGGACCAAACAAGGTCACCTGCTTATGTACAGTGTTTTGCAAGGGGTATCCTCTCCTTTGCTGAGTTCGTCCACGAAATGTGAAGTTCAGCTAAATGGTTCCAACAAATACTTTTCTAAGAAACCTATTGTACAGCTTCAAGTTGTCCCTGAACATCAAATCCTTATAAGTCTGTCAGGTATAACCATTACTTTTATTGATTTATGATTACTTAATTTAATTTTATTACCTTTTTGTATTAGACAACGTCATAAGTGTTCATGATCTGTCTATTTTCAACTTCCCCTTAATTACGACCATACAGAAATCGAGAGGAGCTACATTATTTGCTCTAGACGTTAAAGTACTTTCATTCGATAAAACTGTCCACTTAATTAAAATGTGTTATTATCTGTTAGAAAGTAGTATCCCTAACAGGCGAGACAGCTGTTACAGTACGACTTTGTGTATGTGTAAAACGCAAGTTACAGCTCTACTATTGGAAAAACCGAGAATTTCACGAATTAGGCCAAGATTTGACCATTCCAGACACACCAAAAGCCCTGTCCTGGATCCAAGAAACGCTCTGTCTCGGTTTCCGCGGCGAGTACGCTTTAGTTAAAGTAAATGACATTACGAATTTCATGAAAACCTCGTGATGAATTAATTGTCTCTAGTTGGACGCTGGCGCAGAGCAGAAAGATTTATTTCCTACGGGCCGACAACCTGAACCTGTTATTGCGTTGCTTCAAATCGAACGAGAACACGAGACTTCCTTCGAGAAAAATTGGGAAAAAATCACTAAAGAAAAAGAAGACTGTTTTGCCGTTGGACGCGATGATCAAATCATATTCGTGGACGCTGAAGGTAGTCCTTTGCGCAAAACGGGCATTACTTGGTCAGAACCACCCCTAGAAATCGGTAGTTGCTTTACTGTAATTTTTTGGAAGAATTAACTATTATTTCCGTGTGCTGTTAGTCCAAGACACTCCTTACTTGGTTGCTGTACTACCCAGCTACGTTGAAATTCGGTCACTGGAACCTCGTTTACTGATCCAGCGCTTGGAGTTGCCTCGAGGACGTTTCTTGTGCTCTGTTCCATCCAGGCACGGTTTAATGTACTGTGCTTCACCGTCTCATGTTTGGGCTTTGCAACAAGTACCCGTTCATAAGCAGCTGGCACCATTATTGCAAGAAAAGCATTTTGAATTAGCCATCCTTTTAGCGGTACACAATCTACTAGTTTACAAGAAATTAGGTACAGTTATGAACTTTAATTTACTAGAATCTCTCCGAAGAGCCTTCCGATATTAAGACGCATCAAGTACAGCATATTCGGAGTCTATATGCGTTCGAGTTATTCCGCAACAAGAAATTTCAGGATTCTATGAAGATTTTCCTTAAATTAAACACAGGTCAGTATCAAAATCTAAAAAGTAACGAAGTTGAATGAAGTTTCTTAGATGCGTCGCATGTGATTGGCCTTTTCCCTGATTTGCTGCCTGCCGAGTTTCGAAAGCAGCTAAAATATCCTGAAGATTTGCCAGTTTTAAAGGGAAAAGAACTAGAAAGTGGTTTGCTGGCTTTGATAGAATTCTTGACACAAGTATTTTCGGATATGCGCCATTCTTTCATATCTTGTGCTGTATTGGGACTACTAATCGTGTTCATTAGGTAAGACATGATTTGATGGGCAATCTGAATCCGCAAAAAAGCACCCCAGCAGCCTTAGTTGAAGGCAACGCTATCGTCAAGTCTAAGAGGCAGCTTTTGCAGATTGTAGACACAACGTTACTCAAGTGTTACCTCCAGGTTAGCTTTAACTCTGTTAAAGGCGCGAAATTTTTTGCTATTTATAAACTAAGTAAACTTTTGTGTGTTTAATAGACAAATGATGCCTTGGTCGCTTCCTTACTGCGCTTAAAAGACAATCATTGTCATTTGGAAGAGTCCAGGCAAGCTCTTCAAACTTACAACAAGCATGCAGAGCTCATTTTACTCTACCAGAGCCGAGGAATGCACCAAGAAGCTTTAGAAGAGCTGAAAGAGTTGCAAAGTTCTCAAGAACAAGGCTACGTAGCAACAATTACTTACCTGCAGCATCTGGGTAAGCGTTTTGAATCTACTTTTTCATTCTTGTGTCATATTATTTGTAACACGATATCTTCTTCTAAGAACAATAGTCCAAATAAGATCGCTCATGAAATCATAATAGAACTATCTTTTTATAGGGCCAGAGTATATGGACTTGGTTGTGAAATTCGCGGGCTGGGTTCTTACAGATCATCCTGAAGCTGGCCTCAAAATCTTTGCCGAAGATATTCACGAAGTAGAACAACTTCCACGTCCTCGAGTGTTGGACTTCCTGTTGAGAAACCACCGTGCATTGGCTTTGCCTTATTTGGTTAGTTCGACTTGATTTCAAATCCAATTTCATGCTATAGTATGTATTTTGCTATATAGGAACATGTAGTTTTTCAATGGAAAGACCCGAATCCGTTATTCCATAATGCTCTTGCACTGCAATACCGTGAAAAAGTAATGCAGCTGTTGGGTAGCTCTGCTAAAACGCAAGACATAAGTCACTGGAAGGAGAAACTGAGATCTTTTTTGGATAACTCTGAATTTGTGACTCCCGAGGCAGTTTTGGTGCATTTCCCTTTCGATGGTAGATATTTGCTTTCTTTTTCTTTTTCCTATTCTAGTTCCCATTTCTTTTAATTGTTGGGATTTTTTATAGTTCTTATAGTTCTTTTGGATTTTTTATACTTCTTTTTTATGGTTATTATAGTTCCCATTTGTTTTAATTATTTGGATTTTTTAGCCCTATTCGAGGAGCGAGCTACCTTACTGGGCAAATTAGGAAAACATGAGCAAGCTTTGGCAATTTTCATGAACGTCCTACAAGATTACTCAGCCGCGTTAGCCTATTGCCATAGATTTTACAACGCTAATAATTCCAACGATCAAGAAGTAGTTATCTCACTTCTAAAAATCGATTTCATTTCTTTTTTTAATTCGATACATATTGGTTTAGGTATATCTCTTCTTGTTGAGATTGCTCTTAAACCCGCAGTCTTGTCCTCCGTTACCAGGTTTAGCTCCTCCTTCGCGTCCACTGCGACAACCCGACTTGGAATCTGCCCTAAAGCTCTTGCAAGAACACGCGTCGTGTATTGATGTGGTCCAGGCTTTGACGGTTTTACCTAGTCAAGTTCCTCTTTCCCAAATTAGCGACTTTTTGACCCGAAGTTTGGTTGCTCGCGCTGCCTGTCGTCGACAACAACAATTACTCCGTGGGTTGCGATACGCAGAACATTTACAAGTATGTACTGAAATGCGTCTGGTTCTAATTTTATATACCTTCTTTTCCAAAAATAGGTACAAGAAGAGCGAATTAGGTATCAGAGCCAGAAAATCACAATGACTGAATTTAACGTTTGCCACGTTTGTAAGAAAAGATTTGGGAGTCAAAGGTAATCTTTTTTAAAACAACTTTTTATTTTGCACTAACTTTTGTTCGTTTTTGTGGCAGTGCGTTCATCCGATATCCAAATGGAGATATTGTCCATTTTTCTTGTCAAGACCGTAAAGACGAATTGGTCAAATAATGGCACATTCGCACATTTCCTGAATTTTCCCCCGCTTCTTTCTGACTAGTCGTGAACTGAGGAAATGGGATGTTACTACCTTGCCAAGGTGGGTTGGATATGTTGATAGATACGTTCTAGGCAATTGAGTCTGGGAAATGACGACTGGGAAGGAGAATTTATTTGTTTAAAGAAAATACTGAAGTTTAAGTTTTGTTTATACGAAAATTTACTTGGAATAGTGGAATCAAAGTAAGTTTATCGTTTTCTTGTAGGAGTACGACGAGATAAAATAAAACCTGATGCTGAAAAATTAAAGAATGTCATAAGAATAATTCTTTTGTAATTGGGAAGGTGTTGTAAGTAAATACCATGGTTACAGCCTCGTTAATGACTACATCTTTGACGTTTTCCCAGGCAATAAATTGAGATATTTGGCGACCAAAAACGAAGGTTGTGGTTAACTGCATCCCGAGGGAAGTTATTACGAGAACTGATTCTACGTAACGTTTAATGTATTTTGGAGTAAAACCTTTTTTCGATACGTGATTATACCTCGCCTGACTTTGTTGTGAGCCTTGGAGATTAAAGTAAGGAGCAATATTAAGGAGACAAAGCAGAGTGATGTGGAATCTTTCGTATGAACGCCACAGTGTACGAATATAGCAGTGAATATTGCAGTGAGGGAAAGCCAAGGCTTTATTCTGAAGGGAGGTGAATCGATGGCGATTTCTTGGCATAGTAACTGACTGGAAGAAGTTTTAATGCTGCAAGTTATTTCCTCACCGTGGATATTCTTGTAGCATGCGGTAAACGCATTTTTTTTCATAGCATTCGGTGATGTTGAACATCTCATCTACGTGCCACTCCTAAAATAACGTTATATATTTGTTACTTGATAAGTATCTTGTACAATTACTTGCGAGACTTAGTTTTCTGCCAAAAAAGTTTTCAAGCTTTTTGTAAACAAGTTCCCCGTTCTGGTCGTTAAAATTTCGGTTCCAAGCTGCTGTTCTCAGTTCCAAATACTACGGATCGCATTTCCTAGTCGTCCGCATTTGCTAACGGTAACCTTTCTTTGATTTTCATGTAAACTGTTCAAGAGCACTTCAATCACAGCCATTGATACCTACACGGTTCCGTTTATTTCTGCAGTCGGAGCTAACTCTCCTCAAATAAAAATAACTGAATAACTAAAATAGAACAAACAAATAGAACAAACGAACAAAAGCTTAAAAATAACTAAAAATTAACTGAATCTCGCTTCCAGTTAATTAATTAGACAGTTAATTTTATTGATTAAAATTCCTATCACTATAGTATAAAATGTAGCACGATTTTGCTCGAAAAGATGAGACCCCAGCTCAAAAGAGAAATCACGCCCATCTTGACACTTTTTGCATATACCTTTTGTATACAATTTTCACAAAAAACTTGGTTAAGTGTGTATAAATGCATTTTGTATGACTTAAGTATTTGTGTAAGAAATATCGAAAAATCTTAACATTGAAGATCTTTTTGTTCTATTCGCTTTCGGAAATAATTTGAGATGTTCAAGTTTGCCGCTTCACAGTTACTCTGCTCGTAGTGGCGCTGACTTGCCAAGTTGCTTAGCAACTATGCCCAGCTCAACAATACAACGCTTTTTCGTTTAGCACGCTGTGCAGTTAACAAAAATACGAAAATGAAGGTGAAAATGCTAACTAGAAATCCTGATGAATATCTCAGAGAAACAAAACATGATATTCATAAAGGTAAATTATTTTCAAATTGCGTTGTTCTACTCTTATTATGTTACCACACATTATTTTTTTAAGTTCCAAGGAACTACGATCCAGCTTTACATCCTTTGGAAACACCCAGGGAATATACACGAGCTCTCAATGCTGTGAAACTTGAACGTGTTTTTGCCAAGCCTTTCATCTGCAGCTTGTCAGGTCACCGAGACGGAGTTTCACTTCTAACTAAGCATCCTAAGCAGTTATCCTGGTTATTCAGCGGTTCCTACAATGGAGAAGTATACCTCTGAACTCTAAGTACTTTGGTTTTCGTAATAAGCATGTACCCTTTATAGCTAAAACTGTGGGATGTGGCTCATAGGAAACAACTTCGTTCAGTCCAAGCCCACAACGGTTACCTTCGCGCCTTATGCTTTACAGGGGATTGCCAGCGTCTTTTGACGGTAGGTGACGATAAACTCATCAAACAATGGAGCTGCAAGGCCTCTGATGACGCAGCAGACTGGGAAGAGCCCCAAAATACCATCATCTCCAAAACTATCCTGACTGGTATCACTCATCATCGCAAAAAACCTCTTTTCGCCACTTGCGGCGAAGTCTGTCAGGTTTGGGAAGAGACTCGCGCTGAACCGCTCCAAACCTATCAGTGGGGCGTGGACAGTCTATCAAGCGTCAAATTCAACCCCGTGGAAGTAGATTTACTCGGCGCATGTGCAAGCGACCGTAGTATCATGCTCTATGACGTTAGGAATTCAGGTCCAGTCCGTAAAGTCGTCTTAAGAATGCGAAGTAACAGCTTGTGCTGGAATCCAATGGAAGCTTTTGTATTCACAGTTGCCAACGAAGATTTCAAGTAATTTTGTAGTCTTATAAAAGAAGCTCTAGAATAATTATTATAAATAATTTATCAGTCTTTATTCGTTCGACATTCGCAAGCTCAATTTCCCGTTAAACGTTCATATGGATCATACCTCAGCCGTTTTAGATCTGGACTACTCCCCTACGGGCAAAGAATTCGTATCTGGAAGTTACGATAAGACCATTCGAATCTTCCCAGTGGATCAAGTAACTCAATAGAAAGAAAACTTGCAGCACGTGATAATGTTTTGTGAAGGGCCATTCCAGAGATATTTATCATACGAAACGTATGCAACGCTTGAGCTGTGTCACGTGGTCTGGGGACGACAAGTATATTTTCTCGGGTTCTGACGAGATGAACATCCGTATGTGGAAAGCCAGGGCTTCAGAGAAAATGGGAGTTCTAAGAGACCGCGAAAGGCGCGCATTAGAAGTGGATGCTAAATTAAAAGACAAGTTCAGCCAACATCCGGCTATTAAACGCATCGCCAGACATCGTCACGTGCCCAAACACGTACTCAATGCCAAGAACCAGATGGATGCCTCCAAACAATCCGGTCGTCGAAAGTAACTAAATTGCTCCTCTTAAAAAATGCAGATTAATGAAATTGTCCAATTAATAGGGAAGCCAACCGAAGGGCTCACTCTCGTCCTGGTACTGTTCCTTACGTTCCCGAACGTCAGAGGCCTGTTGTGGGAGAACAGGAGTGAATGGAGAAATAATTGGGTCAAATACAAGTTTTAAAATGTTCTTGTTCTTTATCCCATATGACTGGATGATTTCAAAGTAAATGTAAATACTTGTTTCGAATGGATTTCCTAGCCATTAAAAATGAAGAGTTAGCTAGGGGAGGCGAAAAGTTTGAAGAAACTAAAAAAAGACTTAAAGATTTCTTCCCTATACATCACGGCTTAAAAAAGGGAATCGAAAGAAACTTCGCCAATGACATGACATGCTGAAATGTTTTGAAAGATGGCAGTGGGGTGGGGATCGGGTTGAAAGGTTTACTAGAAA
This sequence comes from Lepidurus packardi, assembly GCA_023053545.1. NCBI lineage: Eukaryota > Metazoa > Arthropoda > Branchiopoda > Notostraca > Triopsidae > Lepidurus > Lepidurus packardi. The sequence goes on along the minus strand of JAKZAN010000005.1, from coordinate 5,814,148 downwards.
TATTGTTAAGAAAAGGTAAGGATAAAATAGTTTGGCTGCAGGAGAGAAAATTGCAAAGTGAAAGATGGGGATGGAGGGGAGGCAAAACATTTGGAGCGAAAAGTGGGCGTGGTTTCGCGAGCTAAAGTTTGTTCAGTTTCAAGAAATGTGCCCCATAAATTAAAAATATACAATAAATAGAATTAGCACCGTTTTGGCTGCCACTGGCGAGATTCTAAGTACACATTCACTCCACAAGAAAAGAAGAAAATAACAAAAATTTATATTTTTTGAAAGACCCAGGAAACTGTCTCATAACTGTTGCTCTGTTTTCCCATAGTTTGTTTGCACAACAATTTCTTCTCCATGTCTTCACCGCTTAACTTGAAAATCTTCCATTTGATGGCAGGCAAAACTCATTTTTTTAAAAAAGAAAACTAATTGAACCTTTAGCGCGGGAAATAATGTTCAAAGCGTTCTAGCTGTGCTTTTTGTATGATTTTACACTTGGCTTTCTCCTTTCATGATGTTAGTGATGATTGATGGCGAAGGAGAGACTTTGCTGGATCCAATGGGCGATTTCTTGACTCCATCCATAGGTGAAACGGGTGTAACGGGACCTGGGAGAGACAACGACTGCGGCGTGGTGGCCCTGGTGACTGGATTCGTCGGCGAGGTGGCACTGGACAATACGGGTAGCAGAACAGGAACGGGAGTAGTCGTAGTGGTAGTCGGAGCAGGAAGAGTGGGATTGTTGTGGGTCAAGGAGGCTTCGACACCTACGCCGTTAGGGTTGAGGGCCATGGTCATTCCCATACTCATGCCCACTTTTAGGGTAAATTTTCCCCCAAACATCGCAACGAGAATCAAACAACGTGAATACCGGATGCAGGGGCAGGGCGAGAAGAGGAGAGGGAAAGAAACAACCAGAGACCCCAAAAAAAGAAAATAGAAAAAACAACCATTACGTCTACGAAAAAAATGGACCTGGAACAAAGAATTAGGAAGAAAAAAAAAACAATGGCATTCGACATGTTCCATGCCCAAATTCATTCAAAAAATAATTTAAAAAACAATAATTATGATAAGGATTAGTAGAACAATACGATCTCAATTCATGCACGACGCCTTTCCCGACATCTCGCAAGACTACTAAAATTCTCGTCACAACTCAACGACTCTAAAGAGACTAGAAAGTTCGACTGCTAAAAGAGTACTAGAAAACAAATGAGGGAGAACGGGTTAGGGGCGATTTTTGAAATGTTTACTCAAGAATTGCACTCGTTGGACCCTGGAAATGGATACAAATACAAACTCATCATGCAAAGACCGGGACACGTCTCTCTTTTTACGTCAATGAATGTTAACAACAGGCCACGCCTCCTAAAAGCTAACTGTCCAATAAATAAGACAAACGTGTGACTTTACACCGGAAAAGTTGCTCTGATAACCCTTCCATCACAGATTGAGGCGACTTTCTGTATATGAAAAGATTTCTTTTAGAACATTGTTCGGCTAAAAAAACAACTCAAGGTGTCAAAAACCTATCTCACACTCCTGTGAAAAAGAAAACGCAAGAGAAAGAGACTTTAACGATGCCCAAGACAAATGAGTTGCAAAGAAAAGGGAGAGAAGGGGACCACAAAGTCGATTCAAGGAGTCTTACTTTCCAAAAAAAAAAAGAAAAAAAGTCGGGAAAATAAACAAAAAAGGGAAAGAAGACACGACATGGATCAGGTGACAAGACCTCAGGCTATTTTACGTTTTTGTAAGGAATGGATGGGGGTGGAGCTTGACTACTCGGTACCTTTGGATGTGCCATTAACATTGGAGGCAGGATTGGGACTAGGACACTCGATGTCTGGAAAAAGTCCAAAATTGTCAATTAAAAACGGAATTTTCCACGGCCATATTTTCCTCCGTTTTCCTTATTAATTTTTTGCAATAAAGAAAATGCGTGGGCAGTAGGCCCTTTCAACGTGCCTCGAAAAATTATAGCCTTTGGACACTTAATGGGCTCTGGGACAGTTTTTCTTCCTCTTTCCTTGGCGCTGATGGCAATCGACAAATGACAAAATGATCGTTGGAAGTACTCCCACCAACGGAGGGAGGAGGGGGTCAGGGAACATACCCTAACATAAAACTTTTTTCCCTCCCTTAAAAAAAGAAAAAAAAAGAAAAGCTTAAGCGAAGGAATTGACGTAAACTGGCAAAAAGGGGCGTGGCTACAGGACTGCCTGCATCGATTTGTTATGACGTCATTGCTTCATATACTACCGGCAACAACTTTCTTGGCTTTCGGGGTTGAAATTTGCCAAAAAAGAGCAGAAATTCAAATTGAGACGAAGAAAAAATCGTGCCAGTTCATCGGTTTTGTTTCGGTAACTCTTTCTCTAGAACTTTGCCAACAGAAATACTTAGCTGCTATTCTATCCAGAACAACGAAACGAAAGGATAAAAAGAACTTCTTGGGGGACTGCAAACACGTCGTTAAATTTACGACCACGCCAATTTGATTGCCAAGATCTCTACTTTTTTTCCCTGTTTCTAACATTCCATCTCATGTCCTGGTCATAAGAATTTGAGCTCTCCCCAAAAACGTGCGTGCAACCTTACGAAGCCAATAAGTTTTTTTAATTCTTCAGAAATTGAAGAAACTGCTGGGCTCTTTTCGTTTCTTACATTCTGATTTGTCTAGGGTAACATAACGTATTAAAATAAAATTCTTTCCAGGTATCATTGCTAAAAAGGCAAGGGGTATTTCGCTAAAATCCTAAGCGTACAGCGTTAAGCTCCTTCAGTTTTGGTTTTCCAAAGTGTATCAAGTCTATCAAAAGGAGAGCTGTTAATCACCAATTTTTTAAGACTTCGTAAGGAAAAAGCGGGAAAAAGAAAAGCGAGTCCAAAGTAATGAGCAGAACATGATTATGCTTGATCGATTTTGTCGGGTCTTGGCTCATAGCTCAATTTATAGCGGAAAGAAAAAGGACAATTTGACCTGGTTTTCCTACAACAAACAGGGCCAAATGAGGGAAGTACCTTTGAAAAACGAGTTCACTGATACAAAAATGAAGAATGTACAAAAATAACCCGATGCTATGATTGGCTACATAATTTTAGTTCCTTAATTGTCTTATAAAAGAACTAATGACAAATTTTGTTCAGACTCTATTGAATAAATACGAAAAATTGACTCCTAGACGTCGGGGAAGTTTCCCAGATCTTAAGAATTATAATCAGACCTGGTGTTTAATTCATACTTCAATAAAAGATTAATTTCATAGGAAAGAAAATGAAAGCGAATAATTGGATAACTCCTCCACTATTTTCTTCCAAAATGGGTTTTTAAGGGTCCAGTGAAAGTGTAAAGAGAGTCTAATGAAATAATTCAAAGAACGTTTCGCCGTCTTTGGACGCCATTTTTAAACTGCTAGCTGCCAACTTGAAACCGTGAGAAAATTTTCAATCATGCAGCCACGTTCAAAATAGGCAATAATGTCAAAATTTCAAAAGCTGATTTATTTTAAAAAATTAATTAAACTGATAGAAACTTACTCAAAAATTCGAAATAAAACACATTCCTATAATTGTTCTCTTAAGGTATGCTCAGGAACCATCCGAACAGAATTCACTTAGATTTCTCTAGACAAGCATATAACGTTTTAGTTTTTGACAAACTGTGAAGTTAAACTCAACACAATTTCTTTTTCTCCCTTTGTTTACTTTGGAGTTAGAGTAGTTTGTGCCCTTAAGTTAGTTGCAAGACGAAGTAGACAACATTCTGAAGAGGGGGAAACCTCTCCAGGAAGAATAGAGTAAGCTCTCGAATGATCTATTGGCCAAAGTTGGATACGGAGAAAAAGAGGAGTAAGGATAGAAAGAGAGAAAAAGGACCCTAAGAAACAGCTAAAAATTAGAACTTATAAGCGAAACCCATCTAACCAGCTTGGATCCCATCGAAATCAAAGAACCTTCGTTTTTTTCTACTAACAGGGATGCAAAGAAGGCAGAAAAAGTCCTCCCGAATTCAAAAGGTCAAACGCATTTCTTAAAAAAGGATACCGATCTACCAGCTTTTTCCTTTTTTTCCCTAAAAAATGAAGCTGTTATAGAAGTAAAAAACAGTAAGTAAAAAAGGACTCCCTTCCGTAAAGGAAAAAAATAAGTTCCAGAAATCGATCTGATTTTCCTTTTCTTTGAGGTTTCCATTTTTTACTCCCCCTTTTCTTAGCTCTCCGATTTGCTGCTGCTGTGTCTTATGTGTATACGTCCTTGGTGGGAGACCACTAAGTAATCTTTTCGGACGCTATCTGGCTCCATAATTGCTTTTCTGCTCAACTACACTCGCCCAGCGGGGGTAAACTTCCCCCACCCCATCAAAAAAGCTAAAACATACGCAATCTTCGACCCATTTCCCTTCAACTTCCTTACAGAAAAAGACTTTTGTTTCTTCTTGACATACTGAAGGGAAAAAAAGGCTGTTATTTGTTTGGTTATACGTGAGTTTTGGGATTCTAGTTTTTAAATTTTTGTTTACCCATTTTAGGTCCCATCATGTCTTTGGCCATGCTTTGGGGTTTCATGGCATTCAGCCGCCGAGGAGGACCACCAGCGCCATCTGGGCCGCAACCACCCCGCCCAGGTGGACACCCTCCACCTTGAGGGGTGGGGCCTCCGGTACGATGGGGAGCCCGTGGCTGTTCGACTGGCAGGACCCGCCTCCTTTTCTTGGGCAATTTGGCTCGTGCCTAAGGCGAAAGAATAAAGCAGCATTAGAATTGGCATGTAATATTAAATGCAAACGTTTTAAGGTCTAAAAAATACAGATTTTTTTCTTCTTTACAAAATCTTAAAGAAATCATGGGAAAGGGAAACATATTGATCTTCGTGCTCGAGGGATTCGACATCTCATCTTTTTTGGGGCGCTAGACGTTAATCTAAAAACTGGGAGAGTAACAAGTACGAGGCTTAAATGTATTAAATATGTTTAGTTGGGACAAACATCACTTACTGCCACGCTGCACTGTTTATATAGCACGAAACAGGCTAGTTTTTAACAATGGAAAGTGGGTTAGGTAAATGGTAAACTTGGCTGGGAATGTTCGGCTGATGAATCCGAAAACTTCCTAAGTATTTCTTAATGAATGTTTCATTTCAAGCTTACTTTTATGGGGGACTAAGCTTGTAAATTGCTCCAGCTCTCTCTCCTCTCCTTTTTTTGTAATCTCATGTTTAAGAAAGATTTAAATAGCATAGGAATTCCTTGTCTATCGAACAATTACGCCGGCATCATCAAAACTAAGACTAATTATGGTTAAACTGCAAAACTAGAGGTTCGTAATCCGAATTGGCTTCGATGAATTCCGAAAAAGCAAGGAAAACAACTATTAGTTTAAAAAAAGGAAACAAATTGAGGAACAGTGATCAAATAAGTCCAGGGTGTTCTGTCCGGAACTCCCTCTCCTAAAGTATAAGCCCCGCCCCGTGGAATGTATTTCCTTCCGTTAGAAAATAAAGGTAAAAAAAGTGGACAATATATGTAGGTGCAGAATGTTTTTGGTCACCGTTACTAGTTCTTACTTGTGTGTGGCTGTAATACATGGCGAAATTGGAGACTATGACAGGCACGGGAAGGGCGATCGTAAGCACACCGGCCAGGGCACATAACGCGCCCACAAACATGCCTACGTATGTCTTGGGGGCCATGTCGCCATAACCGACGGTGGTCATGGTAACTAGGGCCCACCAAAGTCCAAGCGGAATGCTGTTAAAGTCATTGTGCGGATTGGCTTGGATACGCTCCGCGTAGTAGACGAGCGAGGCAAAGATGACGATGCCGAGCACGAGGAAGAAAACGAGTAAAGTCAACTCCTTGGCGGACGCTCGGAAAGTTTGGATAAGAATTTTGAGTCCGGACGAGTGTCGCGTGAGCTTGAAGAGTCGCATAATTCGGATGATGCTGAAGAATTCGAGGATGTCCGCGTTCTCCAAATGCGAGGCAAACTTTTGGAGCACCAAATCTATATAGAAGCTCAGCGTGGCCACGTAATCGATAATGTTGACCGAGGCGCGGATGAAAACCAGTTTGGAGGGCGAAGAAATGAAGCGCATAAGAATTTCGAATGTAAACCAGGCATTGCACACACACTCCACATAGAAGAAGGCCTCATGTGCGTTCGTTTGCGTTTTATCTAACGTCCAGGCCGTCGTATTGTGTGACGTATGCACCGTGATGTTGCGAATCACCGGCACTCGCATATCCGGGTGTGTTTTCAAGCAGAACGACAAAATTGACACGCAGATAAAGAAAACTGACATTAGGCCCACCATCTGAAAATAGAAAACAAACCCAGTTTTAGAAACCATTAACAGTTGCGAAGTCTAAGCCATGCGAAGCATGGTTTAGACTTAGAGCACAATCAAGTAAAGCCTATATTTCTAGCGTTTTACTAGGCTTCAAACGGAATTTAAAAGCTACTCATAGTTAAACAAGTGTGTTTAAATTTCCCATAATTTTCTGAGAAAGACTCCACTTGAACAATATCAAGTAGGTACTGTTAGAAATTCCGACAAAATCATACGTAATATCATATTCTGTTCGTCACTAAATACAAAGAAAATGAAAGACTAAAAAGGTATTCCAAAGAAAGCCTGGAGCTCCGTGCTTGTGCCTTGCATCATACGTGCTCCAATAAAGACAAGGGGCTTCCAGTTCTTTTTTAATTAGCAGAAAATAACAAGAAACGAAGCCTTGTGTGTCGTGTCTTCACCCGCCCGCCCGTGGCAGAAATAGATCCCCATTCCGCCCTTTCTCCTTTTCTTTTCTTGGTCGTGAACAGAAAATGTGAAGACCTTTTCTACCAAGTTTACCCATTTTCCCCAAGTGGTATTGGTACGAGCTGGTACGGCCGTCGCAAAACAGCTCCGGAAGCTCAATACATTACCCCCCTCAACCCTCCAACCTCATTGACCCCCATTATTGGCTTCAATAGTCACTTCTCACGCTTTTCCCTTCTATGTTAGTTTCTAGACCCTCCAATTGAGAAACGCGTATCCATTGTATCCCTTTTCCCCAACAGACAACACACATAGAAAAATAAATCTGTACATTAGAAGATAAGCTTAAGATTCCGATTTTTTGTAAAAAAATGTTTCTAACCATCCGCAACGTGCCGCTGTCTGTTAAACCCCCAGGCAGAAACGGAGGCGGAGCTTAATTAATCAATATGGCGTTGGCGGGAATAACTTGGCGTGCAGACTTGTCGTTGCCACGAAATGTCTGAATGCTGCTTTCAATTCTCGAAAGTCTACCGTACATACTAATGACAACAAGAAAGATAGTACACTTCCTTCTCCTATTTACGGAAACTCTAAAGTCCGCCTCCATGATACGTACTTCTTTGTTCTTTAGGAAAACATGTTGTAAATCCAAGAAACAGAAAGAGGAGCTAGAGGGAAAAAGTAGACCTAGGCCTTTTTTTTCTACTCTCTTATGTGTCACAACACGTCATACAGTATCACACGCCCTTTCTCATTCTCCTGTCAGCCAAGAACGGCAGGAAATTATTCACAATAAACTCTGAAAACAGAGTTAAGGGAGGTCGTAAAACGAATAGCTATTTCCTTATATTCTTTCTCTTTCTCGTCTTGTCTTTTGAGCACGGTAAGCCGAGTCCTAAACATGCCGACAGTGGCAACGACAGACCTGGAAACCTGTCCTAAAAATTGTTCTCTTGGCCTTAAAGCCGGAGCAAACCATTTTCGTAAACAAAACTAAAGAAAAGAAGGGAAAAGAAAGTTCTACCTTGGCGGAATTCGAGGAATAAGGTTCATCGAAGAGCGACCAAAGCCTGGGCTTGAGTTTTTGCCACCATGATAGTTTTCCTCCATAATAAGCTTCCTCGAAGCCAAATTTTCGGGCCAGTTCTTCATCACTAGGCTTTTCGGTATCCAAATCGAGGCGATCCAGTACGGCCAACGTTTCTTGCGTGTCTCGATGGCTGGTGTACGTCATCCAGCAACATGGCTCCACTTGGTTCGAGTCCAAACCCCAGAATTCCAGTTCTTCTTCGAACAATGGGCCACATACATCGGTCGGATAATGCAATTTACCCGTCCTAGGATAAATTATTATTGTTGTTAAGATTTAAGCATCATAGCTTTAAAATCAGAAACACGGAAAAACTCCTCCAAACAACGACTTTCGTAATTTCTGCTACTTTTTCCTGTCTATTACGGTGTTCTCCACTAGTCATACACGGGTATTGAAGTTGGCAGTGGCTCCTTGAAGACGCTCAGAATCGGATGTTAGCGAATCGCTTGCGGATCTTCTTTAGGCACAGCGACTTCATGCGCTAGGGACAGGCTAACTTGTCGAGAGGTTTGTCCAGTAATGTATCTCTGGAACAGTCGCTCTGTCTGCGAGCTTGACCAGTGGAACACGACAGTCGCAGTCATAGCACCTCAGTTCTATCCTTCGAAAGCGACATGATCGATCGAATCCCTTCAATGACTTATGTGTGAAGACGGTTATATAATGTACGCAATATAACATTGTAGTCACATATAAGTTTGCTCATATACATAACCAAATTGTTTAGTAATAATTGGAGTCTTATTTATCAAGTACTTTAATAACTGGAATGAATTACGATCATGTGCTGCCTAATTTCAAAGTACTATTGCGTGCTATTGCACGAAGTAAGAACTTCTCGTCTACAGTATAGGTCTATTCGTACTAAATAATTCGAGCAAACTGAGATAATGCAACACAAAAGGAAAACAAGCCAGTAACCTGCATTACTAGTAGTACGAAACCACTGAAGGTTCCTTCCTAATGATAAGGTAACTAGTTTGATTCCTTGCTGGCCTATACATATTTCTTTTTGTTTAATAATAACGTACAAGGTTAGAAATGAAGGCAAACAGAAGCTATGTATCCAGAGGATAACCAGGAGAATTATTGTAAAAAGCAATAGAAATTATACAACTCAATAAGCATACAATACTGAAGTCGGAATATAAATATGCTTACCTATAATAATTCAAAACTTGGGCAAAAACTCCGGGATGTCGATCAAAGAAATACTCGTTAAGTATCGGATCGTAATTGGCCAGAGCTTCCTAAATGAACATCAACCCAGAAAATGAATAACAAGAAACGCAAACTAGCATAACAAAACCCCCTCAAAAAACTTTAGAAACTTTACCGTCAGTCTCGAGAGTCTGGTGGCCGGAATTTTTTTCAGTGTGGCTTTATAAGTTTCATGACGAATACCGCCACAGTTGAGCACGACGCGATTTTCGGCGTCCATTGTGAGCACATTCATGACGGCCGGGGGTCGACGTTGATGGTTCCGTTTCAGTAAGCAAGAAAAAGCCGGCTCCGCTCTTCTTTCTCACTCAATACTCTACAAAATGACCATTAGGTTATCTCCGCCAACAAATTTCGCCCATGTAATGTCCAACTTTCCCCATTCCAGCGAAATTCCATGTAAACATTGAGTAAAATCCCTTTAGAATCCTTTAGGAGGGTAAGTCAATCTCCAGCATGAGGCAGAAAGTCAATCTAAGCCCAAAAGAGGAGGAGGGGTGAATCAGGGGCCAAAAGCGCCAAGGAAGCAAGTTTAGCTTGGGTAAAGCGCTGAGCAGATTAGTGGAAAGAGGCGTGAGTAATGATTAGGGAATGCATAATGGCCAAGTCGAGCTATCTGTTTCACAGGGAAAACGGAGATGCTTTCCTCTGTAACGGGGTCAGCAAACTCCCAAAACAGGGGTCAGTCGCCAAAATAAAATTAACTTAATTTTTGTATCTCCCACATCCCGTAGAATAGGCCGGGCCACCATTGACTTTTCTACCATAAAAACTGTGTTATGGACTCTTACGACTATATTCCAAACATGCTTTTGGCAGAAATAATTCACAGAACCACGGTTAACAAAATGAAGTCAAAGCTAGCAATTTTTTGTCTACTAGTTCTCGACGTATCCTCCAAAAGACACTGAAGCTCCTTCAGCCCTGCTAGGGACAGAGACTTGCATCAGTTTTTGTGAACATTTCGTCAACAGGAGCACTCGTAGCTCAAAATGGAGAATAAATCCTGGTCAAAGACAAGAAACGCTAACAAAATAGACAACCCCAAAAAATGGTGAAAAAATGATAAGTACTTAACAGGCTCGTAGGAGAAGTGTCATAATCTATTGCTAGGATACAAGAGAGAAAATTCTTACGCCTGCAATACTGCTGTCTATTGCTGATCCTAACAAGGTCAAATCCCTTTTTTCGTTATTCATGCTGCTATATTTTTGTGCCGACAGCTGTCTCAGCTGTCATTTATGGGGTTTCTTGGGGAGGGATCGGGGATGGGTTACCCCGGCTACAAAATGCTTGACAAACACGGAACGTCTTCATTAAAATGCGTGGTACGTTAGACCAAATCAATTTCTCATTTTAAACATTTTTTCGTTCCCTTATCCCCGCTCTCTTATTTTTCATTTCTTGTCCGTCAAATTTCCACAAAATCAGTCTTCGTCATCCAATTTATCTCGTCTCCAAAAGGGGACTTTTTCGAAATCAAATTCCGTTAGCTGGACGAGGAAATCTGATTGAGTAAGATGGGCTTCCAAAAAGGGATAAAAGTGCCCAAAATTTTCTCTCGCCTCAAAACCACTAATAAAATATAAGAAATAAAAAAAAAACTACGTTGGACTTCCCGCAGAAATATCCACCCTTGCTCCCTCGCCCTCCCCCACCCCTGGACAGCATGGGTCTTGGCTCCCCAGAAAACCGGAAAATAAGGACTGCTGTTGCCGCATGCGCTTCCTCGAAAATACTCCCAGAGTTTCTTCATGGCTCCTGTCTCCTCCCACCCCAGAACTTTTACCCTAGGCGGCAAAGGGAGAAGAGAAGAAGGGGAGAGAAAGGCTCTTCTCTCTGCTAGCTCTAATCAATACGCGCAATGCTTTGGGCCCCGGACCCCTTTTTGGACTCTCTTCAGCTTTAGACACACACATACACATATATACATATACACATATGCACCACTCCCTTCTTTTTCTCTTTAGTAGGGTGAGAGAAGTACCGGGAGTTACAGGAAAGGGGTGGACGGTGGGTTCGCTTGATAAATAAAAAAGGGGGTTACGCTTTAGGCAAAATGAAAGCGGTGAAAGGAACAACATTTTGACTCGTACACTGCTACAGGAAATCTTTTCTTGGGGTACATCCAACCCTCCACGCTTGCCACTCTGCCTCAAGGAAGGAATCGAAACTGGTACGATAAGAAAAAACCGTCTGCCCTTTCTACGGATCATTAAGAAATGGCATCGCTACAGAAAAATAAACCCGGATATAGAAAGCCCTCCTTGGCCAGACTCTGTGTTATTTTTGCAGAAATTATAAATTGGATTCCTGCAAGACTTCGGAGCTATTTCTAACAGACTCCATATCTATGTTTTCGATACTCACAAAATGAAGTTAACGGCAGGAACCAGAATTCCCTTTGCTTTCAATAAATTTCGGTGGCAGAAATGTTCAAGTCCGAACCTTGCTCTATGTTCTGAAGCTTATTACAAACCCCCCGTTCATTCAACATTTTATTTGTCTGATACGCAAAACAAAATACATAGAGAAAAGCTTAATATTCAAGATATTTATCATCAACATTCCCAAACTCCAAATTTGTAAGTATTTTTGTAAAGATAATTGTAAATATATAAGCTTAAAAGCTCTCAAATTCAACAAGTTTCTACGGAAGAAATATAGAACATTCCTGCAATTAGAATTGCAAATACTGCGTTTTTTACTACAATTAAAATGCTTGACCCTGTGTAGGAAACAGAAACTGTTGGGGGAAAATGGATTATTTTTACTTCGCATTCAATACATTCTACTGTAGAAATTATAAAAAGAAAGATTTTGTAAGGTATATTTGATGAGTATTTCTACCTGCTTTTTGTCCTTTCTGAAACAATACTGCGAAAAGTTATTCAGGGAAAAAGCAACAAATAACTTGGTGTTCCATAAAATGTCTACGGTTGTACTCTGCAGTTATGTTGGCAGGGGGTATGAAGAGGCAGTATCTGGTTCTGACAAGAGAGGCACCCGAACGGCTCCTTTCAAGAGCTCTTGAAAACAGTATTAGGGGAAGGTGTGTGGGGGTTGCGGTGTTGGAAGGAGGCTTATTACCATCTCAAATCGAGCATCGCAAGAAAACACCGAAACAGGAAAACAAGCAGACGATAGCTTCCGGTATAGCTCCTCAGATTATTCCAATTATGATGCAATAATCCGACAGATTAGAATATCCACTCCCCCTTTGCTCCAATACGTATTGTTCTACTCCGCATGGTATAAATACATGCTGGGGGCAAGAGGGAATGCCAAAGAAATATAGTTCTGTGGTCATAAAACAGCTCGAACTGGCAGAAGAGCCAAATATGACCCTAACTGCAACTACAGACGAACTGACAACACCGCAGAATTGGCTCATTTCTACGAAATTTCTGCCGCTTCGATCACCTAGAAATAGGTCGCCCCACGGTTTACGCATTCTGTTGGCGCTTCCCCGCTGGGAAGGTGAAAAAACAACAACAGGGATTGCAAAAACATAAAGGTCACCGACACTGCGCTCTGGGACTTGCCCGATCTTCAATAATCCCGAGAAAGAAAAATTACTGCACAATTTACTAATACCGCCAACAGAACTACTCAAAACCTCCCTAGCTAACGAAGTCTGGTAGCTATGGTAATAATTCAAAGTAAAACTCCTGTATTCATCCTAACCTCAACTTTCAGTGACCTACCCCACGCCCCCATGCAGTAATAGTAAGGCCATCCCAGTCAATTCAAACGTTTTCCTGGGTGATACAAGGTGGAACTTCCGGAAAACGAGGAATAAAAGACGATCAATAAACATTGCAAGTAAGGATTTGCTCATCGTAATCTCTTCTTATACTTCGGGTACCAATGGCCGCCCCTCATCCAAAGAAAGAAACAGACAGGAAAAGCTGTCTTTCCCCTTTTTCTAACGAGTATGTAGTAATCCAGATAAGGATTTGTCTCAAACGACAGTTGATTTTCTGCCTCCTAAACGTCCACCTTCGCGAGCAAATGAGAACTGGAATAAAAAAATTCTGAAGGAAAAAATCCCATTGGTATATCGTTCGTATTTACCCTCCCTCTTGCCCTTCTAAAGTTACTTGCAACCTTTAGGTAGAAATCTTCAGAATGGGAAATAAATATTCTTACGGTATACCTTTACGGTCCTCTTCCCAAGACTTGTTTTGTTTCGTCGCCGCGATATAGGAGGGAAGAAACACAGTCCATCACAAAGCAAAATGTTGGCTCATTCTAGAACCCAAAAAACAATTCCTGTTTTCATCCCATCATTTCTCCCATGAATTACTGACAAAATCCGCCCAATAAAAAAATCACCAAACGTCCACTTGTTGTACTAATATTGGATAAATATTTTTAAAAATCCAGTAACTTCTTTTTATTTTTAAAAATAATTTCTGCGACAAATTCTTGCAATTCCCCTTCCTGGCAAAAGGGACGTGCACTGCACCAGAAAGTAGGTTCGTGACTAGTTCTGCGCAGAGGAAGGAAGCCGAAGCCAAAGGCCAAATGTTGTCGTTTTTCCATTTTACCGGAGCCGGCGCAGTAATATCGTAATACGATAGAAATAAAAGAAATGGCCGTTCTTCCCATTTCTTTTGCACCATGAAATTTATAAACCCCCTCCCCGAGAAAAAGATAACCCGCTCCAAAAGAAAAATCCCATAAGCGACATTTTCTATAAAAAATTGCGTTATTTCTAGTAAGGGGCCCAGTGTCATAGGAATAAATATTTGTGGACAAAACTTACCATTCGGGGCACTTTTTTTCCTAACCCGGGCAACCAACCCCCGGGTAAACTCCTCTGAGAATTAACATAGAACGGAAGGAAGAAATTCTCGGTAAGAAAAGGTGGATAAAAGGCCACCGGAAATTATGCATATGGATTACGCGGCACTCTCGTGGAAGAAAGCTTTTTTCCCCGTACACAAAGGGAACCTAGGGGGAAAGCGGGGAAAAAGGACCCTCAACAGATGACGCCTTTTCAAACTTTAACGCTTCGAGCAGAAACCTAACCCAACAATAGCTTAAACTTGTTTATCTTACGCAGAAATTCCAAGAAAGAAAAAGAAAGGATATCCGAGATCTTGTCCAGCACCAATCGCACGTTTGGGTCTAGTGTTACATAATAAAATTCAAAACACTTGGATTTTACTGAAGCTTTTAATATAATTAACTTTAATTAAGCTCTTAAACAATTTAATTACTGAAACAACAAATTGACGAAAAATAAATGAAGGCTCAATACTTTCTAGTTATTTACCCTATTTTCGCCTAAAGTAGTCGCTTGATGTCTCCGCTTTAATTTAATTTATTTTGTAAAAATGTATAACTATTTCTGAATTTCGCCTTTTTAATATTCAATTTCTTTCATTGTTTGAAGTGTAATTTAGCAAAGTTGGAAATTCTGAAGAAAGAAGACTTTGATTTGCAAAGCAAACAGCGTAAAAAGAGACGAATAACCTACTAGGCGGAATCTCTTTATGAAAAAATACTTTAAGAATGAGACATTCTTTCCTTCTCTTAGAGTGGAAATCGGCATACGAGAGAGCAACTAGAGTGAAAGCGCTTAGGTCCCCATTTCTTTCTTTTCCAAGTAGCAAGATCTCGCGATTTTAAATTTTTCTCTTTGTAGAGATGGAAATATTCTTGATTAGCGTGAAATGAAACCTCTAACCACTCCAGCGTCTTACATAAAGGGGAAAAAACTAATTCTAAAGAAAAGATTAAAATATCTAGTTGAATTTATGTGTGACGAGATGGGGGTACAATGATCTTAGGGCTGCAGGGAGCAAACTGCACCGAAGACGGTCCAAAACGCGTGTTAAGAACGAAGCCACGTCACTATTGTAAGTTATTTCTACGAGATAGATACTTAAAACGGTCAAGAATTTTTTTTACTCATAATAAACTTTGCATGGTAATATCGCCCTCCTCCGAATTTGTAATGGACATATACTGGTCCAATTCATTGTCCAATTCTTCTCGGGTTAAAGGCTTGCCACGCCCACTCAAGCCACGCCCACGTCCTCTTCCACCTCTATTCCGCATAGCACTGCCTCTTCCACCCCGCACGGGAGGAGTTGAAACAGCAGGAACCACTTCCCCACGACCACGCCCCCTACCGCGTCCGCCACGTCCTCTACCACCCCTTTGCCTTTTGGATAAACAAAAATAGATTGAAGACTTCTTTACAGTATAATGGCAATGTTAACACATACAGCCCATACAAATCTGTTTAGTTAATGGAATGAATTTTTTTTAAAAAAAGACTTTCAAAGCTGATTTTCACTTACGTTTGTGGCTGAACAAATTGCTGATAGACTGGAAAGTCCTCTTGACTCCTCCCTCCATGGCTTACACCTTCAAGAGAAAACTTATAATTAATCTACAGAAAAGCAAATTTAGGGTATTTTATACCGCGTGGTGACTTGGAACGGAATACTCGCCCACGTGTGACCGTACCCCTTGCTCTGCCCCGCCTTGGGCTGAGACTGACATTTCCTCGCGCGCCTAAATCAAAGATTTAAATGTAGTTGGATGGGATGAGGACACTCTCGTTACCTGGTGTTTGCTGAAGATGTAAAAGACGCTTTGATCCTGCCCGTGTTCTGATATTTCCGCGCAGTTTGGCAGCCGGCGATAAGAAGGCCTGCCGCCCTCTGATGGAGCCAGGGCGTCTGGATCTGGCAGGTAATGACAGACGAGACTTGACGTTGGAAGTAGGTGTGCGTCGGGGAGTGCTTGGCGTCAAATTCCCCACACGTGATGCGATGCCAAGACTTCGTTTCTTAAGTCGTAAAGCGGCAGCAACTGCAGGTCTCCTTTCCATTTGCTGGGCCAAGCGTTTGTTCTTGGACGAGGCTTGTTGCGCAGCTGACTGCCTTTGACGCAACGATTCGGATGTGGCAGTGGGTCGGCCCCGGGGTGATCGCGATAAAGCTAATGATCTAGGCTGCTGATGCGAAGTACTCGGCTGCTGGGCCTGGACTCGGCGCAGCTGAGTGAATCTAGCGACAAACAAACACTTCTCTAATTGAAATCCATTTTTAATACCCGTACTTCGATCTAACTTCCAAACCATTTCTTAGTTTCCTAAATCTTAGTACAATTTAAGCGTGCGTGCTTCATAATTGTAGTTGGGAGTCCGATTGATTTTTCAAAATAGTCTGACCGGGTTCAAATGGGTGTAAAAAAATCACAGTTTTATTTAAATTATGTATCGGGAAAAGGTAGACGGTTTAAGTTAAGTCGAAGTTAGTTCATTCTGACCTTTTGAGCTAAATAACGACATTCTTAAGATGTCTTTTTCATCGGTAAGACGTCCGCGGATTCTCCCAGTTTTTTAGAAAAATTAAAGTCGTCTTGGTCAGAATTGTTTGTGCTATTGAGCGGGCCCAGAGAGCAACACTCATTTCATGTAACTCGAAGGTAATAAGTAATTCTCCAATTTTGGAAACAAAAGTTAATCAATATAAAAGGAAAAGAAATGGGTCCCCTTGACATAGCTTTATAATGATTAATGTGTGAAAAAGTACACACTAACTGTAGTATACTACGAAATTATAGTAACCAGTGCATAATATAACATAATTAAACAATAATTGACCATTATAAATTTTACCTCTCATTCAAAGAGATTCCTGTAGTACTCTTGATAACGACCTTCCCAACCGCGGACATTTCTGCAGACTAGCTAGGAATCACGCCTACATGACATTGAAATTACCACCAAACGATCGAAGTAGAAAAAATAAAATATACACATAACACCAGCCAGAAATAGCCGTCATTATACTAACCGTTGGCAAAGCTATAAACTAGGCTAAACTGCATAAAAGTGTGAACGCTTACTTAAGAATGTGTTTTATGAAAGTTTTACTTAAATGAATGTTGCTCACTTAATTGTTTTCACTGCAAAAGACAAGTTAAACTTAGCTCACAAACCGAAAGGTTCGTGAACGTTATAAAAACAAAACGATCAGCACAAATAAATGTCGAACCCCGAACCACCCAAACTCATTCGGCTCTGATTTGATTGCAGCTTACGACCCGCACTTCTCAAACCTACGAATCGCTAAGACCCATTCTAACAACAAATTACACATACTGCTAGTAACGCTTTTAGCTGCGCAAAGCGCGGCCTTTATTTAGGGAAAAATTACTGAAATAGCAATTTCGGACACTTTACTATCCAAAGAAAATAGTTTTAAGAAGCCACTGCTACTGTCAAAGATCCAGAATCCTTATCTTTTTCTTTATCCTTTCCAGAAACGGCAGCAGCATCCGAAAAATCGCGCTGAGGGACCGGGGACCACCTTGAGCGCTCTAATTCATCCCACATATTCCGACTACGACTGAGATATTCTTTGTTCAGCTCTTGAACTTCGGTGTTATCATCATATTCTAAAATAAAATAAAGCTAATTAAGTTTTTATGTATAAATGAATGAAAATTATCCTACCAATAACTTCAAAATCATCCTCATTGGTCTGGGCGGGCACGGGAGCCCACTGCTGGGCATAGGATGGGTCGTAGTACCCCTGGTAGCCGTAACCTTGTTGTCCTTGCCATTGCCCATAATTCTGGTAATTAGGATCGTAGTAATTTCCATAACCTCCCGCTGCTGCTCCTGTAGCCCCCCCTGCTCCTCCAGCTCCAGCCATGGGACCACCACCTCCTCCTCCCATGCCTGTCGCAGAGCCCGTTAAAGCAGCAGCCACTGCATTCGTAGCTGAGGTGGGAATAGACGCAGCTCCACTGCAAAAGACATGTCATTAAAAATGAATCCCCTTTTGATTAACCTCAGAATGCCACTCAAACTCACTCGGGCTTATATGAGCGAGGAATGGCATGGGAAACGCGAATTGGCATACTGCCCAAGCCCCGGAACCCAGTCATATTCACCAGGGCGTCCTTATATTCTTCCTCGTTCGTGAACATAACAAAACCGTAGCCACGACTCTCCCCGTCAGGACCACGTACCACTGGAAATAGACTGAGTTAATAATGAAAGCTATAAACTACAGAGAATCTTACAACTGAACACTTAATTTCAATACCAAAAAAGAACACGGTATTTGAAAAAGCTAGAAAACAAATGTTACGTTTAGCCATGTGTAAGCTGTTGTATCGCGTGGCGAATGTTTTGTAGAGCAAATAATCATCTACGTCTGGGGTTAAATCTCCTACCCATAAGGAATAATCTGCACTTCCGGCAGTTCTATTGGTGTTTAGCTTGAAACGGACGGGCTACAAATGTAATTAATTTAGGCAATGAAGCCAAGTTTGGGTAACAAAAAGCGGGCATACTGGTGTGCTGAAGGGAATGATTTTGCCATTTAGTTTGTGTAGCGCTTCAATGGCGGTTTTGGAATCCATGAATTGCACGAAGCCGAAACTCCCAAAAACTCCGGTTTGCTTATTTCGCATAAGCTTAATGAACACGGGTTTCTCGCCCATCATCTCGAAGGCTTTTAGCAGGAACTCTTCGTTCATGTACGGTTCGATCTGTCAGTCAAAACATTTTGTCATTTGTTGAATACAATTTAATAAGGAATTATTACCCCTCCCATCCAAAGGCTTGCTGCGCGATCAAGTGCCATTTCTTCCCAAATTTAGCCTACTAATAAGCTTACAAGAGCAAATGTCTGAAAACTGAAACCACACCACAACAACCGATGCTAATATCTAGTCGAATTTATTTTATTAGCAGACTGCTTGCGCCATCTATGTTCAGATGAGCTAAGTGAAATACAAATTCTTTTGTCGAGAATACTCACTTCGCATAATTTATCAGAAAAATCTGTCTATTTCTATAAAAAAATATAAAGAAAAAACTGCGATCATCAATTGAAAAGAAAAATATAATATTTGTTCAAAGTGAAAAATAGTCCGCTTAAACACTTTTCAAAAATTGATGTAAATAGGTTTCGTTTCGAAGCCATTTTGGAAGTAAGAAAATTTATATTTGAACTCGCAACAGGTTAAAGAAACGTACAGGTACACAAAGAGTACCGAAGAAAACATTTTTTACAATCGATCACTTTCTTCAATCTCCGAACTGCTTCCAACTCAACATGAATCGTCCGCATTATCTGCCTTACTGCAAGGAGCTCCGCTAATAGTTTTGGTCCTTTTCCATTTCATCCGACGGTTCTGGAACCAAACTTTGACCTATCCAATATGAAGTAAAAAGAATTTCGTAAAAGTACTATTCCAAAAAGCGTGACGTTGGTTAAAGTACCTGTCGTTCTGTCAAGTTGAGAGAAACGGCAATTTCATACCGTCGAAGTCTTGTCAAATAATTAGAATGACCGAACTCCTCTTCAAGTTCCCGAATTTGCTGTTTGGTAAACGCTGTTCGCTCTTTTCTCGGTTTCGCTGCATCATCTGTAGCATTATCTGGATCAAAATGTTCAATTATTATTACCATAAGGATCCCTAGAACAACGTAAACTTACCTCGCTGCAAACGCTGCTCTTCCGCTGCGAGGAGAAAATCGCTCATTTCGTCAAAATCGTCCGTTTCGGATTGTTTGTGGGTATGGGACGGTAGAACTCCGTAACTGATGGGCTGCGAATCTTCGGGGAGGTGAGGCTTTTGTTCCAGGTAGCTTACGCTAGCAGGAATATTCTTTTCGGAACCCATAGTGCCTGCGAGGCACTGATTGTGATAAAATTGCGCTGGATCACAAGTAGCGGGCATCCAGTACGTGGTACAGGAAGTTTCACACCTCGTGATGGCGGTTATTGGGGTCTCTGTGTATTCCAAATGTGGGTAATTTTCAGTGAAGGAAGACACACTTTCCGATTCAGGTGACGGAGTTGGTAAGGCTGACGAGTTCAAGGTGGAATAGTTGTAATTGCAAGAGTAATTAGCCGTGCTGGTTGTAGTGGTGGTATCCTGAATCCATGGTCTTGGGTATAAGTAGAAATTGGAGTTGGAAGCCACAGAGTTTTCGGGAAATAACCGCGTCTCCATTTTCTTTGATGAAATAACCTAAACGTTTCGGGTTCTGTTGCAAACCGTTGCTCGTTGTCGATGAAGCTCGACTAATGAGCCCTGCTGTTAATTCCGTGGCTTCAAGCCCTCAAAAGCAAAACTATATAGGGCGGAGCATGTGAAACTTGTTCTCACTTTTTGGTTGGGAAGCTTATTTGCATACCACGCCTCTTTTCAGGGGATGAACCCACACACTCATTAATCCTGGCTTGCTGGTGCGACTTGACAGGGCAAACATGGTCGTAGTTTTGACTGACGCAGATTCTGAGTCTGAATTTAAACCAAAACAACAAAAAAAGATGAAGGAAAAAGGAGAACAAGTCCATCAAGCTAGTGAGTGACACATTTCACACCGAAGAAGAAGATGCTTGATCTCTTGGACCTTTGTCTTCGCTTTTAGTTCGCGTGACACTTGAGAATCTTAGAAACAGCACACCAAGAAACCCCATTCATACAAAGGCTCAGAAAGAGACACTTTTTCTTACCAGTTAAATGGTAACTGAAGACGTTCTTTTTGAAAGTTTTTACCCCTTCAATTTTCTTCGTTGGAGGTTAAAGATGAGAAGAGTATCAAGTCTTTCAGTCTTTAGATTCTTCGGGGTAACCGAAGCCCACCCTGGGTTTTGGGGGAAAGATTTCTGGTAAGGAATTTTCTTGAGGGAGGGGAAGTTAGGGGGGCAAGGGTCCTGCCAAACTCGCCAGACAGCCTGGCGCCTCGTAGGCAGTTAATGACAGGCTGGTCAAGATTTCCTAAGGGTGAGAAGTGAACAAGGAAATTAACGACGAGTTTGAAAAGCGTTTTAGCGCTTAAAAAAGAACGTTTTTCGGTTTCCGTTTTCAGGTTAACTTCCTCTTCCGCTGACTTCCCAAACGGTCACCGCCATACTCAAGGTAACCCAACACCCAAAATCATGTCATGTTGCAATTTTTGGCTCGGATAATTATTCAAAGCGAGCTAAACCATTGCTTCGTCCGCCAATCATAATGGGGATCAACAGGATGCACGTGGATAAGCAAGATGGCCACCGGGACACGTTCTTCATTAGCTCCAGATTGGTCCAGGTGCGGGCAGGCGGGGCTTCCTATGTTTACATGGTCAACCATTTGAATATAGATCTGTCTACGTAGTGACCAGATATTATCCAAATCAGCTTGGAGTTTAAGAAATGCTTTCTTTTCGTGGAAAAAGTTTTTTCTAACTATGAAGTAATTTCAACCCAGCTTTCGGTCTCTGAACAGACCCGAACAGACCATGGGCCCTCTGCTTCAGACTGAATTTCTTGGGAACCCCAGAATTCTGTTTCACATTTTTTGTTTCTGTGACTTTAACTTAAATAAACTTAAATTAACCACCACTCGTATTTATAGCTCTACCCTAATTGGAACTTGGAAACTCGAACTGTTACCGACTTTCCAAGTTTAGTTCTCGTTTATTTTTTATATTTGCATAAAACAAGCTACTTTATTGAGTTGATTTTATAGGCGAAATATTAATAGTTCTGTAAGTCTTACGATTTTAAATAAACGGCAAATACATTTCAAACTTTAACATTGCAATATATTATTTGCTTCTACGTATTATATGCGTAGATTTTTATTTTAACATCTAGATACTTTCTAAGTGTTCTCAGGTGCAAAAGATAAATTTATTAAACACAAAGGAAGATGATCCAAGAAAATCTTTTGCATGTCAGGTCAAAGATTGTTGACCTTAGCTATCCGCCATCAGTCGGGGGGAGGTTTTACGTGCGGTGTAACCACAACACTAATGTTGGAAGCTAAGGAAACAAATAAGAAAAGATGATTCTGGTTTAAGAAAAAGGGCACAAGAAGTGAAGGCGCGTTCCATACCATTATGGATTGGTCGGGGGTGGAAGAGATGCGCTCTAGATTTCTGTCTACTATACGCTACGAGGTTGGCTGATGACTTTGCCAGACTCGACAAGGAGCTCGGCCACCTGGCAGAACTATCAACTTGTTGAAATAACAACGACTCGCTTCTCCCCAACAAAACTCGGTCATTTTAAGCTCAAGCCAAAAAGCCAATCCTCGCTTCTCTAACTCTACAAACATTGACATAAGCTCAAATCCAACCAAACTCGTATTTTTATTCGATACGTATCCCTTGAAAATAATCCTCAATTTAGTCTCTGATTAGCAAGTATTACCGACAGTATACATCACAACCAAAACCTTCAGAGAAGTTTCGAATGTTCTGCCCGGAAATGTCCCCCTTCCCCCCTAAACTTTTGGTTCATCATTAACTCCCATGTTAATGAGTCAAGGCGACAGGCAGTCTGGGAAGATTTGCCATGGGGTGAGTTCCAACATTCCTACAACCCCCATAAAAAAAGGTACGAAAGACTTTACGAAAAGGAACACCCTAAACCTAAGCGCAGGCAAAAAATGCCATAAAAAACATAGCGTCGGTATAGCTCCTTCCCTTAGTGCTGGGTCGTTAACCACTCAGCTCAGGTCTCGAGATAAAAAAAATAAAAAATTAATTACCTGCCATATGGAGCAAATTAGTCAGCCTTGAACAAGCTACAAAAGTAGAGTGTAATATTATTATAAACGTCCTATTGCTTTGAACCCACGTTGCTGAAATATAAATTGGCGCCAAATCCGCGAGAGTGAAACGCAATCCGGTTACAACAAAAAACCGTTGACAAAAAACCGCGCCCAACATGAAAATAAAATTATGTGCGTAATAGCTGCGAATAAAACCGGATGCAAGTGTCCATTTTCAAGCCCAGGAACTCCCACATACTCCTCTTTTTTATATAGAAATTTTGTATAACTTGCTGTGTAAAAAGTTAACGGGAGATGAGTAATTCATTGAAGAAAGTTTTGCCAGCCACCAGCTAGTTTCCGTATAAAAAAACTTACTTTAGATGAATGGAAGCATGTGCATCCACGCACGCCTTTAATTTTTCTTTTTCTTTTTAACATACTCCCTTCCTATTCCCTGTAAACGCTCTATAATCCACACGCGATGCAAGTCAACACTCAAAAGTAACTGACATTTCAAGTACACAGCGATGATGGAAACTTCCTCTGCGCGAGATAAAGTGCTGTTTGGGTCTCTTCGCGAAGCTACAAGTTATGTTATGACAGCGGTCACGACGAGAGGCAAAAACTCATGTAATAATGTTAATTTTTTTCTCTCTTTTTTGCACTAATCCACAAAAAAAACTGGGCTCGCCCATGTCGTCTCGAAAGGTTCGAACTTTAAGCTAGGGTTTTTGGGGAAACGCGTTTTTATTGACCTTTCCTCAATTACAAACAAGAAGAAATGTCCTTAAACAAAATTTGACCCAACTCAATTTTCTGGCGCAGATTTCTTCCCTGACTTCCTTTTACGCTTTCTCTTCGGCTTTTCAGTTCCACTTTCTGTGTTCGTCACTTCTGAGACTTCTGCAGCCACAATTTCAACATTGGCGCCATTTTGGGCTTGTCTGGTCTTGCGATTCTTCGTCTTCTTTTTCTTTGGCGCAGCCGATTCAACTTCGGCAACCGATTCTGGAACTGAAATGGGTTGGGTGGCTTCGGTAAGGGACTCATTGGTAGCCAAAGCGGCAGCTTTTTTGTTTTTCTTCCATTTTTGTCGCTTCTGCGATGACTTTTTGGGACTGGCGACTTCCGTGCCCAACGTGAACGCCTTTTCGGCCACGATTATGGGCTCCACCGCTTCAGTGGGGGCACTAGCAGGTTCGGATTGAAGGACAGCTTTATCGTTCGTCTTCTTCGTCTCTTTTAACTTTTTAGCAATAAATGGTCGAGGCTTAACCTCTGCCTTCTCGAGCACATCAGATACTTCCTTGGGTTCATTTTTTTTTGCTTCCTTCTTTAACTTTTTATTTTTCTTGGACTTGGGCTCATTATCTGCTTCGTTGACATGTTTTCGTTTCTGGGAAAGGGCCAGATCGGGTAGTTCGTCCGTGGGAGGGTCAAACACCTGTTTAAAGCGTTAATAAATTGATGGGGATTTCCCTGAACAAAAATATCATACCTGAGGCTGATAATCAATCCCCAAGTCCTTCAATTTGCCCAATGTGGCTTTTAGGGACTTTTGAATGCGTTTGCGATTTTTCTCCACTTCTTCTGGGGTCATAGCTTCGTCTTGTAGCTTGACTTGCTTAATACGGCGTTTGATAGTAGGGCAAAAACCGTCTTCGAATGATTTTTCGTCAGGAAACATGCCTTTGTGAATTTTCTCAGGAGGAACGTATTGAGCTAACAGATTTGGACAAAGTTTAATTGAATCTCCTAAAGGCTAAAACTGAATTTGTTACCTTTTAAAAGCCTTTCAAAGAGCAAGTAATTGTTCATAGTATCAGCCACAACTTTGGCCACTTCGGGATGGTCGAACTCCACAAAGGCATAGCCTTTACTCCTCCCAGTCTTAAGAAATACATTTTATTAAGGTTAAACCGGCATTTTGCTTAGAAAATTTACTTTCTTGCTACGGGCCAAGTTTACTCGTGTGACACGACCAAACTGGCTAAAAAAGGATTCTATTTGCTTTTCGAAGAAACCGTGGGGGATGTGGCCGAGGTAAACTGCTCCATGAGGATCTTGTCGTTCTCGCTCATTTCTCTTAAATTTCTCTCTACCTTCCTTGCCAGCTTCCAGTTTCCAGGGCTGATATTTACGAACAACCTATGAAAATTCATAAAGCACACATTAAATTCTTTACTTCACGTATATCAATTTAATTACAAAAATAAAGTTTATTATGTAATACCTTGAGTTTGGTCTTGCTAAATTCATGCTTGGCATTCTCGAGAGTAGACTTGAAATCTGGATGATTTAACAAATCATCACCTGACTGAGCATCTTCAGGTACTGGCTCTGTTTCGTCTTTCACTAAACTGGGCATTTTTGCTAATTTTTGCTGCATTAGAACAAGATTAAGGCTGATCTGAGCCCAAAAACACGTGGGAACGCGTTGCTATCGATTATGGACTGATTTTAATGTTTAAATCGAAACCCCACATTTACCAACTTGCAATAGCAACTTAGCAACTTTCTATCGATTATAGTAACAGAATCAAATTTAATCGGACTCTGCTGATTCCAAACTTGTTATCGATAGTAAGATTTTTGGCGGTATATAGGAGCTTTACTACAAAACTTCGTAATCGAGTTATTATTAAAAACATTTAAGCAACTTCCCGTTCTTGGAAAAGAATAGAATTTATAGAATAGTAGTTATGCTTCTTCTATTTCCATTATATAATTATTTTTATATGAAATAGAACATACGTATTGCAATTAAAAATCAAATGTCTTAATTGACTTAATTAATTTTTTATACTTCCACAACATCTAACATCTTATCAATAGACCTACAGTGAAACCTCTCACGCGCTGATGTACAACAAAATTTCCGAAAAGCTGGCCTTTGACCGATAACAACTACAGGCATGGGCTACTGCTCCTGTGTGAAATAATCCACTTGAGTGTCCTAATCGTCGCGCTACCATGAATGAACTTTAGACAACGTCTTAAAGTCTCCCTTTTGAAGTGGCAGAACGATAAGAGCCAAAAATAACAGATCATGAAGAACAACAAGTTCTTTAAGCTCATGTAATCCAAGCGAGTGTGGAATCTGTCAAGACTTTCCATATTTCCGTCTGACGTCATCAAATTTGTACATAGTGGATTATGTAAACTTTACATATCAAGCTCCCTCATCTCAGATAAGTTCGTCATTCTTTTCTTTTTCTGTTCCCAGACACACTTACTATGGTTGTGAACCGAGACATCACATTCAGTCTTCGAGCGGAAGGGCGCCCGTTCCAAAGTCGTTTTCCTCCGCTCCGGTTCAAAACTTGGCTCCTGTCATTCCGTAAGTTGAATTCTTTCCTATCTTAAATTTAAACTTAAGAGACGAAAACAAGCTCCTTAACAATAAGTACTAACAAGCCTCTCAGTCAGCATCCCCGTAAAATAAAAAAAGAAACGTAAGCGGCTTTTAAGAGTCTTATATAAAAGTTTGTTCTTTAGCGTGTCTTCTATTCTTGTTTCTATTTATATTTCTTTGTACGATCCTAAAAGCTGTACACATGCGAATGCACGGAAAGGAATTCTCTGGCTACAATTCAATTATGTACTCCAAACACTATTTATTTTCCTTTTCGCGTTCCTTTTCCGGGATAAAATAATAATAAAAAAAAATAAAATAAACGCGCGGGAGGGCCCTCTTAATATCCTAAAAAGAACTCCTTTCATAAACTTTGGCATACATAATTCGATGAGCGGGAAATACACGAAGAACTTGATTCCAGTCCACGGATGGATTTCTCTTCCTCTTTTTCTCGTTCTGGGTTATCATTATTTGGGGCAACCACTTACTGTGACTGCCCAAAGGGTTTTAGGTGCTAGAAAAGTGGAACTAAAATTTCCGCTGAGTTCTGGGATTGTTTAAAACACCGAGTAAACTTTATTAGCGTATAGGTATACGTTTGTATTTTTTTTTAATCTTTCCTCGCTATTACTTCTCCAACTATGATTTTTTAAAAATTTTTAGGTGGTTCGCATTTTGGAACTTCCATAAGAGGAAAGCGAACCCGCACAAGACGTCAGCATGCAGTCCGGACACTATATTAGCAGCACAGGCATCGTTTTGTTATGTCTGCTGTTTATCGGAAGTTTGACAGCCGTAGGCTTGATGGTTCACTTCTTGGCCCCACCAGCCTATTTGGAGGCTTCGACTACCAGTGTGGATCCGAACGATATGCTCTCCACCGTGGTTCCGCCCACACCGCGAACTAATGTACGTTTGCCGCGATCCGTTTTACCCCTAGCATACGATTTGCGCATCTGGCCCAAATTGGACGACTTTACCATAATTGGCTCAGTGGAAATACTCGTTAGATGCGACGAAGCTACCTCCGACATCACATTCCATGCCAATGATATGAATATCACGCAATCATCTGTCAAAGTATTCGTTATTTTTTTTTTTTTTTTTATAATTTTTAGTTTCATTTTCAATTTTCAGTTAATCGAACTCGGATCCGATATTGAGCTCACGATCTACGGCTTCGGGGAAGTAGCTGAAGTGAACTTTTTTACAGTGAAAACTGACCTTTTAAAGCAAGGTCAAACGTATCGCCTTACTATGGACTACATTGGCAACTTGAACGAGGATTTGGTTGGATTTTATCGCTCATCTTACATTGATGACAATGGCCAACCCAAGTAACTTAGTTTGCTTAATTTTGTACCCAAACTTATTGATTTAATTGTTAGGTTCTTAGCTACAACGCAAATGGTCTGTAATAATTTTCATATCTTATAAATAATTGTAACATCAATTTTTTCCTTAACAAAAAGGAACCTACCGACGCCCGTCGAGCCTTTCCTTGCTTCGACGAGCCCAATATGAAAGCCAATTTTACCATTGCCCTGCGCCGGAATGCCAACCTCATGTCTATTTCCAACATTGCATCCGCGAAAGTCGAGCCCATGTAAATTATTTAAGCCAACTTGATAGTAATAATAAACTGCGTATTCACTTTGTACACTACCGTAGCGCTGGAACCGACGACGTGTGGGAAACTTTTGAGACTTCACCTCAAATGTCAACGTATTTGGTCGCGATGGTTGTCTCAGATTTTATCGGACTGGAGTCGGACAGCTCATTGAGTCCCGGCGTAAAATTTACGATCTGGGCGCGGAAAAGCGCAGAGTCTCAAATGGCGTAATTATTTACTTATTTTGCAACAGTTTTATGACCTGACATACGTTAATTCGACATATTTCTTTGCTCTCGTGTTAGTTATGCGCAATGGGCTGGTCCCGTATGTTTGAATTTCTATAACACGTGGTTCGACATCCCATTTCCGTTAGCCAAGCAAGATATGGCAGCCATTCCTGATTTTTCAGCTGGAGCTATGGAAAATTGGGGTTTGATTACTTACCGGTAATTAAGTTTTTAGTTGGGCAATATTTAAAAACCTCTTTTTTTCTAGCGAATCTGCTTTGCTGTACGATGAGCAAAATTCTGGAGCGACTGCCAAACAGCGTGTAGCGGTCGTAATTGCTCACGAATTGGCCCATCAGTGGTTTGGAGACCTCGTGACCATGGATTGGTAATCAGTTTGAAAG
This sequence comes from Lepidurus packardi, assembly GCA_023053545.1. NCBI lineage: Eukaryota > Metazoa > Arthropoda > Branchiopoda > Notostraca > Triopsidae > Lepidurus > Lepidurus packardi. The sequence continues at coordinate 5,785,932 of JAKZAN010000005.1, read as the reverse complement.
TAAATAAAAAAAAAATAACTTGATAATTATTTTTGAACACTTCAGGTGGACTGGCTTGTGGTTAAACGAAGGATTCGCTACTTATATGGAATTTATTGGTACCAATGAGGTAATTTGGCTTGAATTCAAAAGTGCGGAATATTAGTAATGACTTATTGACAATATAGCTGGAACCTACTTTTGAGATGATGAAGCAATACGTCACAGAAGACGTTCATCACGTGTTTGGCCTGGATGCTTTAGAATCTTCCCATCCGATTTACGTTGATGTCAACACACCTGACGAAATCAACGAGATCTTCGACAGCATCTCGTACGAAAAAGGTGCAATTTGTTTACTACTTCTTAGAGAAATTTTTTTGTTACGTTTTTTGATCACAGGTGCTTGTCTGCTGCGCATGTGCGCAGGGTTCATGGGACCCGAAGTTTTCCAACGTGGTTTACACCGTTATCTAACCGAAAGGTTCGTATTTACCTTTTACTTCGTGTAGGTTATAATTTACCTAATGGTTTTGGTATTAGGGCATACGGAAACGCAGTGCAAGACGATTTATGGCAAGCGTTGACTACCCAAGCAGAGTCTGAAGGAGTTACACTCCCGACTACTATTAAAACTATCATGGACACGTGGACGCTGGTCATGGGCTTCCCAGTAATCAACGTAACTCGTAACTACGGCCAAAACTCCGTAAAAGTGACCCAAGTAAATTAACACAGGTCGTGTTTCGTTCCTTCCAATGACTTTGGATTTGTCTGTTATTTAGGAACGATTTTTGCTGTACAAAAACCCTAATTCCACCGATCCCACGGTTTATAGCTGGTGGGTTCCATTAACCCACACTTCCGATTTTACTCAAGCACCTGTGTACACGTGGATTCCCCAAAACACGGCTTCGATGAGCATCCGTAATATTCAAGTGGACGATGCTCAGTGGCTCATTTTCAACGTCGAAGAAATGGGTACAACTATTCTTTTCCCCTCGAAGGCCAGATTTTTTTTACGAATTTCACTTTCATAGGCTATTATCGAGTGAATTATGACGAGACTAACTGGAATTTGATCAGCAGCCAATTGCTGACGGATCTGGAAAAGATTATGGATGTGAACCGAGCTCAGATTATGGATGATTCGCTCAATTTGGCTCGTGCTAATGTCTTACCGTACTACATCTCATTGAATTTGACCAAATACCTCAAGCAAGAACGGAATTACTTCCCGTGGGAGGCTGCCTTGACCAGCTTGAACTTTATCGAATCCATGTTGCTTCGATCGGCGGGTTATGGCTCTTATAAAGTAATTTTGAGCAAAGTAATATTATTTTTAATAAACGAGTTAATTTCTGCAGCATTATTTGTCCGACTTAATCTTGCCGTTTTACAACTCAGTGGGCTTCCAAGATAACATGGCTGATCCTCATCTAACAACCTACAACCGTATCAATGCCCTGAAAACGGCTTGTCGGTTAGATATGAGCGACTGTGTCACTAATTCTGTAGCTTTGTACGCGGCTTGGATGCAAGACCCTTCTAATGCCACGTACATCCGTTTTATTACTATTAACCTGATCCATCCGTAATTTGGCTATTTTTGTAGTATTATCTCCCCGAACATTAAACCTACTGTGGGTTGTACGGCAATGCGTAAGGGTGGCGAAACGGAATGGAATTTTGCTTACCAAAAGTATCAAACTACTAACGTCGCAGCTGAAAAAGAAACTTTGCTGTATGCAATGAGCTGCTCCGAAGAAGTCTGGATTTTGACGCAGTAATTTCAAATTTAAAACTTTGTACATTTACAAAAACTCTTCTACCTTAAGTTTTCTTGGAGTTCACTAGTCTCCTTTCTTTTACTCCACTCCATTTTCGGTTTGTTTATTATTGTTTATCTGCCTTTCAATTTCAGAATGCTTGAGTGGTGCCTGGATGAAAGCTCTGGAATCCGCAAACAAGATGGGGGCAGCGTTTTCGCCAATGTGGCCAATAATCCAGTTGGCAGATACATTGCCTTTGATTTCGTCCGCAATCGCTGGACTGAAATTAAAAATTAGTAAGTTCCATACTTCTTTCCTTTGAAGAACTTCTGGGTTTGACAACATAATTTCTTTATAAAACGTAAGTTTTCCTGGATGGTCCGTTACGTCCCGTATTATTGAAACAGTTACGAACAGTTTCAATAGCAAGTTAGATCTGCGACAGGTACCGGTTCGGGTTTCTTTGTTCGGGGTTCGGGTTGGATTCTCTCATAGCCTGTTTAAAGCTATTTATTTTCCAACGCTAATTATTGCTCGATTTTTTTTCTTTCTTTCAACCACTTATCCACCTTCACTGACCTCCATTTGCATGATTCTGCACCTCTACGATTATTTCTGCACGATCGCCTGAAGTTATGGCTCCGTTCTCACTCCTGCTGAATGGCTCGGAGATGTTTCGGAAACTTTCAACACACCTCTTGAACTCCAAGAGGTATAAGCGCTTTTCCTTACGCCAAAAACACAAAAAAATGCTTTGAAACCAGTTTCTTTGCTAAATGTCTGCTTTGAAACTCCAAATTTCAAGCTACATTTTGGAATAACGATTATAATTTCATTTTTATTGAACTTTGTTTAGTTGGTGGAATTCAGAGATGCCCATGTTGATGATCTGGGTACTGCTACGCGATCAGTTGATCAAGCTATCGAAAGAGTCCAATCTAATATCGCATGGATGGACAATCACTACGCAGAAGTCGTGTCTTGGCTCACTGAAAATCGCCCAAGTGCAAAACGATTCTAAGTCGGATTCAGTTTGTTCCCTGCTTATCTCCACAATCGGTATTTCCCCCAGAAAGTACACACATGATTATAGAACCTTAAAATTCAATGGAGTTGTTATATTAATACTGTGATAGAATATTCCATAGCGTTTAAGCGTTTTCACACAACCATAATTAGCTTTAAGTTATTAAATAATCTCTTCAGTTAAATTATCCTATCTTAAAACAATCATCATTCTTTCCAAAAATCAGTTAAGTTCTAGCCAAACAACGGGTTAATTTGGAATGGGGATAAGAATCATATAATTAAGGGTAAAACTTTCGGCAAAATTTTCCTTTTAAAGCGTTAACAATAGCATAGCTAATATCTTACTTTCACAACCTTTCTTTTCCAATAAACAACTCAGAAATGGTTGCTAATAAAGATTTAAGATGCAATTAAGAGGACTACCAAAGAGCATGGTGATGGTGGTGTTTGAGTTGCGGTACATGGGTAGGGCTAGCTGCTGCTGGTAGTTCGCGATTGAGGCAGTTTTGGCTATTTTCATTTACGTCCATTACAGAAGTCGACTTCCAAAGCGACTCCTTTGGTTTTAGCCAGTTCTGGTGAGATTCAGGAATTTTCTGCTCCTCTGTTTCCCACAACTGGAAGCTTACAGACGTCTGATTGCGCAACAACTTCCGGGTGGGACTAGTCAACGACTTGGGACTGAAACAAGAAATTGGAAATAAAATTCACCCAAAAGTTTGAAGAGCCCAAAGACTTACTTTTCAGCTTGCGACAGTACAGAGGGCAGAACTGCCATACTAGCCCACTTGTTTTGTGAGCTGAGGCTGGGAAGGGAAGGCTGATGGGCGGCAAACGTCTTAGAGGGTGATGAAAAAGGCGTTGGGGCAGTAAGCTCGTCTTCCTTTACCAAAGTCAATGTAAAACAAAAGCGCTAGAATCGCTACTGAATGTAAAATTACTTCCACGCGGATGGGACATGGATTCTTCACTGGGCTATGTGGTTGAGATTGCCTTTCGGGACTCGTTGAGGCTGGTACCGACGTGAAAGGTGAATCATTAGGCCAAAATACTCTTAAAGGCCCATCAAAATTAGACTTCGGGACTTTGGAATACAGGGACTTACGATTTCATGCTGGAAGCGTGCCTTAAATTAGCTCTATACGGTTTGCAAGGCCAGGCAGTCAGCTCCCGTGCAGAACATCGATTCGTAGGCAAACTACTGGACGAAGTAGCTAAAACTGAAAATCAATATGACAGTATAAAATGGTTGTTTAAAGCTTACGATCAATACAGCTATTGAAGAAGCCATCGTAGATGACAAAATTATTGACCTGAGGTATAATATTAACTAGGTTATAATGCTTGCGAAGAAAGCCCAGCAGTTTAGCTGAAGGTCGATCAATAGCTAGTTCCACTGGTGTCACCTTCTCAGCCTATAAAGAAGGGCATTGAGATCCTTTCTTTTTCTAGAACAATACTACGTGTTCTGTAGTGTTAACTTCTTTCGTAATTTACTTGTAAGACGAATTCGTAGATTTGCTTGCCAATTCCCATACGCTGGCGCGATTCGTGCACATAAAAATCCAAAACGCACAACGGAGTGAGCTCGTTCTGTTGTCCGCGTTTATCTAGCAGAAAAAGTTTCTTGGGACCCACTTTCAACAATCCAATGATGGAACCCAAGCCTCTGTTTTGAACGAAAATTAGCAAAACCAAAGCCAAACTAGCTCCGTATGAACTATGGTATTCATGTATGAATTTTACCGATTGCTATGAGCATCTTTCATTAGATATAGAGTTTGATTCGAGCCATAAAACGATGGGACTGTTGTGACCGGTCTTTGTAATGCTTGGGCGATTTGTGATGCCTCTCCTACCATGTCAACAATTTGAGCCAATTCTGGCGAGCATCTGAAAAGGATAAAAATAAAAGAGTAAAAGCAATGTGAAAGAAAGAAAGATGGTATTAACGAGATGGAATTCCAAGCCATGAAAGGCAATCACGAGGAACACTTTTCCTACGAACTGTTCCCATTCTGGGGTGAACAAAGGACAGGAAACTCCCATTTTGGGTGAAGTGCTGAGTTTACTCAAAAGGTAGCAAGGTGCAGTCATCAAGTGTGGAGGAATGCATAAAAATGGACAGTAGAACAGGAAAAGAAGATTTGCGTTAATGCTTCAGCTACTCCGTTAGTCTACCAACTTTTGACAATCCACCTTGCCCTTGCATACAAATTAGTTTAAGTATGACAAGGATTTAAAACAGAGAATTCGGAGTTTAAATTAACCATAACAATGTCAAGATTTTACAACTACAAGTTAATCCGTTTGGATACCGTGAGGCTTGTTGACCAGTAATTTTTGTGATTTCATTCTCGCAAATGAAATTTACGGAGAAATTAAAATTCATGACAGGTGAGGCCACCACAAATTTTCAAAACACACCTGCACAACGCACCTGTAAGACTAAATATTAGACAGCCGAAACCACGGCAACTAGCCAGGGCATTTGGGTCCCCTTTTCGGAAACTTAATTTCAGACCTTGGCTGGACAGTAGACGCCATCTATAGAGAACAGATGCAATATTATTACAGCGTTTTTATTTTCCGTTTGTACCGATATTTGTTGTATTCTTTTAGCCTTAGTGCAAAACTGAGAAAGTTCAGGTCAGCAAGCCCCTCTAACGTACAGGGAGGTGACGGCAGACAAAGTGTTAGTCTCATCCAACGGATTAAAGCATTTTTTTTATAGGATTGTTTACAAGAAATTTTCGGTATATGGACTCGGCATTCCGTATCGCAATTCTACAAATACATTCAAAATTGATAAACACTAGATTAGGTTGCTTGATAGAAACTTGCGATACTTTCTAACTATACTTACCAAAGTTTCTGCAATCAAATTCAAATTCTGCAATCAATTTCTGCCATCAAATTCTGTGGATATCGTTATGGAGGAAAAAAATTTCGGAGTGGGTTTAAAACCCCCTGGGTACGGACCTGCCAGGAAAACATTACCATGTTTGATAACTTTTCGACCAAAAATTTGTTCGATTTGGCAGAATTATATTTTTAAATAATGAAAATAGAGGCATACGGCATTAGTAGACCATATCTTGTATTGTTTTTCAATAGCTTTAAATTGAAGTGCAATATGTTAAGAAGTGTTTAGTAATAAGTGCACAATTAATTAAAAGGTAAGTGTCCGAAGTCACCCCGGTTGACGGTACGGCATATCGGTTAACTGCTGTATTTGCCGTGCCGTCAACTGAAGGACAATACTCGATTTAACCGTAAAATGGTGCTAGAACACTACTATATAATCGTATACTCTTGAAAATGTTACACCGTTTCCTACAATTGGTCTCTCAATAGCTCTCCGGCTTTTCGCAGTGTTTCCTCGTCCTAAAAGCGACACAGGACGTAAAAATTCAAAATTCGTAATGACATTATAGCCTACCTTAATAAAGCAAAAACGGACATAGCATTCTCCCAAATGTCGATGCTTTGGCAAATAAAAAATGGTCGAGGGCACAGCCTGGATCCCTTTTTGGCTCAACCATCTCACAAAGGTCATATCCATTGCTTCGCCTTTCACCTCCATTTCCGCCAAAACTTTTCTCTTCCTCTCAGCTGAAACGCATAACTGTATTTCACACTCCTTTAATGTCTACACTTACCATTGTCGGTCCAATTAGTGATGACAAAGTACCCTCCTTGTGGCACCACAGGTGTCATTCCAGCTTGCTTTAAAACGTGTACAATTCCTTTTCGTTTTTCTGCCAAATCTAGGAGTTGAAACTTTAAATATTGAAAATCGGTCTCTACTTCGCTTTCCAAAACACGAGCCAATGCTTCCTAATGAACGAGAACCACTAGTTACTGTTCTTTAATTTAGAGATCAAATACTTGATACGGTGTAGGACAGCTCCAAACTAAAGTTTCATGAGAGACCCTCAAATTCGCCATTAATGAAGCATCACCATAGGCCCAACCAATCCTCCAGCCTGTTACTCCAAACATTTTTCCAGCAGAGCCAATAGTAACCGTTCTACTCCACATTCCAGGCAAACTAGCTTTAAAGTGTAGAACTAGGTAATTCTTACCCAACGTTACATTCAAAAGAAGATGTCAAACCTATTCTAACATGCTGATGGGGCTCATAGGTTAACCACTCGTAAACCTCGTCCGAAATGCATAAAACGTCGTGTTTTTGGCATAACTCGGCTATTAATTTTAATTCCTCGTATCCAAAGACTTTGCCGGTAGGATTATGGGGCGTGTTCAAGAGAAAAGCCTTGGTCTTGGGATTAAACGCTCTCTTCAGCTCTTCAACATCAATATACCAATTCTGCGCCAGGTTTGCTCCTTCTGTACTCTGAAATTTGCAAATAAAGCAGAATTAGTAATTTGACGAAAATAACTATTTCCTTAAGAACTAACAGGCTTTAGAGTGACAACCACAGGTTCCCCTCCTGCTATTCGGATAATAGGTTCGTAACACCCAAAAAAGGGCTCCACGATAATAACCTGGTCGCCAGGATTAACGAAGGCCAATATACTGCAAAATAAGGCTTCATAGGCTCCAGCTGTCACTAGAATTTCTTCTTCGGCGTGAAATTCTCTCTCCCATAGTTTGCTGTACAATTTACCCAACGCTTCTACCAATCTGGGATGTCCCTACACACGAATCGAAATTGAGGTTAAGGCTCCTGAAGATGCAAAAAAATAGTTAATAGTTTTACCCGTGGATAAGGACCTTCTACCGAGTTCACGGTTTCATCCATCGCAGCTTGACCTAACGCGTTAAAAATTGCGGTTTTGGGTGGGAAAAAGTTAGGAAAGCCTTGTCCCAAGTCTAAGGCTTGGTTCTTTTGAGCCATTTCAGTCAATTTATCCCTTCAAAGAAGTAGAAATATAATTATAGTACATAACTTGGCTGTTCTTCATCATTATATTTTGAATATACCATACGTCTTTTCCAGCAAGACTTGCGTATCTTTGAGCCACTTCTAACTTAGTAGGATTTGAGTCAGCTGAGGCCATTCCGGGAGGCTTAAATTAAATAAACGGAAATCAAGTAAAAAAAAAAAATTCGTAGCGCAAGATCCTGTCACGAGGGTGTCAAGGAGAGCCTATTGAGCAGGAAAATTCGAAAAGCTCGTAGATAAGGTGTGAGATTTAAAAATAACTATGTTAATCTGATTAGTGGGTTAAGTATCCTGTTTAGGAATTCGTAATGTGTATGATACCCATACATGTAGGCAGGAGGCCTGCAATTATGCCCAGGCACGCGTTTTACCCTAGACGTTGAACTGAGATTTCACCCCTTTGAAACATCTCTTGGACGTAACCAAATTCCATAAATTAGGGACATGGTTAAGTCCAAGGAATGGGATCTGTACGGTACACTACCATACTTATCTACCTTACAAGCCGTGGCAATAAAACTTAGCAATAAGCAACCAACGTTTTAGCAACGTAACCATTTGAACGCGATGAATGACTGTATTGAAACGTTTCTTTGAGTGGTAGGAGGCGGAGTTAATCAACCCGTGGGAGGAGTTTCGGGTCATTGCAGAATTAAAACAAGGTGATTGTGCTGTGCATAGAAAGTATTGTCACAAAAAGGAGGCTTGTTCAAAGGATAAGAAAATGCCCAGAGACGGAGGAGCTAAGCTGTATAATTTTTTATTTTTTTATTTTTAGTATTGTAAAGGTTTCTTGAAAAGGACAGAGGAGACGGGATATTGAAAGTGTGAGAGAAACGTTAGGTCACTTTTAATGATCCTGGGTTTTTATTGGTTGCCCTCCTGGTGAAATGTTGTGGCCAGCCCAATCAATACTTTTTTTTAGTAAAAAGGCACGTATAGCTTGCTTAACATATAAATAGTTTTAGCTCCAGAAGTGTTATCTTATTTAATTCCTAATTAGAACTTAGGGAAACGGGGAATTGCTGCGCTAGGACTGGGATGATAGGAATGACTAAGTATTATGTTTTAAAAGGTTTAGGAAGCTAAAAAAATTTGCTACGTTTCCTTTTTTTAGAAACTAATCTTGGATTCGTTACCCAAAAAAAGACCTGAGCTTCAGCAGTCCTTTTTAGAATCTTGATTAAGGGCGTTTCCCTTATACTTCTATTTTGACTTCCATTCCCCGGATAATTTCAGCTAAAGCACCGGTTTCGCCCCAGCCGTAGGTACGCCTACAACCACGCCCAATTCTATAACGTCATCATCCTAAAGATTTCGCTATTTATCTCTGCTAATATTTGCTGGAAATTCACGCGCGGTAGACCGACAATATCGAGGTTTTTAGCCGAACTTCAGTACGCAAAAAGCTCAAGTTCAATTTCTAAGTATCTTATAGGTTGGAAAGTAATTTTGCCAGATCTGAAATATTGGGACAACGTAAAAGATTATTTCTTCACAGAAATTCGCACCGGGTGGGTATTGGGAGATCCAAGGTGAGAATTTCATATTGTATATGATAATCAGTAATTTGATTTTCGACCTAATTTTCATTTACTTGTTTTACTCTTCTTTTCTTTGAAATTGAAAGTTCAGGATCGATGGACGGAACATTGATTTAGAACATTTTCCCCCGTTCAATTTTTTTCTTTCAAATTGATTTTTTAAAACTGTTCCGTGATATTTGCCCGAGGTTTTTCTTTCACATTAAAAGATTGAGGGATTCGGGAAGGGTTGCGAAAAATGAGATTGCAAAAATTGGCAATTGAGCGAAAAAACAGATCCCAGCAAAAAAAATATGTTTTTTGGCCGGGATCCGCCCTGGATCATAAAACTCGAGATTCTCTTATTGTTGACGTGTGTCAAAGTGATTATTTCCTTAGCCGTGATTCCGACAGTCCGTCTTGGGAAGAATCAAACGTAATCTCGGAATTGCGGTCGGAGTTTATCTGATTCTTTGCGCACGCGCTGAGGTACTTCCGTCGAAGGTGAGGAGGTTTCGACCAAAGTCGACGACGTGGAAGGCGTGGTAGTATCGGCAATATTACCGATTAGGGGCGTGGACACCCGTGGGTTAGTACTGGCCGATCTGGGCCGGGATTTTGTGTACTGTTTCTGTTTTCCTCGCACATTCGTCACTTCTGATACCTCGACCAACAGTGAGTCACTTGCCGGTACAGGCAGCGGTGGTAATCGCTGTAGTATTTGCGCCAAAATGTCCTCCAAGCGTGTCATCTTGGAATTCATCCGTTGCACCTCTACTTTCACTTCCTCCCGGAGTTCTTTCACACTCGACACCACCTCGTTCTGAGTTAACGCAGGATTTTGAACTTCCGGTCCAGCACTGGTACCGGCAGTTGCTGCTCTTTCGTCGCCAGAGCGTTCCGGTACTTTGCTTAGTTTCGGGTACACTTTATTTCCCATCAGTGGCGGTCTCTCCTTCTCAGACGGTTTAGATTCACTTATAAGAGTAGCAGCTGACGTTGTACATATAGTACTGGCAGTTTTAGGTCTAGGAGCTGTAGTAGCCGGTGTACTGGCTTCACTAGTGTCTTCACCCCTCAATAGTCGGCTCCACTTGCCCTTAGCCACCAGTTTGGGAGGAGCAGGGCCAGCATTGGTACTCGGTTCATCCTCTTTAGCGGCAGTCACTTTCAAAAGAGTCACTTTTGGGATGGTGGGGTTTGGGTGAGTGGGGAAGTCCCCCGATGAAGAACTTGGTTGACCATCCTCGGAATCTGCGAGAGGTGCCACCACGTTTTCGCCCTTTTCAAGGTCAACATTATTGCACGGCCCGTTAGCCAACTGGGTTAAAGATAAGCAGCTCATGTTGTTGCCCAAAATGGATGTAGAAGAAATTGAAGGTGACCCCCGCTCTGAGGGATTGGCGCTGGTTCCCTTGCGGAAACGAGAAAAGATTTTCCGCACTAAATGGTCCTGGTTATGGTCTAATTGCGGTTCGTTTTTCCGCCGCTCAGCCAATTCCCGTTCGCGTCTCATATCCGAAACTTTGCGAAAGATGAGCTGTAGTAAAAATAGTCGGAATGATAACTTAGTTGTAGTTTCGTTAAGAGAGTTAAGAAAGCACTTATTATAAAATATGTGTATCGAAAAAAAACAAATAAAAAATAAAGTAAAACGTTATTAAGTCAAATAAATTTTACTCGATGGCGGAGATTGTACGTTAGGACGAGATTTCTTGCAAATGAGTTCGCGAATGCATGGTAAAACTCGAGGACTTCTATCAACTTGTCCCGTTTGATGGCGTGCAGGTCGCAGTACGTTAGCGCACGTACATTAGCCACTGACTGCCCCACAGTGCCTTCCTTCCAGAACGTGTCCCCAAACACGTCACCTTTGCCTATGTCACCGAAAAAAAAGTTAATTACAGACATTCATTTTGTAATTTTCTTAACGTAGTTTTTTTTTAAACGATTTCTTATATGACGGGAAGGATTAAGTACCTAAGATGGCTACAACTTCGTCGTCTTGGATGACCTCCAAGGATCCTGTGACGATGAAACATAAAGCATCGATGGACTCCCCAGTGTGGTACATAAGATCGCCTGGGGCAGAATGGGCCATGGTGAAATGCATGGCTAACGCACGTAAGCAGCCATCGCTGGCCAATCGAAAGGCTGGGTGCTCGTTAAACACTTTACGGTTGAGGTGAACGCAAATATCCGCTTTCATGTCTTTCGGACAGTAATTGAGTACCTTTTAGTTTAAAACGAGAATTAATTGAAAACGGTCTGAACTTTGGCGTTTTAAACGGCTACGGATATTTAATTTATATAGACACTAACAAGCGTTAATATTTTTTAAAGTTAAAAGCACTGAGATAAGGAAACTTCCAATATTCTTTACATAAAAAACGCATTGACTACGCTAAGTGAAGCAATCCAATTTTTGCTTGATTTATCCACGTAGTAGTAGACTTAACCTCTCAGGCTCTGAACTATAATGACAAACCATGTGACCATTATTAGCTTAAATGGCAATCTACTCAATTGCTATACGTAACCAATAATTTAAAAGTACCACGGTCAATAAGGCAAACGTTCTACTGATTACCTAAGCAAAAGTTAACTAACTACTTCATGCGTTAATCAGTGTATTACAAGTAGCCGTTTTAAGTTTTTATTAATTCTTTTGTTTACTTTCTGAGTGTCAAGACCTTTGGTCATGGCCCAGGTGGACACGACATAATCCATGACTCTTTCCGATAAGGCTTTAGGCACTTCGTGCAGTTTCATGAATTCTCGAACGTTGTTTAGCATTTCGTGGTACTTGGCTGTCGCGGAAGTCATTTGCTGGATAATAGTGGTCACGTGTCCAAAGATGGTCGCGTACAGCAGCGCTAGAATTGTGTCGCATTACTTTATTTGTCAACAAATTAGGCAAATAAAAGTTTTACATCCGATGATCATCATGCAGGTGGTGAAGATTTTCTCGTTGTCTGTTTCGGCGGCCACGTTGCCAAAGCCGACGCTCGTCATGCATGTCATGGTAAAGTACAAAGCCGTCACGTACATAGTTTTCCGTGAAGGGCCGTTGACGAGTTCGGGAGCGTTGGAGTCGTTGGACCAGACGTAGGCGTACGGATTTTGCGTGACATTGGCCAGTTTCCAGAGCCAGGAGAATTGGACGCCATTATCGGCATCCGAACGGCCGATCGAGTACCAGATGCAGGCTAGCCAATGGGCAACCAGCATGTAAAAACAGAGCAGCAAGATGAGCATAGCAGCGCCGTACTCCAAATAACGATCCAATTTGCGAACCACACGACCCAGGCGCAGCAACCGGACCACTTTTAAGGCGCTGAACAAACTTCCGATTCCCTAATTAAATTCAACGCCGCCATACACGAAAAAAGCCATTAATTAATTAAAATACCTCAAAGAACGCTTTGAGTGTTTAGTAAAATGTGTGTGTTTGTCTTATGCCTAGATAAATCAGAGGAAAGTAAATAGAGAATGGACATGCCTTGCAGTGTAATTGCCACTTTTAGAGATAAAGTGCCTTTCCTTGACTTCAATTAAGTTGTGTGGTGTTGATGGGTCAATAATGGAACTCGAGTCGTATAGCTAAATGGGTCAAACGTAAGGTAGGAAAACAGGCCGGACGCTATAAGCGATTTCTTTTTTCTTAGGTGGAAGGTTAAATAAAGGTTGAAAGACTTACGGAGATAGGTCGTGAAACGGTTCAACGTTTCTGGCTTTTTGAAGTTGAAAAAGGTTTAGGTCAAGGGTTCGGTAAGTTCAGGTATTGACAGGAAGGGCCCAGAAAGTGATTCGAAGTGCGTTGGAAATCGGTCCCAGATGTGAAAATTTCAAGATTTTTGCAAAATCAAAAGAATTAATCGTTCTGGTTTTGATAGAAATTCGGAAAGTGAATGCTTGGGACGATTCCAATTAGAAAGTTATTCGGAGTCAGGTATTTTCGTTAAACTACTTACATTCTCCTCATAGCGTCCGGCACTTTCACAGGTACTTACATCTTCGTCATGGTCAAAGGCGTTGAAGACGTCGTAAGGCAAACAGGAAAGCAAATCGATGATAAACCAGGATTTTAGATAGTTCATGCGAATCACTTTCGGGTCAGATACCACTTCTCCACCCGGTCCCACGAAAGTCGTATGGAAGTTGAGAACAATGTCGATGAAGAAGATGACATCCACGATGGAATCCACCACCAAGAGTGACACGTCTTCAGACGTCTTGTTCTTGAAAGCCACATTATACGGGACCATGATGGCCGTATAAAAGGTCAAACACAATATGACCCAGTCCCAGATGGCCTTTAAAAAAAGTTTTATTAGATTTCTTCTATGTGAAAATACAAATTTTTTACTTTTAAATGTTTTTATGATAAAAGAATATCAAAGCTAAATACCTTGAATGCACAGTAATGGAGGAGGATATGAGGCGGAGTTTTGGGCGCTTCTTGGCGATACTGAGGCATGACATCCGAGTTCAAGCTCATCATCTAACATGCGAAATTATATATAATCCATTGTTAATTAAGACCATTCGTCTCGCCGTTTTTAAAGGAACTTCTATCGCCGTTTTCCTAAGAGAATGCGAACGCTTGGTAGGTATTGATTTATGGGGAAAAGCCATGCCAGGTGGGGGTGGGTGACCCTTTTCTCCCCACCCTAAAGAAAAAAAAAAACGTAAACTGACAAGCCTTCTCTTATCCCCCTAGAAGGTGTAGTTTCCCTCCATTTTAAGCCTCTGAGCCTTCCTCGGGAGTAACTTGAGAAGAAAATGGGCGGAGATAGGTAACTTACATGTGCGAAATGCGATTGCTTGGTATCTTTGATGGCAGGTAAGTGCGAAGAGAACTGGGAAACTAGGACGGAGCGACTTCGCGTGACGGACCGCGCCAATTTGGCAAACTTGCTCAGACCTGGGAGAAGAAAATCTGCTGAGTGGGCGAAAAAAGGGGAAGGAGAACGACAAGAAGAAAAAGAAACACTGGCATTAAGATCTTCAGCTGGGTGGTAAGAATGTTAAAACGTAATTTCCTACCTCTTAAATTGTCTTACATTTGTTTCTTCCTTTCATTTTTTTTCTTCATTAACGTCTTCTAATGATACGTAATTTATAATGTACCTTTGGTGTCTTCTGAGTCGAGAGGCTGCTTTAAGGCCGTAATGTCCCGAAATGTGCATAAAAATAAGACAACCACATCGCGCTCGTTTTTTATGGGCGCGATCTGAAGCAAGAGCCATAATGGAGTTCCTGTTTTTGATTTTAAAAGAATAAAGTTGAAGTTGTCCATTATTGTGTTTGATTCTTTAAATTAAATGTCTATTCGAAGAATAAACACACCAGCATTTTATCAGACATATTTTAGATTGAATATATTATAAAGACTTACGGTTCTTTTTGTACAGCAATATTTCAAATTGATCTTGTTTGTGATTATCGAGGCACTCATCGATACGGGTGATTGTCTCCTTTTCCGTCATTTCGCCGTACATAAACGAGCAACGACAAGGTTTCTGCATCACCTGTGCACATAAAAGTTACCATTGATACGCCATAATCCTGCAAATTATCTTATTTTTATTCTTTTTTTCCAAGAAATTTTCACCTCCGCTCGATTGTAGCCCGAGATTTTGCAAAAGGACTCATTGCAGTACACGATGGGATAATCCACGATTTGGGCATTGGCTAGTAGGAAACTACTATCCGCTGTTTATTCGAATCACAGACGTTTTTTAAAAATAAGAAATGAAAAAAACGAAAAAATAAGAACAATTAATAAAATCAGACGTTTATAATAAAATCCATTTAAGGCGTTTCCCGCTTTTTCTCGAATCCAGTTAGTTATTTTTGGACACGAATTTGACTCCCGGAAATTCGGACTTATCGAGTCAAAACATGGAGACGGGAAAGTATAATAAATGGTTCTGACTACAAAAGTACGTTGTTGGTTGATGTGGATCGATGAGCGTCCAACCGAAACACGCTAGAAATGACGTCACTGTATCGACTCAACTTTAATGTGATTGGAACTGTACCAACTTTAGCGTGTCTCCCTTCCATTTTTTAAGGAGAAGATTTTTTCCCCCGTGGGTTTAGCTTTTATAACAGATTGTATTGTTTCATTTGTGTCAAGAATTCACCGCTTTTGTTCGACCCTTGTCCAATTTGAACCGTTTACTATATCCTTTTTAGAACTGAATACCGAAAAACTAAACCAAGAAATAAGAAAACGAAAGAAAAACCGACACAGCATGTGTGTATAGATATATATGTGTGTGAGAGAGAGTCGTCCGCGTTCAAGAAAATCAATACGGAAAGCCCTGACTTGGAGCCTGTCGGTACCAACATTCCATATGTATTATTTGTGTTGTTAGGCAATAGTTGGGACTCGTAAAGAACTAGGAAGAAAGCAGAAGGAACCTTTGCGCCCATTTCCTTTTAGTTTCTTAGGCATTCAGATCCTTTTATATCTTTTTTGTTTTTACCGGACCAGGTGACCGTTAGTTTTACATCTAGGGTAAACAGCCACAACGGAAACATCGAAATCGAAGCTTGAAATATCACCACAAGTGGAGCCACTTCAGCAAGGGAACGCTCTCGAAAAACGTCCCTCGCAGGACAACAATGCTTGTCCCACTAGACACTCGTGGAGCTGTACTTCTCATGTTTTTATCTCAATTTTGAAAACATGTTCTTAACGGTTTTTGTTGGGATGTAAACAAAATGTAGGTCCAAGGTCAGCCTTATTTCGGAGATATACTTACTGTATTATTTTTCGAGAATTTTCGATTAAATAATTACTTCTTCCATGTTTGCATTTTCGATATTTCATATTACTTCTTACACTAATTCCAGCATCATTTGCGGTGCTACAGGTTATATTAGTCTGCAAGCCAATTTCGCTGTCCAGTTTAGGAGAAATAAACTTTGGAAATACCGATTTAGTAACCAATTGGGATGTCGTTAATGGATACAGGCTTAAGACCACAACAACGGAAGCACGCAAGTCGTGAAAACCGCAGCTGGTGCGTTTGTGTGTCAACAGTAGGAAGAAGAGAAGGGGAACCAGAAGCAATAATTGTCTACGACGATGGCTTTATCATGTTACTCGGAGGAAAAATATACATGTCCTTGTCTTATTATAGTCAATAGTAATACATCATCTTTTCTTTGGATGGAATGTTTGGGATGGTTGGTCGTGGGTTCTTTCGGGTCGAGTTACCCCTAACTTTAAAGGTTGATTGGAGTGGTAGGTAAAGGTCAGTATGCTCCTTGAACCCCCAGACTGTACACCCACGCAGCCCAAGCCCTCGACAAAAGGAGTTAGAAGAAGAGAGAAATCACTGCAGCTTTGCGTGCTTCGAAACGTAGAGATATTTGACGACTATAATTTATCACAAATAATACGAAGACAAACGTAACAAACCTTGAGAACCAGATCGTCGGATAATATTTTCCAAAAACGTGTTCTGGGGGGCCACCAGCCCCCTCCGACCGCCCGGCATAGTATCGCGCAAGGTCGGAAGGGTATTCCCTCGTTTCTATATAAAAGATTGCTTGGTTGCTGATTAATCCTGTACGGCACAGAATTGTATATCACTGCAGCACTTCATAGCCGGACTGGGAACCGCGTGGTTAATCTTATGGCGAAATTGGGATCGAAGGAATAACACAGTCTTGTATCCATGGTTTCAAGGGAATTGTGGTAAAAAAAAGGGTTAAAACTTCTTCGGCACTTTCCACTGGCTTTTAGCCCATTTTGTTGTAAAGCGAAAGAATGCGACAGTCCAGTAGAAAGGCAAAAACTCGGGATTAGAATTACGGCAGGGAGTTGCTACGAGTTTTCACATTTCTGCAGAAATTTCTTAGACTAGCTCCGCTGACGCCATGGCGACTGTAGGGAAACTGGTGACTGGACGAAGGATTGTGCATTGACTAGAAACTGGAGAAGGACAATGAAGCCCTGCAACATGGAAGGGCGAACCGGGACCACAACTCTTGCGCCTGCTCTCTTGAACCAATCATTGGCCCCGCACGGCAGGCGTATCTGTCCCAGCAGCAATTTTTTTCCAGTCCGGAAAAAAAACCTGTATCTCTTTCTCCCGGGAAAGTTTGAGGGGAAATTCTTCTTGCATTTCCTAGCAGCCATTTCTTATTTATCTTAATTTCTTCATTAGACAATAGCAATTTTCTTGTTTTCCAGATGGCAAGCAAGAGAAATTTATCCTCCATCTCTAGTATTTCTTCTAGCTGGGAGCTGTAATTCCCCAGAGAATATTGCATTCTTAAGCTTTAGTGTATTTTCCAGAAATATACACCGTGTAGATGGCGTGCTAAAATTCCCTATTCACACGCACTCCACCATTATTACTGTAGTCCATAGGAAGCGTTTTAATGGGCAAATGTAGCTGTGGGAAGTGAAGTAATAAGAGAGCGTTAATTATGCATGTTCCTGGTCTTGTAAAAACAAAAGTATCTATGCAGGAAGGTTCAGGCATTTTTTTTGTTCGATATTTATTGCCCGCACTCCCTCGCGCTGTGGCTATGGAAACGAAAACTTGCGCAATTATGGCTCATATTTATTTTTACTCGCCTTCAGTTAATTACTTACGTACATTTATTGATCTTCCTGTGTCATTATTCTCTTCATCTCTGAAGTCAAAGAAATAGTCTTATCATCATATTTAGGTTATAAGAATTGTTTTGCTTCTATCAAGAAAATTGTAAGTCTGGTTTCAAAAGAAGCTACATCCGAAGTATACGGAGTATTTATTGCCAACGCGTATAGGGGGTGCTATGAGCGCATCGAAATTCGATTCCGGAAATTCTAGTGATGGTAACGTTATCGCTTTCTAGGGATGGTACCGTTATCTTTTGAATGCCAAAACAAGTCTATAGCTGTGCTGGTTAATTTACAAGCTCAGTCACAAAATACCGATTTTTCCTTCGCGCTATGACTTGCGATCGATTTTCCATGCGGTCACAGGTAAAGGCGCTAGCTCTTTCTCCGCAGCTTTCCCCCAAAGGTATAACGATAGGAAAACGTGAAATTTGTTGGAAAGGTGCGGGACCTATTCCGCTAAATAATTAATTACTCAGCTAATATAAATAATTGATATAGGGGTTCTTCAGCGAGAACATTTAATTTGGTCTGTTCTACAACATATGTTTATTCATTTTGAAACCTTCCTTTGAAGCCTTTGAAACCTCACTTTGAAACCTTCCTTTGAAGTCCCCTCACGGAGTCGTATTTAGCTTTTTCGTCCATAGGTGGGGATACCTACGGAATCTTAAGTAATCTTTTTTTATAAGGGTTTGGGTCTTATCGTCGGTTGTGGTTTTCGTCTATAGGTGGCGCGACGTGCCTCAGCGGCGTGCATTGTGCGAAAGAAACTCAAGTAATCAGACAGGGAGTGAATCTGTAAACATTAAACTATTTCTTGTAAAATTGCATTTGGTTTGCTCCTAAATTTAAGTAAGTTTATGTCTACTACACCCTGATAATATTATAAGCCCTTAACTTTAGGAAAATCTATGTAGTTTACGTACTTTTGGACACTAGATTGCCAGACGCTCTGCTTCATGTTTTTCATAAAAACTTTCCTCTTAATGTAAATCTAAATAAGAATTTTGTTACGTTCATTCAAATATCACTCTGTGCTCCTCTTATATCTAAAATTAAGAAATTCACAGTGTATCCTTAGCCTATAAATTGCAGCTTAATGTGCGTATTGATCAGCTTAATGTACTCACTTAATCTCGATTAACTTTCCAGGTTTACCATGTCTTTTCATCGACCCCCCATGATGCCGGGCATGCCTCACGGCTACATGCATAGTAGGGGTACATATTACAACAGTTTTAATAGTTTACTAACAAATATTTAATTGCTTTGGTTCAACAGCTCCGCCAATGATGCCCGGAATGATGCCACCGGTAAAAACACCTTTTCGTGCCTATAATCAGCTTGGCTTAAAATGAGTATTGTCTTAGGTCATGGTGGGAGCTCCGCCCATGCCTTATAGAGGTCCTCCGCCCATGGCGCCTCCATCAGGAGGCGGTTACCCACCTCAACCCCACGCCCCTATGCGAGGACCGCCACCCAGAGCTTCGCATTCTGTTTCAGTGGTACATTTACGGTCCCAAGAAGCACAAGGTCCATCCACCACAGTTTTCGTAGGCAATATCTCGGAGTACGCCCCAGATGCCATGGTTCGGCTCTTGTTAGCAGCTTGTGGACACGTTCTATCCTGGAAGCGAGTGCAAGGGGCCTCTGGCATGCTTCAAGGTAAAGAGGAACAATGAAAAATTCGCAAATTGGTTTGAAATCGCTTTCTTAATTTGCTTTATAGCGTTCGGCTTTTGCGAGTTCAGCAATCCTGATGGAGCACTTCGAAGCATCCGGTTGTTACATGACTTCGAAATTGCAGAGAAGAAATTAGTGGTGAAAGTGGACGCCAAGACAAAAGTCAGTCTGGATGAGTACAAACGACAAAAACTGCGTTCCAAAGGCGCCATCGTGGAGGAAAGCAAAGTGATTGACGACAAAGACGGCTCTTACTTGTCTGAAGCTATGAAAGTGGACGACGAAATTACTCGAGAACGAATTAACCAAGTGGTACAAGAACACGAGGGCGAAATCAAGGCGTCAGCTGCTCGGGAAGCCGCAAGAAAGGAAGTTATGGACAATATCAAAGCCCGGAAGGAAGAAGACCGCCACGTAAATTCTGATTTATTTATTTTAGCTTAATTTAACATTCCACAAAAATTTACGTTATAGAGTCTGGACAAAATTACCATGGAAGAAGGTAAAAAGGACCTGATATCGCGGGAGATTGACAAATTTCGCGAAATTATGAAAGTAAATTTAGCTTAAATAAATAAGTGGTTAGATCCTAACTTTCTTAAAATGTAGAAACAAGAAGAGGAACGTGAAGTTGATAAGAAAAAGCGCGAAAAGGACCGAGAAGAACGAGAAAAGCAACGCGAACGTGACGAAGTGCGACAGAAAGAACGCGAGGAACGCGATAGGGAACGTGCAGCAGATCGCGATCGTCACAGAGATCGTCACCCTAGAGAACGGGGCGATCGAAACGATCGGAATGAACGAAATGATCGGGGACGCGATTCAAGGGAAAATAGAGACGTCAGACGTTCTCCTTCCCCTAGAAATCGGTCGCCTAAGAGTAATACACCTGACAGTCGTGGAGGAGGACGGAGACCGCCACTGCAGCCTACAACGCGCCCCAGGAGCAGGTAAATTCAAAAAGAAAAAATACGCTTGATTTTTCATGTCTGGAAATTTACTTACATATATTTTGTTCGATTCTTTAAGGTCCAAAGACCAGTCACCAGAAGCTGTACCATTAAAACGCACTGAAGTGGACTTTCTGAAAGAAAGAGAATTAGAAGAAGAAGCCAAAGAGAGAAGAAAGGTTGAAAAGCGAGCCAGAGAAAAAGAAGTGGCTTATCAAGAGCGACTACGTGAATGGGAAGCCCGAGAACGAAAAAAAGTAAAGGAATATGCACGGTGGCAGGATAAAGAGCAGGAAAAGAAAGCCAACGTAGCCAAAGATGCCAAGAAACTTAAGCAGTTTCTCGAGGATTATGACGATGATCGCGACGATACCAAATACTTCAAGTAACACAATTTTCAGTTAGTTTTCAACCCTGATATTGCACTATTCTACTAAATAATTACTTTTCGCCATTCGAATAGTTTATTTCGGTAATATTCACGTTAGAATTTGATTTCCCAGGGGCAGAGAACTGGAAAAACGACGAATAGAAAGAGAGAAAGAGAAAGACGCGGATGAAAAGGACCGGCAACGAGAAAAGGACGAATTGGAAGCCCTGAAAACCAAGATATTTTCACAAGGATTGGAGGATCCTTCAGCAGCTTTCGAAAAGGTACCTTTTTATTCGCTTTTCTTTTCTCATTTTTTTTTGGGGGATAGGCTAAGGAAGAGCGCGAAGCGCAATATAAGCCGTTACTGCCCCTCCCTATTTATGACCATTCCAAGCCAATCGACATCTCGTCGTCCTCTTCCCGAGACGTGTCCCCTGCTCGGGAAAACACGTCACCCGACATACAAGATACAGACGCCCAAATTGTGCCTCCTTCAAATAACTCAACGGGCGGCGACGAAGTCAATATGGACATTGAAGACGATTCGACATCACACTCCTGGAGTCCAGGTGAAGGGTTGACCTCACCGGCCAATTCCGGCGAAAGTTCACCCAAGATATCCATTAATTTAGGCTCGGCGTCTATGTCTTCTTCTTCCTTCTCCTCCACCACCTCCCTAACATCCAAAACAGGTTCAGCTCAATTTGTTTACCTTAAGCTTGAGTTGATTCTAATTGTTATTTGCTGAATGCAGGAGTTGGAATTTCCCCTGTCTTGCAGAATAGCAGCAAGAAAAAGAGACTAGATGTTAAAGACGTTTTTAATACGGACGATGATGACAGTAATGGACCTAAAAAACGAAAGTTAATTCGTATAGGTACACCGAGAGATTTTGTACACATTCTTGTGAAATTTGACATATATGTCTTGGCTTTCCTAGACGAAGACGATGAAAAGAGTAAAGAAGATAAACGATCCATGGAAGAAAAACGGAAGCACATAAAATCTGTTATTGACCAAATTCCTACGGACAAAGAAGCGCTGTTTAAATATCCTATCGAATGGGGTGTCGTGGATCCGGTAAATTATATTAGTTTTGAATTTGGGAATGTTTTGTACTATTTTTGGATTTGTGTATAGGCGCTCATGGAAAAACGAATCAGGCCTTGGATTAATAAAAAAATTGTCGAATATATTGGCGAGCCTGAGCCAACGTTGGTGGAATTCATTTGCTCCAAAGTTTTGCTGGGTTCGGATGCACAGAGTATTGTGAATGATGTGCAAATGGTATTTATTTTGTATTCGAAAGAAACATGGGTTTTAATGATATCGCTTTTTTAGGTTTTGGATGAAGAGGCAGAGGTGTTTGTGGTGAAGATGTGGCGGCTGCTCATATATGAAATTGAGGCCAAAAAGCTGGGCTTAATGAAGTCCTGAATGTCGGTTTAAGGCACAGATTTCTCGGTTGAAGAAAGGACATTTAGTGTGTGCTGACTTATTTTATTAAGTGTTATGGATGCTTGCTTGTGTTAAGGGGGATTGGCTAGGCAGTTTAGCCATTTGTATGTGGTTCACGTTTAACGACAACCCCCCTTTCTGAAGTAATGGCTTTCTGGAAAAGGCGACTTGCAAATTTATTTGTCGGCTCATAATTTCAAAACAGGTTTTTGTGAAAGCGGACGATATTTGCCGTGTATAAGCCATACCTAAAAAAGGCAGATTACATGATCATACATCCTCTTTTTACCGCTCTTTTCATTCTTGTAATTAAAGAAGAAAGTATATCAGGAATAAAACTTTTTCACGCATACAAATAGACTTATGCCTGTCAATCACGTAAGACAAAATATATTATGAAGTAGCAAGAGTACGCCGAATTAATTATCAAAAAATTTATTGGTTTGCAAATCAAAGGTTGGCGCTTCGTGTTCCTTCGCCGTGTGAGAATTACCTCGAACTTTTATGCAGCTGAGATTTGTTCGCCATCTTTGTTGACGTTTGGAGTCCGTTTGTTGTATTGTTCCGGCGAATTTATTTCGGCAAGGAAAAATTCGCGCTTATTTATAAGTAAGTTAGTTTGAAGTAAATTTGTATTTATGTCTAGAAACAATTTTAATGAATTAACGAACTTTTAGAGTTTGACATCACGAGATTCCTGCATTTCTTTACTTGTCAGTACAACTTGCTCCTTGCTCAGAAGAATTTATTTTAATTTTCAGATTTGCACAGCCTGCAGATAAATATTGTGGTACGAAGAGCTTAAAAAATCCTTTAAGATGTCTGCAGTGTCGTATCACATAGCCAACTTACTGGAGAAGGTACATTGCTAACTTGTATTATATATAATAACTTATAATTCAAAATCACAGTCAGAAAACGAAGATTACTATAATAACATTTTCTGTTAACTAGATGGCTTCCAGTGATAAAGATTTTCGCTTTATGGCCACCAATGATCTTATGGTTGAACTCCACAAAGATAGTATCAAATTAGACGATGATTCTGAGAGGAAAGTAGTTAAGATGCTGCTGCGTTTGCTCGAAGACAAGAACGGTGAAGTACAGAACCTCGCCGTCAAATGCCTTGGCCCCCTCGTCAGTAAAGTTAAAGAACACCAAGTCGAAACCATAGTTGACACTCTCTGCAACAACATGACTTCCGATAAAGAACAACTTCGGGATATTTCCTCTATCGGCCTAAAAACCGTGATTGCCGAACTCCCCCTAACCGCCTCCACTTTAGCCGCCTCTGTCTGCAAACGTGTTACAGGCCGGCTAAGCACCGCCATCTCTAAGCAAGAAGACATTTCAGTCCAACTAGAAGCTCTGGACATTCTTGGCGACCTCCTGTCTCGCTTTGGAAGCCTATTGGTTGGTTTCCACCCTTCTATTCTCGAAGCGCTATTACCCCAGCTTTCTTCCCCTCGTTTGGCAGTCCGCAAGCGCACCATCATTGCTCTCGGCTACCTTGTTACGTCATGTCACCACTCTCTCTACGTAAAACTTGTAGAACACCTTATGGAAGGCCTAGCCAAATCAGGAAACACCTCTGCAACGCGAACCTACGTCCAGAGCATCGGAGCTATTTGTTGTCAAGCCGGACACCGTTTTGGCGAGCATGTGGAACGCGCAGTACCTTTAGTCGTCCGCTACGTCAAAGTAGAAGACGACGAACTGCGAGAATACTGTTTGCAAGCCCTTAAAGCCTTCATTGAACGTTGCCACAAGGAAATGTCAGCCCATATTCCCACGATCGTATCCCTTTGTCTGGATTTCATCTGCTACGATCCGAATTACAACTACGAAGACGAGGAAGACGAAGGTTTACCGGATGACGGCGGAATGGAGACCGAGAACGAAGAAAACGAAGGCACGGATGACGAATATTCAGACGACGACGACATGAGCTGGAAAGTACGCCGTGCAGCCGCAAAATGCTTAGAAGCCATCATTGCCTCTCGTGTGGATCTTCTAACAGAGTTATACAAAACCGTGTCACCTGCATTAATCAACCGTTTTAAGGAGCGCGAGGAAAACGTGAAAGCCGACATCTTCCACGCCTTCATAGTCCTCTTAAAACAGACGAAACCGGCGCTTGCGCACGACTCCGAAGCGATGCAACACAAAGAAAGTCCCATGACGTTGCTCCAACAACAAGTTCCAGCTATGATTAAAGCTTTACATAAGCAACTGAAGGAGAAATCTGTGAAGACACGCCAAGGATGCTTGGCACTCCTCACAGAATTAATTCACGTCTGTCCAGGTTGCTTGACCCAGCACGTTCCTGCGTTAATCCCGGGTTTACTGTTCTCATTAACTGAGAAAAACGCAGCGTCCAATATGAAGATTGACACTTTGTCTTTCCTGCACACCTTGCTTGCGACGCATCCTCCTAGCATTTTTCATCCTCATGTAAGGGTGCTTATGTCGTCTTTGCTTGCGTCTGTAAGCGATCCCTTCTATAAGATCACTTCGGAAGGATTGTTGGTCCTCCAGCAGATCGTAAGAGTTATAAGACCGTTGGACACTGCGTGCAACTTTGATTTCACGCCGTTTACGGCGGATCTTTACAGTTGCACCTTGAGTCGACTTAGGGCGGCGGATATTGACCAAGAAGTCAAAGAGAGGGCTATTGCATGCATGGGCCAGATTATTAGCCACTTGGGTGATCATTTACAGAATGAGTTGGTCACGTGTTTGCCGATTTTTTTGGATCGCTTGAGGAACGAGATTACGAGGTTGACCACGGTCAAAGCTCTGACGAGGATCGCATCGTCACCGCTGAAAGTGGACTTAAGGCCGCTTTTGGGGGAAGCCTTGCCGATTTTGGCAGGATTTTTGAGGAAGAATCAAAGAGCACTCAAATTGAGCACCTTGACGCTCTTGGAGACATTGGTCAAGAATTATAATACGGCTATTGCCCCTGAAATGCTGATAAAGGTAACTAGGAATTGTTTTGAGTCAAATTTTGATTTTCATATTTTTGTTCTAGGTTTTGGTGGAATTACCGCCATTGTTGTCTGAATCGGATTTGCATATCGCCCAATTAACGTTGTCGTTGCTTACTTCAGTGGCGAAGTTGCACCCGCAGACTTTACCTCCATTGGCTAATGCCGTTCTACCGGAAGTATTATCATTGGTTCGGTCGCCATTGCTTCAAGGTGAGTTTTACGTCTTTTACCCCTATTTTCAGTTTAAAAAAAGGCTGCCTTTTGTTTAAGTATTAATAAAAATACATTGTTATATTATTATTATGATAAGTTAAGCAAATTGCCGCAGTTTTTCAGTTCGCCTTTTCTCATTTATTTATAAATTTTAAATTTATACATTTAAATTTTAAGTTTATAAATAAATAAAATGGAAATGAAATTAAGCGGAATTTAAATGAAATTAATTTAAATGCAATTCAGTGGAATTTTATTAAAGAAAAATGCGCGTTTTTATTTTTTTAAATCCTGCTTATTCTCTCCTTACATTTAGAAGTAGTTTTGGATGTCTTCAAACGTAAAATAACTGAGTAATAATTAGTAAATTTTCACAGAGTAAGCTTTGTTGCTCTCATAAAGTGTTAAGAATGTTTTCCTTTTATGGTATTTTTGAGATTAAAAACTGAATAAGAGTATTTTTATACTTTTTTTAGGATCAGCTTTAGCGTCGTTGCTGGAATTTTTACAAGCTTTAGTAGCAGCCCATTTGCCAGGATTAGGCTATCGCGAACTCTTGACGATGTTCGTGTCTATGGTTTCACAAGGCAATTTGCATAAACAGGTATACATGTAATGATCGTGTATCGATGTCTTATATTCTTTTCTTTTTAATTAATATGTAGGCGTTTTATTCGTTGGCTCAAAGTGTAGCAGCTTTAGCAGTGACCCAAGGTAAAGAAGCTTCTCAGTTGGTCCGTCAGCTTGTACAAGACGCCCAAAAGCCCCGTACGGACGCGCAACATATTTTTTCTTTATTAGCCATTGGAGAGATTGGCAAGCACATGTACATATACTTTCCTTGTTTTATTTAGACTGTTTGTATGCTGATTGTTTCATTGGTTTGTTTGCACTAGTGATCTACATGGAGTTCCAGGAGTTTGTGACGTGATTCTAAGTTCTTTTACCCCTTCCAATGAAGAAGTCAAATCCGCTGCATCCCACGCGTTAGGATCCGTAGCTCTAGGCAATTTACCAGCGTTCTTGCCGTTCATTTTGCAACAAATCGAAGCCCAGGCTAAACGACAGTACCTTTTGCTCCATTCACTCAAAGAAGTAATTCTCTATGGAAAACTAAATGTGTTATTCATCTTTTCTGTCTTTTTTTTTCTAAAAAAATAACAAAAATTAGGTAATCACATGGGAAACGAGTCATGAAAACGGGGTGGCTAAGTTACAACCCTTTGTATCCGAAATTTGGGATTTGTTATTCAGACATTGCCAGTGTCCAGAGGAAGGGACCAGGAATGTCGTGGCTGAATGTTTAGGCAAACTGACTTTAAGTGATCCCCAGACTCTTCTCCCCAGGCTAAAGGTAATGAAGCCACGCATATTATGTTATAGGTATCCTTAAACCTTTCATTTTGAAGGGGGCTTTGGAGAATCCATCACCGCTAATGCGAACTACCGTCGTGACAGCAGTTAAATTCACCATCAGCGATCAGCCGAGTCCTATTGACCCTTTGTTGAAACCATGTATGGGTCATTTCTTGTCAGCTTTGCAAGACTCGGATCTGCAAGTACGCCGAGTGGCGTTAGTTGCCTTTAATTCCGCAGCCCATAACAAACCGTCTTTGATTCGGGACTTGCTCGACTCCCTATTACCTCAGTTATATAATGAGACTAAAGTTCGGGTAAAAGAAATCCTCAAATAATGTTTTGGCTTTAGGTTTTATCATTAAAATATTTGTAACTTTTTGCTGCTTTCTAATTTGATTTTTACAGAAAGAACTAGTCAGAGAGGTTGAAATGGGCCCCTTCAAGCACACTGTAGACGATGGATTGGACCTACGTAAAGCCGCCTTTGAATGCATGTACACGCTCCTGGATTCCTGTTTGGATCGCTTAGATGTTTTTGAATTTTTGTCCCAAGTAGAAGCCGGGCTCAAAGATCACTACGATATTAAGATGCTGACTTATTTGATGCTAGCACGCCTAGCTGCTTTGTGTCCTGCTGCTGTTCTTCAACGTACAAATTAAATTTTGGTCTAATAGGAGAAAAATTGAGTTCTTGTTTATTGTAGGATTGGATCGTTTGGTGGAGCCGTTGAGAGGAACCTGTACCACAAAAGTTAAAGCTTATTCGGTCAAGCAGGAGTATGAAAAGCAAGACGAATTGAAGCGGTCTGCCATGCGAGCTACTGCAGCATTACTGGCAATTCCGGATTCGGGTAAAATATTCAGTTTGGGATAAGGTTTGACGTTAATTTCGATACATTTGATTCATAGACAAAAATCCTCAATTGCATGACTTCGTGACGCAAATCAAGACAACGCCCGAGCTCCAATCCTTGTTTGAATCCACCCAGAAAGATTCAGCCGCTCTTTTGACGGAGGGATCTGCCATGGATTTGAGCTAGATGCTTTCGTTTCTAGATTATGTAGAAAACGGATGCAAACGTGATGAACAGGTCGAAAAAGTCGTTGGGACTATCGGGTTTCTATTTGTTTTGCAGCCTCTTGCGAATTTTCGTTAGGAATGACTTGCTTCTGTTTGATTCGGGCTTGTTTTAAAATTCCTTGTAAAATTGAAAGCGCGTCAAAGGAAGATAAAGACATTTTCTCAAATGAATTGATAGAATTCGGAGTGTTCTTCATTTTGAGTGTTTTATGATTTCATGTATCGATGAAAGAAAGTGGTATAGTTTGGTAAAGCTGCTACTAATGGCGGGTGTGCCTCAACTGGTCCATAAACGACGAGACAACGTTTCCGCATCTGAGTTGACTTAGGTTATCAGCAATCGTTATAAACCGGTGATTCGAACTTCCTCTTGCCTCAAACTTTATCGCTCACTTGTCTGGTGTGCATACCATTACCACTCAGAAATCTACTCAAACAATTTACCCAATTTATCAATTTACTCAAACACCTCCGTTCTGCCACGTTCCGTAGACAATCCTAACTATACTATTTCCCAAACCTTCGTTAAAGTTTTTTGGGCAATGTTGTCTCGTAAGGTTCACGTCAAAAGCTTCGAGCTTCGCTTTCTGCTTGGGTTATAACTCATGGATTCCTTAATTGTAGCGCTGCTCGTAAAGTTCTTTTTGTGATCACCTCGCATGTTCGATTACTGACCACCATAGACAGAACATTTGTGGCTA
The DNA here is from genome assembly GCA_023053545.1 of Lepidurus packardi. Taxonomy (NCBI): domain Eukaryota; kingdom Metazoa; phylum Arthropoda; class Branchiopoda; order Notostraca; family Triopsidae; genus Lepidurus; species Lepidurus packardi. The sequence goes on along the minus strand of JAKZAN010000005.1, from coordinate 5,757,270 downwards.
CTTTTTTTAAAAAAAAGTTGAGTTTAAGTTTTGAATGTTTTAAATATTTCTCAAACCTTCTGGACAAACTAGTTGGGCGAGCATAGTTTCTACCGGGAATCCTTCGGGGTCAACCAACAATGGTTTCACTAGCGCATCTCTGAAAAATAAAGGAAATTTTGAAATTAAAAATCACGCCCCATCAAATCCTTATTTAAGAATTAATTTGAAAACCGAGACAAAAAGAAACTGAAGCTAATGGAATTCTTACCGGGCGGAAGGGAGTTCTGCGGTACCACAAGGCTGAGGGTAACCAGGATCCACTTGGGCCTCGACGGTGATATTTAGACGACCCAATATGGTAGGACGAATTGTGAACTCGACAATACTCGAATCCCGTGCATCCACACAAGTGTATTGGGATTCGAAAGCGTAACGAAATCTTCACTGGGATTACCCGTCACTTTTACCTAAATACACAAAAATTATAACAAATTTACAGAATTTTCGAGCTAAAAGAGAAATTTAAGTTCGTTAAGTTCGTCTGCTGGAAGTGCAGACGGCATGTAGTTGTACACGGTAATCTTAAGGGTGAGTTTCTCGCCGCATTTGATGGAGTACGGCAAGTGCAGCTCGAGAAAGAGCGGCTGGAATGCCACGATCTTAGCTTCGGCAGACATTCCAAATCCGGCGGTACTGGACACAACGTAAGGTCCGTCACACCCACGAGGTTATGGCTTTCATGCAGTAACTCTTGCTCAATTTTGATGTCTCCGTTAGAACTATGTAAGTAAGAGGATTCCAATGTTAACGAACCGACAATTGTAATGCAATATGCATTTTTGTTATTAGACATACTCGGTTGTGTACAAATCCCATAGCCTGGTTTCGGGGAAATAGGCTCGTAAATCTGGAGATTTGTGGGCCGGCTGTGTCGGGGCTACGTCGGCGTCTGTGTCGCATCGGAGACTGGCGGCCATTAACTCTAGCTGTGATTCCACACTAATTGCCACAACAATTGTATCCTCTAACAATGAGGAGGGCTAATTTGCGTGGTCATATAAAAACTATCATAGGGACGAGATTGCATTCCCCAAGTCGACATCACCAGCAAACCTGATCTCCGTGGTACCAAAGTGCCATGTCGAAGGCTTCATTGTCGTCCTGGTAAAATAAAGTAATGCTCTCATATCTATTAACTTCCAATTCAGGCGTAGTGTTTGTGATATTAGCTTCAATGGTAGGCTTTTCCTTAGTTGTTTCAGTTGAAGTTGAACGTTTCTGCAGTAATGGACACCTTTTGAGGACCAACTACCATCACTTCGAAACGAGGAAATGGAATTCTTTGACTTCAAATTCCGTAAATTCTATCGGACCTCCATTGTCCACGTTCTTTTGTTCGTCAACTTCATCGTCACTCGGGACTGCTCTTTTGCTGAAGCTTGAAGTCGATGTTGGTACAGTACACAGTCCCTTATTTTACTAGTTGAAGCGAGTTTTCATGAGCAGCTAAAAAAATGTTTCAGAGAAAAGTCCTGCTGGACAGGCACATATCAAGAAGTTTGCAATTCAGGAGTTGCATGTTTTCCTTGGGTTTCGTAACGTGTTTCCAGATACTGCGGATGCCCTTTCCTTCAAAGTAAAAAAGTAAATGTCAACTGGTTTGACCTTTCTACTGAGACTTTCCAAAGCCGAAAAGTGAGTGTTATAAGGTTCCAAGCGGTGCTTTCCAACTTATAAGAAATTTTTTTTTTGGTTACGATTCACCTGGAGATAAATCTAAACATCCACGACAGCTGTAAAGAATAGGTTTTTTTCCAAACAAAGGCCAGCAATGTAGGCCTCTCGCCTAATCCTGGTAAAAATAGATTAAAAAGCCGTTGTCCAGTTCGGTACACAATAAAAAGTGCTTATTGTATCCCCAATCCGCCACACCGCCCTGCAGAACATGGTCCTATCTAGTTGCTGCAGTGCGCAGATCCAACGCCCCTGCCCGGCGCCCCTGCAAGCCCACCGCGGCGGACCAAGACGCCGCGGCGCACAGTTTAAGAACCGCTATAGACGATGGACTGGACCTACGTTAAGCCGCCTTTGAATGCATGTACAGTACACGCTTCTGGATACCTGTTTGGATCGCTTAAGAAGCCGGGCTCAGAGATCAAAGGAAGATAAAGACATTTTCTCAAATGAATTAATAGAATTAGGGGTGTTCTTCATTTTGAGAGTTTCTATGATTTTCTGTGTTGGTGAAAGAAGCTGTATAGTTTGGTAAGCTTTCTATGACCAAAATTATTAACCAGGTTTATTTAGTAACTTCAGAGATTATTAACTGGAGAGGTTAATTGTAGTGTATGTTGAGTATGGAGTGCCCCTGGCATGTCACCCGGCTTTACAGGGTTGAAGTTCAGCTCAGGTCGGGCAGTGCTACCTAGGCCTTAAAGCAATACTGAACTCAAGTACATAACATTAATTTCACCATGAATTTCGGAATTTATATTAATAGTAATTACCCTCCGCGCAACGAAAAGGCCACCTAGCGAGTAAATTTGGTATCGCTAGAGATCGCACACGTCGTCATGTTTACTTGGTGTGTTGGAGTAAAAAATAACTTGTCCGTTCTGAGAACTAATTACAGTACGGTTGTTTGTTCCTGCAAAACCTACGTACAAAAACCAAGACAAATATAACAGTATTGGCCCACAAATTCATGTTAGAGTCAACTGATAGTTAAGAACTGATTAGTCATACAAATCGACAAACTTACCGGATTTTAAACCGGAAAATTCACGTTGATGGCTGCACATACTTCCAGGAGTCAGACTTCAAACTCACGGCCAGCATGGGAAATATGTGTATTGTGTCCCAATAAACAACCCTTCAAAACTTACAACGACTTTCTAAGGTTTAGCCTTTGCTAATTTTCCCTTACTCATTTTAAAAGATAAATTTTGATGACTTATATAAAAAAAAATTAATCTTAGGCATCTGCGGGAGAATCATTGTAGCCAAGAAGGAGGCTCGTTCGTCTGTCGCTATGGTTATAATGGGGTTTGTTCTTCCTTACCATTGGAAGGTGTATCGGACAAAGATTATGAAGATCACGTCCTAAAGCAACATGCATTGGCCTCAACGCATATGCCAGTCCGCAGAAAGGAAAACACTCCCAAGCCGCGACAGTCCCTGCTATCGAATGAAGCTTGGAGCATTCATATGTCTTGTCAGAACCTCCCTGCTGTTCTTAATGATCCCAAACGAGGAAAACAAGTAAAAAAAAGAAAGAAAATGAAATGATTAAGCTCCCACATTTATAACTGTCTCTTTCATTATTTCAGAGAGATTTCTTTACCAAAACTTGGGGTGACGCTTTTATTGACGTGCCCGAAGTCTCTCCGAGCCCTTTTCTACCCGAAATTTCTGGAAGCCATTTTGCTAGTTACTTGAAAAAGACGTCTAAAGTAGAAACGCCTTTTGTTATTGCATTCATTCATAATATTGGGTTGTTTTAGCGCCATAAAGCTGCCTTTCAAGGAGGCAAATTGAATGAAACAATCCCGAAATTGCATCCAGACATTCCGGAAGTCTTTTCCTCGCCTAATTTCCGACTCAGCGATCCTGATGTTTTCGACCGAGTTTTTTCTTTTCAGAAAGACCAAGAAGGCGAAAGCTTTGCTCGAAGTTTTTCACGAAATTCCAAATCTTTGCAGGAAAAAGTAAAAGGATTGTGAATACCCTTTTATTCGCCTATGGATTATTTTCTGTTTAGTTAACAATCTATTTGGATGAAGTTGAAGCCAGTTTGGCACATCATATTTCTTCCAAATCTGAATCTTTTTTCGCTGCCGTGGCATCACATGACGTTCTCAGAGGGCAGTTGCAACAATCATTAACAGCATTAAAGGCCTTACGGTATATTTTATATTGAAGCTCGTGAATGAATCTTAATTAAGTTATTGAATTTGTCGATGTGTCCTTGTTAGGTTGAAGGTGAACGAAATAGACGAGTGTTTGGTTACCAAATCATGGCAAGTCATCAAGTTAGAAACTTCTCATCAGCACCAGCTCCAATTAATAGAAAAAGTATTTTCAAAGTCGAAATAAAAGTTTAAATTTTAAAGCATTTTCTTGCCTTAGTTAAAATTAATGGCCACAGTCCATCAAACTCAGCCGACAATCCAGTTATTATTGTCTAGCTCCGACTATGTGGGGGCTCTTGATCTCATTCACACCACCCAGGAAGTCCTACAGCTAGAATTAGCCAATATTCACTGTTTCAAGTAATGACTTATTGTGTATTTGCAGCAGGAACTTAATCTTATTTCTGTTTTGGAAAGGAATTTGGGTCCCCAGCTTTCAGAAATGGAGCGGTTGATTGATAAAATGCTTCAAGCGGAGTTTCATAAATATATTACATCGGCCCTGAATAGACCTTGGGATATGGAAGGCATATTTCAAGAGGAAGAGCGTTTGGTTTGCGTAGTCATGGGAATGTTAAGACAGGGCAATCATACGTTTGTGGAAATCTTCCGTGAAGAAGCACTTACTACTATTAAAGCTGTTATGAAACAAGTATAATAATTTTATTTTATGAAAAGTTCTCATAGTACTTCAAACAAATATTAAGAATTGAATATATTGTCCATCGTCTGCAGAATTTTTCACATTGTCTACAAGACTTTATATGTTTAGACTGTAGTCGAAGCCATTTCTCGTACCGATATGGATCATACCCCTTCCAGTGGTGTGGCGGGATCAGGAACTACGTTATTGGAGCAAGTTCGACTTCTACCGTATCAGCTTTGGTTTGAACTTCTCCAGAACTCTACCTCTGCATTGACATCATTGCTCAAACGCGTCCAAGTGAGTTATTTTCCTAATTGGATAATTAGTGTTCTTTTTTTAAACGAATATTCTAGGGAATCTATGAAGCTATGGTTCATGTGGCTTGTTTGGCAGCTGGTCAGAGCAAAGATGGAAGTGAAGCCCGTGTTTCATTGTAAAAAGAATATTTCATTCTTAGCTTATCTATTCTTTATAAACTTAAATATTTCTAGGAATGCTGAGGATGTTTTTCTTAATGAAACGCTTTATTCCAAGCTGCATTCATCCCTGCAAGAGATGATGCACTCCGTTTGTGATGCTGCCCATGAAAAGTGTGCAAAATTGATCACAGCGCGAACTAAAGATGGGGGTTTGATCGAAAGACTGTCTTCGCCCGAGTTTTTGGCCTTGGCCCAGTTAGTCGATGAGTTTGCTAATCAGTCAGAAGCAATTTGTGGGAAAAAATCCACTGCCTTGAGACTTGCCTTCCAGAGTCAAGTACTTTCGCCTAATAATCTTTGATCACATATTAATGTGTAAATATTTTAGGCGACTAAATTCGTACAACGTTTCCATGAGGAACGAAGAACAAAATTGGGAGTTATGCTGGACAGCGAAAAGTGGAAACAAGCCGATGTGCCTCAGGATTTACGAAATATGTTGGACTGTTGTATACGAGAGGGTAAATTAGCTTGATAGTCAAATTCCAGAAAACTTAAACTGTAATAACTGTGATTTTTAGGCGAGTGGTGCTTTACTAGGCGAATAGGGACAGGGTCCCTTGGTAGTTCTGGTCCTAGTCAAGATCACGTGACTGTGGATGGGATAAATTACGCTGTAGTAGGGGCAGCTTTGTATTTGTTGCCCTTATTGCTAGAGTATGGGCAGTGCGTAGTGGATTTGCCTTCAGCAGCCCCTGATTTGCTTACCCGCGTCGTTGAGTTGCTAAAAACCTTCAATTCGAGATGCTGCCAGTTAGTTTTGGGCGCTGGAGCGTTGCACGTGGCTGGATTGAAGACTATTTCGAGCAAAACATTGGCTTTAGCTTCCCGGAGTTTGCAGCTAGTGCAACTGTTCATTCCCAAGTAAACTCTCTTAAAAAGATAATGTTGTCGAATTTTTTCTTAACTAAATTGTTGGCGGGTTCTAGGTTGAAGCTATATTTTGAATCCAGGCTTCAGGCTAAGCAGTTGACAATGACCAAGCATTTTGACCAATTAGTGAAAGACTACTCGGACCACGTGGCCGAAATTGAGCTGAAATTAGTCACGCTACTGTCCGAAATGATGGACGCGCATCTGAGCCAATGGGAAGCCAAACCGCCAGTGCCTTCTGCCTCTTTCAAAGCTATTTGTAAGCAGCTGGCGAAGCTTCAGGAAGCGATTGGTCCTGTTTTGCCCTCCTCGCAGATCCAGCAGATCATATCCAAGTTCAACATTCATTTCCAGCTCAAATTGGGCTCCCGATTGCAGAAATTGGCGATTCCTAATGATGGAGGACCTCAACATGGGTAAAATAACTATTTTTTTTTTTTAAATACTGATTTGATCTGGGGTTTTAATTTCTGTTTACTTGTGTAGATTGGTGACTTCGGAGTTAGTATTTTATATGCAAAACTTGAAAACCTGTAAACTAGTATCGGGAGACCTGACGGTCGAGAAATTCAGCCAAGGTGTGTGGGATGTAAGACAGAAGTAGCTTGATTATTTATTTAGCTTACGAAATTGTGTGATACAGAACAAACCCATTCCGTCAATTAAATTTCACATTTAAGAGGGTTGTGTTGGCTTGGCTGGGGTAACTTGTAAAAGGAGCATATATATAATAATACTCTAGTCGTACTGCAAAGCAGTTTCATTCGCAACTATGTTTTTCAATTTAATTTTTGGGACAAAGAACGAATTCAAACAAGTTGGTTCATCACAACATTAGCGTGCTGAAATATTACTTGTAGTATATAGCATGTTACTTCAAGAAGAAATATGGCATTCAGTAAGCCCCAAAACTTTTGGTACAGAAAAGAAAAACGGACTTGACTGAAAAGCCTAAAAGACGGCCATTAAAAATCTATCAAATGGCATCAAGTTGTATCAAACTTCTATCAACTCAACTTGGCCTGTCGTGTAAAGTGACGGATCCGTCGGTCTCCTGAAGGGAGCTGAGGCAAGTTTGACTGAAAAAGGTATCAAGTTCAGACCGAACAGCACTTCACACCTCCTGATGGCGGGTGGATGGTGCGCCAGATAAACACAAAACGAGCTATTCACTTTATGTTGGCACAAACAAAGAACGTTAGGTTAGGTTAGGTTAGTTTGAGCAATCTCGTAACGTTCTTATCTTCTTCGGAAGTCTACTTTCATTGTTGTTTTCTTCATGTTCGCCATGTTCGGTTTCACTAGTCGTCAAGTTCATATTGAAAGTAACAAATGGTTTCGATATGAACAGGTTATAAATCGATTTACAGGGGTGTGAGGAGGTATTCGGTCTGAACATGATACGTTTTCAGTCAAATTTGCCTCAGCTCCTAAAGTGACGGATCCGTCACTTTACACGACAGACCAGGCTGATCAACTGCTATCAAGTTGTATCAAACTCGATCAAGTGTATCAAAATTTCTCCGAAATGCGAACCAAACGCGAAATGCGAAACGACTGTGTTTTCAAGTGCTATCAACTCACCGATTTTGCACAGGTTTGTCTCGCCTGGCCCGGGCCAGGCTCGCTTCTGAACCAAGCCTATTTTTTGCTTCTGTCATTATTATTATTATTTATTATTACTTTTATTTCCTCTCATAATTTTTACATTAATGGGATCACGTGATAAAACCAGAAGAGATAAAAAATTTTATCCCATAGCATGGTAACTTGGGGTATCTTCCAAGGCGTCTTAATCCCTTTACATTGGAAGATACCCCAGTTACCATACTGTGAAAACCTTATTGAAAACCTGTGTATGTTAGTCTAAACTGCTTTTTTATCGAACAAAACATGCCGTCATGAAAATAGTATATCTCGGTGTATATCAATGCTAGACGTTTGTTTATTTGACATTTTTCTCACACCTCGACAAGAAGAGTTACAAGTTATGTAGAAAATTAAAGTTATGACTAATAGCATACACTGAAAGGAATATTGTACATTTTTAGGGGCTTTGGGCTGTTAAATATATCCAAGTCTTTTTCTAAATGCAAACGAAAATTGTGTTCACTTTTGTCACAAGTTACATTACACATTAGAAAGTGGGAAACTGAGTTCTGCCTGACTCTTCCGACACAGGCATTGCCACTAGCAAAATCGACAAGAGGGGTAATACCAGAGAGAATGGGACAGCAAGGCAGAGTTGTAAGCGTATCGTTCTTGTTCTAAAAAAAATGAACTGGGACTTTCGAGGTACGTCTAAAAACCATTCGGCACGTTTAGAACCACAACAGCAGTTGACCCGCGGGTAGCTTGTCCAGACCAGCTGGAACATTGCGCGGGATAGAAATATAATCTTGTAACACCAAGGGTTAAAACTCTGAATAAAAGAAATTCACATAAGTAATCGTTATAAACAACAATTTGGCAGCCGCTGACGAAAGTGAGGTATACGTGTTGGGGGATAATGGCAGGAGAACGGACACGAACAACGTTTCCAGTAAAAATACACCAACAATTTGTTGGCGGTTAGATCACACCGACGTTGACTAGGAAGACGACTCAGATTTCTGACTTTCTTCTCGCGCTTCGGTCAGTGTTTCAAAGTCTCGGTGAGAAGGCATGAGAGCGAATTCCGTGGATGCAGAAGAAGGGAAAAAGTCAGGCGGCAATCCCATAATGCCTTTCGCGTCTTGGTCTTTCCAAAACTGGTAATTTCGCTTGACGTGCATTAGTAATTCCGGTATTTCCGCGAATGCTAACATACAAAGAAAAGTGTTCTGCAGATAACTTTCAAGTTATGCATAGTATACTACACTTACCATCCCAGGCATCAAACATGTCGTTAACGAAATAATCCGTAAACCCAATTTGCGACTTGGGGATGGAGCAGGTAGCTCTATCAAATTGTGGCATAACCACGGTCAAGCCTTTTACCTTTTCTTCCTCCGTCTAGGAAAATAGAATAGAAAAGCATGAGAAATGTAGACGAAAACCGGGAAATGAAAGGGAAATGAAAATACCTGACTGAAATACTCTTCGGCTATTCTACGAGCCCATTCCACACATAAGGGTAAGGGACGCGTGGGATTACATACGTCAGCGCACTTAATTAGCATTCTTTTAACCAGATTGACATTTTCTGGGGTTGCCAAGAGGGACATATCCATTTCGGTGTTATTCTAGACAAAAGGGAAGAGGCCGAATCATAAAAAACCAAAGAAGACTTTTTACAAAAATTACATACCTCATATGAAGAAACGTCCTCTTCTCGTATATAGGGTTTGGCGAAAACGTTAATAAACTTGGATAAATGCTCAAAGTGTTTGGTCATTTCGGTGGCGAGAATCATGTCTATAATATTCTGTCGCATCACTTTATACATGTCCCGTTCCAAGCCTGTCGAGTACATTATATATATGCATGCTTTATGTACGGATATATCGCAATTTGATTCCTACCTTTGAAGATGTTGACGCGCTCATCATGCAAAGTGAGTTTGAAGACCAAGGCAGCGTGGTGAGACTCAAGGACACTCAAGTCATTGTAGAGAATAGCCAGCTCGGCATTAGCATTGCATAGAAAACCGCTAAAAAGAAACAAAAGCAATTCCTACATTATATCAATGTATTAAATGCGCAACACGAATAACAAAAATATTCAAAAAGAATGGTGGTATGAATCCTGAATATGAGGTGAACCCATGAATAAAATAAAATCTAACCTTGTTCTTCCTGGATGATCAATATCATGCGCAATGGCAGCTAAAAGACAAGTAGCCTCATCCAAGGGATCCAGGAGTTGTTTGACTCGATTCCGCTCCAGAAAATAGGCTGTAGCTTGCAAGACATCGGCAGCATGCGTGGAATTATGATACGAATTGGTACTGTGATAGTTAGCTTCTATTAAGGTAAGCCAATTCTGCAAAGTAGCTTCATCGCAGCCTAATGTCCGTTGAACTTCAAACCGTGTCAAAATAGACATCCCAAGCCACACCAAAGGCCTACACAATTACTCGGAAAAGTAAATCGTAGGAATGAAATAAAGAAACAACGAAAAGGAATCGCGACTTGTACCTATGACCCGTTAATTTTTCCAAACGGATTACATCAAAGTCCCAGCTGACTTCATTTTCGAGCATTTCGCGGATTTGTATGGGCACATTGATGTTGCTGAGATGAGGGAGGAGACTGCGGTTAAACAATGCAGCATGGCCAAGCTTGGTAGTGGATTCACTTGAACTCCTTCTTGTGCTGCTCAACTTGGGCCCTTGCTATATAAACGTTCTGTGAAAAACTCGAAAGACAAAGTATATACCAGAGGTTCTCAAACTTTTTTGTTCTCGGCGCACTAACAGTATCCCCTAATTCGCTGCGGTGCCCCTCGGAACGTATTCGCAGCTCGCGCGGCGCCTCTTTGAGCATAGGCTATATAATTGCATCTATGCAATTCTAGGAATCTTTCGCGGCGCCCCTGCAAGCCTACCGAGGCGCACCAGGGCGCCGCGGCGCATAGTTTGAGAACCGCTAGTATACACAAAGAACCAAGTTTACCGAGAGTAATGCGCCCAGCAGGTCGATCGTCACTGGATCTTCCGCTTTCGTCCGCGAGTCATGAAACTGAGGCATGTACAATTCCGCTGACCGTAAAATCTCTAACACCTATTTCACCAAAAAATAAATAAAAGGAAAACCGAAGGAATAAGAATAACAAGCTTTATAAGACGACTTACTTTGTCTAAGGCTTGAGATATGTAAAAAGGTGAAGATTCCTGAGCTGCCGATATAAGGTTGATGACTTTTGTGATGGGTGCTTCCATAGCCATCGATTGCAAACGAGCCAGACTTTGCCGTCGCATCAACGCCGTATCTAGAACAATAACTACTTATTACAAGAGAAAATGTGTCTGCATAACACAAAACTTGGATTATAGAATGGCACTAAAGTATCAAGTGCGAGCCGAGCTTCCTACTTTCATAGTTTATAGTTAACCGAAATGTTTATTACTGTTACCTCGAAGCTCAAGAAATATAAGAAATCTATTGGGGAATTTTGTTACCCTGGTCTTCTGGCCTTTACTTTGCATGCTATAAAAATAAATGAAAGCAAACCGAAAGTACATGGCATTAACATTAACTTAACGGGTACAAAAAATTATTTTCAAAATACCCGAATCATTTCATCCATGTTTTAGCCATATACGACTTTTATCCACGATCTATCCAACTAAAAAATTAACTATAAAACAACTTAGCAAAGCGATTATATATCAATTACCCACAAAATGTTTGACGCTGAACGTATGGTAACTTCTTGGCTTTTATTAGGGTTAAACTTATTTTCGGTGCAAATAAGAAATAAGTACTGCTTTAATGGTTTCCCGCTGCTATAGTTCTTGCTTCCATATTCCTTTAATGCAATACAAGATAAACATTTCAGCTAGTTATAAAAAAAGTAATAGGCTATTTACAATAAATCTAGTCTTTCAGTCCGCTCTACAATTAGTATAGTATTTATAAAGTTGTATTCAAATACTACGTAAACCTATAACACACAAACTTTATATACTTTTAAAAATCGGTAATAATATAAGAATATGAATAACTTCTATAAACGATATGTGTACACTTTCAGGAAACGTTCTAGTCTTCGTCGATTGTGTGAAGCTATATGCATAAACACTTAACCGGAATTCAGATTATTTCAATATGCATTTGAATTACAAGACTAAAATATTACTTAAATATCCATCAAAGCCAAGTACTTAAATTATACGCAAAAACTAGATAGAAAGTATTATCCCTGTTCCTGTCTATAACTTATTCTTCAGATATAAGTACCTTGGCCTTTACAAGAAAATACTGTTGAGAAGGGATGGGATTTAGAAAAGGAAATGAAAGAAACCAGAGGAAATCGCTAGGACGTACTGTCGCTGCCTAATGACCGAACGTCGTATGATGCTTTGCGAGCCGAGCGTAAGGAACCCCTTGGCATAGGATACAAGTCCGCCACCCCAATATCACCCGACCAGGATTTATCGGCCAACAAAGGCGGTGGGTCTTGCAGCAAGACTACATGATCCAAAGTCTCGGGGCTTTTCCCAGAAAAGAAGAAAAAGTATACCGTTTAAAGTCAGCCCGGAATGAAAATAAAGATAGACAGATACATACAATACAATAAAAGTACGGAAACCTACTAGATTGACGAATGCACCAAGTAGACTTTCGAATACAAAGGTACCGTGTCCCCCGTTTTCCGCTTACAGAAGCATGTTCCTTCCCAATTCTTGCCACTTTTCATCGCCTTGTCCAAGACTTGTGCCACGTCAAGTCTCCCACCGTCTGTGCGGTGCAGGTCAACAAAGTCTCCGCTCAATAAATCCTCTCGGACGAAACCTAATAACTGTTCACTGGCTGGATTTACGTACTGGATGTACGTACATCAAGCCAAATAAAAACAAACCAACACGGAAGCGGATTATTTTTGTGAGAAGGGATATTCCCAGAAGACGTCACGAGTTTTACCTGAATAGCATAATTGGGGTCCAAGATGGTGACTAGTTCCCGGGTGACGTTGAGGGCGGCCAAAACGGGTTCCATTAATTTCAGTTGTCTGCGAAGCCGTAAATCTGAAGCTTCTAGTGTCAACAGCTCATTTAAACACGCCCCCAAACTACCGCTTTCTGGAAAACACTGTCAAGTTAGCCCCCCAATCCCCAAAGGAAAAAAATAAATAAAATAAACACTAAGGCCATAAGTACTGGAAAGGCCACTTATTTTTTATTACTCACGCGATCGTAACCCAAGTTGAGTAATGGCAAAACTAGGCTTTCTTCTCTTTCCAGTGTACTGCGTCTGACCACGGCCAAAATGGTCACATACTGGCCTCCAGGCGCTGCACGTATTGACCTAGGGATCCATACAAGAAATAAAGTCATTTTTTGTTCAAATGTATTTTGGAGCGAGAAAAAATGAAACAGAAAAGTCAGAAAGCGAGAAAATCCCAAAGAACCTGCAGAGGGCGTCAGCTTCAGATGACCGGGATCCGAGTCTCCGGTCGATGACGAGGAGGCTGGGCTGGTGGGCGTGGTACACTTGCATAGCGACTTCATGGGTCTTGGCCAAATGGACGGGATGCTCCAGCTTCCGCGAAGCCCATTGCCAGGCATCACTCTGTGCGTCTTCTCGGGGAAAGTATAACAGTAACTGAAATAACCCCCAAAAATAGCGATAAAACACAAAAAAGTATGAATGAAACAAATATATTAAGGGAAAAATCAACGATCGGGCTTGACTTTCACAGACTTTCCAAGGCTCCTAAATCGTTCAAAAAATTGAAACTTTCAACCAAAAACCAGCCCTTACAAAATATGTGTATTTTGAAGGTTGTTAAAGCGATTTTAACATTTATCAAATTATCTGTTTAGAGTTATATTAGAATTGTACGAAACTTTAGCGAAATAATTATTCAAAAATCATCTGAAAATTCTTTGAAAATGTATCTGAAAATTCTTTGAAAATTTCAAATAAATTTTCAAATAAATAAATTTACAGCACCTTTATACAAAGACAGGTTTGCATTAAGAACGACGCCGTAAACTATTTATCTAAAAAATTATCGTAAAATTTATCGTAAAAATAATCTGAAAATTTCTCTTAGGATTACAGCACCTTTATACAAAGGCAGGGTTGCATTAACAACGACGCCGTAAAATATTTATTCCCCTTCCGCTAGAGCGACCCTACAAGGCTAAACTAGCCAAAAACTTACTGGTACTTTCACCTTCGCCGGTCAATAACTGCGCGGTTAATTGCTCTGGCAGTTCTCCTTTTCCAGAATTTACGCTTAGTTGTATGTATTAAGAGGACAGTAATACCGAAAATGCTCTCACCTGCACCGGTGGAGCCTTGTTGGAAGAGAAATAATGACCGTTACCGGGCAGCTGACTAAATCGGCGCTCCTATTCATACAGAAACATTTATGAGCAAGCCAAAATCCAGACATACAAAGCACAGCCATCACCAGGGCAAGATTTACCGCGAGCTGTTGAAGAAACTGTTGAGGCAGTAATGTGGGAGGGCTGTTGCCTTTACCAGCAGAGCCATCACTTCTTGCAGTAATTTCCTCCCCATCGGCTGAAACAAACGTACAAAAAATACAGCCAACGTTCATTGCTTTTCCGGTTTACCAGAAAATAAAACTAGAAAAAACACACCTTAATCCCCCTTCCCCCCACCCCAACTGTAGCCTGTCTTTTGGCAGACCTTCTCTTTATTCTCCGTCTCGGTCTCTCGCAAGCACAGCAGGTCCGCAATCAATAGACAATTTTGGTGAGTTAACCCAAATGAAAAAAAAAATAATGGAAGAAAAAAAACTTCTCAAATACATTTCCATTTAGTTCGCCTTTTGGGTCTCCAATTTCTTTCTCTACGTCCGTCGTGCCACAAAGTAACAATTGCTGCACCGACTAAACCTACATTCTGTCCATTTTTCAGTACTATTTTTCTTTAGGTTTCCCGTTTTCCTTTTCCCTTGGCGGTCTCTTGGTGGCAATATATAAGAAAACAGCTTACATTTATTGTAAAGTCGGAGATGGAAAGATTATAGCTGTGATTAGATCGTTGGCTTGGCTTACCACGGGCCCCCTGATTGAAAATGCATAAGGCTACGCAGTTGGGCTTCATTGACTTGCAAACAAGCTCGCGTCGGGTCTACTCTACAAGCCAGCCACGCGCTTCCTTTTTATCCCCATCAGAAGAAAAATTATGCAAGCTTCTTCCCGCGCTAGTGGGACACACATCTCAAACCTATTCGCCTTCAACGATAAGCTCAATTTCTCTATAAAACCCCTGTAGAACTTAACTTGCCTGACCTCATCGCTATGAATATGCTCGACAGCGTCAAGATATCCCATAGGATTTATACAAAGGATGCGAGCAAACGACCCGAAACGAAAGAATGGTTACACTACTTGAAAAATACTTGAAACTTGCAAATATTATTCTAGATCTGAATAAAATGTCAAGTGAAACAACACATTGCGTTCTTTAAATTGAACATAAATTCAGCTAACAATCTAACTTGTCCAAACAGTTTTTACTGAAAAAAAATCAATCTAATGCCCTTTATTTCAACAGAATAGTTTTTAAATTGCACTGCAAATTTTAACACTACAGTTAATACTGCAATATAATACAAAAGCATAATTCAGATGCAATTCATTTTTCTGATCCCGTTTTCAAGTGAATCTATTAACCTTCTATTAACCGATTCCCGATTAACCGAATATTGATTATAATAACCGAAAATCAGTTACTGGCTTGTTTAAACCAAAGAAACAAAGCATCGTCTACTTTTTGACACTTTCCCACACGTTTCCTTTTTCTAGATTCACTGTATCCACTACTGTTTATTTCGTAACGATTTTTCAACAATTTTGATAGAGATGATTGGGGAATTCCTAACTTAACTTCTCTTTATGATAAATCTTTTAAATTTAACTAGTCATAAGTTTCAATGATCCGCAACTTCTCGTTTACATTTAAATCAACTCTTTTCTTGTTCGTCGCCATTTTTATACAAACAGACTTCTAAAACACAACAAACAATGCGCCTTTTAAGCCTACTCCTACGCTTAGGTAGGGTTCTCAACATGATATCCCTTCTAATTTTCCCAGTCAATTAAAGGAACTGGTCATTCAATTGAATAACCTGCTCATTTAATTGATTGGGGAGTTCAGAAGGGTTTTCCCCTAAGCGTAGTAGTAGTCTGGAAAGGACAGAAATGACGTCAAAACGACGTAAAAGCAATGTCACTGGTCAATATTTACTGTCCACATGAAGATTCTTTTGAGATTGATTTTAATATCCGAAAGTGTGATTCTAATAACCGATTAAAATGCTATGAATTTTATCACTTTGAATTCGCCCTTTAAAATATGATTTTATAAAGTGGCTGATTCTAATAACCAGTTATCACAATAAGTGGCATCTCCTGTGGTGTAAAAGGGGTTACACTCTTGGAAATTGTAAAAAAAAAATTCTTTTGAAATCTCGAAATTTTTTGTTATTAAACTGTCTAGAAATCAATAGTATTCTCACAAACTTCTAAGCATTTCAATCTTAGTAAGAAAAAAGATAGGGGAAGAAAAACGTCTTCAATATATTTATTATTACTGCTAGACAGTGTTTTTAGGTAGTGCCGACGTGACGCAACGTGCGACAAGGGTAGCTTCCATTCTGAGGTAAACAGTAATTTGGCATCATAGGAAGCCTAATCTAGGTGTATCGGAAGGATAAAAAGTTACCCAGGCCTCCCACAAAAGGAAAATAAGATTCTACACCTGAAACGAAAGATCCTAACAAAGTAATGACTTTTTTCCCTCCAAACCGTAAATATACTTCTGTCTGCATAAACTGCTGCTAGCAAATGCTCAAGGCTTAAAACTCGAGTTCAAATTTGCAGCATAAGCACAGCCCACACAAATAAAACGAGAAAGAAAAAGTTCAACGAAAGATGCTTCATCAATAAATTCTTTCGCCTGTCTATTACGATCTATTGTGAAGCGTATTCTGTCGCCGCAAATGTGTTTCCTCTATTGCGGTGCTCTAAGTTGATATTCTTACCCGGCTATCAGTATTGTAACTTATACTACGCCAGCTTGTGCACTAACTGAAGCTGGCGATAGCGACAGAAATATGAGCCTACTTACTTAAACGGGAGCCAAGGCCAAAAAAACAAACCAAATGAGGTTAACTGCGCGAAAAAAACGGACGCAAGTTGCTGCAACTGTGTGACTTAATAGCTTACCAATGCCAAACTCCGTGAATGAACTAACACAAAGAACACGAAGGAAAAAGGTAGCTACTTTGGAGAGGATCATCAGAGATCAAAGGAAAAGGGAAGAGGAGATGTAATATTCTGAACAATAATTCCGTCCCCTAGTCAACCGGTCTACTTGATAGCAATTTGAAAGTATGACAAAAGACTTGACAAGAGGCTTTTATGAAGAAGATTACCTTGGAAAGAGCTAGATTAAAGCCACTGTTTATCCTCAGCTTGGCTGCTCTCATCAAAAACCTTAAAAAATGGCGCTGACTATTCTAGGGTACAACAACAAGGCTGGCTGCACTATTTCAGTGGAACTGCCTTTGACTACTTTCCGAAAACGACTTTGATTTTTAAATTTTTAAGGGTCGTCTTGCGTAGTTCCACTAATAAACAATGCACGAGAAAAATATACCAACATGAAACTCAAACCACCCCTTGGTTACATTAGACATTTTATACATAAAATTGTACCTGTGAGTTTACGATGGGAGTAATCGTTGACCTGGATGCGATCTGGCAGAACTTCTGATTTCGTAATTCGCTCATCGTTACTAACTGTCCCAGTGGAGGAGGCTTGCAGAACCTGAATATTGTTGACATTGTTGTCTCGCAGAGTCGACAATGTAGACGAGTGTCGACAGCGTACAATACCCGTGGGCTGTAAAGCCGGTAAACTAGGAGCACAACCCATATTGGCCTCACAATTGAAATTCCGCCGGGAATCAACAAAGTCCACTGCCAAGCGACTAAACCACTTGTTGACGTTTCTCAATATAATATAGGTATGACGACTTATCTACTACGACGACAATCCCAGTTCTAAAACAAAAGTAAAAACAATTACATACAAATGAGAATAACAGTGAGTAAACGATAATCGACGAACTGAAAACTGCACAATTTTGGCAAAAGAAATGACAACGAAACAAAATTTCCCAACGTGAGTCTACTCTGTATCCTGTTTGATACTGGGTAAGAGCTAAAAGTTAAGATAGCGCTTTCAGATTTGATTTGCATGGCGCAAATACGATGAAAACACACGCTTACGCTTATCAACAACTTTGAATAGTGAAATTTAAAGCACCCATTCGAGACAAAAACACAATTCTCGATTAACATGCGGAAATTAGAGCCCAGATGAAAAAGATGGCAATGACGCCAGCACGCGCCTTATCAATCTTCTTATCAAACCCGAGAACGGAAAGTGGAGCCGCACGGAACAACGCAAGGTTCATTGAAACCAAGCTACCTTAAAAGCATTTACATGATATAGTAGTTCAGTACATGTATATATGATCCCGTTCTGTTACAAAAAAGTGCTGTAATCTAAGCTCACGACGCTGCGAAGTTTACTCATAAACGACGAATAACGTATCAGCCGAATTAACACAATAAGCGAAATTATCTTGATAAATTACATAAATATGTACAAGTCAAATTTTTCATTGCAAAAGAATGCAGAATTAGTTTATAGATGTCAAAAAAATCCACTAAAAAGAAGCTCTAGAGAAAAAATCAAAAAAAAAATCCGCCCAAACCTGGGTTAGAGAAACAATATTCGTAAACGGGACAAACAATGTACTACAAACTGTCAACCTTATTTGCCAATGAAATGGCAAGAAATCCAAACACATTTGTCTATTTCATACATCGACTAAAACTTACTTCTTACTCTTCCCGAAATGAATGTGCTTATGATTTCACTACTTGGACAATCAGTCGGTGTTTTCATTTGTAAATGTAAATGGAAGTTTTCACACGTAATGTGCGCAACCCGAACAATTTGAACTGTAATCCAGGAGCTAATTACAAAGCAATCATTAGTGAATGGATTCTAAGAGCTGCTCTTATGTTTTTGTTCAAAATTCGCCCTTGAGCGTGAAAGGTCTTATGTAGGGAAAACCTGCCAAGAAACTGTTTGTTATGTAAGCCAGGCTTGAATGAGACTCAAAAATGCCCCAAACACGAACTTTCCAGTTCTTTTCGGTCTTTACGAATTATTTGTACTTTCTGTCGTATGTTATTCTCTTCATCGAGCCGTACGTTCTTAAAGTAGTAATATATTGATTACTGTAAAACATCAAACGAATCTCTTGGCCAAAAATATGAAGACAAAGCTTCAATACATAGTTTTTTCGCCTAAAAAAACAATCCTACCAGCCCAAAAACTTGAACGTATCTGATCCTAATCTACCTGCTTTGCATTTCATTAAGTTGAGCTCATTTGGACAGTTCTGCTCAAGTGATTTGCAAATATTCCTGATGGCCGATTTACCCCCATTTTTACGAAGAGGAAGTATGCTGCTGCACATGTAATCGATTTTCCTTATTCAAACCGCAGAAATCCTTATCAGGTCGATTGGACAGAGTCAACTTGGCAAAACGTTAGACGAGGCCTCGAGTTCAAAAGAAGAGGGGCCAACAGTGACATATACTATTACTGTAACACATCCAGCTCCAGCTGCATGCACCTTTGCTGCATTTTCCACCGGGGGCGATTTTCTAAGTTGAAGGAAACACTGGCAGCATATGGCTGATTTGGAAGACATTTAACAATTTTGACCTCCAATTCAAAAATAACCCAGCAAGGAGGGAATTCTTGGCAAGGCTTCTACAGCTCTGTACACATTCCTACATAGAAAAAGGGCGGGGGGGGGGGGGAGAAAAAGAAGTTTTCCAACCTTCGTCACTTCACCCTCGCATTACAAAAAGGTCATCGAGGATATATTTCTTTCATCACTGAAAAAAGACGTCAAATCTTTCACACTTGACTTCGCACTTAGACTCCAAAAATGACGAAATTTTTTACCTCTTTACTGTATATCCATAGCTACGACATTGCAATTCGTGACTGGACTGTCAGTGGCAGACGCTTCATTGTCATACAGTAGTAATTAATTTTTGTTATAAAAGTTGTAATTACAGATTGTTCAACCCGACCACAATCACGAACTTTGTCCTTAGAGCTCGGGGACTCAAGGATCCGGAAAGTAAGCAACACACAGTAGTCTTTTTTTTTAAAAAAAAATAAGTCCTATCAAACACATCGATAAATCGAGAGTGAATACCGAGTTCTCACAAACAATAATAATAAACAAACAGAAGAGAAGGTTGAAGAGTAAGCGGAGGTTGCTAATACGTCTGCTGTGCAAGGAGCGCCGCCTCCGACTAAGAAGGGGAACTTTTCAGCTCTTGTGACATCCACACTGCTTGGGATGTCGAAAACGCGCGCATTCGGGCCATATCAGAAATTTTCAGAGGATTTGGCTGAATTTATGGTGAGAGAAATGTAGGACAATACTTTACCTTCGCCCTTCGTTTGGTTTTGAGTGCCCTTATTGGCCTGATCTTAAATTAGGAGAAGTTTGGCTCAATTAGTTTTAAGTGAAGACACAAAAGGGTGGGAAGGGGAAGGGTCAACTGAAGCCAGGGATCGAGGGGAATGAAGAACAATAATAAGACCCAGGATTTAACTTGGAGCTTTTGGCGCTTAGACGAAGCCTTAGAGAAGATCGTCCGAACAGTCTGACTTCACCCGAAAAGGGAATGGTGAAGTGCTAAATAGGAAATAATCAAAGAACACCTAGAGAATGGCACCTAAATAAATAGCTAATCTGTGGAATTTAGAATTAGAATTTAGAATGCTTTTATAATTTTCTCGCTTGACTCGACTTTCCGCAACACTACAGAATCCCAGGGCCTGGCACGTTGATATCGAAACTTCTACAAAAAAGGGTGCTACAAGAAAAACATAGGCTTTTAAAGGGGGACAGAAAACGAACCCCTTAATTAAGGGTGTGTACAGAGAAAGTTACCGTATTGCGTTCGTTGTTTCCCTGCCCAGCGTCGAAATCGATATTCGGTTTCAAGAAAGTCGGCTATATCCCTTCACAACGGTAGCAGGCTGCTGCGGGCTGTGGTTTCCGCCTCATCCATCCTGCCAATTTGTAAACACCAAGTCGAAAATAAAATAAGTAAATAGGTAGAAAAAGGGGATG
This sequence comes from Lepidurus packardi, assembly GCA_023053545.1. Taxonomy (NCBI): domain Eukaryota; kingdom Metazoa; phylum Arthropoda; class Branchiopoda; order Notostraca; family Triopsidae; genus Lepidurus; species Lepidurus packardi. The sequence continues at coordinate 5,736,508 of JAKZAN010000005.1, read as the reverse complement.
AGCACCAACGCTGTTTTTTTGTATTCATACCTGTAAAAGGTGTCAAACAAGACGTTGGGCTCTCCAAAATTGGGCAAACGATCCAAATCAGCCCAATCTGCTCTGCCGTGGCGCAAGCGGCCCTACCAAGAAACAGCATACCACAACCGCGACTCATCTTTACACCGTACAAGGCCGCCCCAACATAAGCACAGCCAGATGCAAAAAAAGGTAACGAAGGTGTACTTCATGATTCTCCCGATATCACTTTAAGACTGACCTGTGTGTACCCTTTTAAGAACATTATTGGTCTTTCAACCAGTCACCTTGAACTAAAGTAGCCTTGTTTGTAATGTATCTTTGGATTCTGTCATGGGACGCCGCTTATTTCAAGTTCGAACGTAGCCGTCAGTTCCACATTCATGGAGATCAATAGTTATGGATGGCTTAGAATTGAATTACCTAGTCCTGACAATCAAATCTAACAAGTGTTCCAAACTAGAAAGTTTCTATACAATCCTTGAACAGTCAAGCTTTGTTCTTTACAGGTGTCCCGCCAGAATAAACTGATAACACGAGTTTTCGCGATTCAGGATTAATTTTATCTCAACGCCGTGGTTTCTTTTCACAGATGGGTAAATATGACTTCCTATAAGCTCATAGAACAATTCAACTTTGGAATGTTTGTTACTCTTGACCTTGCTGACTACTTATTTCGAAGCTTTGGTAATACGAGAATTGCATATTAAAACGGAGATCAAACGGTTTTCAGGTTTTACTATAGCAGCCAAGAAAGTCTCCACATCTTCCTTAATTTACCTTTTCTGTTTAGACATTAGATAACGCCCACTCCCTATGGAATTAAGGCATCCTACTTGCATTTGGAGAATGAGCTTATTTGTCGTAATTCCAGTTTATCTTTCAATGATCTTCGACAACAATATATAAGCATGCGCCTGACAGCAGTCAGAAAAGGTGAAGCGAGAAGAAACTAAAAACATGTCCCATTTATTGCTCTCTAATACATTTAAACTATCAACTCAGGGATTTAGTTCACCGAAAATAAACGGGCAAATAAAAAAATGAAAATAAGTTTGAGTGAATACTGCGAGTAAACTTGCAAGAGCCAGCTTCAGCTGTGGAGACAAATTAAAAAGGAAATAAGCCGTTATCCGATGAACTACAATAAAGGTCATAGATGCTCTATTTCTTCACCTCTGAAAAATGAGTCAAACCTTCCACACTTGACCTCGCATTTGCACGAGGGTACACAACGACATTTTGTTACCTTGTTGCTTCAAATCCATAGCTGTGACATTGCAATTCGTGACTGGGCTATCAATAGCAGACCGCTTCAAAGTAATTCATTTGATTTATTATAGAAGTTGTAATTACATACTGTTCATGTTCAATCAAAACGACCACAATCACGAACTTGATTTTTACAGCTCTGAGACTCAAAAGACACAGAAAGTAAACAAAACACAACAGAAAAATAAGAAGTTCCCATCAAACCTTAGCGATAAATAAAAAAGAGCGAATATCGAATGCTCACAATAATAAAAAAAAAAATGGGAATGAAGTCCTTTGCGCAACGAGCGCCGTCTCCGACTAAGAAGGATAACTTTTGAGCACTTTTTGGCATCTACAGAGCCTGAGTTGTCGGAAGCGCGCGCATTCGGACCGAAACAGGTTTTTTCAAAGGATTTGGCTTCATTTATGACGAGAAAAATGTAAGTAATTAATAAAAAAAAGTACTCCTTTTTTGCCTTTGTGTGGGTTTAGGTGTACTTACTTGCCTGAACTTAAATTAGGAGAAGCTTCGTTTTGGGTTTAGACATAAATGGGCGAGAAGAGGGAAGGGTCAATTGAAGCCAAGAATTTTACTTAGGCTTTTGGTGCTTAGGTGAAGCATTAAAGAAGATCGTATCCCAGCAGTTTGACTTCACCCGAAAAGGGAATCGTGAAATGCAAAATGGGAAAATAGTAAAGAATGGCACCAAGATACGTAGCATACACTTTGCTTTTTGAATTTTCTCTTTTGACTCGACTTTTCATCACACTACATAATCCCGGGGCCTGGCATGTTGATTCTGGAAATCCTAATAAAGGACGGTATAAAAGAACATGGACTTTTAAAGAGGGGGAGGAGTGAACGACTTCGTTAAGGATGTGTATTGAGGAAGGTTACCGTTCTGAATGCGTTGTTTTCCTACCCAGCGTCGAAATCGATATTCGGTTTCCAGAAAGTCAGCTAAATCCCTCCACAACATGAACAAGCTACCACGGGCTGTGGTTTCCGCTTTATCAATCCTGCCAATTTATAAACACCGAGTTGAAAATAACAGTACTAAATATAAAAAAAAAGGGCACGAGTCCCCAACGAGTTTTACTTATTCATACCTATAAAAGGTGTCGAACAAGACGTTGGGATCTCCAAAATTGGGCAAACGATCCAAATCAGCCCAATCTGCTCTGCCGTGGTGCAAGCGGCCCAACCAAGAAACAGCATACCACAACCGCGACTCATCTTCACACCGTACAAGGCCCCCCAAACATAGGCACATCCAGGTACAAAAAAGGCTAACGAAGGTGTACTTCATGATCCTCCCAATTTCGTGTTAAGACTGACCTATGTATCTCTGTATCTTCTTCCGAACATTATTTGTCTTTCAAATCAGTTACCTTGAACCCAAATAAACTTGTTTGTATTTGCATTTCGCCATGGGACGCCGCTTGCTCTTTCAAGCTTGACGGGGTTAAAATAGGGTCAATATAGTTATGGTTAGCTTGGAGTTAGCTACTCCTGTAAATGAAATCGAGTAAGTGTTCCGAAAATTTCAGTAACAAGCCGTGAAATGTCGTGCTTTGATCTTTACGTGTGTCCCGTCAGACTAGGCCGATAACATGGGTTTGTACGATAAAGGATTAACTTTATCTTAACATAGTGGGTTTTCTTCCCAGGTGGATAAATATCACTTCCTATAAGCTCACAGAACAAGTCAACCTTGGAATGTTAGTTATCCGTGACCTTGCTAGCTACTTTCTAAGCTTTGTGAATAACAAGAATTGCATATTAAAAACCGAGATTAAACGGTTTCGAGGTTTTAGTATAGCAGCCGCGAGTAAAAGTATGTCAAGTACTATGGAATTAAGGTCTTCCTCTTGCACTTGGAGAATGCTGGAGATTAAGCTTCTTGGGCGCAATTCCAGTTTATATCTCAATGTTATCTACCGATGATATCACACAAGCATGCTTTTAACAGCTGCCGTAAGAGGGAAAGAGAGGGAAACTGAAAACTGTCCCGTTTATTGCTATGCAATAAATTTAAACTACCAGCCCAGGGATTTAGTTCACGGAAAATAAACCAAGTATGAGTGAATACTGAGAGAATAAACTCGCAAGAGCAAATTTCAGCTGGGTAGACAAAGTAAAAAGGAGAAGCTATACAGACTACTATTAAGTAGTTTGGCAAGATGTGTTCAAATCATGGCTTATGACAAGTACACCCTTTTCACGATTTCGGTTCAAGTTTTAGAAGACATAGGAAATAGAATGGAACCATAATCTACAGAGACTACACAAGTGCCCATCCAAAAGAACATGCCTCAACAACTGTGATTAGTACCCGTCACTCATACAAGTTCTGTGGATGATTTCATCGGTTAATACTTGTCAAGTAACAGAAAAGAAAGAAAATTATAAAGAACCAGAGACTCAATTATCAGTATAAATATACCTGTTATTCTGGAAGACATTCGCACAGACACGCACACTTTATATGAGCACTTGGCATACAATTTGGCACGCCGAGTAGTAGAAACAACATCCTTTTATCTGTTTTTACCCTGAAATCCAAGTCCAGTTATAGAAAAACGACGGTCGTACACAACAGTGCTTACCTCGATAGATTTCGATGATTTTGTCTTGATCTACGTACTCAAAAATGTGCGGCGCATCCATGAGAATGCCAATAGTACCGGCCGTTGTCACAGCGAAAAAAACGTACAACTGAAGACGATCAATAACCATGGCTACGTACTTCCAATCTTCCCGGATCTAACATAATTTGATAATTATATATTAAAACGATTATGAAACATTTCGATTTGTAATGCGAAAAAATTAAACAACCAAACAAAAGTGAAATAAGTACCTGGATGTACTCATCTTCGTTGCGCAAGTGCTCAGCGATGAACTCGACAGCTTCTGTGGCCTTGTAAGCTTCAGGGGTCAAGATCATCGCATCAGGAGGATCAGGTTCACGCGAAGGCAGTTCTCTTTGATCATTTTCACGCTGCTCGCGCTCGCGTTGCTCCCGGGTTTGTTCGCTGTTTTGTCTACTCATCCGGCAATTCGGATGGTGTAAATCAGCCAATTCCATGACTTCCATCTTGCTCCGCAAAGTGGGTGGGGTGGTAGCGCTGAAGGGTAACGGGGGAGGGGCTGGGATTCCTACTGGGATAGAAACAGGGGTCGGAATTCCCAAAGTGCTGCCCCCTACAAGTCCATCAGAAGGCATTTCCATCATCCAACGCAGGCGAGTTTTCTTGGGTCGTTTCATGAAAAGCAAAATGGGTAAATATTTGAGGAAGACAACGCGGATCCAATTGGGCATCCGATGAGTTCGGGGACCACGGAAGTTCCAATTGATGATAATCACTGTGACCAGAATCGATACGGTGTTCATAATGAAGGTGAAAAGTAAGTATTTCGCGATCAAAGGCAAGACTAAAGACGTCGGTGGTAGGATCTTGGATACAAGCAGCAAGAAAACGACCAGTGAAAGCAGAATACTAATGCCCAAAGTGACTTTCTCGCCGGCTTCCGCGGGCAAGTAAAAGACCAGCACGCAGAGAAAAGAAATGAGCACCGTGGGCAGGATCAAATTGACGGTATAGAAGAGAGTTTTACGACGAATGGTGATGTAGAATGTAATATCCATTTCAGTAGGCGATGTGGGCGTGCCTTGGTGGACGTTAAGGTACGCCGGCACTTCAATGATATCCCAGGTTCCAGATTTCCAGTAATCCGACAGATCCACGTAGTGTTTATTGTTATAGAGACGAAGCGATACTTGGTCGCCGTTGAAAGTCCAGGAGCCGAATTTCATGACGCATGTTTGCTGGTCGAAAGGGAAGTAAGTGACGTCGATGGTACACGAACTCTGGAAGAAACCAATGCCGTTTAAACAATTGGACTTCCCGAAAGAAGTCGCTAACAATCTAAATTTATTTCAAGATATTGAGTAAATCCATGGTACTCTAGAGCCATTTGGTTACTGTTTTAAACGTAGAAGTAAATGGTAACCATGGTAACAAGTACTGTAAGCCAACGCCGTGAAACTTATGTGTCGTCATTACTCATTGCAAGCACCGGTCTCGCGAACGGCTATTGACATAACTTAAAGAAAGTTCACCGTTCTTAGAATAATTTGGACTTGAACATATGGTTGTGTGGCTATTATCGCATTTGATAAAAAGTGCGTTCAGTGAGAAGTTGGCGAATTACAAGGGCTTGTTCCACGGTTACTCTTTCGATGAAAATACCTGGTAGATAGCAGGGGGAACCCACAAAACTTCTCCGTTGGGGTAGATGAGTACGTTGGATTTGTATCGAACCTCGTAATTCCCATCTGCACTATTTACCGAAAAGAATAAAAAAAAACTGTTTACTTGTCTCCATTTGTAAATAAAACGAGTATTATTCTAATCATTATATTTAAATACTTATAAAAAATATGGTTTGTAAAGTAAAAAGAAAGGTGTACTTGTTGAAAAGTACAATGTCCGGTTTCCAGACTTTATCGGGCGGCAAGCGGAGGACTCCAATGCCACCGTAGTCAGCTTCATCCCATTGCAGTTGGTAATCTTTCCACATTAGTCGCAGCCAAACGTTGGATTTCATGACCTGATTCTTTTCATTCTGAAAAGAAGAAAACATATTTTCTTTAACAAAATTTTTTAACAAAGAAAAGCGAAGAGACGGAAAATTACGGGGTAGTCCACGTACCACGTTAATGAGCTGAATAAAAGCCAGTCCAAATTGCACTTCTACTCTCATCGTCATGTTCTCGACAGGCCGGATGAGCTTATTATAGCCTCGGAACAGATCGCGTACCAAACGTTCCTCATCTTCTGAGCCCAAACCTATGGATCGAAAAAGTCACACGGAAGATTAATGGATATAGCCGAAAAAATAAAGCATTTAGTTTCCATGAAGCTTTTCTTTTAGGAAATCAAGTTATTATGCCACAGAGTCTAGACGGGGCAGCTCCGGCAAAACAACGACAGCTGAAAAATATCACGTACAGGCACTACCGAGGGCTAGTGAAAACACCAAAAGGAAAGGAAAATTTCCTCTTAGATAAAGTGTTATGCTATAAGTAGAAACCTGGAAATATTTCTGCAGCAAAATATACTGACCTCCTTGGCTAGAGAAGTATATCGATACCACTACAATGACCCACAAGGAAACCGGGCTCTTCATCTTCAAGGAAAACTGACGCTTTTTACGTATCCTTTACAGCACTCATGAGGGCTAATTTCCGCCTATTCAATCTTACGTTCCTTTTTACTCGCTCCCACCCATCGACTGCTCCGATACACAGTTACTTGAGAGCGACGAGCTAGGGTAACTGCACACGTTTTGAATTGACACAGTCCAGTGAGCCCGCTTATCTAAAACTTCACGGACTAAAGAAATCGAACAAATTACTACGCTCAATATCCTGTAAATCTAAGGTCGGCTAACGTACTGGGGATGTGGAGACGTTGTTCACCAGGTCGCACCAGGAACACTTTACGAGTAAGGGCAGCAACAGCAGCTGTAAGTTGGTCATAAGCCCCGCCCATACTCACAGCAGCACCAGTTAGCCGAATTGCTTCAGCAAGACTATTGACGTTTCCCTGCCGCACGCTTCGGCGCGGTCGTAGTTTCTCCCTTTCAGCGACCTCAACCAGGCTCCGTCGATAATCCAGGGAAGCAACGATCCTGAGATGAACGCCCTATATTTACCCAATATGGTTATATCTATGGTTTCGCACTTCCTCGATTGACATTGCTTATGTTATCCATAAATTTGTTTTTATTCCGGATTCAACCTAGAGTAACAAGGAGTCAACTGGCAATCATAGAATGTAATCAGAAAAAACCCTATCTACAGGAAAACTTGAAAGAAAAAGGGCTTTAAAATGTACAAAGGGATCCCCCAACAAAGTATGATAATGAATGAAGGCAAGAAGTATGTGACAATGGTGTCTCATGTGTTCCAAACCATTTTTGGCACCTGTCAAACCTCAACCACACACTAAGGACGTAACACTCGCCCCTACTTAGACGAAAGACCACTACCCCATGGCTTTCCAAGTGAAAGAAATAACAAGAAGGAAGAAACCCCACAGCAAACCCTTTTTTGCATAGATGAGGGAGAGGAGGGGGAGGGGTTAATGCAATTTCCCATTTTTTGTTGGTTAGCAAAAGAAAGGAAAGAGAAAACGACATCCGAAAAAATTACTGGCCAAGGCCAATATAACCCGAACCCACTTCGATGATGGGTAAGACAAAAGATGGGGCACATCTTTTTTAATTATTTTGGAGCGCAAAAAATCAGTTTTTGGCACCCGCAGGTTTTCACCAAAACCAAAACTTTTCGTGGCAGAAGGAAGACCATTTTTCCCTCCTACTTGAGGTCATCAGCATCGAACTTTGAAGCTTTTTTTTGGGGGGGGGGGGGGGAGTACAACATTACGGATTTTTTTTCTAGGAATTACGGGATGGGGTGGCTCAGGAAATGGAGATGATTAATATTGGGTATACGAACCCACCCCCCACGAAAAAAAAAGAGGGTGATTGTACGTCGCACAAAATTTCACTATTGCTACCATATTTGTTATACGTGACCTTTCATCAAAGGGGCGTGTTCAAACCCAAAACCAAAAGATTCATTATTGAAGGGATACCCTCTACTGTCATGGTTTCACACATGTTGACCTCATGGTAAATGTGATATAAAATTGCGACCTACGAATTAGCCCACTTCAGTGTTAGTAACGCCTACAATGAATGTCTTCACTGTGGGTAAAATTGTAAGCTAGATGGGGGGGCAGAAAGCCAAAAAGGAAACATAATTTTTGACACTGACCATTTTTTTTTTTCACTGGGTGCTTGAATTGAGCTCTTTTTACTGGGGAGGCGGAGCTTAAAGTTTCCGCCACTCTACTCCAACTTTGGTAGATCACGAAAAGGTCAAAACACAGGCAGAGAGGTGTCCCCACCTGATACATTTTTTTGGAAGAAGAAAAGAGGAGAGAGAAGTCCTTTGAGCGCCACGGTAGTTATACAAAGATTACTCGCTCTAACCACGGCTTCTATGTACAAAAACTGCACCACCATTTTTTTACCGACGTGACAAAAGGATCGTGTTCTATTGAGCGCTGGTAGCAAAAGTTCACGGGCTCTGGTATAAAAGTGACCTCAGCATCAACCAATTCTGAAGATTTCTCCATCCGCCAAAAACAACAGCAGCACCATATCGGAGGAGATGGAAGAGAGAGAGACAGAGAGACACAAAAGAGGTGTTGGAGAGAGAGAGAAAGAGTCATTAGAGCTAGCTTGTCTTTTCCGACTTTGTTGTAGGTTTCGGTTCGTCACGCCATCTTCGTTCAGGGCACGATGATATGGGGTGCTGAGAAAAGCACAGCAATGGTGGCGATGACGGTGAAGAGCGTGAAGACGATGAGGCAAATGCGGTCGACAACCATGGCAGCGAACTTCCAGTCATTTGTCACTTCGCCGTGGCTCTCATCTTGACGCATCTTGTCTGTGATGACACGTATCTCCTTGAGAATATGCGACAACTCGCGGTGCGCGCCCAAGCAATTGTGGATCAAGGCTGGATCCTCGTGTAAGGGCAAGGCAGAGGGTGTGCTGGGGGTGCGATGGTGATGGTAAGCGGGTAAAGTCAAGCCGTGATGGTGACTACTGGCCCCTGAACCGCCACCACCACCGCCCATGCCCAACATGGAAGAGGAGCTCATCTGGCGGAAGTCATCGTCGATGTCCAGTACGTTAGCCAGCAAACTCCGCGAGGAGCGCTCTTTCATTTCTAGATCGCGCATTTTATGACTCATCATGATCGTCTTGCGCGTAATTTTCTCTCCGGGACGACTCATGCGTAAGATCCAAGGTAACCATTGTAAAAACAAGGTGCGAACCTGCATTGATTGATTTCTAGTTCATTAATCTAATTTTTAAAAAATACTAGACATTTAAAAAAAATAATACTAAAATGAACAGATGACATGTTTTGGGAACTGTGAAAGATAATGTAAAGTCTACCCAAGGTGTCATTTCGTGAGTTTCTGCATTCCGGTGATGGTAATTGAGAATAAGGACCGTGGAGACCACAGAAGACGCCACCATGAACATGATACAATTGAAATACGTTCCTGTACCAAATAAAAAACACACGATTAGCGAAAACTTTTGATTGGTTGCTATAATTTGTTTCTATACAGTTGACAGACAAAAGCGTATTGAAATGAAACAAACATCCAAAAAATAATTAGCTACAATAACGGAAACGAACGGAAACAGTAATTAAAAATTACTATGCATGCAGTTACTGTACGGAATATTTAAGAGGCAACTGGTCATGATAAAACCAATTCAGTTATTACAAAAACAAGTTATATATCAAAGACACAAGACGGCGTTACTTGGAGTCAGAGGGAGGAGGGCGTTGCTGTTTATTGGGTCGTTTTTTGTATATGTGTATGTGTGGAATTCTTTCAACGCGAACCTTCATTTGAGATTTTTAGAGCAAGCGAAAAGACAAGAGTATTTAAAAAACCACGACTTCCCATAGCCTTTTTATTTATTAAAAAAATAAGAAATTTTGGGAGATATGTCTCTGTTTATGGAAGCCTTATCAGCTTCAAACGGGATGGGATATGTAAATATAGGATTTGTTTTTGGGTGCAATTTATTTTTTAAAACGGTTTTTTGTTTATAGTTGTCAAGCCATGCTTCATGCGTAAAGTTTAGCTGCTCAGACTTAGAAAATGCCCAATTACGAATTGACTTGAAATGATACACCGTTGGTTTCATTAACACATGCTAACTGCTAAAGAATTCTCCGATAAAAGTTTTTAACATGCCAGAAAAAACCGCCACCCACAAGTATAAATCGCTCTCCCACTTTTTGACACGGTTTGGTTATATATTTTTATTAAGCCATTATTATTTGTTTATTTTTTTAGCTTGTTGGGTTTTAAAAGAAAACGATGAGACATGGCAGGACATGACTTTTTGTGCATATAGAATCTAACCTAACACAGGAATGGCATCCGAACTCTCGGGAAGCGTGTCGCAGATCATGAGGGAAAAGACAGTGAGCGACAAGAGGATCGTTACGCCTGCAAAAATTCAATAACCAAGTCTATAGAGTTAGAAACACTTTCAAAAATTGTTTGTTGTTTTTTGCAGCTTATAAATAAAAGAAATGAAAAGTGATGATTTCCCTTTTCCAAATTTCACAGACCATTTGCTCAATCGGCTTCGTGCTTATTTACCTCCGCGCCCCTCTTCGTGTTTCGATTTTTGTCGTTTGAAAAGCCAAAGAAAGATAGATCTGACAAAGACGTAGAATTCTCCATGGCATGGTATAGCTCTATTTTTGCTTTTGTGTCCCTTCCTTTGGTCCCTGATGACCCCAAGTAACTTCTTTTCTTCTTTTCGTGATATTTGGGGGAGGTGAAAAAATCCACACAGACAGGTTGTATATAAAAATTCATGGAACAAGTGAACAATCAGGTGCGCCGATGACACGGGAGACGAGTAATACACGGCGAGTGCAAGGTAAACTGGTGCGATTACCTATCAAAGGGTTAGCAGAGGAAGGCGGCATAGCCGAGGCCACACTATTGAGGAAGAAAGTGAGCGACAACAGCACCGTCACTCCTATATTATATAATAGAGAGACAAGAAAGAGCGAGCCACCACCATTTAACCAAATCACAAAACGTGGAGAAAGTGAGAGAGAAAGAAAGAGAGAGTGAGAAGAGATAGGTAGATGGAAAAGCCGAGGAACAGCATCTCCGAGAGAAATAAATGGGAGGGACGCAATGAAAAAAACTCAATCATCAATTATATCTGTATAACGACTATCGATTTCATGTTGACTTGTCGGGCCCTTGTTTCTTTAACCTTCGACATGTCCGGGAGAGTTCATATAACTGCCAAGCATGCTCTTCTAAGGTTCTAAAACCCAGAAATGTACAAAATAAATGTACGATTTCAAATAAAAAGAAAATGGCGGCTATTTTACTTTCGTAGCAACCATGCAAACTGCTAAGTACTAAGTGCTAATAGAGAGTGATGCCACAATGCAAGACCTAGCAAATAGGAACTCAGCGACGACTCTTCTGTTGTCCCTTTGGGTATAAAAGCGAGTACACAAAAGAGCCTCTTCCTCCCAGAAAGGTCTATGGATTCTGCTCTTGTAACAGACGCTTTCCAAGTATATATAATCATGAGGAGTCCCCTTAAGCACTTGTGTGGGGGAAATCTTTCGAAGGCCCTCCTCCCGCGTGATTCCCAAAGAAATAACAGTCGGCAGGGACCCCATGAAAGGGTTACCTAATAAAGGTACGGCATCAGAAGTGGCAGGCATGGTCTCGGCCACCATGTTGAGAAACACGGTCAAGGAAAGCAGAATGGTGACCCCTGGAAAAGCATGTTAGTTCACACACATCACCTGGCATAGTTATTTATTCGCAATGGCCCCGCACTCTTTTGTGTTAAAAAATGTGTGTTGAAGCGTGTGTGTTTGGCCCTGAATTGGTACGCGAATCCGCTGCACCCTAGAGGTAAGTGTTTTTGTTTGGTCAGCATGAAAATTGGAGGATTATTCTTTTCTTTCATAGAAGGGTAAATATCACCATGGGTAAGGGAGCTTAAAAGAAGGAGAGGGCCAAAATACCTAGCGTGAGTTTGGCGCCGCAATCGTGAGGCAACGTAAACGCCAGCAACGTCATGGAAGAAATCATGACGCAAGGTAAGATGATGTTGCACCAGTAATAGAGTGAGCGACGTCTCAGCAGCAATTGGAAGGTCACATCCACGTAAGGTTCCGGACAGCAAGTGTAGTACTTGATATTGCGTTGTCCAGGCACTCCTAATTAGCATAACAGAGACAGAAACAAAAAATTCCCGGATCTCTTCCCTCCAACTTCCCCATCTGGAGAGCGAGTCTGGACCTCGATGATGCGTCTTCTTTATTGTAAAAATATATTTTTACAATTTTTTTTTTTGCTGACAGGATGGAAATAGAGGGGGAGGTTGAAATCCGAGAAGGTGAGGGAATACGTCGCTGATCTTGGCTGCACTAATATCGTGTTGATAGCTACAACTTTATGTGTACTGACTATATGTGTGTATGATTATGTGCGTGAGTGTGTGTGGCATGTTTTAGTATGTCTTATGTGCGGGTGCCAACCCATACGGCTATTAGCAATACTAGAGAGAGACTAATAACAGTAGAGATCGTTACCTAAAGAGAGCTTTTCTCCGGAATCCGGAGGCAGCGTAAAGCCGAGGACGGCCATAGAGGCAATGAGGACGCACGGCACAATCAAGTTGAAAAAGTAGTAGAGAGTACGGCGACGGATGATGATTTGGAACGTAATATCCACGTAAGGCTCTGGGCAGCAGGCGTAGTAGATGACGTTCCGCTTACCGGGCGTTCCTATACATTTTGCAAGCGTGTGTACACGAGCCCGATGGTGTTTTTTTTGCAAGGAAAATATGGGATAGAGGGTGGAGAAAATGAAAGAAGAAAACAATAAACCCAAACAAATTTAAAATAACGAATAGAGGAAACATAAAAGAACCACCAAAACTAATACCTTTCTGTTTTAAAGATTCAATACTAACTGTTATTTTTTTGGGCCTGGATTGAAAACAAAATTTATTAAAGTTTAAGATGTTTATAGACTATTTTCACAGAAATGAATGCAAGCTAAAAAAAAGCGAGCCTCTCGGCTTCTTTTCTTTTTTTTGCTGTAAAGAATTTTGGAAAAGCATTCCACGCACATGCTGCTTTCTTCTTGATGAGTTATGTCATCTCCACACGAAAAGCAAGGCTACACGAAGTTGAAGCACGACAAAACTTTGGGCAAGACAGCAAAATTTTGGATGCGAGGAAAAAAATAAGTGAAAGAAAAGCATAACAAGACGCCGACAGCTGCTGCTAATCCAGGATAGTCATGGACATGCAAATGTGCACCAAGCATTTTCCCGGAACATGGGGTGGGAGGGGTTTTTGGGGGTGAAGAGGGTTCGGGTGACGCAGCAAAGATGCACTTGATGGGGGGCAAAACTGAGCATCAGAAAGAGCATTTTCTGTTTTTTAGCGCTTTTCGTTATTTAGCAGTCATTAACATTTTATCGGTAAGGTGTTTTAAGTTCATTCGTATGGGCGCCTTTTTAATGGGAGAGAATCTACGACAATCCTCCATATTTTTTGCTTTAAATTAGGACAAACACAAATTTTTGTTAGGGAAAAAACAAGGAAAAAGAAACGAAATAAAAAAAAGGAAACGTAAACACCACGATGTGAACTCGGGGGAAATTAACATTTAAGAAAAGAAAGAAGTCAAGGGCGGTACTTCACCTCTAACGACAAGGACCAGCATAATTATTCTTTTCTTTTTGCTTAAGAGGAAATAAAATCGGGGAAACATAAACTCAAAAAGAAGAATGAAAATAATGTAAGAAATCTGTCGAGAACAGAATTAGAAAAACAGAAAAGCTGTAATCCGTGGGAAATGTATGTATAATATACGTGAGGTGGTACGCTGAGGCATCCCTTCCTTATTTATTTTTTTCTTTTGTTTCTTTTTCTGCCTCAGACACATGAGTCTTTGGAGAATAAAAGCACGCTAGAATAATGAGTAAGGGGTTTTCGCTTGTTTTTAGAAAACGCCAACGAGATGCCATACTAGACTGTTATGTGTGTGTGTGTGTGCGTGTGTTTGTTTCTCCAGACGAGGGACAGAGTTCAAGGTGTCTGCGTTGCTGCTGTGCATAAGAAAGAAGGAGTTTTTTTTTTGTTTTTCTAAAAAAGTTTGTGAAACCCAGCTGATTGCCAAAAAGTAACAAGATGGTTATATTTATTTGTGTTAGCTTTTGCTGATGCTCCGTAAGTTTGCGTTTCCGCCTGTGATCAACGAATGCATATGAGCTGGTCTATGGGATAGAAACGGCTGCACTATATGCACATGACGGCCAAGGCACACTAACAAGGGATCAATGGATGGTGAGGGGAAGGGGGAAGGTTAAAAGGAGAAAAAGAGGTAGAAATAGATGAAAAATGGGATAAAGTTCAATTCCAGGGCCATGGATGGACGTTCCGATATTAGTAAACCCAAAAACAAAATTAAAGAAAAATAATAAAAATATAAAAGTTAACCCCCTAAAAGCAAACGCAAAATACCCCCCAGAAATGGCTGGGACTAGAAATCCGAGGTACCCAACTCGCTCTCGACCAACCAATGAAACATTTAAATAGATATAGAATGAAAAACCATTCAGTATAAACAATTTAGATAGCACAGCGGACACCCAATTAAACTGTGCGGAAACCAGCTACTAATATGCAGGTAAGTCTACCATATAAATACAGTAATAACTCTCATTAGAATTGCAGCCTTTTTCTAATAAAAGATTATGTTAAAGAAAATAAACTTGATATTTCTTTCTTCTTTTGGAACTCGTACGCCCCTCCCTTTTTTCCGGCTTCAGTTATATTAATGTACCATAAAGCTTACCAATTAGTTCCCACTCTCCATTGGTGACAAAACTGCTTACGTCTCCTCCTTCTTCTGACTGCAATTGCAAATCCAGCTACATAATAGGGCAAAATGGGCCACAGGGAAAGAGACAGAAAAAGAGGAAAAAATTAGCCTAAAACGTGGCTACAAACCGTGCGAACATGTCTGCCACAGTTATGAAATAGCTACTTGAAAACCGTCATAGGTCCAACTGCCGAATTTCATGTCGCAGAGCTGGTCATCAAAGGGGAACCAGGTAATGTCAATCTTGCAAGTACTTTTAAAGATGCCCGGTGGAATATAGGAACAGCTTCCGTTACTTCTGACTACCACATTTGTGGGATACGTTCCATCGAAGGCTTCATCCGCGCTGTGCAATACACGAAAAATTGGTTAAATTCCTTCTTAAGAAGTAATATATTCTCTTTTCTAAGGTATATTTACCTGTTGTACATCAGAACGTCAGGCTTCCAAATTCGATGTGGAGGTATTCGCAAATCACGCACGTTGCCAAAATCAGATGTGTTCCATCGTAAATTGTAGTCGTTCCACTCCTTTGATGAAGAATCCAAGTAGAGAAAATGTTAGCTTTATCGTGCCCTGGATCATGTTATCAAGTCATTACATAATTGTAGCTTTTTTTAGAAGGGCGATAAATACGAGCAAATGGTGGCAAGCTTCGGTAACACTGATACATGATGTCTTGGCAAACGAAACAAAGGTAAGCAGCGGAGAAAAACTAAATCAACATATCAATGGGTAGAACAACACACAAAATCACACCGAGATGCAAGTCAAAGCACACATTTTGAACCGACGCAAAGGCGGGGATGAAACAGAGGACATGATGTTATAAAAATTTATACTAAACGAAACTGGAGTAAGGACACTACAGCACATCCATAACTTATGTTAGAAGAGGATGTACCAATAGAGATAAATGTACATTACATAAACCCCAAAGTATACACAATAAGGGGTACTATGTGAGATAAATCTTGATAAACCTTTCGGGAACTTTCCGATACAGTACGATGGCAGAAAATACACTTAAAGTTCAAGTTTCGCCTATGCGATAGTAGGAAGTCTTTAGCTTAGAGTCTCAAACCAAAGCGACTGAATTATGGACACAAAGCTGTGAACACAATTCGTTCAGTCTTAAACTAATTGTAGCAATGTACTCGAAAAAAAGATACTGTCAATTAAGGATCACACTCTGAAATATACGTAAAACTACACAAGATCTCAATCAGGTTTGAGGATTTAACTTCTTTACATTTTGAACCGTTTAGTTGAAACATCGTATAGCCTTTTCATGTGCAACTTCTGCCATCTGTTGTGTAGCTGCTATAAGTACTCCTCAATCCAATTTCCTTCGCCTTTCTCCTACTCTAATACTAATGCACTGGCATGAATAGCCAATGATGTGTCTTTCAAATTACAATTCGGGTCCGGCATTGTAAGCTAATGAGTAATAAAACGGAGTCGACGGTTTCACACACACATACGCGCACACGCACACTTAGTAACGACACACATGTGGATGGAGAATCTGAAACTAAGGAACAGGTGCGGCGTTTGGCCAAAGACATGCCAAGAAAGAAAAGAGAGTTTTCTACTTCAGTTTTCATCGAGTCCAACTTATCGTCTTCATTTTTTATATTTTTTTACTTAAAGGTGGGCTCAATTTTAAGATGAGAGTTTACATCTTTGTTGTGACATGCGGTGAAGCGATCATTCCTCGTTTTTTCTTTATGCTGAAATCTAGCTTTCTTTAGTTTTTTTATATATATGTTTATATATATAAAAGTTGAGGGAGAGAGAGGAAAAGTTAATACAGAGTTGTCATAAAATTAAAGTCATTCCGCCTCTGCAGTGAATTAAATAAATTATATTGCTTTATATATAAAAACTGAGCATGCTTCTGACGTGGGAGTCAGTTTTATACAACACGGGCGTTTTAAGATTAAAAAAATAAATAAAATATGAAATCAACAGAAAAACAGGAAATGGATGGAGGAAACGTAGAAATATAGGGTGAAAAAATGTTTAAAGGCAAGTTTGTGGAGTTACTCACCAACTTTAAATACATGTTTGTTATGAGAAGCTGATTCTTCTCGTCCTTTTTTGTGCCACAGACAATGAGGGGAAAAGAAAAATAAGAAAAATAAGAAAAGAAAAGCCAGAAAAAAATCCAGAAAGCCCAGATGTGACAAAAATGCTTATGTTTGTGATTCACAAGGCCCCATACATTAACATCACCGAAGTTGTGGAGAAAAACACCAAACCCAATATGTCCGCAGCAAATCTCGAAGGCCGCACGAAAATAAAAGTAGGGACACACCACATGGAAATCAAATAAATCGTAGGTATTATTATTAGTACTATTATTAAAATGATTGCAGACGTTTTAAAGTAAACGTCACTTCAGCTCTTTGGCGTGTCTTTGAATCCTTCTGAGAACTAACAAGATTCATCTATAAAGGACCACCGCACCTTTTTTTATGGGAAATTCATGAAAAAAGAGGCAACTCTAAAGATTTTGGAGAACCTTGTCGATTGTTTTGTTTCAGTGTGTGTATGTATGTGTGAATTAACGGAGTAAAGGAAAACCAGCACAGTGCACAGGAAGAAGAAGAAGTAATCCCATTTCGCAAGCAGCCAAATAGAAGTATATAGAGAGGTGGAAGCTCACAAATCAAGCCAAAGAGAAGAGAATATGTCTAGCTTTTTTAGAAGTTTTTTTTTTAAGTTTTGTTAAAACGAACTTTATATATATATATATTCATACATATATATATATCTTCTCAGTGAGAAGGAAGGGACAGGTTTATTGGAACAAATGGGGGGGGGGTTCGGGGTGCGAGGGGGGTGGGAACTTACCAAGTTGAGATACATGTTGGTGATGAGAATTTGATTTTTCTCATCCTGCAAAAATCCAAAGTAGTGGTAGTAGTCGTAGAAGTATAGCCAGGGCAAAGATTAAAAATCGTGTAGAGAAAAAAAAAAGTCAATTCAGAAGCCAGAAAAAAAACCAGCCATACGTAAGCATCTTGACTTCGATTCGTCACCTTTGTTCTTGATAACAGCATCAAGCAAATGAACCCCAATAACATTTCCTGAGACGCTGTGCAGTGGTTACCGCTAGGCTGGTATTATAAGTGGAGCACGAACTTAGAAAAAGGACCCCGAACAGGAAGCCATCGATCTTCACGGCTTCCTGTACACACACGTAGGTATATGTGTATACTTACCAGAAACACAGAATAAAAGCAAAAACAAAGAAATACAAACAAACCTTGCCTCCTCTCTTATAACTCTTCTCGCTACGCTGTTGTTTCTTAGAAATACTATGTTTTGCCCTTTTCTTCCGAAAAGACTGGGAACATAACCACAAAATAAATCCATTTTCTTGCAAAGACAATAATGATCCTATTACTTCCGTATCTAACCTGGGAATTTAATGTTCATCTAAGCTTACGAGTCGACGTGGCAGATTGTTTGGCTTCACTTTAGTTACGACGACCTGCTTCAAGAAAGAAAGATTGTTTATAAAGAAATATTTCCCCAAGAAACAGTTGTTATGAGGAAATAGTATTCTGGGTAGAATAAGGCTTTTCTTAAATCTTTCCGGAAAATTATTGTTCTCTGAGAAAAAGTTCTCTGAGTTTTCTGTCTGAGATCAAAGTTCTCTGACTTATTGATTCAGAGATCGAACTATAACTGTCGAATATTGCATCAAATAGTTCAGCCTGGAGTAAACTTTTCCGATAAATATTTAAGTGTCTGGAATCCCTTATCATGTGAAATTTATGTGCAGAGCTCAAACTTAGCCATTCCGTATCCAAAACAGAAATACATTTCTGGCAAATTCAGACTCGCGAATCTGGCATTAGGAAAATAATACGATCGCATGAGAAATCTGTCTAACATGGACTGGACAACTTGGTGTATTTAACAAGACTGTGATCATGATGATGACGGGGGGTGCAAATACCGTGTTGTATATGTCGAGCACAAGCCTTGCGCTTGACCGTACTGGAAGAAATTGTGGGGGTAGCGGGAGGGGAATATAGCTGAGATTTTTGGCCTTTGGGGAAGCAAACGCCGTTGATGGATGACAGGCCTTGCTGCCAGCTATTGTATACGTTACCTTAGCCCCTGTGAGCTTGACGAATAACTATTCGCTACTCAAGCTTTTAAAACGTCACATTACACCCGGGCCTCCTTCAGCATTACATTTTATACCCGCGGCTTTAATCCAACCCAAAACCCTCAATGTTGCACTGCAATTAACTACCGAGTACTTTGATGGCCCAGGATTTTTTTGTTTCGTTTATTTTTTTCTTTCTCGATTAATAACGAGTTTTATACGTACCACGTCAATTATTTGCTGCAGAGTGATGCCAAAGCTTAATTGCAAAGGTTCGGATTCGTTGGCCACCGGACGTTCGAGAGTGTTGTAATGGTCCAGCAAATGGTGGAGCAGCCGCTTCTCATGGGGGCCTTGTAGGGAGCCTGCAGCATTAAGCAAAGAAATAAACGAAACGAAGTCAGAATTTTTCGGAGCACTCTCAAGATATCGTAAAACTAGTCAGATTTTTTCTTTATAAGAAAATTAATGTAAAAATATTACGTAAAAAAATTAATGTAAAAATATTACGTAAAAAAATTAATGTAAAAATATTACGTAAAAAAATTAATGTAAAAAGTTTTTTCTGGGGAAGAAATGTGTGAAGAAAGCTGACTCAGAAATAAGAAATTGCTCGGCCTGAGAATGTACTTTATTGTCTGTCCCTTGTTTCTTAGTTTGGTCGTGTACACCCTCATTTTTCTTCCCAAGAGAAGGAGAGAACGAAGAGACAAAGACGAACGGTACAAAGTTGCCATAGCAACGCCACGATCAGCACGCAGCAGCAGCAGTAGCGGCCGGAGAGACCACTTGTAATATTTCTTCCTTGCTGGGCTTGTACACTACATTTTCATTTTATAGGCGGCCAGCTTGCTTTACTCTTTCTCTGTATTGCCCACCCAAGAATAAACAATACTGACAAAAAGCTATGTACGTAATAAGTTGAGGCGGGGCCAGGAACGACCTTACACCCCTCCATGGCGTTGGCTGTGTAGATAGTCGCATTACGGTCCTCAACATAAACCAGCGTCTCTTGCGCCAATTTGACTCGTACGTGACCGACCGCAACAACACTGGGATAAACTTACACTCAAGACCCTTATACTTTCTCCGAGTAAATTAATAATATGAAGTAAAATCGTCTTGACAAGCAACGCTTATTTCTACAAACAAAAAGGTCTATATCACATGTGCTTTAAAAGAAAGATATTCAAGGAATCTGATTTTCTGGGTTGTGTGTATCCTATCCCGCAAGCCTGTCTTTAAGTGAATACCTAACGCAGAGGGTCCTAAGGGGATAATAGAATTACATTTTTATCAAGGGGGCTTCAGCTGCTGGGTTGGCAGACGAAGAGTTAAGAAGCTCGTTAAATGCCAAACGCTCTCTTCAGTTCAAGAGCTTTATAGCTGGGTGCTTAATGAGTCTTCTGAGCCGCGGCTTCAACGTCTTTTTGTTATTTCTTTCGTTTTTGCTCCCAGTGAGGAGCACCTAAACACTTCGGCTATCGATATCCCTGCTCTGCTAATTGTTCTACTTACACAAACGTCTTATAAAAAACACCCAACACAAGCCCTCGCAAAAATAACTAATTATATACGGATACATTCCGTGTGAAGCTCGTATGAGCGAAATCGGAATGTTATTTCTTCCTTTGCTCGAACCCAAAGTATCTTGGAAGGGTTCCCCATCCTCCCAACGTCTGTGTGATAAGGACAAGAAACGCTCATAAAACTGGCGTCTGTCTATTGCTTGTCAGTAAAACTGCCGCGGAATTGGCAATTTCTTCCTCTTTTTTCCTGATTGTTGGGTCCCTAGCAAGCTTGGATGCCATCAAACTTGATCGACGACCTCAATCACCAAGTGCATTTTACACACTGCCAACCTTACGTCCCTGAACCCTTCACGGGATGTATACCCATGCTGCAGCAATATAAAAACTCGGCGTTCCCCCATCAAACACCCCCGGACTGCGAGCCACATAACTGGCGACAAGGCGAGTTCCAGCTCTTCGTGACCAGCCAGGAGGAGGGCCCCGTTTTCTTTCAGTCCGGTCAAGAGAGAAACGACAACACGTATATTTCTGCATGGCTGTGGCCAATAGATAGGGAAGTATACCGGGAGATGAAAACTGGGAAGTTAAGGGAGGGGCAAATGGGCATGATTGGGACTCTAGATATCCGAGATTGCGAAAAGACAGCGGGGGTGCTATTGCCAGCAATTTCAAGTCTTAGGGCGCCGCGTGCAGCAATATAGCGCTCCTTTTGTTTTGTTGCCTCTCCCGCTGCTACTCACTCGCTCCATTTTCCCGCCACTTTTATGTTTTCAATATCTGCCCTCCCTACACTCTCCTCCTAAACAGAAGAAAGAAATCAAAGAACTCGAAGTTTGCAAGCGATCATTTCCTCCCTGTTGGCATCTTCCAATATTGCTATAAGGTTCCTAACAGAGGTTCGTCTTGTTGCAGAAAGCAACCGAATGACGACAGCTAGCCATTCCCCTTTCCCAAATGGTCGCGGAGAGGACATGATGTGGGCGTATTAATTATACCTTGGGTGGCAATGTCTAGTGTGTATAGATGTGTGTCTGTGTGTGTGAGTGTGTGGCTGACACATGTTACCGCACCCCCTCTCCCACCAAGTTCAACTCCACCTAAATTAACACCTCCCAATGCTGTTGGGTTCTTCATTCTTACGTCTTTGGGTTAGTGTCTGGCTGTCCCTCTCTCTCTCTTTCTCTTTGGCTTTCCACCTTTTAACCTTTCTTCGATCCAAAGCCCCAGCTGCAGACGGCACTAATTGCATCGCCTGGTTCTCAACAAAAGGTCTAGGGAGCAACAATCAAGGGACTACTGACCCTCCTTCCAACTTATCTCGCGTTCTGTGTATCCCTCCTTTTCCCGTCCGACTGGTTGCTGATTCAATTTCTCCCAGTCACAGTCCAAGTAAGTCTACGTCAATAGCTGGGGAGCAATTTCTAAAACCGCAATGCATAAATTGGGAGATCTAGCCCTCTAGATCTCTCATGGGCGCATATTACCAAACTCAAGAGTCGTTTAACCAAAAGTTGTGTAGGAAACTTGGGGTTGACCGAGGCCTTGCGGTAGCAATAACAGTAATACTAGTGCTAGAATACGAGGTCGCTAGAAACAAAGCGCTAAAAACAACCAAAACGAAAAAGCTAGATCAAGAAATCCTGTCACCAAAGTATAATTGGAAACGTGAGCACTCCATCCCAGAAGCTCTTTCCAGTGAAGTTACGTCTGTATTTCTGAGTTGAGCAGTAATATCATGCTGCCCTTTCTCTAGACGTCTTTTTTCCCACACGCGTTATATAACTATCTTTAGTAATTCCCCCAAATCTGATTTGGATTGAACCCCAAAAGACTCATTGAACTCGAAAGAAAACCTCTTGGCTTACGATTTCTTCAGACAAAAAAAAATATACGGCAATATATAGTAATCATATAGAAGATCAAACGGTATAATCCTTCCAATTAAGTTATGTAGAGCAAGAGTATAATGCAACTAAACATGATGGATGGATTTATCACTGTTGCAGCCCTTTTCGGGCAGATTAAAGTTGTCTTTGTTGATGGATGGTAATACCAGCGGGCGCTTGATATCCATCATCGTGGAGTAACAGCACGTTCTTTAGACACCAAAAGGAACATTTAAGAGAGCTGAAATTACTGCGACAGCTTGCTCTGTTTCACTGCTGTGTTGGCTCCTTGAATTTCTTATCCTGTCAACCCAATCGAATCTGCCCAATGGTCTATACAAGCGTTACTAAAAATGCACACACTAAAAATAAATATACATGCTCATTATTACTGCCAACCCAGAGCAGTAATCTAGCAGTCGTAGCAGCAATATAGCAAACATCAAACCTCATATATACGCACTCCATATACTGCATACGAGTCCCCCTCTTTCTCTCTATCGCTTTGGTTTTCTAAAGCATTCGCACTTATAGCATACAATAGCTATTCATTTCCATAGTTAGCGGAAGTCAAAGTCATCAGAGTCCAAGCAACTAGACGACTATCACCGCACCTTTTACTTTTGGTGAAGGGGAGACTTTCCGAGAGGTTCATTTGTTAGCCATACTGGACACCGCAGGCCAGGAGAGGTAAAGAAATGGAAAGGGGGGGGAGGACGACCCGAGGAAAGTATAGGGGGTCAGGACCTTCGTAAAGGATCGTGATAAGAACTCGTGCGCGACTGTGAAGCACGTGAACGGGTCTTTTACCCGCGCCGCGACACACGCTGACGCTCTTAACTCAAGCTTTTGCTGGTCTTCTCTTTTTTATCACTTTTTCTCTACTCCCCAGTATACAGAAGAAAAGATCCATTCTGCAGCATCCCATAGCAATGAGGATATACTCCGGACCGAGTTACCTCCGCTACAGCGACGCCCCGGATCAATGCTGTACTCATGAGCCCCTCTTCTTCCCTTTTTCGGTGTCGTGTTTTGTTTCGTTCTAGTAGCTTCTTTTTTCGAGAGCTTGGAACCTGGACGCCAGCGACAGATATATCATATTTACCCGGCACAATTTTACTTGAGACATTAATTGGGACATGACACTGCCGGGCTACCCGTGTCTTAGATTTTTCTTTTGCCTTTCTAACAGCCGAAGGGCAGTTTTTTCTCTTTACCAGCTAGTTAAGTCAACGGAGAAAAAAAGCTGGGGAAACTTTCTCGGAAGGAGCTTGTGCAATACTATGACGGAAACCTGAAGAACGGGTATGGAAATAAAACGGCTAAAACTGTGAATCGACGCTTTACACATGGAAACCATGTCTTAAAATGTCTGAAAATGAAATGATGTATTGTATCTGCACCAAAGTGCGTGCCTAAGTAACATTCTCGTTCCATGATTTAAATGATATCGAGGTCCATTAGGCATTTTAAAAAAAATACTAAGTAATTTGTCACTAGAAAAGTAGTCTCAGAATTTTGTACATATACGTCTCAAGCAATTTATTGAATATTGTGAAATATTTCAGAACAACGACTTTCTATAAATACGTCGTCATTTATTTATTCTTTGAGTATTACCGTGATTATCTTGAAGGTTACCGTGAATATAATTTCAGTGTCTTAAAAAAGTACAAGTGCAATAGTAAGACTGGAAAAATTAATGCTGTATTTAATAAATCATACAATTATTTGGATACAAGAAAGTTTGCTCTATTAAAGCCCCTTTTATGAGGGCAATCAGAGATTTTAGCAGAAAGCAAACTGAAGAGTAGTCTTTAGAAAACAGTGCTGACAAAGGGAACGAGTTGGTTAAGCACCTTTAGGCAAGTTTGCTCATTTCTCGACTCTAGAGTGGCATAATACAAACAGACGCCTACGATAAACGCACCGCAGCAGCATCACAAGGAGATGTGCGAGCGAGAGAATTCTCGAGGACAAGCAAGTATTGATTAGATTCGCCTAGCTAAGAGGAAAAGGAGTATACATATATATACAGAAAGCAGACACGGTACCCATGGGGTAACTGTGTCGTTTCCGGCTGAGTCGTCGGTACAGGTACTACCTATGCCCATCTCCCTTATCCCTGCGCCCTCCCCCTAGATTGCTAAAAAATAGGACTGAGAACGCGGAGCGCGCTCGCTTCACGGAAGGGACACCACCTAAGGGACGTTTGCCGACCTTATCTCAAGTCCTTTTACCGGCCACTTTCTACTCAGCCGGACTTAAACTTGCTCACCGCCCTTCCTCCACCCCGATTTCGCTGACACCATTCCAGGTGATGCGGCTTCCCATTCCCATTTTTTTGGCGTATCTCCGTCTCGCGGGATTTTTCGAGCAACTTCAGTGGCTCTAGAAAGGATTTCTTTGGAAGGTATACACAACCCGTCAGCTGAAAGGGAAAAGGAATCACGTGGCTCTGCTAGCTTTTCAAGAACATGCTGCGGTATTTTCTGTGCCTGTGCCACAAATTACTGCGTAGAAAGAGCCATTAGCCTATGGAAATTCAAGCAGTTCTACATAACTTCATTTTGGTTCCTCTTTCCCGGCCAAGAAATGTATATAACCTCAATAAATACGGCGCAAGGGGGGAAGGGCACAACAATTACCCATGTCACAGAAATGACTGCTTCCGTTTACCATTATTACTACTCTTTTATCTCGCCATCTTACTACAATTGGATTAAAGGGTATAAAAACTATGCGGGGCAAAGGAGTACTGCGTCATATTTCATCTCTCTGTATCTAACATCTCTCGCAGCCAAACGCAGAAATTCTATTCCGCCGGGATTTCTGCACAAAGAGGGGATGGTACCTACCATTTCTGGCCCCTCGGTACAGTTCGAGGTCGCGTCCCGTCCACGTTGTTTCACACATAAGGCCACCATATACTTCAAGTACTTGATCATTTTTGTCAAAAGATGGCACTGATGTCAGACCCCTATTTCCTATGCTATATCCTATGCTATATGCAATTTCTTATCGTAATTTCATAAACAGAAAATTTAATATTTTCAAAAACAGAAATTAGATAATTGAAAAATTATTCTTAAAAAATTATCTTAATAAGAAAATCTAGTGTACTACGGATTTTCATTTTCTTTTATGATTTACTTAAGCTTTTCAAAACTTGGAATACTACGCAAGAAATTTACGGAAAAAAGATATTAAAGAATACCTCCTTTAAATAATAGGTTTAGACATCCCTACATTACTGTCACAATACAATTTGATTATGTTGCATAGGGAATGAGAATTTTGAATCTCTCTTTGCCATGCTATAGCGACATGAGGGGTTGCATAGCTGCGAAAAACTAGTATCTGAAGGGTAAAAGATAGACGCAAAAAGAACTGGGTCTGAAGGGTCGAATTAGTCAATGGATGTTTTTTTTTTAAAGGGAAAAGAAAGGCAGACTGCGATGCCCCAGGTGCTTGTCTCATGCTTATGGGCTCTCCAACGCGGCTAATGAACCTACGGCAGAGTCGCTCTCTACTATTGCGTATTATACACTTGGTCATGAATCACTTGACGACGGCTTTAGCTCAGACTCAAGGAGAATAGAAAAAATGAAAAACGCTGCACTTTACCCGAGCCCGCAGCCCATACAAACAGTTTCCATCTCGCAGACATAAGGCCTCTTCGTCCCACCTCCCTTACCCCCCATTTTCATCGTCTATATCGGAGCTCTCAAAACCCCTTTTCGGTTTTGCATAAAGCAAATCAGCCGCCAATGTTCTTTTCTTAGATTTTTTTTAAAGAAATAGAGCATGGCAAAGCAGAACCATCCAAAAAGAAAGAGCGCAACAGAAAAGTTGCTTCGAGCCAGATGAGGACCGCAGCTGTCAATATCCCATCAAAGTAATCAACACGACACTTTACTCCCAAGGCCTCCTCCCAAAGAAAAACGTATGGCTGTAATTTATTTTAGCCCGAGATTCTTTACATAGCTTTTTACTCTCTAGCGTTATCGTATAAACCATATGTGACCTGTTCTGGAAAAGGGCGTCGCCGCCTCATGCAGTTTTATGACTTTAATTTCGGTCGTGAGGATTTTCAAGAGTGGGGTAAGAAATACGTTAACTCTAACTACCTCGTCTGCTTTATTGTCAACCCCAATGGGAAGAAAAGGAACGGGAAAATTAAGCCAACGACCCTCAAGTCCCCCCCCCCCCCCCCCCAAAAAAAAAAGTTAGTGGTTCTGCCTCTGACGTGGGAAGAAATCTAACCGCTAAAGCGCATCATTATTTCGTCTGATCTTTACGCGTCGCGTGAACGAAAATAATTCTAGATAGAGTTACTGCGGTATTACTGGAAGAGAAAGAAAGGGCTGGAAAAAGAAGGTTCTCGTGTAGCTGATCCTCTCGGTTTCGATAAACTTGCTAGGAAAATTTCTGATTGTCTGGTGGCAGAAATATGGGTCGAGGGGAGCTTTAATCAGGCATTTCTGAAGAACTACACTTGGGGAAACGACGCTCTGGGATTGAAGCGAAGACGGTTCCATGTTATAGCGTGGTTAAATAGTTGCCGCATTCTTTTCGTTACGCTTGAAGGTCCCTGGAAAATGCGCTTGAGAGACGATATTGGCAACTTTCGCACCACGCTTCAGCGCCTGTGGGCAAAGGAATAGGAAGAAAAAAAGCAACGCCGACGAAGCTCTTTGCTTATCGCTAGCCTTTTAGGATGAAAAGACAGCAAAAAAGTATTGCTAGAAAAGTTGTCATTGCCTGGTGCTGATACTCTCCTTTTACTCCTTAACCTCCTTGATCCCATATATACAGCATTTGCTCAAGTAGCCAAGCGACTGGCTTTTTTTTCAGATTTTTTTTTTACTTGGCCTCTGGAGTTCCAGTGATTCTTTATAAAACCCAGCTTGCCAAAAAGCCCCCACTTTGGCGGATATCTCTTAAAGATGTTCTGCCCGGTCAAAGAAAGGGACCGACATTGGCTTTTGGCGAGGTCGCTGCCATTGCCAGTACTGTAATCCAAGAGAGCATGAGCAAGCGAGAGAAAGGGTGAGAGGGGTAGGGGGTGGTTGAAAGTGAAAGACCATTACTACAATGGGCCAGTACTACTCTTGCTCCTCCAAAAGCTTTTGCAGTCTATTCAAATTCGTGAACAATTGCTGGGATTCAATTGGAAAAACAATATAGCGGGAAAACCGGGCAATAGGAGACTTTAATGAGCGGCAGCAATGCAGAGAAAGAGCCATTCAACTCCCCCCCAATCCCCCATTTCAAGTTGTCATAGAGCATTTTCGCCTTTTTCGTTTCTGTCTTTTTCGTTTACAGTTGTCGGTTCCATCCATTTCGGGCAAAGCCTCTTAATCTGGTTTTCATTCCCCCCCCCCCCCCCCCTTTTATAAAGAAATACGCGCTAGGCTAGCTGCACAAGCTGCTGCTTTCGTGTAGCTGATATATCTATTTACTAGGAGCGCCGCAGACCTAAAACTTGTAATTGGCTTGCCAAAAGCTCGGACCCCACGGGCAACCGAAAAATTCCTTATAGTGAAAGCAAATAAAAATGTCAAAAGCTTGTCCCTGCCAGCTCAATGTGCTCTAATAGAAGTTCGAACGGAGCATGGGCACCATATCACCCGTGTGTCGCCTCCTGAACTCACCGAACTTCTTATCCGCGAGCTGTCAAATTTCGAGAATATCGCAAAAGCGGGCGTCCCCAAACTTTTCTCTCTCATAACACATCCAGAACGTTAGAATGCTGTGGTGTGTGCTTCGTTGAAAACCTTCCTATAGCATAGAATCAGCAAACAAGCAAAACTTGTGATCAATACTCTCTCTCTCTCGCTTGCAATCCCTTACTTCAGTGGAAAAGACAACAAATAAAAAGGAAAAAAATAAAATAAAAAGGGGCCTAGTTTTTCGGTTTCTGTTCCGAAGAAATAGGACGAAGGAATAGACGGCCTCGCGTTTGTCTATGTGTGGACGATTTGGGGGGTGAGAAACAAGTCCCGAGTATGACGTTGATGTCGTAATATAATCTCCCAAGCACCGCATATAAGCTTATAGGTATTTACGTTTGGGCCACTGCTAGTGCTTCTCTTTTTTGGCGAGAGAGAAGCCGTGTCTACCTGTATAAACCTCCGGTAAACGGGATTTACGCGCGAGCTCATGGCAGAATCATCGATCCGCCGTCAAGCAATGCTCTGAACAGCGAAAGAGCTAGGAGAGATGGTCCTGCGTGGTAGCAACAAGGTATATCCTAAGGTAAGGTACGTACATTACTGCCTGCTGTTTTTCGGATACGTAAAATCTGGAACCGCTACGGAAAACCGGGGAAGTGTACTCGACCTGCGGTAGAAATGCTTTTGCCGGTCGGCCAGCTTCAACCCACAGCGGGCGAAACTGTCGCGCTTCCTTCACGACTGCCGCAGACCAAGACGCGGAAACCTGTAATTATCCAAACATGCACGATTAAACGACACGACACTCCCTGTCTGTCTAACTTGCAAGCGCTTCACTGGCAAGGAAATGCACAGCAATTTGGACATGTGAGGCTGGGACACATGGAGCGCCTGGCATTAAAGGCACAAGAGCTGCAAGGCAAAGGCCAATCACATTATTCAAACGACCGGTTTCCAGATGCTGTACCGGCATTTCTTGTGCAACGGTGGGAAAGCCAAAAAAAAGCGAGAGAGGAAAACATATAAAATGCTCAGCTGTGCTCGCACCAAAATTCACTGATGTCTGTGCATCCTTGATGGTTTTCTTCGAAAGGTCTTTACATTTATATAAATAATATTCACGGGGGCGAAACTCTCAACGAGATGGAACAAATTCGCGGAATCCCAAACCTGATTTCTTTCTTCACGAATGCATATAACTATGAGCCCAAGCAAAGGCGAATTGAAACCAATCTAATAAATTCGAAATGCTCCTCCATATTTAAGCGCTCTTAAACCGCTAGCAATTGTTCCCTTTCAGAGTTTAAAACGCTTCTGATATAAAAAAAAAAGATGGAGACGGTCGGGATAACTTACTTCGTTTACCCCCCCCCCCCCCCGCAGAATTGAGTACCAATAAAAGGTCAGGGGAAAACTTCTTAGCAGAGATCCTCCTATACATTTGACATTCCGACACTCTTAACTCGTCGCTGCTGCAGCATGTTTTATGCAAGCAATTTCCAAGGTTCTTCGATCCCTCCTTTCACCTCCCCTCAAGACATGGGTGCCTCTACTTTTAGGTTTTACAACGGAGAGAAAAAGAACTGAAAATTGGGGTTGCCTTAAAAAGAGAGAAAAAAGAAGAGATTGCGTCGGAATGCTGATGTCCCTGTCTCCGCGTTCTATGTGTGTGTGCGATACCAGGTCGGCATTCAGAATTGGGACAGTGACTAGGAATATGGTGTAGCATACAAATGATGGCATCTGCTAAGTCAAATGAACGACCGCAAAGGCTAGAAACAGAAACAGGACCCATGACGGATCTTTCTTTCTTCCACTTCAGAAAGGTGCTGCAGTGGGCTCTTTCGCGAGGAAAGTTGCACATCCTAATAGCATTACGCGCTTGGGAGAGAATAAAACGGAGGAAATCAATGACTCTGAAAATAGCAGACATTGAGAGTCGCTAACCCAATAAGACTGACATATAGGATCCCATCACGTCTGGGATAAAAGCCTAGTTTTGGGGCGGAAATTGAAATCAACCGCGACATCATCTTCCCTTCTTCTTCTTTTACTTCAAAACGCAAAAAGGAGCCGTAACTGAGAAAAAACAACGACTATCGTTTGTGTCTCCAAAACTCGTTGGTTTTTCTTGTCCCTCCACCCCAACCACAACTATTGCTACAGTTTGTCAGCTACCAGCCGTGAAGAAATGGCCAGAACGGTGCCAGTACACTTGGTGAACAGTTTAGGCCTCATCTCTCACAGGGCTTTTTGCTAGATATTGGGCGTTAATAACACAACATAACTCCCGAGGTCCACGGAAAGGATCCAAAAAGCTGACAACTTGATCCGTGCCCCCGCATATTCCGAACCGGCCGCGGCAGTAATAAGAAACTTCCGAGGCAACTTTGGTATAGAATATAAATTACCCTAAATAAATTGGGGTGTGAACCCTCCCATTGCTAGTTTTGGGCCTACTATTTAAGTTTACTGTCGAAGGAAATCCACCGAAGATAAAAGGAAACTGACACACAACAATCCCGTCTAAAATGATCGGTGCTGCAATAGTTGACGATCTGGGAATACGAATCCTTCTCCGTGTCTTTGGAGACATAAAGCTTAAATATAAAAAAGAAACTAAAACTTATAAGGAAGAGAAAGAGAGCAGTTGGGTTTAGCTTGATATAAACAAGACACCACGTCAACCGCGGAGGAGCCTTCGTTTCCTAACGATCTGCAGTTATACTACTTTCCTTCTTTTCATGGCTAATGCTACGCAGAAGCAATCAAGTCCATTTTGGACCCTTCCCGAAGACATTGGGGGTGGAGAGCACGATTTGCAAGGAAAAGAAAGGAATTCGTTTGGTTCGCCTTGTCATTGGTTTCATTCTTTCTTTTTTTCTTGTCGTTTCCTTTTTCTTCGGACCCGTTATATGTGTCCGCGAGGGTTGGAGTCCTGAGTAAAGTTTCATTTCCGGCCCCGGACACGGATCTGGATTGCCAAGTCGTTTCCGTATTGCTCGGGAATCTAACTATTACTGCCTATTACTATACTGAATTTTTTTTCTTTCCCATACCTTGCGAGATTGGACGACAGAGGCAGTAACCGTTACATGGGAGCGCACCCTTACTGGAACTGCAGTCATTTGGTTGTGCAGCAATAGCCTTCCAAATCTGCCTTGTCAGTTGTCAGAAATGCTTGTCTAGTAGCCAGGGATTTGAGACGATGGGTGACATTTTTGAGCCCAAAGCGCCAGTCGTTCTGTTTGGGCGGAATATAGTGAATGCTCTTGCCCAAAACCCTTCTGAACTTGAATCCCTCCACGCAGCCATGATGGAACCCATCAAAGACCCTTGCTGAAGGCTTTAGGAATGAAATAAAAAATCATCGATTGAAAAAGAAAGAATGAAAATTTAAAAAAAGAAACGGAAACGGTAGCTACCGAAAGACGTTTTTCCAAGCCAGTAGCGACATCAGAGGTAGCAGCTTGCTGAACCCGCACCCCGTCACCCAGAACTCTTTTTGTTTTCTATCCATTTCTCGTACGCTTTCCCTCTCTTTCTCATCTGTGTGCTCCTTTTGTATAGCTACGGAAGCAATATAGCCCATGGTTTATAATTGAAGCGCTTCCAAACAGCCGAGCGTTCCATTGCATTTCTTTTACAATACATAGACAAATCCTCTCGCCTTTCTTAACTTTCCTTGCCAACTTGTAAGTTTTCATGTCTCCTTTTTCTATCAGTGTACTGCGGGATTTTCCCCATTAAGAGTCTCCACTTTAATATAAAGAAGACAAGAAAAGGGAAACCGAAGCTAGAACAGTAGCCTCCGGCCACAGCAGCTCTTAGCGAACACAGTACAGTAATATAAAAGAAGAGGAAGACGAAGAGGCGGACGAAATTGTATTGGAAACAGAAAAACGTCCAATGGACACTTTCCGGTTAGTTTTTTTGTATCTTCCGGAAGCAAAGGGATGAGTGATGATAAATGACTGTGGTCTTTTTTTACATATATGCCCCATGACATAAACTCGCCACTTGGGCCGCCTGTCCACACGGATATCTGTCCCATATTGCTGCCGAGGGACCACACATACATACAAACATAGAGACATCAGTTATTCAACTGTGTATGTGTGCCAACTCGACTGAATGGCTACATGAGTAATAATATCACACACTTACAGACTGGTTGGTTTCTCTCTGGTGTTCCTTTCTGGTAGGATAGGCTTTTGGACGCCAGCCAGGTGGAAATATATCTTACAACATTAGCATCCTGTGGTGTAGAAGATAACCTGGACATTAGGTCAGGAAGTTTCCAGCCACTTGACCACCGTTCCCCCGTCCAGATCTTTCCCCAGCGGACTATTGCTGCCAGTCTCCATCACAATTTCCGAGATTAAACTAATATGGAGATTCCCCCAGTTCCAGCCACACCCCGCAGACATAAAAGAGGTTCGTTATTTTATCTTGTTTTCCTTTAAATCTATGAAGCTGATCTTCCCTATTTCACCATTTTGTCTATAAATCGCCCGATTCGGTTCGAGGAAATATCTGTTTTTTAGACCAATGGTCATAAAATGAAATTCATAACCATTAAAAGCGCCTCTCTTTGGGTAGCTCCATGTCCCAAGTTCCTTCACTACTTTGCCCGGCCCAAGAACGCCTCCCCCTTTACATGTAACGAGTGTTTTATGGGCTTTTCTCTTTAACAATGCCGGGACCTATAAACTTGAGAAGGATCTCTTGCTCTCTCTTCTCTCTCTCTCGTCTCTTCTTGGTTGGGGTTATTTCTTCGGCAAGCTTGGGTGACACCCGGGGTTTTTTGGTATTTTATTCCCATCAGAGCCCGGAGGCCATGAAATGCAAATCTAACGCCATATCGAAAATAAAAGAGCTCTTGCCGCCGGCTGGTCGCTACGGGACACCACCCCTGCAATGTGACACGGCGTGAACACTTTTTAAGGGAAGTGATTCTATGCGCGCGGAACCGGTTGCCGATACTTGCTATCAACGACCGCAAAGCTTTTCCGTGTAAAGCACTGGGCCTTCCAATGGCGCTTAACATTTTCAACAATGCACCTACCATTTCCAAGTGAGTGCGTGGATCCATACGGGCGTATCAAAGAGAAAGTGAAACACATCCTCAGCGAGCTTTAGATGCTAAAGGTTCCTACTGCACATTCGATGGATATGCGGAGACCGCGAGCAACCAAGCGCACCGGAATGGTGTGCCAGTTTCCATTCCCGCGCTCAGATCTAAACTCTATATGTTATCAGCTCCTCTTCAGTAAAACATGCATCTCTACGTGATGCAAGTCAAAGTTGATCCCACAATACAAAAAGCCTACCCTCAAGTCTTGCTAAAGCATATATGGGCACAGACACTGAGGCCATGTGTTTACTTATCAATGTAAAATCCAGCCCGACTAACGTATTCACAGCTTCTGCTCTGCTCTGTGTTGAATGCTAAAGACTGCTGGGCTGCGAAGGGTGGCTTTTCCCCCCTCCCTCCCTCTCTCTCTCTCTCTCTCTCTCTCTCTCTCTCTCTCTCTCTCTCTCTCTCTCTCTCTCTCTCTCTCTCTCTCTCTCTCTCTCTCTCTCTCTCTCTCTGTGTGTGTTATTCTCTTAGTTGTAAAGGCTCGAGGGAACTGCATGCTCCAACATAGCACCATCGATTTTATTCTCTTCTCCCGTTGCCGGTACTCGGGCTGCTGCAAACTCCGCGTAAGTAACACAGTCCCCGAATGGAGGTCCCGCAATAGCAATAACCATAGTAGCCAGTACAACTTCAACGCTCGTTTGTTCGTTTTTTCCTTTGTTTTGTTTCCCACAGGTTGAGGCAAATACGAACCCTATGGCCCGGTCTAGCTCGCCATTTTCGTTCGGAAACCCCCACACTTTTAGGTATTAGACATTGCGAAGACATTAAAGGAACCGTGTATGATGTTGATCAGATATTATATGTTGCAAAAAATACATAGATGTATCTATCTATCAATCTATTTATATAAATACATTTATAAAACTGTCTATCTATATAACTATCTATTTGGACATGTATATACTGTAGGTGCAGCTTATTGTTATCATGTTTGTCAAGTGATTATTGATTCTATTAAGCGGAGATTCTAATAACCGGAAATCGGCTACTGTCTTGTTGAAACCAAATTAACAAATCATAGTCTACTTTTTGACGCTTGGTCACACGTTTTCTTTTTCCAGATTCACTAGACCCACTATTGGTTATTTTGTGACGATTTTTCACCAATTTTGATACAGATGATTGAGGAATTCCCAATTTGATGGCCGCTTCCCTTTCTGGTAAATCTTTTAAATTTTACTTGTCGTCAGTATGAATCTTAACTTCTATTTTTCATTTAAATGAACTCTTTACTAGTTCATCGGCATTTTTATATAACCACACGTCTGAAGCACAAGTAACACAGCGCCTTTGAAGCCAATACGTAGGGTTCTTAACACGATATCCCTACTAATTTTCCCAGTCAATTAAAGGAACTGTTCATCCAATTGAATAACCTGCTCATTTAATTGACTTGGGAGTTTAGAAGGGGATTTCCGCCTAAGCGTAGTATTAGGCTGGAAATGAGAGGATTGGTCAAAACGACCTAAAAGAAATGGCATTGATCAATATGCAAAGCCCATGTAGCAATCATTACTGTAGTTTCGTTACTGTACATGTGAAGATTCTTTTGAAGTTGATTATAATATCCGAAAGTGTGATTCTAATAACCGATCAAAACGCTATGAAATTTATTAGTTTGAATCGGTCCTTTAAAATTTGATTCCATAAAGCGGCTGATTCTAAGAACCAATGATCACAATACGAGGCATCTACTGTATAGATAGGTAGATAGACAGGGTAAAGACTGTAGGCTTTAATTCTCGAAAGTATAGCTCGGTTACTTGGTAACAAAAACCGTCTCGCCTCGTCTGGTTTCCTTAAATTAACAACTTTAAGAGCTTGGTCTCTGAGTGGAAACATTGCCTAAGCTGTCAAACTCTAAAAAATGGTGGGCTGCTTAGGACCAACAATAAACAAGCTTGGCTTGTGCGCGATTGCATTGCATCAAGAAACTTTAAGCCCCAAAAAATGCGACGGCACGTAAATAAACGACTTTCTGGTGCAAAGACCCATCTGTCAGCGCGAAAAGAGCCAGTTTCTTAATAAGCTCATTAGTTAAGAAAGGTATTTGACTATTTCCTCGGGTACGAGAACAACAAGCCAAAAACGCCAAACGAAAGCAAAGGATTCGCGAATCGATATTAGTGATTTCCAAAAATGCAAACTAGGCGTAACTATCAAATTAGGCGCAAGGAAGAAATGGGTGGAAAGTAAACGAGAAAGCCTTGCTAAATTTCCAGGTTCCTTTTTACTTGTTCCATAGCCACGGAAAAATTAATGGCCAGGCGGAAAGAGAAAGGATGGTTTAACAAACATTTTCCCTTTAAAAAAAATGGACTTGGTGCCAGTTCTATGGCTTTGCATGGGCGATCAAAGCTTGTGATCGCTTTCTGGGAAGTTTGCTGCACAGCCAGCGCGTGGCTTGAAAACGAGCTACATTAAAAACGCCTCGGATGACAAGTTTTGCACTGGCACAAGCTTAAATCGACTGCACGGGATGCGCGAAAGTTCCGGCACACATGAGATGTGGCGGAATTCGATAATGTGCAAGTTTTCCCCGGCTTTATACTCGAGTATCCCTCCTCTCGTGCGCTCTATCTGGGCCCACCCCCATTTTTCCTGACGTTAAATCCTCCGGGAAAAATGAGTTCGTTGCACGCGAAACAAAAACATGTAATTGTAAAAGCAGCCTCCAAAAATAACAAAAACGGAGCGAAAAACGTTAGTCTGTCCCTTTTATTTTGTATTAACTTTACTTTATTTTTTGCTATTGCAATGTGAGAAATAAGATGGCCGAGGCTTTTGTGCAAGTTACGTCATAGCCAGCATCCCGAAAAATAAAAGGAAACGATTGACGACGTGGGGTTTTGCGTCCGGACCCAAAACACAAACAAAATACACCCTAGGTAGATCCGAGTGTGCCAACCCAAGATTTCCTTGGAGACTCTGCGGAAGGGAGGAAGGCTTAACACAAATATACCTTCTTTCTCCGGACCCCCTTTGCCATACTACGTCTTGTGTACCTACAGCCGATACCCTAACGTATATGACAAAAGCCACGCAAGACGAGAGACAACTCGGGGAATTCGATCCCAACCCTCACAAAGGAAGTCATGTCAGATTTTCTCCCGCCCGCTCTCTTTTTTCCCCTTTTTTTAACAGTCCTGACGTACCCTTTTCTTCCAATCGGAATAATAAATAAAAGCGAAATTTTCCGGAATCAACGCCATGAAATACCAAGTTCACACTCAACACCGCATGCCAGCCACGTACTAAAGACACTAGTCTATGCTAAACATGCAACCATTCCTTCCCATTAGTCTCTCGCTTTCCCATCAATGAAAGCCATTTCCCTTATTCTTTTCTCCTCACATCCAACCACAGCTTTATTCATTTTTTGGGGGGGTTGCACGACTAGATGGGATAGCAAAAAGGATACCAAATTAAGGTCGGAAGAAATTAAGGCTTAAGTCGGCGCTGGAAAAGATTGCGGTCTAGTAACATAGAACCAAAAACTACCCTCCTTTTATTTTTCTCCTTTCCCCGCTGCTTCTCCATGGATTAGCTGGATTTTCCTTCCAACCAAGCCAATACTTTGATTCTTTTTCCCGGGTCTATAGCCAAAGGCATCGGTACG
Organism: Lepidurus packardi; assembly: GCA_023053545.1. Taxonomy (NCBI): domain Eukaryota; kingdom Metazoa; phylum Arthropoda; class Branchiopoda; order Notostraca; family Triopsidae; genus Lepidurus; species Lepidurus packardi. The sequence goes on along the minus strand of JAKZAN010000005.1, from coordinate 5,699,680 downwards.
TTTGATGTCGCTATTTCTCGGATATAACGATCCTAGTTACATTTGGGACCTCTAAAAAAGAGCTCCCAACCCAAACCCCAAGTGGTTTATTGGAGGGGCGAAAACGGGTGATTCGAATGCGCACAATGTAACTTCATGAGAATTATGAGTCTGTGTGGAAGTTGATACAAAAAGCCTCATTCCCTTCGTTTTATAGCAGAGCCCATTTACCTTTTTTTGCGGAATCCAGGCAGAAATTTCTAGCTATTACTGCTATTCTTACTAGTTATTTCATACTTGTCGGGCTCGTTCTTAACACCGTCTTCATATCATCCGCTGCATACATACAAGCGAATATTTTCCGCTAAATGCCGAATAAACCATGCACAATATCTGTGCTAACGAAGTAATCGCGGCGAAGAAAACCTTTTATGCTGGATCAACATCAATGTTTTCTGACGCCACCAACTCGTAAAAGGCACTACCCACCTGATGATGTTACTGGCCAAAGTCTCCACGGACGAACAGACTGACCCTCCGGAGGATCGAGTGCGCTACAGTTATATACTGAAGGACGAGGGTGGGACAGGGAGGACAACAGCGTTATAGGAACTCAAAAAAAAGCTCAAGTCGCAAGAAAAATATGGTTCCATAAATATTTCTAAACCTGAACCGTCTTGTGTGCGTGGCTTGATCGAAAGACCGGAAAGCTGCAGGATGGGAATCTATAGTTCGCCCAAACAAGGTCCAACGTCTTGTTGAAAAAACTTCGAAAATATGGGTTAAAGAAAGAAAAAAAGTGAGGAGGTCGTCCATCTTAGAGCATGTCCACGACAAGAATTTCCCCTCTTCTACAAGCAAACATGAGCGGCATTTCCTCCACGGGTCGACCTTGTCAATACACCTTTTCCGAGCGAATACACGCGTACTTCACTAATGCCAATAGTGTACTTCCGAAGGGAAAAAAGGAATCGGTGACAAGTAAAGATTTAACTAGTACTTACGATGTGGCAATACCGCCCAGACCACCATCATCAGGTACACGGTCCATTGTTTGCGATCCTCCATGACTGCCAAGTATCACGCCGTCGTTACCCCCCACAAGATTAAAGGGGGAGGAAATAGGGTTATCGCGAAGCAAAAAAAAGGAAAGGGTTGGACAAAAGGCCCTTTCCTCTCTTCCTCCCGACCTCGGACTGTTTCCTCGCCCGATGACTTCTTCGGCCGCGGGGGGCCAATGATGCGTATCGGCGTTTTCCGCCCTGTCGGTCACTTAACTGCGTAAGTGTGTTGGGAGTTGATTAACTCGGCGAACCAGCTCGTACTGCCACCACCCAAGTTTTGCTTTCCTCACGGGTAATGGAGGCCTTCAGCAGTAAAATGGATCCTCACCAACGTTCCGACTACGGCCGTCGAGTCCAAAGCGGACAACTGAAGCGAAAGGCAAGCCACGTAGTAAAGGAACCGAAGCAGCGACAGCTGGTTTGGAAGACAACGTCCACATCAACGTCAAAGATTCATAGTGGGACTTATTTCTGCATGGATGACTGACTGGTTTTAAACAAAACGTAATAAACAAGAAAAAAACAAAAAGGGGGTGTTTTTGCAGAAACTAGTTCTGGGAATTTTAAACTTATTTCTAGATGACAGGGTACTGCTGGCCAGTGGAATGACGGAAGAAAGGGGACTTTAGTATCCAAGTGTACCTCGGAATCGTTGCAGGGGCAACGCTGAGGACTGTCAAAAATGGATACTTGTCGTGTGAGGCGTTTCCGAATTTTCGCGGAATTTTCCAGAATTTTTTGGGAAGATAAGTTTTACTCGATTTGGGAAACGGTTGAAATTTCTCATTTGAATTCCCTTCGTTGTGGGAGAAGTTTCCCAGCTGTGTGAACGGTGACAAAAGTTCCCCTGAAAGATGCCTCAGTGACAGCCTGTCGTTCTTCTTATTTCTCCCTCCTTCCTTTTCTTCTGCGAAACACACCTGCTGCTGCGGACGAGTCACTGCTGTTCCGCGGAAGCTGGAGTTATGCACACGACGGAAGCCAGCTGCAGGACACTGCCAGGGGCCTGTCTGGCTTCAGTAGTCGCCTCCATCGTTTTCAAATCGAACGCGTTACATTTGCCGATCGCCGCCTTTGCGTCCCATCTCTCTTGTTCTTGACAAAACCGATGCCCTCTCCACACACAAAAACACAGACACACTTGCGCCCCCCCCAGTTTTCTTTTCTCCCAAACGGTTTTAAAACCCGGAAGTCTTTCTCCAGAGGAAAGGGGGGGTTCCGTACGGTTCGGATCAACTTGCACGTCTAAACCAAGTAACTTAGTGCTCGTGCATGGCTGACGACGGAATAACAGACACGAGCACCGCGCCGTTGCAGCGTACGCCCGTGGAAACGTGGCGCGATTCGACGTACTGGCAAGTACGTACTGCTGCCCAGGATTTTATCAACAACCAAAGCTCTGGAACTGCGCTGCCATCCAACACGATCCCCCTTTCCTGTGCCGAGCTGTTGGACCACGCTGCATGTCGTTCGCGTCCTCTGGAGCCGTGTTTCGGAAAGAGGCTCGAGCAAAAAAGCATTAGCATGGCAGCGGCGGGGCCGAAAAATTTGAAGGGGAATAAGAGTGTGCCTGTGCTCGAAAAAGAGCGTAAATCCCGGCACACAGAGCAGCCAACCGAGCAGGCTCTCCGTAGGACTGAAGTTGTGCTGTTGGGAATCAATGCCCGGTTTCCCGGGCGCACGCTCTGCCGCAGCCGAGTAAAAGGGGCGGGTGCGGGAAGTACGAGTTCTGGGAACTGGCTTTTCTATGTGTATATGTGTGTATGTATGTGTAAACCATCCAAGCTTATGCAGCAGGGATCTCAGGCTATTGAAAACCGAACCCCAAGTCCCACATTTCTGTATCACGTGAACGGATAACCACCTAGCATGCACGTCAAAACCAGTTTGAGTATGTCACAGACGAAGAATAATAATCTCCTCCCACACAGGCCGTCAGGTGCACCGTTTTCTCCTTTCATAGTTTTTTATTATGATTATTTAAAAAAAAAAAAATAAAAATAAAATAAAGGAATAAAGGTCGTTAGCGCGCTTCACCTGAGCGCCACTAAGAGATCGTAGATCACAGAAAAAACATGGAAAAAGAAAGTTCGAGTGTCGCTTTTTAACCAACAAATTTATTAACGATCCACTACGCTTGATCCTGGCCCCCGAGCAAAAACTGCTGCAGCTCCTTTCAACGGACCGCTCTTCTTTTCATAAATAAATAAAAACGATGTCCGGTTTGAGCTGCGGCTTTTGGTTCTCCAACTCTTCAGCTCTTTTTCTTTGAAGCATCAAGAGATCCGCAGGTTTTGTTGACAGCCAACAATTGTTTTTTCATCAGCTCTTTGCATGTCTTGGCACCCAGCCGAAGAAATAATACCTTTTCTTCGGAACAAGCAATCACTTCTAATCCCACTTCATTCATTTTTGTGCTGTCAAACCAGGTTTTGCAATAGACCGACCAAAAAACTGATTCTGGGTGGCATAAGAAAGGCAGAAAAGATTTTGATCAGAAATTCTTGGGTTGGATAAAGAAAAGCTTGGATGCTTGACTCGAAGACTTAAAGGGCAACTGTCATTGAGAAAATTATATATAACACTTAAAAATAAAGCACAAAACTTAGTTTCTAGTTAAAAATGTCTTCCCATCACGCCCAAGTGAGTGATTAAACTGTCTTTTTTTGGTAGCTATTAAAGAATGAAATTTTAGAAAGAGGGGCACGTTGCTTTTTGACGTCACGGATGTGCCAGTGATCAGTACCCATGCTTTGTTTACGGTTTTTAACATCGGAACTAAACACTAGCCATGGTAACAAGCGCGGTAAGTCACGCCATGGCACGCCTATGACGTCATGACCCAACGTTTGCATGCCCATAACTTGTAAACGACTACTCAAATAAATTGAAAATAAAATACAGCGTTCACTAACCAATATAGATTTAGAGCATCTTTTAAAATCTCAGCATGTAATTTTTAGTGGCTATTGCCCTTTGAGCGCAAGAGCAGGCATTAATTTGGTTGCCCTCGTTAACTTCCTTTTGCACGTTAAAAAGACAAGGGCCTTAGAAATTCGCACGGGACTTGCTGAAGCCTTTCAACGAAGCAGAAAAAAGCCTTGTTTTGCGGAGAGCTCCCTACATTTTATAATGGTCCATAACGACATAATTCAAGCGCTGTTAGGATCCGAAGAGCTGCGCCAGACACCTCGGTCATTGTTTTGGGAGAAGGAGAACTTCTTCTCTATCTTTTTATGATTTCTATAACTTCCGCTTGGAGCAGCAGCGGTCAAAGACTGGAATAGCCAACGCTTCGACTGTTATAAAACGCGCGAGAGAGGAAGAGAGAGAACGAGAGAAAGCAACCTCACCCTTCCCAAATCTGAGTAACTGCAAGAGAAGTTATCATCATGGCCTATAAAAACAGCTCTTGATTTTCCTTCGACTCGTTTGGCAAAACCATTTAATCTTTAGCTGGGAGCTCTGCGCACTGCAGGGATTTCCAGATAACGACAGACTTTCAATAAAAAAAAGCGGACGACAGAGAAGCCCAAAAAGCGGTGACGTCTTCCCCCAAGCTCTTCATTGTTTTATTTTAAAAACCCCTGAAAGGACGTCAGTCCGTAGGCAAGGACGGAGGCTGCGTGAATTTAAATCGCTAGCTTCAAGGTATATCCTATCACCAGACGGAAGAAGACTGATCGCATCGGCCGGCATTACTCGACTTAATCTGGCTTCCGCTCCTATTTTGACCATGGCTTACGCACCCACACCTCAACCGGGCTCGCAACAGAAGGAAATTGGAACGTACCCTGTGCCCAGTCATAAAAAAACCAAAAGCTTTTTCTTAGATAGGCACGTAGAGGGAAATTTGGTTACACAAGTTTGTGGATCGCAATACTGGCCCATATTGCTTTGCCTCTTCTTTTTGAAGGAATGTCCTGCCAGCAAGTCTTTTCCCCCCAACTGGGCCTAAATTGAAACGCAGGGCAGCGGCACTTTCCCAACACTACCTAAAGTGAAAAAAAAGGAAAAAAGATTGTCCTTTTTGATCATTCACATACAAGGGACCAACCTGGGTTCTTGCTTTGTATATATTTATATACATTTATTATATATTATATATTTTCTAATTTCTATATATTTTTATATATAATTAATTTCTAAGCAATAAAATCTGTCGTTTGACACAATTCCCCAAAGGGGAAATCAGCAGAACTAATTTCTTGCTCCAAGCCCAGTTCTTTTTTAAAAGTGTATTACTGCGGCACTCCATAGGTAAGCACATAAACAAGCTGCAGGAAGGGGAGTCGCAAATGGAAGAAATTAGTCCAGCCCTCCAGGTATAACTGGCAGAAATAAAATCGGGAATAAAGGACCAACTTTATCTAATACTGAAATCCCAAAGCTTGCTTAATGAGAAAAAAAAAATTTAATCCGTCGATTTTAAGGGGGCGGAGAGGGAGAAGGAGTTCTTCCGAGCTTTCATTTCTGTCTTTGATGATGGCAAAGGAATCAGGGTAGAAAGCCCATTCCTTATACTTACCTTTTCTTCTTGACTACTCTCACAAGGCACACAAGAAAGTTGCAACAGCATTGGCGCTGTCCTTCCGTCTTAATCTTTTCCGCACAAGAAAGGAATGAAAAGAAACTTGTTCTAACGTTGGCTCAGCTATAATTCAAACACAATAACTGTGTCGTTTTTGTTTGACTGATAAAGACGAAGACCCGAAAAGCTTCACAAAGCTTTCATTACTTTTCCGAGTCGTCGCTCTAATTGACGAAAGCTGTTTTGGGAGGCGGAGTTTCGCTTGCCATATACGTGCAGCAGCACCCGAGGAAAAGCCGATAATAAGAGCCTAACATCTCCATATAGAAAACATCAGACTCGAAAAGTGCGGTAGCTTTCGGGAGACCTTTTCGCCCAAGCCAAGGCAACCTCATTAGGAAATTTCTGGAGAAAAGGGTGGGCTGCACGAAATCCGGTGTCAACTTTGCACATACAAAGCCTGTTCGGTCCGGATAAGAACCTTTTGCTGTATAACCCCTCATCAGCTTAAACAGCACTTGTGATAGACGACCTCAGGTCGATATATACAGTATATGTCCCTTTTGCTGCCGCTGCCATCGATAACTTCAGAGTAAATCCCTAGCCTCGCGCTTATTACTGAGCTTTCAGCACTAAAAGCAGACAAATAGCTTGCTGTTCGGTTTAACTATATGAGCCCCCCCATCTGCGACTTTGCCAATTCTCGAGAGAGCATAAAAAAGGTAACCTATACAGGACTTTTCATACATCAACATAGCTGTCCTCGGTGCCCTGGCAAAGAGCACAGAGACCTGCTTTGATAAACGACTCTATATCTTAAATGTCCAAGAGTCGCGTCATGCTAAATATGATCTGTTAGCAGCCAGCCGAGAGACAACCACCCAAAAACAGCACCACATAAACAGGCCTTGCGACACAGATCAATGGAGAGAACAAGGTTGGGAAATAGAATAATAGATAAACTACATGAAATTGAGCAATAAAAAGATACGGCAAAAATAAGGGGAAATGCTATAGAAACAAGAGAACAAAAATTTCTTTAGGGTTCATGCTTACATTACTACAAAGAATCAAAGAAAATCAGAAATAGATAGAAGCTTAGGTAGAAATACAGAAATTAATAGAATGCCAGAGAAATTCCACTAAGTAAAACACAATATTGTTATTGCTCTTTAAGCCTATTGTTTTAACTTAGTTATTAAGCGACAAAAATGTAATTGCTTTTTAGTAATAATTATTACCCTATCCCATGTTGTCATATCCCTTGTTATCGTCTATTACTACTATTTATTATTAGGATATTATCACCATGTTGCAAGTACCTGTCCTAAGAGGTTGACATTTTTCTACTTTCATATTACATACTACTTAGTAATTTTGTTTTACTTCCATAATATTTTGTACTTAAATAAGGTAAAAAAAAAAGAAGCCGAAATAGAAAGAATAATCTAAGTAATCTAGAAAAAATGCTGCCCATGCTGTACAAGTCTTTGGTGCGACCAATATTAGAATACGGGCACAGTTCAATGCATTCGTTTTATAACTGAGATTTGGGTGCATTGGAAAAACTGCAAAGAAGAATAACGAAATTTCCTGGCAGTCTGCGTCCCCTACTGTACAAGGAACCCCTAAGTTGGCTAGGACTGCCAACTCTAGCATATAGATTCTTACGGGGTAATCAGATTGAAGTCTTTAAATTATGTCACTGATATTACAACAACATACCATGAAGCAGTTATTTGCTTCAATTAAGCCAACCCCGTGGTCATTTCCTAAAACTCAAAGCAGAACGTTTCTACAAGGATGTAGGCCGTTGGACATTCCAAAACCACTCGGTTGAAGAGTGGAACGACTTACCAGGAAAAAGTCATTAAGTCTCCCTCCATTAAAAGTTTCAAGAATAGTCTGGACAGCTACTACGGCTCCAGAATATTTGTTCCAAAAGAATTTCGAAGAGATCTTAGCTAACTTCTTATATCAATAATCGCAAACATGACAAACCTAATAAATGTTGAAACTGTAGAGGCTTTGAGCCTTTTTTTGGACAATATCTAATAATAGTAATAATCAGATACTAAATTTCATAGAGGTAATCGTAGAAATGATAGACAAGATTTTGCTTCGCAGATGACCACATCGAAAGTATAAATGAAAGAAATATAGATAAACGTTTTTCTGCTACTACTACTAATGGAAGTGCCAGAATTTAGCATAACGTGCTACACAGATAATAAACTTGACAATGTGTGGAAAAGAATAACCCTTTTTAACTTGAGCAAAAGCCCAAGAAATTCACTTTGGCGTGAAACAAACGATATACACAACGCATCGTTTACTTGCCTCCGAGCTGCGCTAAATACACAGGGAACCAACTCTCATCAAGGGAAACTCCCCAGAACAAAGGCTCTACACAAGGAGTCCTTATTTCTGTCGGCCTGAGTCTTTTTGGCTCTTATCAACTCGGCGAGACCATGAAGATTGAACCTCGCTGAGCCTCTTGTACTCTATCCTGGTCCTTATCTTTCCCTATTACGCTATCCAGGATCCAGGCCTTTTCACCTAAGCAATTACCACATAATTCAGTCCAGGAGTTTTACTTGTAGTAATAATAATAATTGTCTCTCAGACACAGCCTTTATTAGAAAAGTATTTATTATGTCAACATTCAAGTTTGCCTCCAGCAGATTGTTGGCCGATCACAGAGCCTCCCATGCCACCTAGCGGCAGGAATCACGTTGAGTAGTTTGGAATCTAAACTGAACGCAAAACGGAACGCCATCTATCGATAGATGGCAGAAAAATCAGGTATATCTGTTACTAATTACTTCTTTAACAATAGTTTCGATCTCGGCAACTGTTTAAGCTTAACCCTGATCTTGTCGTAAGGTAGAATGAGCGTTTTTATACCTCACGACCTAGGTGAGGTTCTATGGACCCGTAAATTTGAACCCACGCAACGCTTAAAGGGTTCCCGTTGGAACAAAGGCTGGGACAAGAGCGCTTAATTGAAAAACTATTGCCTCCGGGTGCGTCTTTAGGAGCTAACCACTTCCCATAAAGATGCTGTGGTGGGAGCAAGAATGAGTGGATGGCGTGTTCTGGGTTAGATGAGGAGCAAAATCCCGCAAACTTTCCCGGCTTGTTTACATTTCCACACAACTAAAATAAAAAAGGAAGCTTTTTCTAAGAGTCGAAGTGGAATATAAAAAACGTCTACCAGCCGAATCGATAGATTCGTTTGTTTGATCAGGAGGAGCAGAGATTGAGTATATATACATGTATCCCTTCTTAGCCCCCCCCCCCCCCCCACCACCACTTCTTTCCTGCAACCTTTTTCTATGAGACTCAAATATAAAACAATTCGGGTCAAACAACCAACTTAGATATAGTATACTGAAGCACGAGGATGGATCGTGTTCTAACCTGGAAAATCGCTTTTTCTATGGGCTGACTTAGCTCAGGTCGCTGGGGACTCTGCCGGTACTATGAGCGGCGCATCAATCAAAACAGCTGACCTGACAAGATTACGGTTTACTGGTACTGGAGTATAGAAGGAGAGCGAGATGAATGACGACTGTAATCGACAGTTTCGCCGAAGAAGGATAAGGTCATTTAGCTCCCACGACAACTTGTCCAAGATTGGACTAGGATGAGATAGGCACCCAAAATAAAAAAAAAATTCAGACGCCTAGTTCTCAACAGCGGACATATACGAAGAATCCCTCGTAAGGTAAACTGTAGGTCTCTTAAAGCTAAGTATGTCGGACCATAGCGTCGGTTCCTTCCAGCGGAGTTGGCGATCGGAGAAGCTTACTATAAAGAATTCGTTTGGAAAAGGTCTGGAAATACAAAAGAAAGCGAAGAACGAGGGTCGGATCCCCGGAAAAAACAGAGGTTATAGAAGTATTTCCACTTAACATTTTTTGACGGGTCTGTTACTTTACCCTATGCTGGGATCCTCAAATAATGGCGATTTCTTTGCCGTCCAGCAGGAGACGATTGAGGTCGTGAGGATGTACCAGCTGTGGAAAGCGGATGAAAGGGGAGATCAAAGTTGGCTTCCATTGTCTTCTTTCTCTCATTCATAGGCAAGTTCGTATAAGGGCTTTTAAATTCAAAAGGCCCAGATGGGTAATCAATGGTGAAACACGTTGCCCAAGTCGATGCACTCTGCTCCTTAAAATTTCTAAAAGCGATACCATCCACGCACATATGCAGAAGCAATACTGTCAGGAAGGCAAAGTAGTCGCGAGGTTTCCAAAGAAATGATTTCCCGAAAAACGAATTGCCTTTGAACGTGACATCTAAAAACTTGAATTATAATTCATCTCTTTAGTACTCGGCAGTCAGCTTGACAGTATGCAACAGCAACACTTTGTCACCGAAACGCATAAAACGATCCCGACTCATGGATCAGCGCAATGCCGGGCCATAAATTGTTGGTCCACAAATCTTGAGAAAATTAGGTGCCACCCACACGAGAGAAAGGGCAAAAAAGAACAAACATAGTTCGCTTATTTTAGTACGCCTCACAGCAGCGATAGAAGGACTGATTCTAATTAAGGTTCACGGAGCAAGAAATACACAGAGAAAGCATTATATTACTACGAACTGTCACGTGAGCGAACTTTGGCGTGGCTTTTTTGTCAATTCCAGCATCCGAAAACTTGTAAACTTTTGCAATTATGAACGCTATTTAGTCCCCCGCCCCCAACGAACAAAAGTAATAATTCAAGTATATATTAAAACTTTCTCCCCCCAAAAACTTTCCTCTTTCTTCCAAACCCCCGATTTGAATTGCAAATAATGGGTCCCAACTACGGAGTCAAGAGCGTCACTGGCGCTTTCAGCTTCGACTTCAATGACCTGTTTTTGGCGGAAATGGTCTTCTGAAAAAAAGGACCTTCGCTCATAAGTGGCCCCATCCAAACACGCGGAGACTCACGACCAATCACCCTTTTAACCGTGTTTAGGCGAGCATCCGCGAAGTTTCCGGGGGCCTGTCAGCGTCCACACAGAAGATCTCCCTCACTCCCTTTTTAACAATTGGGACCGATTCGGCAAGTAAACTTCCACCCCAAACTCCGAATCAAGAGTAGAAAAGCAAACACGGATAGATGTGTATTTGAATGTGCAAACATCTCACAACACACAGGTCTTCCGTTTCTTCCAATAAAAAATATAATAAATAAAAGACAAAAAAAGAATAACGCCCTGCAAATCCCTCCTTGGGATTGAAGAGAAAGAATCCAAAAGCGGCTGCTGCGCAAGCCAGTTTTCCTCGACATACGGCTCCGGTGTCGTCCCAGGGACATTGATTCTATAACACATATACATATACACAGGAAAACGCATGAGGCCCATCCCCGAGAGAGTCGCATATCCATCTTCCCTCAGCGCGCGAGTAACATTAGTTGGTGTATGGTGCACACACACAGAGTCGCACACCAGCGTTGTCATACTGGCTCCACGGCACAGGTGCAGTAGCGTTAGGTCACGGTGAGCCGCCTTTTTACTCCTCTGGAGAAAACATAACAGGACGCAGCCAGTACGAGCAGCACCGCAGGAACGGATACAGATGCAGGAAAAGCGTCTTCCGCGATCAGTTATTCGCCGTGACGTTACCAGTTTGCCCTGAACTCCTTCAGCGTCTTTGTTATTGTCCACCTTCCCACTGTGTAGTGGCGCCAGTACGCAATTTTCTAGTCTGGGGGCCGAGAGTTAAGGCGTTCCAAATTAAAAGTGCTGGTAGTGGTGTCCCGAGGACGGCGTCAATCCACACGACAGATTCTGAGTGAGTGACTTGGAAAAAACCGACATGAATAGCTTCCTAACAAGTCGCACGCTATGACATGGGCCATGGCTGAACGCAGCAATGACTCTTGGCTGGCCAGTCACCTCTTGTTTGCCGTACTCCTCGCCTTCACATGGACCAAAGGTAAAATAATAATAATAATAATAATAAAGATCGCACATGTCACTGATTGATATGAGAAAAATGCAAGTGAAAAGGACAATAGTGAAGCCAATCATATGCCGAAATCATTCAGTAAAGAAACAGAAAGGACAAGATCCCTTTTTAACTATTTTTTACCCTCGCGGAATTTACAACTTGGGGGCCCCCTTTGATCATCTTGCCTTTTGCTTTTAGTTCGTCACACCGCAGCAGAAAACTTTGCATTTTAAAAAGGGTCTCTGCCCGATCTTCTTCAAACAAAAGGAACTCGGGGAGTCTCTCTCCTTTCCTTTTCCTCTTTTTTTCTTTATTTGACGACGGAGATAGCGACAACGAAAGAGACCCCGCTATTCTCTTTGGAACCAGGTGAAACTTGAACTCGCAATCAATACGCATAACACTGATGGCAATACCAAGGCTCTTTGACTTTCCTACGAGGAATGCTAGACTACATGTCAATACAAATACAACCTTCCCCAACACCTACGGGTTGAGCGAGAGTGAGTGGGTGGGACAATATATGTGTGGGGATAGGATGGCCAATGTTAAAAACGACGCTATCAACCTGAAAACAACAGCGCGTTTCAGACATGTAACCAACTTCCCGGTATTACTTTTGCTTAGAAATACAAAACCGATAGTTGTGGTGGGGGTCTCCAGGGAAGGTCTTGTAACGCTCGGCTGGAGATTCTTTCGAGCGATCAACCTCCCTAGTGACATCTCCATTTAGTTGCAGACAAAGCAAGAAAACCCTGGGAAACTTGTACATAGTTCCGGTTTCCCTCCCTTCCATTTCTATATACATATACTGCAAACCTAAACAAATACCAAGAGCTCTGAATGGGTTCCAATCAGTCCAAAGAAATCACGAAGGAAATAGGAGCAACGGACTTTCTTTGTTACTCAAACCGTACCCTTCTACCCAGGGGTTTCCCTTTATGGAAGAAGTATTTTGCCTAGTACTAAGGCTTGGCTTTCTTTGGGGTGACAGTGTGAGTGTACTGTACCGAAGGTAGGCTACTCTAACACTGACTTCGTGAAGTCAGTTCTCGATGTAGGTTATCGTTATTTAAGGGTTCCATAAACGCCTTTCTTGTAAGGCGCAGAGAGCTATATTTTGACCGATTTTAGGACTCGTGAACGGGGCTTTTCTCGATGGATTTAGATGGGAAGAGCTCAAAAGAGAGAGCGAGAGAGAGAGAGAGAGAAGGAGGGAGAGAGGCTAGAGAAGAAGGAGAGCAGCAAAGACAGCCACTTGCCACTGTATATCGACTTTCGGCGAACAGCAGCTCTTTGGTGGATATATAACTGGGGAGAAAGCCGAGTGCCAAAGATATTCATTAGCTCGAGTAGATCTTAATTCGATTAGATTGGCAGCTCCTAAGAAGCCTGCATGTTGTACCAGCAGGGGGCATAAAGCCTCCTAAAAGTCGGCACAAGAGTTCTATTTCGCTTTTATGGGCCGAGCGAGGAAGCCGCAAAATGCGCTCGTCCGGCTTATTTAACGCCTTAAGGAATCCGACCAGCATGAAAGGGGTGGGGTTGCTCTGTAATGCTAACTTCCCCGAAACGACACCCGATACCATGACTTGCTTATCGCGGTGCGCGTTTTATACCTTCTCGGCCCCTTCAATCATTGTTCTGAAGGAAGCAGAGGAGGGAACATTTAATCCCACGATGACGAGGCGAAAACCCCTGTTGGTGACAAATGAAGAAATACGCCTCCTCGAAACTGATCCTTGGTGAAATAGCTGTCAATTCAGCAAAGTGCAACGCTTCGCCCTCCAAACTCGTATTTACGCAGTATGGAAATGGCAACTGCCACGCAAAAGGGATCCTCTCTGCAGTCTCCTCCTATTAACTCTCTTACTTTTTCTTTCCTTTTTAAGCTCTTTTTTGTCTTTTTGCTTACTAGTAAAGCCCCCACTCCAAAACCTTGGTCCAAGTCCCAATTTTTAACTCAATAAACCCTTCACGGAGGTAAAAAGAGTGAGGCGACAACACTGAAAATGGCTAATACCGTCAACATGGCTGGCACACTCGACTCCGGACAGCCTCTTTTCGTTCACTGAGGCGAGAGTATATGTGAAAACCACACACCACACGTCAATTTCTAAACTGCGAGGACATAGACAAAGCTTCTTAAAGCGAATATCCGGTGGCGTCGGGTGTGAAGCTGAGAGCAGGGAGGAAATTGAATCGTCCTCATTAATATGCGTATGCAAAACGCGGCTCACATAACCGAATCATAGCCCACTTGGAGAAAAATCATTTTAAGAATCCTCGGTTTACAACCATGAAGAAAGCGACAAAAGAATAGAAACACACTAAAAAAAGAGGACTAATAGCACCATGCGTCAACATCATCATTTTGGTCATGCTTCTTCAAAAACGAGGGAGAAGGAATTATCCATAAACGACAGCAATAATGAATTCTTAATTTTTCCACCAAATCTTGAGTTAAAGGAATTTGTGCCCCTAAATGATGAGAACGTAATTCCCAGTTTCGGAGATATTAACGCTTCTTCATCCAAAAAAGCCAGGAAAAAAGAAAAATTTAAGAAAAGAAACGCTTCGTTCCGCAAGTATAATAAGGAGACAAATTTCACTACACATATTGTATGCTATGAGCTTTGAAAAAGATGAAACGCGCATCAAGCGAGAGCTGTAGTCCCCAGAATGTCTTTATCAAAAATCCAGACATATCCTTGGAAATGCTGCACGAAATTTTACAAGGCGACCTCAGCCGGTCTGTCGAAACAAGTCGGCAAACGAGATTCAAAGCAGAAAACTCTTTAAGGGAAAAGAAAGGTAAAAATCCGGTAAAATGTCATTTTAGTTCTCATGAGGATTCCGGGCCCTTTGAAAAGCTCACAGTCAAACGTTTCGCGAACAAATCCTATACTTACCACCTCCACCCTACTTAAAAAAAATTGGTTCGCTTCCTCACCACCCACCACTTGCTTCGCCCAACTCTTCATAAAGGATACCAAAAATAAAATAAATTAGTTTTTTCAATCCCACGGCTGGATAACTCATTTTCCCGCCGTCATCAGAAACCTGCTCTCCTGCCCTCACTTATAACTCAATCTAAAAGACAAGTCTCAGCATCTCGCCCCATCACGTCCCATCAGCTGATCCCGTCAACTCTTAGCAGACTCCAGTCGGAGAAGCGTAAACCCGATGACAGCAGCAATAGTTTCCCATCCTTAGCCTCAAAAACACTCGGTATCAATCCATCGTCCATCATGTTTACAGCCCATCGCATATGAAAGGAAACCAATACATAAATAACTAAAAAGAAACCGCACCTTTGACCTGACACTCGGCCATGACGCAACCGGGTCATAGATCAGGAGAAATTAGACAGGCAGAAAAAGATTGAGAGAGAAAACACGGATTCCACCGACCGAGATCTATACATGGAAATGGAAGATAAAAGCCGCACACTGCAGGCGGAGACGAGATGTCGGTCACGATGGTCGGACACTCTCGATCCTTAAAGAACAGAGAAGAGAGCAATATCATGCAAAAAAGCTCGCGGGTGTGCCGCCCATAGCTTTTCCCGAATAGGAACTATAAGGTATAAATGTCACCAGCCTTATTTATGGTCGGTCTTGCTCGTATTGACAAACTGCCCGGGTGTACCAGCAGGAAGTAACGGAACAAGGCAACTTGGCCCATGCAAACCAAGACACAAGCGAATCTTTCCTTCCCCTTTTCCGGTATTTTGTTTTTCTTTACGACGCGTCCAGAAACTGCCAGTATCGTGAATCGTGACAGGATTGACACTTTTTATTGCGATCGCTGTCCCCCTCGGTCCCAACGCTTCCCTGACATCTCTCACTTGCCCTGGCCGGTACGTACCATCCCAAAGATCTGACAGGAGCGTATATATAACGTGTATATATGTGTGTAGCCCCAGCATTTGCTTCCGGACACCCAGAAACAAAAGAATAAAAAAAAGTAGCACCAGCTATCTGACATGACTGATTTAATGGAAGGCTTCCTAAATTCCACGAGAAACATCTAGAAGAAAGATGAGCAAGATTGCTCGTAAGTAAACGGGAAATATTTTGTAAGTATACTTGGTTGCTCAGCCCCTTATTCTAAGCTCTTTTCCTAGTCAGCTCATCAACCATCTCTTATTTTGCTCTCGTGTAAAAATGCACTTACCCTGAATCCGATTTTCTCGAGCGTAATACAACTTGGGTCCAAAATGATGAAGAAAATGGTATACGTAAAACATTTGATACTTAGCGGATCCCAAATGCAAAAATTTCCCACCACTTCCTGAAACGCATTTCAAAATAAAAAAAAATTGCCTCACAATTTAGTATCTATTTATTTTTTAATGTAAAACCATGTCCAAAGATATTCTTTTAAGGAAAGGCAAAGGTGGGAGTTCGAATATTAATTGCTATGGTTTCTGAATCATTAATTATGTATGGTTAGTTACCAATGCTCGTGTCTAGAGATAAGGAGAGGAATCACAGCCACCCTTAGGCCTAACTAATTAACACTCGTGCCTTTGTCTGCACAGTGCGGCAAGAAAGCCTCATTACGACTACAGCGAACTGTACTGCACTTATAGCCTCATAAGACTTGGGGTTTCTACCATCCGTAAGTTACTACAGAATATCCACCTGCGTCTAACTCAATTGACTCGTACATCTGCCAGCCCCAGAATCTTAAACAGCTTTTTACTGAGAACCTGTGCCATGCGCGCGCGTTCATTTCTTCAGCAGGACGGGAAGAGACCCCCTAGGGAACGGTTTTCGCTCCAAAGTACGCTGTTTTTCCCCGAGCGCCATCATTATAGAACAGCAGGGGGCGGGACCATGCAAAAAAGCAAAGTTTTTTGTTTCCCGATGCTCCCCTGTTACTTCCTCTTGAGCCGAACGAACGCAGCACTTTACCCCAGCAATGCTGTGTTCGTTAGGTACACAGTAATACACTCCTGCATTAGTTCCCTTTACCCAAGTTCAGAACGGAATTTCATCCTCGATCCCTCTCACGGTTGCATTTACATTCGCACTAACCCCCCAAGAAAAAGTTTGTTTCAATGTCACATAGCGTTGGCAGTACCAGGAATTGCTGCCTGCCGATACTTTCGCTTGCAAATTTTGAAGCTCGACTGCACGGAAGAACGCCAGGATTCCAAAGCTCAACAACGAAAGAAACTAGAAAAATAAACTTTCTACAAAAGGTGACATCGCAAAAATGTCTTCGCGTGTACCTAACCGGCACAGCATCTCGTCTCCCGGTACTAGGCAACTGTTTTAAGAAAAAGGTGGATGCTGTTGGAACCCCGGGAAGAGACGACGTCCCTGTATGCCATATAACTCCTTGTCAGCAACCTTTTACTCCACCAGGTGCTGATCGATAAGTACCCCGGCAAAGCACCAGCTGACGAGAGTGTGCGCAAATCAGCTCGAGCCACTTATTTGTGCAAGACCAACGTAATGGAAGAGAAAACGAGACGAGGAAAATTGTCATAATACGCTTGACAAATAATCCGCCATGGTTTTTCTTCTTTTATTTTGGTCTTTTTCCCCTTTTCTTTACCTTAGATCCGGTTTCTTTTAGAATAAACATAAATAAGAAAAAGGCCGCTTCTATAGTTCGGCTCAATTCGACTGAATCGGAAGAGCTGCGAGCTGAAGAGGAAGAAGGAAAGAGCAGTTTTTGTCTTCTACCATGTGTGTATCAGCTCCCACTAAATGTTGGGCTGTATTGGAGGAAAACGAGAGGAAACCCTTATCGGATTTTGATGGCAGAAATGCTGCTGCTGCTGCTTACCGCGAAAGCCAAGCCCCTACATTGATATACATTATTATATAACCTGGAATCCATTGCTGGCCGATTTGAGCTGGCTAACATGGTATACTCAAACAAACACGCCTTAGCAATTTTACGCAACCTGTGTCTGTTCATTCCGCTCGAAACGGCCTAACACGCGACTACACGCGGAACCGCGTCTCTTTATTTGTTTTCCTCTTGGGCTTTAGTGAAAGAAACTCGAAGCAAGAAAGAGAGAGAGCAAGAACCCGGTAAGAATGGTAGTAATATCTGGGGCTTTTGTATGGCGGAAGCGACAGTGTAATAGCAAAAGGATCCGCTCCATCTGAAAAAGAAACTCTAGCGTAGGAGCTGCAGCGAGCAAAGACGGATTACGTGAGGATCAAGTTTTCACTCGATACGACCAAAACGAGCCCCCCCCCCCCCCCACAAAGAATTAAGAAGAAAAACCCTATGTAATATCGGGGTAATAGGAAAAGTAAGAAAACGAGAGATTCAAACAGCGTACTATTAACTGGAACTTTTCTATAGAATATCGACAAAGAAAATCTCTCACTCACTCACACTCATCGTTCATTTTAGGCGGACAGTGCTTAAATTCAATCTCCGTTTCGTTCCAACAATAGGTACTTCCTCACACCGACTCTGAAAGGCTCATGGCGGGTGTGGGGAAGATGGCAAACTTGATATTTGGCGAATCTCAAGAGTAGTGACGCAGGAACAACGTTTTCTTGAAAACCGTGTTTCAATGCCTTGCTCCTTTTGTCCAGATGCTGCTTCCAATCAACACTCCGCTCGTCGTCTCATACAAATTGGTTTGCTTTCCAAAAGACGAACGGTGAGAAATACAGCGAGACAGGAGGAAAAAAAGCTTAGGATTTTTTTCCCTTTATTCCTGACAGGCTGCTGCAGCAATATTCAGCAAATTCCCATGCATTCGGCGAACATTTCTACCAGCTGTGCGCTGCCAACAAATGAGGACTAGAAATGCTTCTTTTGAAAGAGAAAACCGTACTCATTACTCACCATCGACCTGCTAGTGTTCTCCAACAACAGCCGTGTCAGATCCTCGCACCTCCTCGTTCCATCACGTGTCGAAATATGCAAACACGAAGCCTCTCAATAGGCAGCAAAAGAGGTCCCTTTTCGCAGCTCTCTCTCTGTTTCTGTTTTACAATAATACGGGTATTTGGCGTCAAGAAGAACAGCCAAAAAAAGTTAACTACCCTCGGTTTTTGTTCCGTGGGCCAAGTTAGTGCTACTTCACAGCTCTTTAACCCGTCGTTAGAATGGCCATTTAGGATTTCTCGAACCTTTTTGCCCTTGCTGGAGTTACGTTTTCCCATACATCTTTTTTACAAAGAATTCTCAAACCGGACAAAGTATGGACCCTACAGCTGCGGTCCATCATTGCCCAAATCCGTGACACTATAATACCAAAGAAAGAAAAAAAAGAAAGAAGAAAAAAGGCCATTTTGCCCATATGTAAATGTCTTGCTCTCACTCTCTTTCTCTCTTTTATCCCGCTTTTCACAATTCCGGAGCCTTTTATATTGTACCGGACATGGGCCATTATTCTGAAGGATATAGCTTGTGCCTCATAGCCAACCAACCCCCCCCCCCCCCTCCACCCCCCGACCCATCCCTTGCTGCCTTTCGCTGTTAGCGCAGGAAGAATTGGGTCCCAAGAAGGAATAATATTGCTGCCCCTACTAGGTCACAGTCAGAATTGCTCTTCGGAGAATGGTCTGACTTACACGTGCTTGGTTGAAGCACTCCTACAGTGAAAAAGGGCAAGAAAACATAAAGCATTTAAACAGTTTTGCGAAACTATAAACACTGAGACAACTATAATAACTAAAGACAAAAACCTGAATAATATGAAGTTTTTTTTTAAAGAATTACTGCCTTTCTGTTTTATTATTCAAGTAAATTACTGTACTAGAAAAATTACGGGCACAAGCTAAAGGAAAACATATTTAAGAAGTCACAGTCATGAAAATAGCAAGATTTTCAGATGAACAATACTACACAATACACTGTAAAACAATCAATGATGTTTTACAATAAATAGGTATATTGTTTTGTTTATAAACTTTTACTTGTGAATTTATATATTTTAGTAAGGATCCTAGAAATTCTCTTCAAATTACGTTTTTGTAATTAAATAATAATTTTTATTTTAATGTCACAATAAATTAATAGCCATAGAAATTGCCAGAATACCCATGGGTGAACTACATCCAAATTAATGGAATTATCAACTTTCTTGCTTCGTGATTTGTTTGATATTGTATTCCCATTAAGGAATTAGACTACATGGAACTGCTTAGAAATATTTGTACTAAGCCCTTGTGCACCTGCGTTTTTAAGAAAGTACTATTTCACCCAAACAAAGCTACCGAATGAAGTAACAAAAGTCACAGGAACCGGACGAGTCCCGGCTACGAGCACATTCGATGAGATTTCATTTCATTATTCATTATTGCGTCGTTATGCACTGTGGATCTAACTCTAAGAGTTGTCACATGGCCTTCTGTGAAACGGCTGTAGGAAGTCATACAATAAATCAGAGTTTCGCTAAAAAGTCAGCAGAGAATCATTTTTTTAGCTACTACTGTTTAGTATCTATTAGTTGGACGTTGAGCCAACGCCACGTTCCGTCGACAGGCTTTACGGGGGAAAGCCAGTAGCTTATATTTCGGAATGAAAAGTACCATCAGTGTAAATATTTGGCACTCCGGAAGTTTCCTTTCACACTGAAAAAAAAGTACCAGGGCCCTTTTTTACATAACCATGATCCTTTCAATAAAAAGAGCTTATGTCATATTTGCAGCTTGACAATTTTCTTTTTAAGCAAGGTAAGAGAGCCAGACGGGTCTGTCATGGCATGATAAACGTTGGCCAATATTTATCCGTAGCAGCGTCTCATTTGTTTGCTTCTCTAGAAAGAAAGAGGGAACGTTTGTATGTAATATCTTCTTGTCCTTAAAAGTTGACATTGTGTTGACCTAGCAGCTTTCTAAAATCTGAACCGGTTTCTCGTGTTTTGGAGTGCACGGGACTTTTGTTTACCCATATTGTTTCCTTCTTTTCTCCATTTCCTTGCCAAAAAGCCTTTTCATCCCGGCTTTTTCTCTCGCTTTAGAAAGGAAGCATGGCAAATACTTCACAAGAGGGGAATAATTAACTCAAACCTGATTCTTTCGCTTTTTTTTAATTCGAAAATAAAAAGACCCAATTCTCTCCATTCTTGTGCTCCACTCGCTGTTTTTACACAAGCCCCAGCTAAATAACTCAGACATATTTCTGTCTGACTTTTTCTTTTCTATCTGACCTCGTATGCGAGAACGGAATAAAAGGGCTGTCAGGGAAGAACTTTGCATAAATAAGTGTTTCAGTCTCCATGAATCAGGAAATATGGAATGATGGGGAAATGCACTGGCAAATCTCTTGCTAACCCCAACTAAAGTCCGGGCACGACACTCGTTCGAAGTTCCAGCAAAGAGGAAACAATAAATAAGCTTTAAACCTCAATCTTCCTGGCCGTTAACAAAGTATCGTGGGTTGTAGAGTCTACAATAAAGCAAGCCTCTGGAGTTGACAAAAGTCTCTTGGCATCCTTGTATGTGGGTACCTACCCATATTTGGACAGGTTCTCGGTTCGGGGAAGTGGAACAGAGGGACCTAAAAAAACTAAGACAGAAGACCCATCACTTGTTGATGGTTTTCTCATCGATATGCATAACAAGAGCCTCCCTGTGCATGTCGCAGTACTGGCAGATCCCAAATCCATCGTGGTGCTAAAAGAAATGAAAACCGATCGATACTGGAAAAAATGAAGAATCCAGGCAGCAACCTAAGCTTCGAGTAAGAGAAAGTGACGCATATAAAAGAAAAGAAAGCGAAGCAGAGGGTAAAAGGAAAAGAAAGAAAAAAGTCACGTTTTCCATTACATTATGCTTGTACCTCCGTGGAAGGAGCAGAAGGGAGGGGAAAAGGGGGAGTATTACGGAAATAGTCTCTGAAGCCAACTTTCTTCGTCTTCAGCTGCTGCAGCACTCATCGATTTTCTTTCTTTTAAAGTTGAGCAAAGCACAGGCTAATTTCCACGTCATTTCTTGCTATTCAACATTAACCAATCCTTTGCACTTATGAAAACTTCCAATCGCTTCTCCGGCTCCACACATCATCCGCATGCGAAGCTTCCCACCGATTACACAAAAGTATTACTGCTGCTGTACCCCTCCCGGAGTTTTTGTGCAGTACGGCAACTCCCGACAATTCCTAAAACCTGATTTGTGGACACAGTGCCGAAATTGGTCTGAAATTTTAAAAGCTTAGGACCAGAAGACAGCAGCAGTCTCCGAAAAATAGCCTTTCACGCTCTAGCCAGGGTAAACTAGACATTCCGGCAACCCATATGGATCAAACCAAACTTGGTCACCGGTCGAAAAGTAAGAGAGAAAGAGAGAAAGAAAGAGAAACATACTTGACCAAAATAAAAGAAAATAGAAAACACTATTCGGAAGCAAGGATCGATCTTCAGAGAAAGGAGGCTGTAGGAGGAATATCAGACAATTTGTCTTAGCGTTTCCAGATTTTTTTCTTATTTCTTCCGCCTTATTCCCAGATTGGCGAAGACTAATGATTCGCTATATAGAGTACTCGCCTTTTCATCTAGTCTTTTATGCTCATTTTCTCTCTTCCTTCTCGCTCTGTTTCGCTACGAATATATGTAAAGTAGAAGTATATCAATAAAACCTCTTGTTCTCCCGAAAATATCTATTCTTCACGGCTCAAACTGCTTCCAAACGAGGAAAGGCTTTCAGAACAACACACCCTAGGAATTGGCCCCACACAGAATTCCTGCATTAAAAAGAAAAAAAAAAACTGGTCTTCCTGATCAAGGGTGATTCCGCTTCCCCCTACCTAAAAAAAGTACCCGGTGTATCGCCATGATGCCCGCCATCGTCAAGGGAGCCATTCTCGGTCGCTGCACCGTGTGTTAGGCCTATACAGTTTCTCGTCACAACAGAAGAAATAATGCTTCTCCATTCGTATCTCTCTGGTATTTGGTTTGGATTCTGTGGAGCCAAAGCAACAAGGGGTAGGACGCTATTGATCCAGGTAACTGGCGACGGTGTACACTACGGGCAGCAGATACTGTAACATTGCACCCGATAGATAAGATAGGTTATCTATCCCCAACCGAAATATGTACCAAGTCAACGATATTGTAGAAACCCCAAAAGTACCCTCGCTTAAGTATTGCACATGTGCACAGGATATTGCCACGAATGACAACCGGAAATTCAACTTGAAGCTCACCACCGTCTCATGTTAACGACTGCTGGTTCAGGAACAATCAAATTCATTGCTCCGTATAGTACATACGACATGGCATGAAACCCCAAGCCATTCCCCTGGATTCGGGACGGAAATGAACGTGAAGCGTGAGCTTGACCCGTGTAAAAGGGAGTTTATGTCTGTGTATACGTGAAATCAAATTCCCGGACAGTATACATATCTGACAGATTGCCGGTACTGCTGCAACACTCTAGGGACTCGTGCCATCCGTCGCAAAAAGGAGCATTTCACAAGGAGCGCCGGTCTTACACAATATAGAAACATTTCTACCGCTCTCAAACACGTGACTCGAAAATCGCCGCAAACATCCGGCGGGGAGTCTGATACTTTCCCCACCTGCCACCAGCAGTACTGGCCAGAATTACTACTTAACCCAACACTGCCAGCAGAGCAATTAACCCTTTCTTGGTCTGTTCCGAGCGACCATCTTTCTTTCCCTCCCAGAGCTTCCATTAACGTCAGTTCGGTGATCTACGAGCATTACGAAAACCATATGTACCAACCTCGTAATACCACCGGTATATACTGGACCACGTGGCTCCGCAAGCCTGACCACACATAACAACATCAATTAACATAAGACTATCCTAGTAGCACCCGCATAAACTTCTCTCTGGGCTTTCTCTCAATTCGGCGTATAAAATGGTAGAGGGAAAGCCGAACCACACGGCCTAGATCCTAGATCTGATCCATTAATACTTCTCTCCTTCTCTCGCGCGCGCACTCCCGCCGAACCATGCACCATCTGGCTGGGCTGATTGGCTTTTCATCCGGGCGGAATTTTATCAGAACTGTGGCAGCCGGCTTCCCAGTTAAAAGAAAATAATGAAGAAAAAAATGGGGAAGGTGGTCTCGAAGGGAGTAAAATACTAGCGTTAGCTCTATGGACTGAGGGCAAATACCGCCGACTCATTAAGGATGTAATGGGGAAAAAAAAGCCAGGAACATTTGACCATAAAACGACCTCTGGGAAGCGATTTTATTTTCCTTTCCGTAGCCGTAAATGATTGAAGTTGGCATCAAAAGATGTTTGGAAATCTGAGAAAATTCTTTTGAGAAATTTCCTCGAGAAAGCAATTATAAAAGAAATTTCGAGGAAAAAAAATAGAAAAGAAATTTCTTTGCGAAAAGGAACTTTCGATAGCATTTCCGTTTGCATAGGAAACTAAGACATTTCCAGTCAAACATATTTCAATACTTAAAGTGCTTAAAAAAAACTCCTGGTAATTCTGCAGCGAAATATTATGGTAATTTCCAGGCTAATAAAATATCGCGAGGATGTTGCAATTTTAACCATTTCTGTAATAAAGTGCCTCAAAATTATATACTTATACTGTAATATTTTCTTACAAAGCATCCACCGAGTGAAATGTAAAATTACCAAGAAAAGTGTTGCAGTGCATTTCCACCGAACGCTACCGAAATATTTGCCCAAGGCATTACAGCTCCTATTGTTGACACTTTGCACACGTGCTGCTGGTACTTTCGAGAATTAGGTATTGGAAGCGTGTGAGCTGGACTTCTCGGAAAATGAGATAGAAGCCGTCTTAGAGATCATGGAGACCAAGGACAGAGCACATACGGGTTTCTTCTTCTCTCACTATCTCTCTCTTCTTCCGCCCCACAAAAAAAGTAAAGAATAGACATCGTTCTCAACACACACAACTTAGAGAGAGTACACAACTTAGCGGTTCTGGGAAAGTCCCTCACTAGTTCTCAGGACGAATATATTTATATACAGGGGTATAAAGCGAGGATGTTGCAAAACAAATATATTCAAAACACTAGTTTCGAAACAGAAAAAAATGTGGAAATAGCGACGAGTAAGCGAAAGTGTGAAGGGTGTCCGCTGTGGCTATATTACCTTAGTATGATAGCATGGCCATGCCCACGAGACACGGCCAGCGGACGCGTTACGTATAATCAAGTGAAATTCCCACCGCGAGTGCCTTTGATCATTACAAACATGGGGGGAGACCAAGATAAGAAAAACCTATTTCCCACATTGTCTTTTTCTTCTTCGCTCCTTACTCCTATGCGCTTCTGCCTCATATTCTAAAAACCCGAAACAAGTCTCCTGTTATGGAACTTTATTTAATATCTGGGGCCAAGACGCGTCAGGGCCAGACTTACAAAGGTGTACCAAGTGTCCTGGGAATTCCGGCACTCTAAGGATAATACAATTGAATCTTAAATGCCTAATGAATGTTCAATCCTCCCCCTTTCTCGGTAAATATATCCTCCTCTTGCATTGTGCATCGCGAGCCAAAAGTTTACATTACCGTCGATCACTTGCTCCCGACACAACCCTAAGCTGTGAAGCGGACTTTGAGGAATGCTGAACGATAAATTTGATTCTCTCAGCCACGAGTGTGTTAAAGCTTTGAAACTGTATAACAGATGTATGCATGTGCCGTAGTACAAGAGTTACGAGTAGCAAAGCCAAACTCAGGCGGTCTCATCCACGAAAGCTTTTAGCGTCCCAGCCTTGTTAACGCATAATCGTATCAAACCTTCTTACTCCTTGAACCCTCCCACTCCTCGCACAAAGGGAATAACAAGTAATATGTTAGGACTCGGTCCAGTGCCTCCGGTTTTACTCCGTAATGAAGGTTAGATGATGTTCCGCGAAGTACTGCCATCACAAGTGGTCCTCTTTGATCTGACCTTGGGCAGTTACAATCTTCGAACGCAACGTTGTAATTTAAATTTGGCACAGCGGGAAGAGCACTGTGGAAATGGCACTCGAACTAGGTAAATGATTGAATCTTGGTGGACTCGGAAGAATGCTAGCAACCGAAACAACAACGGAATCTGCAAGGGATGGGAACTGAGGAGGCCAAAGCCCATGACAGGCAAAGGATCAAAACTACAATACTTGAAATAAGTTCTCTCGTCTGGGGGAAGTTGCGCTATTCAATATCCTCCTGGCTGTTTTATAGCTGCGTACGGAATTTAAGAGGCTTCCCTTTCATCAGCGCCAATAACACGGCATTTTGGCCCCGAGCCAGAACAAGGATACCAAAAGACGACGAGCAATTAAGAAGAACTTGGGGTTATATACAGGGAGTAAACTTTACGTTAAATGTTTCCTCTCCTTTCCTTCCTCCCTCCCGCTCCCACCCTTTAGCAAAGATAATGGCCAACTTAATTTTCCGCTTATCTCAACTTCATGGGGTCCTTCAGAAGAGGAAACTGTTTGCTGAATTTCAACACGTACTAGTTTGGAAACTAATTCACGAGAACGCTCTAAACAACATCTGCTATTTTTTCGTATGAAAATCTGCTTCGTGTATCTTTCAAATATTCAAAGTCTCGAATTCTCAAGTGTTTCTATCGGATTTCTTCGTTGAACCCCTTGTACCGGATTTTAAGTTGAGCTTTTGTTTAAAAAAGTCAAACCGCATAAGAAAACTGGAATCCTGTGAGCTACAAATAACTAAAGAAAGTACGGATAAGGATTATGCGGTACACGGTGGGTTATTACTACAATTCAGCATTGTGTAATACCTTATTGAATATTGAGTGCAAGCCGACGCAGGTTAATTTATTTTTTATTGTAATAGTTGTAGCGAATACTTATTACACTAAATATTTGTGTAATGATTTCTGCTATTATTTTGTACTTCGGTGAATTATGCAGCGGGATACATTTATATTGCGTGAATATGTGACACTGGTAGCAGTGAACGGATTAGTACCAGAAACAAACTACGGTTTTAAATACATATAAGTAAATAAAATATTGTAATTAGTAAAAATATTTAATATTGTAAAAAATAATAGTATAGTATGAAAATGTAGTAATGTAGTAATATTGGAAATGTTGTCTCTCTTGTTTACTTTTTCTTATCTTTTAAATAATTTTTTAAGCTTACAGATGATTAATAATTAAACCCTGGATTAGAAGGCAGCTTTTCAAAACAGCCAGTAATTCAAGGGCTACTTGAAATCCTATTCTATAGCTCACACACAAGATTGAAGGGGAAATACGAAAACTATGAGAATACCGAAATTCACGGAAAAATTGCCTCTATGAAACCCCTTATGACTAATGGCCCAACTCCGGTATACCTTTTCTGATAAAGACGAGGTGAACGGTAATAGCTCTTCGTCCCTCTTTTGTATTCAGCTCAGGAAATGCGTATTTTCTTTAAAAAGAAGTGTTATTATACGTAAAAGCAACCTCATTAGTGAGACAATGCAGGAGTTCATATATTGGAAGAAAAAGGAAATGGTGATGTACGGCTTAACGACAACCGACGTCCCCCATCAATCTTCCAGGAACCACACACACGTATTCGACACACGTAATAACCGACTGGTACACTCTACCGGTTATACGTATATAACCAGTAACTCTATATAACCCGTCCACAGCCAGGGTAGCTCAATCTTCATCAATCACCACTTTTTAAACATCCTGGTCTTAGAAAGCAAACCCCACACACTACTTGCAATAACACCCCCGCAATAATAATGATAAGGTGGTTTGGGTGCTGCTTCGTATGCATGCATATATAGGCTCTTCTGGCTGTATCGATTGACATGTTGGGATGTCAAATTAAAAGGCTCCTAGGAAGCATAAATAGCAAAGTGTTAAGTCATGAAAATTTGGACAAGAACATGAAAAAGGCGGTGCTTTCTGGCCGCAGAAATACGATTCCCTGGAGCTTTCCTGGGAATGTCAAATACAAATACCATTACGTCGCGCTCAAGCTGAGCAGAACCAGTCATCGTATTATCGAAGGGTCCGATCTTAATGTGTTTCTAATGTCAAAGTCCGAAGAGTACGTCATTCATTTCTTGTTTGTTTCCGCCGTTCGCATGGCACATTCCTTCATTCGCTCCAGCTCATCGCTTGGCGTCGTAGTGGGTTATACTCTCATGAATTACACATCTTAATGGACACTCTCCATTCCTGATTTCCTTCATATCGGGGTTCGACCAAAGAGCCGTGGAAGTTAATGCCTCACTCCATTATTTTTTTTTATTTTTATTTGTGTATATTAGGCTGTCAGGGAGGCAGTCACGAGAAACGTCTGCTCAGTTTTTTGCTCGATAAGTACAACGTCCTCGAGCGTCCAGTAGCCAATGAATCCGAACCTGTTACCATCAGTTTTGGATTAACTTTGCAGCAAATCATCGACGTGGTGAGTTCCTTTTTTAAAAAAAGAAAATGTTTATCTTTTTTGTTTATCCAACACACCAGATAAAAATATTTATGTTTTTCTCCCACGCAGGACGAGAAGAACCAGATTCTCACCACCAACGCCTGGCTCAACATGGTACGTTTCGTTTTTTTATTTATCATTACTATCTTTTTGCTCCTCATGAATCCTTTGCTTTTCAATTTATTCTTTCCTGATTCCGCTTTTTCCCTGCCTTTTTTACTCTGGTTTCACGATTGGTATTCGCGCACGTCTTTTCCGAGGTGAGATCCACCTCTCCAATTTTGAGGCATAACGATTTTACATAGCGAAGAAATTTTTCCCCGCCTAATTAAGGAGGGTTCAGCATCTCGAGGGTAATCAGCATAGTATTTACTCAAGGCACACATACAAGCGCTCATCGATTTTCCTATACTCTTTTCAGGAAATAACCCAATTGTAGTTCGTTTCTCTCCTCAACTAGCGCAAGCAGAAGAACACGAGTTTTTCCCTTGTTTGTATACACAAAAGCCGTATTAAAATCCTGTCCTTTTCCAGCTAGCCATGTTGTCTCTCTCTTTTTTTTATTCCAGTTCCTCAGCCCTTTCATGTGCGAGAGGGATTTTTAATCAGGCTCATTCGCTTCTTTTTTTCGTGCCCTCCTGTCGCCAGGACTGGAACGACTACAACTTGAGATGGAATCCGGCTGATTTTGGAGGCGTCAAAGACGTGAGAATACCACCACACCGGATTTGGAAGCCTGACGTCCTTATGTACAATAGGTACGGCTCACTTTAATTAACAAGATTCAAACGGGGCAAGAAAAGACGAATCCTATCTTTTCTTACAAAAAACAATCTTACAAAAATGTATAACTTTCTGAAGCGCGGACGAGGGCTTTGACGGGACGTACCCTACCAACGTCGTCGTACGGCACAACGGAAGCTGCAACTACGTACCACCCGGTATCCTGAAAAGCACGTGCAAGATAGACATCACCTGGTTTCCCTTCGATGACCAACACTGTGTCATGAAGTTTGGCAGCTGGACCTACGACGGATTCATGGTACAGTCAAACCTTCTTGCACTATTTTTTCTAAAAAATCAAATTCCCTCAACTTAGTTTGGGCATTTAAGACCCTAGAAATCTTATTGGTTTGACGCTCCAACTAAACGTTTCAAGTTGATTCAATCACCAAAAGTTGACAATATTGCCTAGGGTCTTAAGGCTTCCGTATACCTTAGCTTATTGATGCGAAGCAGTCACGGATGGTACTGATGTTTGTTATTTTTTTGTTGAAGTCTTACGTAAGGAAGTAAAAAAATAAATAGATAGCTAGTTGCCGGCAAAGTTCTACGCTTTTTTTATTCTGAAAAGTACCACTTGTCAAAACAATTTGCTGTAGCAGCAAATCAAATCAAGTCGTCGAACTTTCAGATTTTGAACCGGCTTGTCAGATTTGAAAGCAATCTAAAACAAAAGTTCTCTTTTGTCAGTAGCTAATGCATACAAAGCATAAATTTTTAGGCAAACTATTTCTCATTGTTGCAAACTTAATTTGCATATTGCTAATTTATTACTCATTAAAAAAAAATTTTATTGGTTGTGCACTAGAAGTTAGCAAGCCCAAGATTACTATCAAATAATTTTCTCATTAAATATGCTGGTTTCCTCAAAAACTTGTTCTGAATTTCCCCATGTTAACTGCCTATACCGAGCTAAGGTATACGGGAGCCTTAAGACCCTACAAGTCTTACTGGTTTGACGCTCCAACAAATGTACATTTCGAAAGTTCGAAATTGATTCTATCAGTCTACAATATTCAAAATTGATAATATTGTCAAAAGATAATAAATAATAAATAGTCAAATGACAATACTGTTAATGATCAAAAGTCGATAATATTGTCCAGGGTCTTAAATGCCTAAATTCGAGTTCAGTGTATTCAACGCTTTTCCTGTACTGCACGTCGAAAACAGGTAGATCTGCTCCTGCGGACGGAAGACGGGGGCGACACCAGTACCTTCATCACCAACGGCGAATGGGAGCTCATAGGTACCCAATCTAATTTTACTCTCTCAATCCTGGTCTAACATAAAGGCACAAACCCCAACACAGGAGTGCCTGCCAAACGCAACGTGCAGTATTATACGTGTTGTCCAGAGCCGTACGTTGACATTACATTCACGGTACACATTCGGCGCCGGACGCTGTACTATTTCTTCAACCTCATCGTTCCTTGCGTACTCATTTCCTCCATGGCCCTTTTGGGTTTTACTCTGCCTCCCGATTCTGGGGAGAAACTCACACTGGGTAAGTGCCTGTTACCCCGCCCTCTACCTTTCACTCTCTCTCTCTCTCTCTCACTTACCACCACAGATTCATTTTACAAAATAACAAAAAATGTGTTCTTCCGAGTCCCATCAGTGCACGTCAACCTCTCTTTCTCCCCCCAAGTTTTGTCCTTGTGTGACTTTCTCCCAAAGTCAAAACTTGGGGTGCAAAAAGATCACGGGTAGTAAGGGAAGACTCACCATGTGAAACTTGTTATTGAATGTCATCAGGCGTCAAAGTGCTCCTTTCTCTCACCGTCTTCCTCAACTTGGTGGCTGAAAAGACACCCAGCACCTCGGAAGCCTTGCCTATCATAGGTATTACATGTGTTGGTCCATAGAACGATTCCTTCACAAAAAACACATACACTCACACAATCATGTCTTGCACCGTCCACTAAACATATACACATATATTACTCTTTCCGTTTTTCATATATATTTTCAAATTGGTTTATTTTCCCAAATAAAAAACACAAGGTCAACAATCGCGCAATTGTTGGGTGGATCTTGTGTGTCTCGCGCGTGCATGTAACAATCACGCCAAACCCAACCAAAAAACAACAAGAAACTGTTGACCGCCGCATTTAAAACAAAAAAGGAACACAGAATGAGAAAAAAGAAGAGGACGCCGTGTTCGGAGCGATGGCAAATCTTATTTTCTTGGCTTTTCGTATAAGAAAAAACTCTTTATCATTCGTATAACAAGATTCCAAAAAAGTTGAAACCCTTTGCCTTTTACAGTGTTCATCAACGGTCGCCCCGCCCACTACCCAAAATTCCACCTGACTTAAAAACACCGACGAAATCGCACGTTTTCTTTTCGATAAACACACCTGTCTTAAAACAAACGAAGAAAAAAAAGCGAAAAAAGTCTGTTTTTGACAAACGGTTCATCTATCCTAATACAACTCCCGCCCACTTTTCCACAGGCGTCACCATCCTGCTCTCCCTGACGGTGTTTCTCAATTTGGTGGCCGAGACTCTACCCCAAGTGTCTGACGCCATTCCGCTTTTAGGTATTTTATGACATCTATTCTCTAACCAGCCCCCTTAAAGAAAAATATCCCGCCAAGACAAACCAGTAACCCCGCCCAACTCCTGGTAAATCCCACCGCATCCTTCCAGTTCACGTTGCAATTTTTATGGCTGCTGCTCTTTCCATTACCCTTCTCTTCCTCCATCTCATCTGAAATCCGCTCATTTTGCACTGTTACATGAAGTTGATGTGTGTTGCTCGCTTGTTGCATGACGGAAACCTGGCTGTTCAGCACACCTGCTCTCTTGCTTAATAGAATCCGGCAAAGTTGCGGGTGAGGGCGAGCTTTGTTGGACGTGCCCGGGCACCATAAATGTTGGATCGGACACGACAACCCTCCAGCAACAAGAAAACTGACGGCCAACGTGTGTACGTGTAACTTGCACCGACGTCCGTCGAACTGAAATTAGCGCTCTGATATGGCGCTGAACGCAGCTGCAGCCCGGTTACATAAATCACCAAACAACCACTCCAACATGAAGGAGTGTTGATACTTTACACTAACGGAAACCCCAAAACGAAAGGGAAACAAAGATTTCCTTTTATCTCGTATTATGCATCCTTTTATCTTTAACCGCTCTTGCTGCACTTGGGAATTTATCAAACTCAGCACAAAGTCCGAGCCCAGGATCAGCATTAGCAAAAACACCACCTCTACCCAACTTTATTCTTGGTATACAGACAGAGAGATGCTCGTAAAAAAACTAAAGACTCTTTTTACGACTGTCATCTTCTTCCTCATTTTTTTTTTTTTTTTTTTTTTTTTTTTTGCTTTTTACCCTTGGTTAAGCTCAAACACATCAATAGCCACCCACGGTCCTTTATTTAAATATTTGTTAGTTTATTTTTATTTTTTTTTCCCTTTGCGTCTTGGGCAATGACATCTTGCCCCTTCTTCTTCCCCAAAAACTTTTGATTTCATCTAAATTTTCATCTCTGCTCATGCCCACGTTTGACGGAGGCGATGGCTGCATTTCTTTTCATTTCCTTATATCCACACATATATACTATATAGACTATATATAAACCTCCTCAATCCATGTGTGTACGTACCTCTCTCAACTTTTCGCTTTTCCCCACAGCATTTGACACACCTTCTCAACTTTTGCTCTTAGGACTCACAGAAAGTTTCCTTAGCATCCTAATACAGTTTCTGGCTTCATCAAAAAGGTTGAAGCCAGCAAATTGGAAATCCTATTTCGTTTCCATAGAGCTCCAACCTACCCCAACTACCTTTCCCCCAACCTAACTCTTGTTAAAGCGACCACCAAACGACTGTCAAATGTCAAATATATATATATATATATATATTAATAAAGAACGCCAACAAAAGAAAGATAAACAGCAATCGCCCCGACCAGCGTCTCTTCTTTTGTTTTCAGTTCGTTTTTACTTGTATCCCTGCTTCTAATTTTCTTTCCTCATTGTTTTATTTAAACAGGAAAAACTGAACCGCTCTTATTTAAATCCGTGTCTCTCTCTTTTCTTGCCTTTTTCCGCTCTCCTTGTCTCTTTATACGTGTGACAACCCAATTCCGCAAAATTCGTCATCGTCGCCAACCAATTCTGCACTAATAAAAAACACACACATGTCCCTCATACTCTGCAACTCAATACTGTGCAGCAATCAGAGCTTCCGCCCAGACATCGGGAAGCCTTTTTTCTTCCTCACTCGTATACTTTTATAAATATCACGAAATTAAGTTGGGACCCTGTGCCATGTTGCCGTGCTATCTATACACACCGCTTTTAAGTACCAAACCCCACCAACCAACTAAAAAAAACTGTAATAAAAAGTGTGCCCAAAGCTCATAAAAGGTGCCTCCATGTCCTATTTTTCTTCTTGAGTTGTTTTCCATTCCGTCAGCATGTCATTGGAGGTGTCGAGTGTGTCGCTCTCTGCTGGCATGCGCTGTGTGGCTTTCTCTAGGGAGTAGAGGCACTCATCATCAACTTTAACAACTTCATCGTTGCTTTCATGGGGCTAATTAGGTCCGTTTGTGCTTCAGGCTGGCCTTTTCCGCTCGAGTATTTTGCATGGCTCAAATACTAACCAAAGTCCTTTTGCTTTCTATTTACCCCATTTCGTCCTTTCTCGGATCTCAATGACTAAAATGCTTTCACTTGACACCCACAACCCCCAAAAGGCACCTATTTCAACTGCATCATGTTCATGGTGGCGTCCTCCGTGGTGCTTACTGTCGTCGTACTCAACTATCATCACCGCACGGCCGACATGCACGAAATGCAGCCTTGGGTAAGTTTATATGTGTCTAGCCGTATACTTTTCAGCTTTACGTACGAAAGTAAGAAATAGAGAAGAAGAAGAAAAAGAAGAAGAAATCGCTATACTCTGCATTAAGGGATATTGACTGAGTGGGCGGACAGTTGGCTCTTTTCGTTCGCCGAGTCGGTTCTGCCATGTGCCATTACTTCTGGAATGTTCCCACAATTTTCACTGTTATTTTCCAGTCAGCCAAAGGAAGCACATACAGAAAAAATAAAGAAAAAGA
Source organism: Lepidurus packardi (assembly GCA_023053545.1). Classification (NCBI taxonomy): domain Eukaryota; kingdom Metazoa; phylum Arthropoda; class Branchiopoda; order Notostraca; family Triopsidae; genus Lepidurus; species Lepidurus packardi. Next base: position 5,665,942 of record JAKZAN010000005.1, on the reverse strand, counting down.
AACAAAACAGAAGAAAATGCGATCTTAAATCAAATCCAGACGATGGCAAGCTTGGACACACTCCACAGAACATTGCCCCTCCCCGGGTCACACACCCCAAAAAAGTCATATTTCTCACTGAAAACTTCCCCGCGTCTCAGTTGAGAATTGTTTTTTCGTCCCTGTTTTGTTTGCAGACAAGAGAACGGCTGTCTAAAGGCACTTCCCCGCAGTTGGCATGACAAACGGAATTGCTATAACCTCCTGAGCAGACGCTTTTCGAAGCGAAGTTTGAAGTTACTGCAGCAATACATCCCCTTACGGACTGTTAGTTTAAAATTAGCCAACTTAAGATCTCATCCACCAGGAAGTTAACCAAGCAGTAAGGCCTAGACGGGGTTAACAGCGTCTTAATTCCAGCAAAAACTTGACAAACAACATCTCAGGGAATGGAGTTGCTAAATACAGAGAGGGAGAAAGAGCTGAGGTAGTAGAGGTAAACAGGCCTCTATTTTCTATACATAAATTTTAAGGGAAGCTTGCACACTACTGCAGCTTTTAATGAGACACCACCTATTATAAAATAGCCGAGAGCCTACAAATAAGCAAACTCTTACCCCAATTAAAGCTCACAGCACTTCTACTGCCAGTCTTGCAAATCCGGCTGCTGCAAGACTTCGGTCTGTTCGCTTTCTCTCTCTTTGTCTTTCCCAATCCGTTGGACGTTGCAGGTAAAGTCTTGAACTGAACCTTAACCAGGGAGAGAAGAAACAAGTTACTACTATAAACCGTCTTTCCAAGACAATTAGGGACAAATCACCAAAACTGAGCTTCGAGGAATTTCCTCACGAGAACCAATTTTGCGACTCGCAGCAGGTTCCCGCCGAACGTGAGCAGACAACGCAAACGCTGAATAATGAATTTCAGACGAAATTTCTTTTCTTCTATTTTTTTTCTCTTTTCGTTCGCTTCGTATCCATATCTGACGAGCAACTGTCATGTCCAAGGTGCTATAAAAGTCCCTTTCATTTCTGGGCTCTACACGAGCTGAACAAAACAGTCACAAAAAGATTTTGTTACTCGCCTATATACACTGAGGTATCTCTTATGTATTATTCGTCTTGCTATACGCCTTAGCCAGCAATATCCACACGCTGACGCACCGAATAATATACATGCACACAGGAAAAGAAGAAATGATGGAAAAGAAATGTTCGTTGTGGCGGTGAAGCGTGACAGGTTTCTCCTTCTATAATGCTTTCCTATCAAGATCCGAGGAATGAAGAGATCGTCAGTGTTGGTCGAGACCCTTTGTGATGAACACAAGCGCTATCCAGTGCCCCTTAACAGGAGCACTGTAGTCAAGTCAGCTAGAGTAGAAGGTTCGGATAAGGAGCATAAGACATTACTGTTTTTTATTAAGCCAGTAGTAAGGAAAATGACAGAGAGACAACGCCGGAAAAAAAGAATTTATTTACAGCGTACGTCGCCCAGGATGTAAACCGCGGGAGACGCAGTACACCACAGACGCAACGGTCAATCGATAAACTACTACGGATTAAGCGACCCGCGTGGAGCGGAGCTGGCTTTTCTCAATTTCAAACGGATCCTGTGCTAGGCCTACGGATTATATCAATGAAAATGAAATAAGACGGAACGAGAATGACGAGAAATCCGAGCACCGCTGAATTAGGGGGTGAACAGGCCTATTCTTATCGATCTCTGATCATTGATCTGTCACATAACGAAGGAGAAAACTCGCAACAGCCGCTATAACGGCCTTATTGTTAGCCTCCGGGCCAATCATTCCTGAAGCTATTACTGTTGCTGGTCCTATATAGCCCCTACGGATAAATACAATAACAGTAACATCTCTTACGAATGGCTTTCGACTCCGTAGGTGAGAACGGTATTTCTGCTCTGGCTGCCCTGGATTCTTCGCATGAGCCGACCAGGCAAGAAAATCACGCGCAAAACGATCCTCATGAATCATCGCATGAAAGAACTCGAATTGAAAGAGCGCTCTTCGCGCAGCCTGCTAGCAAATGTGTTGGACATGGACGATGATTTCCGAGGTACCACATTTTCTTGTTTTGTTGTGTTTATTTATTTTTCATTTCATTGCATGATTGATTTTTACGTTGTTAATTTAATATAATTTCAAAAGGTTAGATGTGGATGAGTCTGTCCAAAAAGGGAAGAGGAATTGGTCGATACTTATGCTCAAAAGCAAACTTTTGACGCAGATTTTCCCTTAACCATTTTCCCTTTTTGCTGTGATTGTGCTATGGTAGACCTTTTCTCTGTAATAAATTTACCAACCATATGAATTATCGTCACCATGTCATATCATTATTCATGACGCCCAGAGGTGATAAAGACTTCCCACTTTGGCGGGCTAATTGCTTTTATGACAGTAAAAATACCAGACCCGTGTGAAAATATGTTTCATACCACATTCCTCTTATTTCATTGAACTCTTAAAAGGTTAACACCTTTTTACTAAAATTACCTTGGTACTAACATTTAGGAAATACTAATTTCTGACTAAAAAAAATCCCTTATAGTATGGGCATGATTATATCCAGTGGATGCCGGTTATTGTGATCACTGGTTACTAGAATCAGCCGCTTTATGGAATCAAATTTTAAGGACCGATTCATAATGACAAAATTCATAGCATTTTAATCGGTTATTAGAATCACACTTTCGGATATTAGAATCAATTTCAAACGAATCTTCACATAGAGTAACGAAAATACAGTACTGCTTGCTACATGGACATTGCATATTGACCAATGATATTGGTTTTATTTGCTGTAATTATATTTTTTCGTTTTAACCAATCCTGCCATTTCCAGCCTATTACTACGCTTATGGAAAATTCCTACATAAACTACCCAGTCAATTAAATGAGCAAGTTTTTCAATTGAATGACCAGTTACTTTAACTGAATGAGAAAATTAGAAGGGATATCGTGTTGAAAACCCTACGTATGCGTAAGAGTAGGCTTCAAAGGTGCAGTGTTAGTTATGTTTTAGACGTGTGTTATACAAAATGGCGACGAACAAGAAAAGAATTGGTTTAAATGTGAAAGAGAAGTTGCAGCTCATTGAAACTTATGACACGTTAAACTTAAAAGACTTGCTACAAAGGGAAGCGGCCGTTAAGTTAGGAATTCCCCAATCCTCTCTACCAAAATTGTTGAAAAATCGTTACGAAATAAACAGTAGTGGGTGTAGTGATTCTAGAAAAAGGAAACGTGTGGAAAGTATCAAAATGTAGACGATGCGTTGTTTCTTTGGTTTAAATAATCCAATTCGTTTCACGCGCCGGTTAATCTAGCATTCTATTGCATATTTCCGATTTTCGGTTATTAGAATCTTCGCTTAATATAATGAATATTCACTTGACAGACGTGATCACAATAAGCGGTATCTACTGTACGCTGTAAAAAGTCACTGTAATATTTCGAACTTCGATACCGAAAACTCAAACCTGCGTTTTGATTTTATTGTAATTTAAAATCTTCCAGATTTTTTTCTCGTGTTGTAGTACTAATACTTTAAAGAAACATTGGTTTCTTATGTTTTGCCAGAAAGTTTCCCATTCCGAGGATATAAAAAATGAACTTTTCCCGAGAATACTAAATTTATTCTGAATTTTGCCTCTTAAATTGCTCGCTTTTACTACAACTCCTGCCATCTACAGGAGCACGTTATGGCAGTGCTGCATCCTCAGCCGGCAACTTAGCTCACGGCTTCCCTTTGCCGCCTTCCTCGTCGTCGTTCAACCACCATTCTTCGTCTCATCATCATTCGTCAGGCGGGCATCACGCACATCATTCCAGTCTAGGCAACATGGGTATGAGCGGCTACGTAAGTCGGAGTGGTGGCATGATGGCCATGGATTCCGAGACCGACAACAGCACTTCTTGTGTGCAAGTAAACTCCACTTCGACCAATCCCCCGAGACCCTTGTGAATTAAACCGCTAATGACCTGTCCTTGTTTCTACTTTCTCTCTTTTTTCCGGTGGCGGGGGACTAGGCACAGCGGGATTTGCAAGCCATCATTCGTGAACTGCGCTTCATCACCACGCGAATTAAGAAGCGCGAGGACGAAGGCGACCTCATCGCCGACTGGAAGTTTGCAGCCATGGTCGTTGATCGCTTCTGTCTCATCATCTTCACTCTTTTCACCGTCATTGCCACCATTACCGTGCTGCTCTCGGCGCCCCACATCATCGTGCAATAATTAGCCTTCCTCTCTCGAACCCGGGCATTAGCGGTCCGAGCAAAAAGATGAATGTCACCACGACGTACTAAGACTTTTTTCACTCTTTTTATTTTTGCTGGCCAAAAAGAACAGGAAAATGCACACTGGCGACCAGAACAGTGGGAAAGTTGCAGGACGTAAAGACAACTCATGTGAGTCCCCATGGACGACCCAGGACAAATATTTAGTGGACAAACAGGAGAAGAGCCAAACCAATACTTCCAATTGCGCAAAGTGGCTCCAAAAGCAGCAATTGGCACAATTCCGCTGCAATAACTTTCAGTTCTCGCTGATGTTCAGTCCCACAAGTTTTTCCGCGGTCTCAATACGTTCGAAGCAACGAAAACGTGAGCGATTTTGAAGAGCGCAGAAACAAAAAGGGAAATTGGCTTGGAATTCGTCGAACAAAAAACCCACACAGACGAATAGGACAAGAGAGCTCAAACCCAGAGAAAGACTTCCAGTACGAGACGCTGTAAATTTCCCTAAGAATACATAAAGAAGTGTCACAGAGCATGGCTTTGATAACCATGTTGATATGTAGGGAACTTTTGCCTAAAAATAGAACCACGATATTTGTTCCCCCGCGTGATTTGGACAAAAAAGTGAAGCCAGTTAACCCTATCTATGTTCGCTTGGATCAATTTCAAACTATGAAAATACTTCCTCATTGTACCTTTTATCAATGCCCAAGTTTCGCTTCTCATTTAGATGAAATATCACGTAAGAGTTGATTCTTTGAATCCATTTGCTGGATTTCCAAACATTTACGTTTCAGAAAATGCCAAGTGGGGGGAAATCGGGGTAAACCCTGTTGTTCGTATGGAAGTTTGTTGGTCCCTCTCTTAACAGTTATCCCTTATAGACATGTGTAACGAGACATGTCTCCATGGGACAATTTTCCTTAGTTCTTCCTGGCTTTGTTCAGAGGAATAGGTATTGACATGTGCAGATTATACTGTCGCTGATACTCTTATTACGCCAATGGTTGCTCAAGACTTTTACGACTTCTTTTACATGACACAGCCAGTATTGTTAAATGGATACAGCTACCTGGCCAAAGGCCAGCATCGACGGGATCTGGGACATGGAGACTGAGAATTTTAAAAAAGAAGAAAACCTAAAAACTGCTAACATGTGCGGGCCACTGTTCCTTATAGCTAGCAATTTCGATTAGGGAGCAATTGGCTTGGTTATGCCCCTTTTTTCTTGAAACTCCTCCCTTACCCTTCTTTAGTGTTATCTGCGAAAGTATCACTTAAGAAAAATAATCTCCCCTGCGTATGGAATTGCACGACTCTTTTTGGGTTATACGTGAGTCAGTTGGTATGCTGAGGATTTTACTTTGGAGGTGTGATGGACAATCCTTATCAATACAAAAACAGTGCCAAAGCCCAAGTACTGTCTTCCTTCGTTTCCTATCCAATAATATAATTCCTTACCCACGAAAAAACCTAATAATGTTCAGGTCACAGTACATAGTTTACTCATAGTAGGCTATATAGGAAAGCCTACAGCAATGTATAGAAAACCAGGGGAATAATGCAGTACAGAAAAACTGATCCTTCCAGCCAAGCTTCTAACGTTGACTTGAATAAAACAAGGCGAAATATTGCTGCGGGAGTTACGCATTTTCAACCCTGGTTTATACTATAAGCGTGAGTTAATTTACCTACCTTAGCTAAAACTAGGAAGGCCTTCATCAGCAAAGGTGACATGGTTACATACTTCGATTTTACATTTTATTTACGTATTTATATTTATTTCGTTCCTTATTACCATTATAGAATGACTTTCCAAAGAATCGCGTGAAGATGAGCTTTATAGGTTGACATACAATATCCCTGTCACGATCCGTTCAATAATGCAAGCCCTGGTAGCAACACTTTCTTAAAGCTCAAGGCTCTAATCAAACTTGACAACTGAAAGTATGAAAAAAGGCTTTGATTTCTTACTCACTTTAATGCAGTGTAAATCTTAAATGAAAAATTTTCTTTGGCATAAGCTTCTCGAATTCGGACGAAATTCACACAACCAAAAAAAAGGAATCGTACTTGTGTTACAGACAGTGGTTTTAAATGGTGTTTATTGCTTTCTCACATAGCTTAGGTCAAGCAGTTCGGTATGGACATGGGGGATCCCAGGATAAAAGCGTGCGAATATGCTGTACTGACCAAGTCTTGCAATGTATTACGAGGCTGTTAAGGAAAAGCCTTCTTGGAATGGAACTAGAACGGCTTTTTGGGCCTCCTGGCACAGTAACCTAGAGCACTTACAGAATTTGTTATATTTAATTATTTTTTAATATATCCGTTTACGGTGGAAGGAAACAAAGACAATAGCTGGATGCTAGTCCAAGTTACCCACTTCAGGTGAAGTCTTCAGTGGTATTGGACGGTAAGAAACCTTTGAGTCTTCTTTTGCTCAAGTTTCAAGAAGTTGAACTAGAAACAAGATTCTAGAGTGCGGTTTGAAAAGTTAAAAAGTTAAGCTTCTGGGGCATAAATAAAGCCAGGTTACTATGCGAAAAGGCAAGAAAACCGGATCACGAATCATCCAGCTTGGTAAAGAATGGTCTGCCAACAGTGCACTTCACGGGGTTAGTCCTTTTCTAGTAATTCTACTTGTTTGTAGAGAAATTACAGTTTTAGAGTCAACTGCAAAGTCAAGTTGAAATCCAGTTCAATTTCATTAATTTAATATCAATACAAACTGGAAAATGGTGATAGGTCCAATACGTGGGCGAGGATCAGACCCACATAATCGAGAAAGTGATGTGGTTGCTTATAATCAGCCTTGCCACAGGTTTCACCCTGTATTTATGCTGGAGTTATTGGAGTAAATGGGAAAAATCGCCAACTTTAACGTCCGTTGATTCCAGTACCTTGCCTTTAAAAGATATTCCGTTTCCAGCCTTAACTATCTGCAATAACAATAAAGTGTCAAAACAACGACTGCAGAAGTTTCTGACCAACCCGAGGTAACTCTAAGCCTATTAGGTTTCCCAGTTGGAATATGAATGCAATTCGCTTACAGGTACCGTGAGATAGATTACGACGATATGAGACTCGCTCTTCGAATCATGACCAAACCTGATCTCGCATTACCCTTCAAATTCCTCAACGACACCATCAGACTAGCTGACTTACTGAAGCAGAATAATATCAGCGTTACCGAGCTGCTTTACATAATGAAACAGGTCAATTAATCTCTATGACTTACATAGTAAAAAATTAGTACCAACATGCATACAATTATCGTAAAAGCAACAACAATACAAGGCAACATAAATATGTATTATTGTGAATAACAATAAGAAAGTGAATTTGGGTAGATTCAAATTCCATGCGAAGAGCTGTTGGTTGATTGTATGTGGCAAGACAGACCTGTCGACTGCGCAAATTTTATTATTGGAAGAGCTACGGACGACGGTTATTGTTGTTCGTTCAACGCCAAAGACGTGCGACTCTACCTCCCTGAAGTGGATGAAAAGTACAACTGTTTTTAGATGCAAGACCAACCAGAAATAACATTTTGAATAAAATGCTTGATTTTAACAGTATTTGGGATGCTTTTTACGACAAAACCAAACGAGAATTAACAAGTGGCGACAAGTCAGCTCTTACCCAAAGCGAGGATTATGATGCCAGCTTCAACGCTTCCGATGTATCAGGGGATGGCGAGAACGACGACGTTAAAGTATATATTCCCTTAGCCGCAGAAAAGGAACTTATGGATACCAGGAGCGCAGGGGTGTAAGCAAGTTATTATATTCATCTAGAATAATAATTCTGGGGGACTTATTTAGATACGCTGGACTAACAGTTTTGCTTGACGGTAACCGTGACGACTACAGCGCTCTTACGACCACGTTTGACGGATTTAGGGTAAACTGTTGTCTCACACAATTACTTTTTTTAATATAAAAATACAGTAAAAGAAAACAAATCGTGGTGTCGATAGGTTTTGCTGCATAGCAGAGAAGAGTTTCCGGACGTTAGTGAACGCGGTTCCATCCTAGGATTGGATAAAGCAGTTTATATTGGAGTAGAAGCTGTCAGCGTCATAGCCGACGAGGGTATTCACTCCGTCAAATTTGAAAAGCGGATGTGTTACTATGAAAACGAGACTGAGCTCGAGTTTTTCGACACTTATAGCGTTTCTCGCTGCGTTACAGAATGCCTCACTAAAATAATGATGAAAAATTTTGGCTGCCGACCTTACTTCTACCCAAGTGAGGAAAAATATAACCAACTGTTTTATTTTCTTTTTTTTTTTACAAAATGTTAACACCTATGTCATATTAAGTGTCGACTGACAAACCTATTTGTGGCTTGGATCAACTACCTAAGCTAGCTGTTTTGCTCGGTAAGTAGTAAGCTACTTATCTGCCATGTCTTATTGTTGTTTTTGCTGAACGGTTGCGACATATAAAAAACTTTAAAGTACTATTAAAAATAAGACAAAAATTTCACTCGTCTTTTTTTATTTCTTACAGGTGATGCTCGTGGCAAAAAGGTAAGAAGGTTCTTTTGAATTTATAAGTTTATAAAATTATGTTTAATTTGTAATTCTCTTTAATTTAATTTAAAAAATCTCGAGATTTGTGAATTTTCTCTTGAAAGGATGAATACTGCCCAACGTGCCATCCAGAATGTTCTAGTATGCAGTACAAAGCGCATATGTCATATTCTCCCTTTCCTGGCCTTGCTTTCAACGGTTCCTCCTTATTTCGCCGTTTGCGCAATCTGGAAAACTACAATGAGCAAAATATGGATGAAAATGATTTGATCGAATATGCCACGTAAAGACTATACGTCGTTTCCTTTCCCTTCATTTATTGTTACTTTTCTAAAGGAAAAACATGATTCTGGTATCGCTCTTCTTTCAAGAGGAAGTGGCCATGCAATACAAAATGGAGGTTCGCTATGGCTGGGAAGATTTTGTTTGTAAGTTTGTAACCATTAAAGCCATTATATGAAACTTATATTACCTAACACTTAAAAAAGCTGCCATGGGTGGATTACTGGGACTCGGACTAGGATTTAGCGTAATCGCATGTATCGAAATTTTCTACTTCATCTGCTTTCGGTGGTGCTTTGAACGCGAACACAGAATTCGCCCAGGCAATTCGGCTACCTTGGCGCTCCAGGCAGCTCTGCAAAACACATCGCAATTCCGTCTAAACCCTCCTCCCCCTCCTCAGTACAAGGACCAGCATCAACAAGCCCCCCTGTTAACCGCGAATCAAGAATCGCCGTTATTTCGTCTCCGGCGGCGCCGGTATGGTGAAGACGCTTTAATAAAAAATTTCTATACCCAGCCCACCTTCATGCCCAACGTCATTTTCCAGCAAGTCCCTATACCTACGCCTAGTACTAATTTGCAACCCATGTTTTTTCCCCAAGTTATGACTTATAACCCACCCTACACCCAAAAATGAACACCTGCAAGCATACTCCTTGAGTATTTTCCTTCATATTTTCCCTCTTACTTCTCAATTTGTAACTTGCTCCTTTACGTAAATTAAATAAAAAACAAAATACCTCTTTGTTGAAGTCTCCTGATCCATGTCTTTGAACTTTAACCTTGACATTTTCGCTTTTGACCCTCCAATTGTAGCCTCTTCTCGTGCTATTGCACGTATACGCGTAAATCTACACATTCCTTCAAGTTAAAGTGGCAAAATCGTGTATGGAACTTGTCTCTGTAACAACAACTTTGTCAAAATGAACACATAAAGCGAAATAACAATCATACCTAAAAATGTAGCATGTGACACAATGTCCCATCACTCGTCCCACAAAGCTGTGCTGTGCCGCACACTTCACTTTAAAAAAGCAACGGAAGAAGTTAACGTCCAGTTTTGAGACTTTCCAGTAATGTTCTTGAGGTAGCCTCTGCACATAAGAGGAATACCTGATCCTGGACGTTAAATATACTGCGATAATTAATGAAAATTTAAAAAAAACTTTCGCGACCACACTACACTATTCAATTCCAAAACAAAACCCGCAATGCCCAGCGGGGATAAATGATTTGTGCCAACTCTGAATCCGCAGGTCACAGCCCGGGAGCTATGGGGCTTACGATTTTATCACAGGGCTGCCACCGGTTCGGTTTTCCTCGGTTTCTCTCGTTGCTGTTCTACGAAGCTTGGGAACCAGGGTTGCCAGATGGTTTTTTTCCAAACCAAAAATGGGAAAAATGGTTTGTTTTGAAAGGCTTTGGTTTACGAAAATTTGGTTTGGTTTTTTGGTTTGTTTATGGTTTGTTTGGAGAAATCGTCGCAAATTCATTCTAGGCTACAGAATAATCTCTCCAAATTAATGCACGTTTCGATAAATTAGCTTTTGGCTCCTATTTTTTTTTTTTTTTTTTGCATTCGTGTTTTGTATTTCGCGCTTCGTACGGTTTCCGGAAGGTGATTGGGTACGGCGTATGATCCTGATACGCGTCTTTTTAGTTCCTGTGTTTAGTCCACGTGTTTACATTTTATGTGACGCACGTGTCACGCCCGCTAGTCTTTTGTTTCGATACAGTCAAAACGTAGTTATTGTTGGGCGCATATGATTCTTCCGTAATTAGCTGTGACAACAGCTTAATATATCGTCCAGACTTTAGCCTTGCCAGTGGGAGGGTGGGTTGCTGAGCTTGGCTCGGGTTTTTCCCATAAGGGCTGTGTTATTTTGGGGTGGGTTTGGTGGGTGGGAGATAAGGACATATTGCCATCGGCCAGGTCGTTCGTGCTCCTTTCATGAGATTCTCAGAAGTGGGCAAATTGGATCACAAAACGGGTTAGAACGTACCAGCACGTGATAGTTTTTGGGCTTGTGACGTCACGTCTGTAGGATCAATAGGACAGGGTAGCAGATCAACGTTGGTAAACGTTTGTTATTAGCTGTGACAAAAGGTTACTATATCGTGCAGAGTTTGAATTTTGAGGACTCATAGGTAAAAATAAGATCAATTGCTAAAATTGTATTCTGTTTTTATTGGTAGCTTTCTATGCTGATATTTCTTATGTCAGCACTTACGTTAGTTTTGTGAACTGATTTCTTCTTATGTCAGCACTTACGTTAGTTTTGTGGACTGATTTCTTCTTATCTTATATCTAACGGGTAGACATTTTTCCTGTTTGGACGATTGATTTCTTGCTTGGATATTTGGAAAAATTCTTGTTTTTTGTTTTCTCCGATCCGGCAGTCTCCTGCTCTAATTTTTGTGACTGCAATGTTAATTAGACTTGTTTCTTGTTTTGTACTGTTTGCAGTACTGAACTGAACGAACTGAACTCATTGTTTGCATTGTCATTAGACGATTCTTCCCCGTATGGTAACTGGATAATTTCTGAATCATTATTCCGGCTTGAATTTTTTGGAGTATCAGGTAATATTCAATGAATAACAATTTTATATGTTTCAGCACTTCCTGTTACCTTCGTGAGCTGATTACTTTTATATTATGTACTGTACTGTTTGCAGTGCCTTTGCGAACTGAACTCATTGTTTGCATTGTCATTAGACGATTCTTTCCCGTATGATAAGTGGATAATTTCTGAATAATTATTCCGGCTGGTTATCTTTTGGAATTTTTAGGAGTTTCAGGTAATGTTCAATGAATAACAGTTTCATATGTTTCAGCACTTCCTGTTACCTTCGTGAGCTGATTACTTCTATTTTATGTACTAGAAGTTTTGGAATTCGGACGATTTATTTGTTGGAGATTTGGATAATTGCTGGATTCCGTTGTTTATTGAGATTGTTGGATTTTTCACGATTGATAGGTAATTCGTGGTTGAAAATATTTTTTTATATTCTTTTACATTAGATTTCTACTATACTGTATTTCTGTAAGTTTTTCACGAGTGAAGTCCTTTTTCTTTTAACTTATAATCCCAATATTAATATAAAAACATGAAAACGGCTAACAAAATTTACTTATATTACAGTAAATGGCCCAACAGCGCAAGCCCGCAAGGACAAAGGGAAGCCATGCTATACCTATAAAGATAATAGCGGATCGTTATGTACTCGACAAATTAAGAAAGCTACAGACAAAACCGTTCTTTCAAGAGCGATAATGAGATAGATCATGTAAAGCATCCCGGTAACGTCAGTAATGTAGAACCTATTAATATTATATAGAAAATCACATTCAAATTATTTAATTTAGAGAATAAAGGAAAACCATGCCGGCGTACTTCAAAAAGCAGTAGCGTTTACAGTATCCTCCCTACTGCAGTCGTATCAGTTGTATTTTACTTCGTCTACCAAACTTATCTGGAAACTCGAGTAAAGACTTTAAGTAAGCCCAAGTGAGCCCAATAAGGTATCTTGATAAAAACTATATCGTTACTTCCAGAATTCGAAAGTGAATTTAATAAACTGGACTTGTAAGGTGGTGGTTGTCACTGGCCTTACTGTACCTGAGCTAGATTTGGGGTACTTACCGGCATACCAGTTTACTTGGGCCTCCACACCCACGATCTGGCGTCTTTGATTCCACTTTGATATGTCTCGCCATGAGCCGAGTCAGCCAGAGACACAGCGGTCTACGGTTCGTCAAATCCCGCTTCATTTCTGAGCGTTCTACAATTTCGTAATTATTTTCAAAACATACTTGCGACCAAGGCGGTAAGGTGAACAGCTATGGTTGGCTTCAGCATGACGGACATACCTTTGGTGTTCAACATATACCCAATGGATACTTAGAACTTGAAACCGCGTTTGTTAAGCAGCCGCTAGATGAACATGTCTTAGTTGACTGTACTATAAGATTTACAGCAAAACCTAGGGTAAATTAATTAACTCAGCGAGTTTCCACCAACGAGTTGTCTAAGTCATACGAGTAGGACTTGACGTTCACAAACGTGTCAGTCAAATAGGGTTGATTCGTACAAATTGTCGTTAAAAACTGGGCATAATAATCCGTACTTATTTGTTGTTATCGTTCCGGCAATAATAACAATTAATTCCAGTACAAAGTCAATTTTTCCTTCCAGGTCCCAAAACTTGAAGACGACGAAGTAGCCTTCTATTTTTACGTTGCTGTTGACGAGAATACGGAAGAAGATTTGCGCCTTGTTGACTCTAGTGACAGCAAGTCTCCAACAAAAGTCTTGACCAAGGTCAATGGCTATCCCGATCGCGTTGCTCATATAAAGCTGATCTGTCCACCATACGTCCTGGTCCTGTCCTGTTGAAAGACGCCGTGCTCCACAACTTGAGACTCTGTAAGAGAGGCCAAGAAAAGTATGTCATGTCTTCCAGGCACTATGGGCCGAAAAAAAGTCAGCCAAATTTCGTACTTAACCAAATCACGGGCACAAATTCCTGCCACCTCGATATCGTATTAGAGCCTGCCAGTCACGCAGCCAGAACTCAGCAGTCCTTGAAAGAGGCAAATTGAGATAACCTTCTCCAGGAAAGACGCCACAGTTTCGAAAACCGCTTCGAAAAACCGTTCTATTTCTCGGAGACCGAATCGTTCTATTTAGCGACAAAGAAATTCACTTCGCCCAACTTGCCTTGAGCAACATGTTAGGTAGCATTGGCTTTTTCCACGTTAATTCCCGAGTTCAGCAGTCTGTACACAACACAAACCCCGTGTCCAATTCAACTCCAAGGTCGCCCAAGCCTGACTCTATATGTAACTTACAAAATGTGTATTCCCACAGTCTCGTACTAATAAATTCCTGCTTCACAACGATACAAAGCTACAAAACGATTGTTGTATTTTTACTCTTTACTCACAGTACATAAGCTCTCAAAATTGCTGACATACTCAAACCCCTGACTCAAACCAACATATATATTACTTCATATGACTATACTCCAGGCCCCTATCCAGGATTTTGGTTCCGGAGGGGTTTTGGGGGGTAGTATATAATATCGTCATGGAGAAAAAACATTTCGGGGAGGGGGGTTTGAACCCCCAAACCCCCCCCCCCCCCCTGATACGGGCCTGCTATATTCATCATTAACGTTACATCATATTTACTCAAACATACCTAATTCTACAACTGTTCATGAAACGTACTATTAGATCACAAAGTTATTTTCATTCAATTACCAAATACGGAGCTTCAAGCCTATCAGAATCACACAAATGTATATGCCTCATCGAATACATAACAAAATGGGCAATGCCTGTTAAATTATATAAATATAATTATACAAAGCAAATGTACATAAGTAAATAATAATTCAAATAAATTCATCTGCAAATACGATATGTGAAAATAATTCTAAAGAATACCGAAAACAAAAAAGATTTATACAATCGTCCCAAAGTCTACAAAAGTGTATATATATAACTACACATATAGTCTAATCAGCTCCTTTCACTCTAGAATTTGGAATACAACTATTTGACAAATATTGATTTTCACAGTTTTGCCTAGAATATCATGTATTCAACAAGATACAGGATTCATCAACAATACCGTGCGTATCACACTCAGACCTTTCACGTCTTGCTGTCCCGCAACACTTACGTTCATTCTCATTTTACAACAAACACTACATCAAACACTAGCACACTTTCCCACCGCCTTCAGCTGCCATTTCCAAACTCCCACAGACTAAAGTAAGTAAATAACTGAAACTAAAACGTTGTTCTACAAGTATTTCCTCATAGTGGGTGGAATATGACAAGATTTCCCATAACACGACTATATATATAGATGCCACCGATTCTATTTCGTTTGTAAAAATAACAATCCAGAAAATTTACAAACATTATAAAATCATCAGCTTGTATAACGAATTCCCCTACGAATAAATGGCTTCGATCATTATCGAAAACTATACTTCAAGGAAAACCAGTATCCCAATTAATAAGGGAGCGTCCGTAAACGCGGCGTCATAAAAATTTCACGCCATTTAGACCCATCCACCCAAACCGGCCAAACGGTCAACACTTTGTTACCAATTTTAGAACATTTCAAAATATTGGTAAGTTTTAAAACAAATACGATGTTTCCATTTTCAAAGATTTACCTCATGTACATAATATATATTTCTTGCATTTTAGATAAATAGTTTCGGATTTCCCTGTCATACAAAACCATCAAGTATTTTCTATATTTCCACTCCATACGTAGCCCAACTACAATTTCTCAACTGCCTTCCACAACATGACACCCTTTAAAAACACACAAAAGCGGCAAACATCAGTGACAATTAACTGCATCCCTACCCGGAGCGGACTGGCTCTACAGCGGGCAATGGGGATTTTCTACCTGCCGGTGCCGCTGAGTAATAAAGAAGGAATTTGAGCCGCCGCATGGGGCATTTGAGCCGGCACATGAGGCACCTGCCCCAATGCCCCATAGGCCAGTCCACCCCTTATCCCTACCAAGCAAGAAAACTTCAGAACGTGCTTTGACACTCGAAATAAGGATGAGAATTACAATTGACTGTCGCTACTGCTTCTACACCTTTGAAATTTTTTCTTTCTTAATTTACCCTTTTCATTAACAAAGCGAGGAAAATGACTTGACTAATGACTTAAACCTTTCTCCTAATGATTCAACTTTGACCGAACTTGACTTTACGAAGAATCTACTCTTCCACACGTCAACTCTACGATAGAACCCGACTATAAAAGACCTCACACGGAATGACAGAAAACAGTTGGACCGATACATATGGATTTGTTCAACTTTCGGTAAGCGTTTTTATTGACCTTAACCACGTTACTCTTTCACTTATAACGTCATGAATATAATTTTTGTTTCTTACAGTCCACATAAACTATGGCGAAATTCCCTGTCGTATCAAGACATCGAGTAGCTTCAGCCCTGATGAGTACAAACGTAAACATACGACAAAAAGAAAAAAGTCCCCTACACCCTTTTTGAACTGAAACGTAAGAATTTTGCAACTTTCGGTACGTTAACAAAATAAATGCTTTAACAACAAAATTCACTACTTTCAGTAATCCCTCGATCGACAGCACTTTCAAATACGTACCTTGTCTTATTACTGCAGGCTACACGGAATACGCCACTTACACACAATACAAATAAAAAAAGGAAAACTCCCAACCACACCAATTTATACATGCTGTGCCGAAGCCCAAAAATTTGTTCAACTCCCGGTATATTCAGATCATAAAGTTGTTTACATTCAAATGTCAGACTTGTAAATACGAAGCTACAAAACATGCCATAATCACATCATATAGCTAAGCAGTACAAAATTCCGCATCGCAAAAAGACAGACACAATAATATACTCCGCAAACACCCAGTGACAGTAAAATGTACATTCAGATCACACATTTTAAATACATTTTTCTGCTATTAATCATAAATAACAAATCGAATATTCCACGTTCTTAACACGGACAGTTACGCAGCTCAGCAATAATCAGGTGAAACTATAATGTTGTTCTATAAGTATTTCCTTATAGTAGGTATGGAATATGACAACATTTCCCATGAGCACCAATACCGGCATAGATACCACCGATTCTATTTCGTTTGTAAAAATAACAATCCAAAAAATTTCCAACCATTCTAAAATCATCAAGTCGTAAAACGAATTGCCCTACGAATAAATGGCTTCGATCATTATCGAAAGCTATTTTAAGGAAAAGCATTCCCTATTAATAAGGGAACGTCCATAAATGCGGCGTCATACAAATTTCACGACGTTTGGACCCTCCCACCCAATTAAACGGTCAACACTTTTTTTACCAATTTTAGTACATTTCAAAATATTGGTATGTTTTAAAACAAATATGATGTTTTCATTTTCAAAGATTTACCTCAGGTACATAATATATATTTCTTGCATTTTAGATAAATAGTTTGGGATTTCCGTATAATACAAAACCATCATGTATTTTTCTCTATTTTAACTCGATATACGCATAACCCAACTGCAATTTAACTGCCTTCCACAACGTGACACCTTTTAAAAACACACCAAAAGCGGCAAACAATAAGACAACTGCATCCAGCTACTAAGCAAGAAAACTTCAAAATGTGCTTTGACACTCGAACTAAGGATACAAATTTCAATTGACCATCCCTAACTGCTGGTACACCTTTGAAATTTTTTCTTTCTAAATTGTACCCTTTTCATTAACAAAAGGAAGAAAATGACCTGACTAATTGACTTGAACCTTTGCCTCCATGATTGGACTTTGACCGAACTTGACTTTACGAAGAACCTACTCTTCCAGGCATCAACTCTACGATAGAACCCGACTATAAAAGACCTCACACGGAATGACAGAAAACAGTCCACTCACAGCTCCCAAACACTAAGTGCAAATCAATATTCATCATACAGTTCCAAAAAAGAAATTGAAAGGAATTTCACCTCACCATTCCGAAACACCCTATTGCAAAAGTAAGTAAATAGTTTCATTTCACAACTTTTTAATCCAATAGTTCTTCACTGCAACTCTTCTCATCATGTCTTATTCTCTTTCCACCAGAAACGGCAACCATGGGAGCAGACGCTTACACCGGGTACGTCCATGACATAACCCCTTTGCGCCAAAACCAGAGTCCATCGAAGTACACCAAAATTCCAGGCCAAAATTTTCGCTTTTTTCTGCAGACGTCGGACAATACATACGAAGAATGTTTGTCGTTTATTGCTGGCTCCTATAGCAGAATTAAACGTTATTCGACCGCCAAGATACCCATCACCATCCAAATCCTACCGAATAGCTCACCTTCAGGTCAGACTCCACAAAAAAGAACTAAATACGATCTTATTAAGATTACCCAATCTTCGCAAATCAGCGAGACAAATCAAACGCTCAAATTTAATTATTCGCCAAGAAAACAGCAACAAGCCACACTTCAAACTTGTATAGAGTTTCCCGACACCCGTTACAAAATCATCGTTCAAATCCAAAACATTAGCGAAGAGAAGACAACGAACAAAGGGCAAACGTTCCGCGAAATAACAATTGGAGACGATACCTGTACTTCCACACTAATTACCTGGAAAAACCAAACAGTTACTATCGAAAAAAACAAAGTTTACGAAATTACCGATGTCATCTATAATCAAGATTATCAAAACTTCGCCTTGACGCAGCAATCGTTCTTTACAAGAACAGAAGCCCAACTGGACATCCAGCAACCCATTTTAGACGACACAACGGAGCCCATCATACTGGAAGCCATAGCCCACTGCAACATTGGTATTTTCCAAACCTGCCTAGCCTGCAAAAAAAAAACAGAACGACAACCGACCATTCCAGATAACGATGACCCTACCATTACGTGCACAAACTGCAAAAAAATTCAACTTAGACAAACGACTCCACTAACTTTCCAAGGCACAGTCGGTTTCTTCAACGATAATAACATTATCGAAGCATCGATGACAGAAACCATACTAAAAGACTTCTGCAAACAAGAAGAAACTCTACAACTGACTCCAGACACTGCGAATGCTGTCATCGTGAAATTACTAACGACAAAAGACTTCGACTTCACGGTAGACCTAGAAAAAAAAGAAATCGTCAACGTCACCAAGAAAAAATAATATTGTTTTGTCAACATTTTTATTCTAAATAACCTAGATTTGTATTTGCATTGCATGTAATAGTGAATTCACTGTATTAGCGAAAAACTTACAAAATATATATCTACCAATAACGCAAATGTCTTCTGATATTATAATCACAGCTAATAACATTAATAAAAATCACAGCTAAAAAGCAAACCATTAAAACATGCCAATAAAAAAAAAAAAAAAAACATGCAATTTCAGTTCGTTATCGTTTCGCATTTGGTTCGCATTTTAATTCGCATTTCTGATAAATTTTGATACAACTTAATATCTATTGATAAATGCTTTGATACATATAACTTGATAACATTTCATATTTTTACTGACCATCTATTTTCTCCTATCAGTCAAGTCCGTTTTCTGCTCTATATCAAATAGTTTTAGGACTTACAGAATACCATAATTAATGCCATAATAATGACATGACATCAAACAAAGCCGTTTCTTTAAAAATCAACAGTAAATAAAAATCATAGACTGGCACAGCTAAAAACCTCTACACATTTCAAAATCGACCACAACAGACCACCAACAGACGAACCCAGAACAGCCACCTACCCACGTTCACCACTACTAACATTCCGTTGTCACAGCTTATTCGGCAGTCCAACCTGTCGTCTTGTTTTTAACATCCGTTGTGCTGGTAAGTACTCGTAGTTTTAAGATATACAATTCATTTGTTATTGGTTTCTCTTTATGGGTTATCTCGCGGTGCATTCTGCCTGTCAAGTTTTGTGTTCATACTTAATTGTGTTCTTTTGCATTTTCTTGCATCATTGTACTGTAGCCTATTTCTTCATTAACATTTCCTATCACATGCTAGTACGGTCTGCCAGGGATGTCCAGAAAATATAGAAAGGACTGGGAAGCCGACTTCCCATGGGTGAAGAAGAGCTCTGATGGCACCGAAAGTGCGTATTGCATTTTGTGCCATTCAAACCTAAAAGCCCACAAGGGTTCTCTAGAGCAACACCAAAAGACTGCCTTGCACATAGCAAAAGACACTAGCAAGACCAGCAGTCAGGGGCAGTTATCATTCAAGCCAGTAGCTGTATCTAAAAATGACGAAGTTAAAAAAGCTCAGATAGGTATGTACTTTCCATTATATCCCGACCACGTTTTCCAGTTTTAAACCGTCAACCTGAGTCTGAGATAACCAAGTTAACCCTACTTTACGCAAGCATGCATACAGTCCCAACCACTTTCTTGGTTTCTACCATTCTGCTGCGGAATTCATGACCAAACAAGCTGAAACCTAGCTTTACTTAATCTAGTCGAATTTATCCTACCTTAGACGCGCCATTGTTGTGGTCACTTTTTCGGTTTAGATCGCTGTAATCGGCTTAGTGTTGCACTACCATGTTTACTGGTTATATTTGCACGCTTGACGCGGTTAGAGAAAAAAATGGAAAAATGCGCCTAATAGAGGAAATGCAAGGTTGCAAGTGATGTTAAATTTAGTTAGATTAATTTTTTCCTCCTGGAAAACGTTTGAAAACAAAAAAAAAATGGTCAGGGTTTAATGGAAAGAACTCTGAAACAGAAATGGCGCTGAACGTATGTTGTCACTCCCCAATTTTGACTATGGACCATCTGGGTGAGATTGTTTCGCGTAATGGAAAAGGAAGCCGATGGGAAAGCCTGCGGATGCATAGGACCAAATGCTCCCAGATCATCAAGAATGTGATCTCGAAAGCTCTTGAAGAAGAAGTTGCCCAAGAGCTGAGAAATAAGAAGTTTTCGGTTCTCATTGATGAATCGACAGATATCACAGCGGCTAAACATCTCTGCGTATGTGTGCGATACTATTCAGAAAAAGAGAATAGTATCCTTTATGATTATCTGGGTTTAATTCCTGTGTTATCGACAACAGGCGAAGCTCTTTTTCTTGTGTTGAAAGAAAAACTAAAATCTGTTGGGCTTTGTTTTTCTGATTGCATCGGCTATAGTTCTGATGGCGCGGCGAATGTTATTGGAACCCACAATTCAGTTTGGTCCCGAGTTAAGGCCGAAGCCCCAAATTGCGTTCAGCTCAGATGCATTTGCCACTCTCTGAACCTCGTAGTGCAGCATGCCTTTGAGGTTATGCCATCCAGCATTGGATTTTTGTTGTCAGAAATCCCTGGGGGTTTTTTCGAAAAGCCAGCTAAGGCGTGAGGATTTCCTTGGCTTATTCGAAACAATGGACGTAAACAGCGAGAGGAAAGGTACTCCAACTCCGTTTCAAAAATACTCGGCTACTCGCTGGTTAGTTAGGGGTAAAGTTCTGTACAACTTGCTTGTAAACTGGCAAGAGTTGAAAGCTTATTTTAACCAAGTAGAACTCAAAGCTCCCGCTAGCGTGAGGTACAAGTGTTCGTCGATCAGCAATATGATGAAAGACGATTCTGTGTACCTCCTGATTGTGTTTCTAACGCCCCTCGTGAAAGAATTCGAACAAATTAATGCATTGTTCCAAAGTGCCAGTGTGGACCCCGAGAAGCTTCTCTTTGAGCTCTCTCTCCATCACAAAAGTGTGAAGGGGAGAGTTTTTGACACTAGAGGTTACCAAAAACCTCTTTCTCATATAGACTTCGGTGCGAAATTTTCCTCCGAATGTAAGATTTTTGTTCAAAAGCAAATTTGCGGCGCGAAAGAGGGCGCCGCGAAAGTAGTTGAAACCGTGCAGGCAAGGTGTTTGAAGTTTCTGTTGGAACTAATCTCTCAGATGGAATCACGGTTACCTGAAAACAAAGAAGTATTTCGTGGCCTATCATACTTATCTCCTAGTCGAGTTCTTTCACAGGTGGATAAAGTTGCTTTCTCTGAGCTACCCCTGACCCACCTAATGGGAACGAACGCTCAGATAATCGAAGACCAGTATAGAAAAATTTGTCTTGTAATCTGGTCAGAGACGGATCTTTTTAAAAATGTTGCCGTCCCTAGAGACGTAGTTGAGTTCTGGACGTCAATCAGAAGTTACCTGGACGTACAAGGACTTTTTGCATTCAGAGAGTTATCTGAATATTGCTTAGCCTGTTTATCGTTGCCAATTTCTAATGCTGTTGTAGAAAGAGTATTTTCGCTAGTGACGTACGTAAAAAACAAACAACGCAATAGAATTGAGATTAAAATGCTTGACGCAATTGATAGAATTAAGTCGTACCTTTCCAGTAGAAATTTATGTTGTAGGGATTTTCAAGTGACGGCTGCAATGGTTCAGTACTTCAGCAACAATATGTACAACAATAATAATGAAGATGAAGTTGATGTTGAAGACTTCGCGATTTTGGCACACTTCGAGTAGTATTTTTTTTTATCCCTATAACACATTTACTGTCCATGTTTATAGAATCATTTGTTTTTTTCCTGCATGTAGCATGTATGTATGTAGGTTTTGGTTAACTTGCTATGCCTGTATTTCTGCCTTTTGTTAACCCAGAAAAGCCCTCACTTGTGATATAATCTAAAATGAATCTCTTTAACGTGCAATTTTAATTGCGGTGCACACATGCCAGGAGCAAATTTGCATGGGTTTCAATTCCCAAAATATAATGATCTCGTTGTGATAATAAAGTAACTTAATCAAATGTTGTATTATTTAGTTGGGGTTTGTATTCTATTTTGCTTAATGATGAGTATATCTTTAATCCTGACGATTTTTCCGACATTAATTTAATAGGAAAATAGGTCGCAGTGGTATCGCAGAAGTTTTCCACAACTTAGTGAAGTAATTGCTTTAGAAATTCGAATTTTAAACACTTTTTTAAAAAATGGTTTGTTTTTGGTTTGTTTTGGAAGGCCGGTGGTTTATTTTGGTTTGTTTTTCAAGTTACTTTGGTTTGCTGACTCAGAAAAAATCTGGCAACCCTGTTGGGAACGAAGAGACCATTTGTGTATGCAGCTCTGCAAGGCTTGGTTTATTGTGAATGAGGGTCGCATTTGGAAAGAGCTGTAATAATAAACACCGGTCCTAGTATTGTCATTTTACAATGTCCATTTTAACGTTAAGTAAAGCTCGAGGTAGGTTGCTATCAATTTCAATTAATCTAGAATGTGGCGGTTAATTATAGCAGCCATGAAATACCTTATAGAAAAGTATAGAAAATAAATCCCAACATCCATTTTTGTACGAACTGGATTTTGTGAATCCAAGGCATGGTAAAGAAAGAAGTTGCGCACTATTTTAAATTCTCAACTCTCAAGCGTTCTGGCTAACCTAATATATATGTATTTTGTTAGGAATCGGTGAATTGGTTCAATCCATCACAGTCCCGGCTCGAAATGCCTCCAAAAAAGCTGGCGGCAGCACTCGGAATCCGAAAGGCCACGCACCTGGAAAACATCGAGGCTGGAAATTCCAAGACGGCCATGAAGTCCGTCAAAGTAATATCCTAGTTACTCAGCGCGGCCTACGTTTCCATCCAGGCTTAAACGTAATTATTATATGGGTTCCTTTTTAATTTTGTATGATCGTGGAACAAGAGCGAGTTTTGGATATGGACGGCATAAAAGCATTGATTGCTCCTAATGTAGAATGGGTTTGTCGTAACTTATTTAAGCCGGCTTGGCAAGTAGTCCGTATGTGGCCTAGGCATATTAAAACCATAGTTTCCTTCCTGGCCGTACCGCACACAACTTGAGTTTGTTTCACTGCCTATTCATACCAATGCTCGCTATCAACGGCAGAATAGAGTACAAATAATGCAATTCTCTGTCTGTCTCCTCAGGTGGGCATAGGCAACAAAGGCACGCTTTATGCTCTGGAACCGGGACGCGTAATGGTAACTTGCGAGAAATTCCAGCCGGATTGGGAACACTCCTATGTAAAAATCGTGTATGGCTCTCGGAAGGAAACCATGACTTCCATTTACAAGAAATACTTCAACGTGATCCCCGAACCTCAGGAGGGTAGGTTCAAATTAGTGGACCAGTGTTAAAAAAACAGTCCTGGTAATGTCAGTTCCTTAAATAAAAGAAAAAAAAATAATTTTCAAAAGTTAAAAATTGAAATTGAAGTTATTTTCTTAAGCTTTTTAAGTTTTTTTGTTTTTTTTTACCAAGTAGCTGTCGGGAAAATGAACGCCAACATCCGGTGGCTGTAAAATTGCTCTGTTGAAGCAAGTCGCCCGCCATTATCTCACGCGTTTCCTTCACCTGCGGGTGACACAAGCTTTAATAACTGGATGGTGGTAATAGCCTTTGCCAAACAAAAAGAAAAATCCAGTTTATGGTCTCTTCGGACCAAAGAACTTCAGAAAGTTGGATAGTATGGATGGCCTTGTTTTTCTAAGTGTACTTTTTGGCTGGGACAGATTAAGGCAGAACTTTTTTTTTCTCAAGTACTTTTCCCTCCCAAAAAATGGGTACTTGACATTTAGTGCTGGTAAATGCCCATGCCTTCAGCCTGGCGCATAACCTCTTGGATTAAGGAAGAGGAAAAGGTTGCGCCCCTATTCTGAATTTTATTGATTTGAGAGTTCCCTTAGTTCTGGATAAATAGAAAAATGTGACATACATACATACAGAACTCCACTGGTCTTATTAGATAACGGGCTCGGAACCCCCTCTCGCATTGAATTCCTTGGTATATGCACGAGCGGAGTAGGTGTGCGTGTTGAGGGCAATTTCCCGTAAGTTTCGGTTCCCTTTCCTTCCCTCCCCGCGCGTTTGTTGTATGGGATCGGTTTCTACGCTACCGTACCGTGTTATGGATCCCATAAATTAGCAATATTTGTGTATGGTTACTAAAGCGCAATCTTCTTTCGTGCCCCTGGCTCATTAGCCTCGTCAGTCTCTCCTTACCCATTCCCTAAGCTTTTTAGGCCTCAAATTGTGCGTGTTACCCCCTGGGGGGCATTTCTTCGTCGTCAGGATATTTTTTTAAGAGAAAAACCAATAGGAAATGAATCAAGTCAAGAAGAGAATGTGCGTTAGCACACTATCATGATTCCTTGTCTCAAGCGTTAAGTGGAAAGGTGGTCGTAATTGCAATTCCTTCGACTAGGCCCGTTAGCTAGCTATTTTTGTCAACCTGCTTGTGGCAGCTTGAAAGAAATGAGATTTGCCTTGAAGACCACTTGAAAGACGCTGTAGCTTCGAGATAAAGGCCAAGTAATTAAGCTTAAGAATATAATTTAGTTTCGTTGAGATTTTCTGCGTGTTTGGGTTGCAGAAAAGTGGCGGAAGTTGTGGGCGGGAATCCCGGTTCGACCGAGAGTTTCGGTGCAAAAGGTCGCGTCGTATAAACTCGGGAGTGTTAATTGATAAACGCGGAAGGCGTCGTGGTTAAGGACAACCCCCACGCAGGGAGTTAGGAAATTTTTGTTTGCTTTTGTGTGCGACTCTTCGTGGATTGCGTGGGAAGTAGAAGCAATTTCGTCACATTCCTTTCGCGTTGGCTATAAGGCCATAACCAACGTCCCTGGGTGAGGGTGTGTGAGGCTTATTTTCCCGGGTTTTCTGGAACGCTATTTTATTTACCGCATTTTTACCACAGAATATCCAAGCGCGATTTTCTTTTCGTCTGCTCCGCCTTTTTCCTCTATTTTATTCAGCGAACTACATTCCTTTTGTTTTATTTTGTGAAGGTAGACAAAGAAGAGACCAGGCTCTGGTTTGACATGACATTCAAGTTTTAAAAGAGAGGGAACGCAGGCGCTGTGCTTTGAGTACTTGTTTATTCATTGTCATACTTATCTGGCAATCATTTTATTATTTTCCTCGTGTTTTCCCTTCTTCCCTTCCTGTTTTTCTTATCAGCCATTTTCCTCCTCAGTTGAGCAGCTCATTGCTATAAGGCATCATGGGGTGCAATTAAGATGATTCCCTGCCGTCAGTGGTTTATTCTAATGGATCTTTTTTCCCGCAAACGGAGAGAAAAGAATCGGTGCAACACGTGGCTTCCCACACTTTGGAGCCGTTGGCCGGAAGCCAGGGGGCGAGACCTCCGGGTGTTATGTTTCGTCCTTCCTACTTTTCTTCCAGGTTTTCGAGGTTCTATTTTTTCAAAAATAAAATATCGCATGAAAGTGAAGAGTGAAGTAGATAAAGGGCGTGGGCGCCCAACTTTTTTCACATGAAAGATTGTGATTCCTCACTGGGGAAGTAGGGATGAAAAATTTGTTTTTGACGCCGCTAAGGAAATGGCGGATTTGAATGCACCTGTACAACAGCAGCAGCAGCCACCATTGGACGTCATTTGTCAAATGGTTTAGAAGCCAAAGGCCTCCCCCCGTTTTTGCAGGTTTGATGCAAGGAGGAAGCAACTTTTATTTTCCTGTTTCGAGCTTCCATGTGGCTAATAACATATTCATATATTTGGCAATAGAGGTTTTTTGTCCGTCGGTTGAAGTTTCCTTGCCGGTTCTCTTCGAGGCGGCTCATTGTTTATGTAGCGCCATCATCCTTCTTTTAAGTCGTTCTGGTCCTCTTTATGCTTTCAGGTTGCGGGTTGTGGGAAACGTGGTTTTTAGGGTGCGAATAGAGTTATATTATTGCGACTCTTATTTTGGGTCGGGATTAAGGGGACTTGGCCAACGGAGTTTTCATGAGGCACTTGTTGGGTTCCCGTGTGCCGTAAAATTGGGGGACTATTAGCACCGAAGCTGGTGGAATAGTACAATAATCTGGATAATCAATCCGGCCTTGGATATTGGTCACGACGATTTCCACTTCCGCTCGCTTTTTCTCTTCTGTTTCAGACCATTTCTATACCGGAGCATGGAGTCCCCAAAAAGGCTTCTGGCACAGTATAGAGGTTTCATATAGAAACCTTTATACTGTGGCTGCTGGCTTTGCCAGAGCATTGGCGCAATGGCGCAATGATGTAACAATGAGCAAAAGTTCTAGAAAGCTAGTAGTTTTTCTGATCACCCCTGCCTTTTGCCATTTCTGCTTTCTGAACAAATGAACAAAGGAAGCAAAGCCTGAGCTTTTTTTTTGGCGTTGGGGTTTTTATTGAGGGACATTTGAGCATGCAAAGGCAAGCCGGAGTAATGCTAGGAGTCCGGCCAGATCCGTTTCCTGTGTGACCCTTTTGTCAGAGTACGGACCATTTATCTCCAGGGAAGTAAAGTAGTGTGCACCGTAGTTTATATTAAATGTTGAGTTTTGGGCGGTATCGGCGGTAGTCGATGCGTTTTTTGTACGTGTGAACAGTTGCCGAAGAGTTTGGTTAGCCAAGCTAAAGGAGGATCGAAAGGCAAGTTCCCATGCATAAATGCATAGGCGTTTTGAGAATGCATAGGGAATTTTGGAGCGGTCCAGGTTTTATTTCCGAGGCTTGTTACAGGCTCAAAGTGGCTTGAAAGTCTTTTCCAAGTCAAGTTATTTAACATGTTCTCGGTTCGAGCCGTGCTTTGATGAACTTGAAGGGTGGAGCGTCCCGCCGCTCGACAATCGGGAACTATCATGACATGGTTCAGAATTGAAAAACATGCCTTTTGATTTGGCGGAATTTTGGTTTTCTGTTCTTTTCCTTACTAAACCTTTTTTTTTTGGGGGGGGGGGGGGGTGAGGTCAACCGAGTTTTTCGGTTTTCTAGGCCTGGCAAAAGTGTATACACGAACGGAAGGACATGAGGAAGTGTCGGCATGCGTTGCCATGGAGAAATGAGCAACAGCACTTGCATTACTGCATAAAAACCCAATCTGCGCCTTTTGGACTGGCGTCTTTTGAGCTGGAGGGGTTCAGGGAAGGGTATGACAGGTCGCCCGTAATGATTTCGTTTATGGGTAATGCAGGCGACTTCGGAGGGAGAAAAGTCAAGACTGCCCTCTAACGATCCCCCGTAGCTTGAAAGTGTGTAAATAAAAAGCTCCTGTCAAATCTCAAGTTATGATTGAAATGGCTAAGGAGGGTTTTCGTTTGGGGCTCTAGTACCGACTACTATCACTGATGTGACGTCATGAAGGGGTCCTCTTTGAGAGGGTTCACGACATTAAACAAGAACACGGTGAGCCATGAAGCTCCACTAAAAAGTAAAGGAATCCCGTTATGGGGCGTGGGTTCCAGGTATGTAGTGTTGGGACCTTATCTCGCTTTGAAGTGTTATGTTTGTTCGGAATGCAACGATACAATAAGCTCGGAGAAACACGCTTATTGACAGAGCTAACTGAGTCGATCTTCGTGGGGTCCTGACTTTACTTTTGTCCTTCTATTTTCTTAAATTCTTTTTCTAAGAGGAGAAAAAACAGAAAGTTTTTTTCCCTCGCTTGATTAAAAGCAGGCGAGATGCTTGGCGCCTCTAGAACAAAACAAATGTGGAAGTATGGGATTACAGTTGAAGAGCGCAGGCTACCCCACAGAACAATAGTCGAAAGGATAAAAGCGATAAAAAAAAGAAAGAAATCTATTTTTCTTCCGAGCAGGAGAGATCGTCGCACCCAGATAATGAGCGAGAATGTAAACTGAGAATGGCAGGATAAGACTTGGTTATGCAAATGAGTGACCATCGAAAGCGACAGTGTCTGGGGTGTCGTCGCCGGGGCAGAGCCATGGAAACGATTGTGTCTATGGCCCTTGTGTATGTGTGTATATATACACACTTTTCCATCCAGTTGGTCCCAGCAGCGGCGTTTTGCATACTAAGAGCTGCTTTAATTAATGTGGCCACGGCTCTGGGCGGGAAGCAGTTCACGGGCCATGCTCAAGTGAACAAGTTCAGTGGACCAGAAAACTTGGACTCTCCTAACGTGATTTGGGCGACAAGTTGGGGGGGGAGGGCAAATCGTCGCTCTTTTTATTTTGTGTCTTGCTGCTCTGAATAAATGGGATGTCCTCGTGCGTAAAAAGGTTGCTGCAATGTTATTAGCGCTATATTTATGGCATTCCATAAAAAGAAAGAGAGGATGCTGAATGGCGGAACTGCAGAATTGCAAGGGGACCCCTGTATATCTTTGATGGGTAACTGTATCAGCGAAAGGTATCTGACGTGTCAGGGAGAGGGGTGGTGGAGGTGGAGGGGCCGGATGACATCTTAGCTCTGATCTTGGTGCGAATGGGAAGCTAGGGGGTCGTCTAACTGCAGATGACGACGACGCCATCACAGTCCCTTAATCTGAGCTATAACTCTATCCGTCCCGGTGCAAATTACCCCGTTTCATCAGTCCCGTGATTTTCGTGATGAGACGCTCCGCCTTTTACCCCTCCCGCGGTTCCGTAATTAGTTTCTTGATTTTGTGCATAGAGACAGCCAATGTGACTTTTCTTAATGCCAAGAAAGCCGTTGATTTATTTGCTTGGACGAGTGACAAGAGAGAGATATGCAAAAAAAAATATAACTGATTTACATCAAGAAAGGTGTGACAAATGATGCCCCGAGTTTCCGGGTTGAATGTGGCGAGGTGTGAAAGTGAAACGCCAGCTCTAGAGAACCCCCCAATCAATAATCGCTAACTGCTCACTATTTCGGTGAGTCGGGAGGCTTAAACTTGGCATATCTTAGCAGTAACATCGCCTTACCTGTCGTAATTAGGTCCCTGCTTCCACTCACTAAAGGGAGAGAAGGTCTTATAGGCTTGAAATAGCCGAGTGAAGTTTTCCGGTTGTCTTTGCGTGTGGAGCTGATGAGTAGTTCTAGAGTTTCCGGTCCGAAGACAGCTGGGGGGGGGGGGGATAAAATAGCAATTTGGGTGAGACTTGGGATGGCTGATGAGGTTCAAGATCAAAACTCGGCAACTTTTACCTTTAGAAGCACACCCAACTCATGGTTTAATTGCGAACGTCGTGATTCATGACGAAATATGACCCCTTGTCTTTCTCACCGGGAGGGACAAAGTTTCGGAAGTTTTAATGAAAAGCATGCGCAGTAAGGGATTCAGTGGCTCACCTGTGCGTGCAGAATGGAGCTTTGTCAATCTCCACTATGGAAAGTAAATGCTCCCGTAGTTCGAGCCCCCCGACGTAATCTATATTCGCCAATGCTGTAATAAGTACGTGAGATTATAGTAAAAAAAACAAATTTGGCCGCTTTACCGGTACCTCTTCTATCATGCCAGGAAGTGCCATCGCCAGGTATACAGTGTAGTCCTTGACGGAGCATCGAACTTGGCGGGGAGGGGGGAGGATACCCGATCGCACCTTATTTCTGCACACATCAGCCGCTTTTTCCCTAATAAAAACTAGTTTACAGACCCTAGCCGTAAGTTCGGGAGCGACTTGTACTCAGCTTGTAGGTAAAAGTCTAAGGACTCTTTTTTTTCCTTTGCTGGAGGGCACAGAAAAGGCAAAAAATGGTCGTCGTCGTCTCCCTTGGACGGGACCGGCGCTGTAGTTGCTGCTTGGCTACACGCCCCAACCCATTCTCGGCCTGTACTCCAGTACCTAGCGATACAAGTGTCGCATATAGGGAAGCGGAGTCGCAAGTTGGGAGCCAGTCAGTCGGCAGTGGGCCAGCCAACCTAGGGATCATCTTGTTAACTTTTTTGCCTCTTGGCTAGTGAGTGTTTATTTTATTTTTTTCCCCCAACATACGTGTTGGCACACTGTACACTAATCGGGATCGTGTGTGTTCCTAGGGTGCACACCCTGACATTGATTCCCCCTGAAAATTGTAAGCCGTGAAGTGAATCCGTCATTTTTTTTAATTGGCTTTCCGACCAATTTTTCTCTTGTTTTGGGTTCTTTTACAGCCAGACCAAACAAACATATAGGTGAGATAAACTGGGACCGCGGCCGACCCTTGCGTTACGTTTGTCGTGATTTCGGAGAATTTGGTCGCGGCAAAGACAAGAATGCCTCGCTCACCAACCCCAACCTTGTCTGTCATTGTCAGCTGCAGCATCACTATTGCTCCCCAAATCCGTCCTCCTCGCCAGGTAAGAGACAGTTTTTTTTACCCAGTTGCTTGCCTGGTTATTTACCTCACGTGATGTTTGCCGTACTGAACGAGAGCAAGATTCACGAAGTCATCATCGCTCTTTCCGAATGGTTCATTTATAAGTTCTTAAGAACTTCACATAATTTAGCCTCTCAACCAAAATGAATTGCAAATTGAATATTAATCTGCGTTCGGGTTTTATTACTAAATACGGACGAGATGTATAAAGTGTATCTTTCCCGGGGGCCCGTTGTTTAAGTTGGTAATCTAGGATCCTGAAAGCTGGATGACTAGACTCTTTAAACTGATAAAAGGATACAAGTTGTAAAACATACAATCAAATACGGGTAATAGTGTAGCTAAAAATTTCAGTATTGGAAAACTCGTTCAAGAATTACTTTTATTTAGTTTTTGTTTCAATTTTGAACCCTGCAAAATTCCTCTGGACAAGTCATGAGTGAAATCTCAAGTGTGCATACCTTGCTGTCTGTCCCGTCATGCAGTTTTGATTAAGCTAATGAGCGAGTTTGTGCATATAACAGGGAGGCGGGAGGTCATGCTGAAAGAGAAGGGGAGGGGAATCCGTGTGCTAGCTTTATTATACGACGCTGTGCGAGTGCGGCCGAGTCCTCGAGAGCTGTTATCCAGGGGGGAGGTTTTAGTGGTACCACTGGAGTAACTACAAGGACGGGGGTAATATCATCATGGCTCGTGATATCCCATATAGTCAATTCGTCGTCGTGTCCCGGGCTGTCGTGTGTCGGGGAAAGCCACGCCATGAACGAGCCAACCATGAAAATGCTCCCGTATACATATGTGTGTAGTGCAGTATTACATACACTGCGGTGTATACACCTGTAAAAAGGGCGAAAGGAAATAGGGGTGCAGGGGGGAAGGTTGTATGCCTGTCTTGTATTCCTAACTCCTACACGCTAGTTAAAAAGGCTTATTTGAAGAAGCGACCTCCCCGACACAGGTAGCCACATACAGGTGAACAGGGGGGACATAAGATGGGCAGTTCAATTTTTCGGAGGGGAATAAAAGTTAAAGGAGAAAAGAGAGGTTTGTCATATTCAAGGGATATATCGCTACGTACTGGTGTTCTGGCGCCGTGCGTGGCGTGGACATGGCGTGCGCCCCTGTACTGCTGTTGTTGGTTACCTTTAGTCTTATCGACAAAACGCTAGGCGCCCTTGGCTGGTATGGGCTCCAGGTTTATTAGGGACTCTCTAGATATACATGGATGTTAGGCTACACTACAGGTTTTTTTTTTATTTATTTATTTTTTTCTTATATTATTTTCGTGTCGGTATGGGGACTTGCAAGAGGCGAGTGCCACCTGCAGGCCAGTACCCTGACATTGATTGGTGGACAAGTGCATATTATTTGGCAGACTTAACTTCCAGTCGAGTCCCATAGCAAGTTAACGGTGGATATAGTTAAGACTTCGTGACTTGACAGCGCAAGCAAAAGTCTCCAGGCGTGTGGGTGGTTTCACTGAGTGGGTGGACGCACTGGGGGACACTAAGTGTGTGAAGCCCACGGTCACTCTGTTGAACATGTGTCAAGGTTGTTTAAAGGAGCAGATCAGAGGTACGGGAAGTGGCAGCAGGTAAGTAATAATAACTGTACCATAATCGTAAGAAATAAGAGCTCAACCGACAAAAGCCGATTGGAAGGTCCTTGGAGATGGACAGTAAATGGTCGTATGTGTCATAACCACAGAGGATATTGTTACTCTGAGCTAGTACTCGTAAGTATGGAACCACTTTGGTTGCTGGTAGGTGTTCTAATTAGACGTCACAAGTCTTGAGAATTAAGTCTGTCGCCAGATCTTCGGAGCTGGGTGTATGAGCTTCTTTGCAGCGATCGACAGGCAGCACACATACAAAGAGCGACATAATGTTTCAGCTGCCAGGTCGATCGTTAAAAAAAGGCACACATGGACAGCTTCGTTTTTGTGGCGTTTCCCTTTTCATTGGAGGGCAAATCAGGAAGTAACTCCTTTTCAGGGATTTGGGCCTGTTTCGGTAGTAGTGATTTTTGGTTCGTTTTGGGGGGTGTCCTTTCTTTTCTTTTTGAATAAAGAACGTCGCAGGCCTTATTGGGCAAACCAGCAGTCAACCTCAAGTCAAGTATAAGGGATAGAAAAAAATTTCTATATCTGCAAAAAGTCAAAAGCAAGTCATTAGACGTCTAAGCACGGCCGAAAAGATGGGGAGGAAAACTGTTAGAAAGGCCATCATCATCATCATCATATTATTCCAACGTCCGCGTGTGTATGTGCTGTTGCTGTCGCTGTCGCTATATGGTAGTTCTCTTTTTTCCGATTTCGTGAGGGTTGGCCGGGTTTAAAAGACCAAAAAGAAGCTTGGGGCGTCTCACGGGAGATGTGGCCTTTTTGCTGCCTGAGAAGAAGAAAAAATGGAAAGCCAAGACGGGGAGGGCGAGAGTCGCATGCTGCTACTGTCCGTCACTATTTTTCTCGTTCTGTCTCTCTGGTCGTGTTACGGTTTTTTTTCCCAGCTGCAGGACACTCCGAATGTAGAGAAATTTGGGGGCAGCGATGGCTCTGGGGAGTGTACCAGCAAAAATTGGGAAATGATGGGCGACCTTCCTACCACCAGCTAGCAGTCTATCAGAACATGAGAGCCCGTGAGGGCACCGAGGCGTGAAGTTGTAGGCAATCTTGGGACTTTTTATATATTTTATTTTGTTCATTGTTCATTTACGTTCGGGAGAAAAGCGAAATTAGAGTTATTGTAATCCAAGATGTGGCGTTTGTGTGCACCTTTTCGACGCAACTAAAGCTATAACTGTGCGTTATCTGGCTGACGTCCCACTCGCTGTCACGCCGATTAGGAAAACCTGTTTTGGACGTAGTGGTCAAGCTGCTTGCTCACGCGTGTGAATAGCTCTGTCCCGCAGAGCGTAGTTTTATGCAAATCTCAGTAATTTCTCTAGGAATATCAATTCGAATTTTTTTATTTTATTTTTTATGGATAGTTTGAAAGGTTTGCATCGCAGAAATAGCGCTGGATTACGGCCCAAACAGCCTCGTGATGGCTTCAGCGGACGTTTGAGGGTGCTTGTTTGGCCAAAGAGATGTGTTAGATTGGGAGACGCTGTTAGTCCGCACCAAACATGCCATTGGAAGCTGATTAGCATACATGACAGGTTATGTCGGCGGCACAATGCGCCGGCAGAAGCAAACGGACACTATGAATGCATGTTTTTAGAAGAGTTATGGGGGGGGGGAACCCATGCCAACAAAATTGAGGAATTCTGTAGTGCGTATGCCTGGTTTAATATGCCTGAAGTAAATTTTAGGGGTAGCAAATTGCACAGCATTTTGGGGGAGGCGCAGAGCTAAGAGAAAGATACAACATCGCAGCAGTGTATTAATGACAAGTACGAGGTCGTGCTCTTGACTCGGGTACTAGACAGGCACAAGAGGCTAGGCTTTCGAGTCCTCTCTTACTGGCTAGGATAATGCCAAGTTATCAAGCACATCTCACATTTTCTCCGGCCGGCGACAGGGACGACATATCTCTCTCTCTTCCTCTCTCGCTGCTCAGCGTCTCGAGGCCCCTCCAAGCAAGGGTGAGCATCTCGCACAACATTTGGGACAAGTCTTACTATTATTCTCGGTGTGTTCTGTGACGTGGGGTCCACGAAAGTTGTTGAACACGAAGTCGCTCTTTGGCACAATGACTCTTAGACCTATCACGACATGGCTCCCTGCCTCTTCTTTCCCTCTCTTGACTCTCCCACTCGTCTCGTTTGTAAAAATTTAGATCAAGTTTGCCTCGTGGGATCGGATTAGCCCCCCAGGCTTTAACGAAAAGAGAGGATACGGAGCAAGAAAAACTACACATGAGATTTACTGGTTAACGGCCAAATTCGGAAGGCTACGGACCCCTTTTTCCCGGAGTTAGCGTTTCTTTCGGGATTTTTTTCAGGTTGTCAAGCTCAGGTGTGGGTTAGGCTGTACGTACACCTGGTTGAGATAGCTGCCGTTAAAGCAGAAATATTGCTCGATCGGTGCATTAACCTGCTTCCGCCGCCCATAATTATCCCCTTCTTTTGCTCGTTTTCTTGTTTTCTGGGGGGATTTGCTTTTAGTCCGCCCTCCCTTCTTAGTAAAACTCTTCACACGTGGTAAGAAAGGGGGATCTTAGGCCTAAGGTAATAATAAGCTTTATCGTCTTCGCCTTTCCGGCGTGGATTCTAAGGTGGGAATTGGAAAACTTAACAATGCATTCGAAGGGGCGTGGTCGTTATCAAGGGAGATGGAATATATGATAGCGAGAGAGCTCGCTTATATGATTGTCGACTGTTACGTGGCGTATAAGTATATAAAATAACATTGGGATGATTGAGCGTTTTTGCCCGGCGTTGGCGTGCGCGTGCTCCCAAGATGCTACCTGGGGAAGAGCGTGAGAGAGAAAAAAAAGCGAAAGGACAAAAGCTGCATGCAATGAGGAAAAACTTGGGATACAACAGCAAGCAGGTGGTAAATAAGCTTCTGGCGTGCCGCGGGTTGCTTTTTCATCCCCCGCACCTTTGAGCCAACAATGGTTTTCTACAGTGAGCAGCCACAATAGGCAGCAATTTGGGAAGGAAATGCTGCAGCACAAGCTTTCCCGATAGCTAATTTACCTACAGCTGGCATTTGTTTTGTTTTTTGTTTTTATCAAAGCGATCCCTCAAAGGCGGATTATTCACAAGTTTCTTTTCATGAGGTCGTTTGGAGAATGAGAGTTAGCTAAAATAAATAACATAAAAGCGGATGTTCTTGTTGATCTTCTCTCTTTGCTAGTGTGTCCCATTAAATGGAAAAAACGAGTTATGCACAAAAAGCTAAACTGTATATATTGCTGAAGGAATCCAAAGAAATGGCACACTGTAAGGAACGGAGATACATACAGAGAGAGAGAGGGGGGGATTTGGATCTTACCGTTCTATGGCAGGGAGCAGTAATGTAATTAGGTTGTCGATATATAAGTTGCTTCCTGCTGTGTTAGTAGCGATGGCGAAAAAAATCCTCAGGGAGGGATCGGGAAAAAAGAAACACGCAGCACAGTTCATCCCCTAAATCGTGTGTTGCGTCGTAGCCGGATCCTTTTGCCCCAATCTCGTAATTTTCTTTTCCTATTTTTTCTTGTCGGGAAGGGTTAAAAGGCAGCAAAGAAAAAACTACTGCAGACATCCATCCATGTTTGTCGCGGTGAGTTGAGTTGACTGGGGAAAGTCACGGTAGTTTTGGTGACAATTCCGCGGATTCCGAAGTCGCATTTGCTGGTAATGCGCGGTCTCGTTATTGTACTGTGGGACTCACCTGTTGTTTAATTACTTACGGTTGGGGATCAATAAGTGCTCTGGTTCGCTTGCTTTCTCTCTCTCTCTCTCGCTCTTTCTCTCTTGCTGTTTGCCTGCCAATATCGACGGAAACCCTTTTACTGTGTACGCAGAAAGAGGGGATATAGATTGAATTCTTGTTTGTTCTTGGGCTGTGAAAGAAAAAGGGACCCTGACCTGAAGCCTTCTTTTCCGTTAACAAACTTTTCCCATAAGTCGAAGGGAAGCCTCGCAAGGATGTACACGCGTTATTCCTTTGATAGCGAGTGTAATTCTTTTGGTAGCCATCTTTGAAATACTATTGGAGCAGTAATTCAGCTGAAATTCGACGGGAAAGTTTCCCCTTTAACTCGTGAGTTCCGGCTGAAACGCCGGCGGAAGTTCCCATCCGCGGAATTTCAGAGACGGGAGGCTGGCTCGTCCCATCAAGCTTTTTTATAGGGCAACTTAGGAAGGTTTCCTTGAGCAAATTTTTACCCTCATACTATTTCTTTTCTTTCCGGTATTTCTTCGGAATATCCACCAGAAAATAGACATATTTCGCATGGAATTTGGGCACTTTGTCGAGAGTATTTGATCTGAGTTACGGGCACGTCAGCAGAGCGATTATGTTGCTCATAAACGGAAGATTTGTTTTCTTGTCCCCTTTGCAGACAAGGGCCCCGCGGCAGATTGCTGAGCTTTTCGCTGGGTCAAGTCGTCCTTCTTACCTTGTCAAGCTGGCCCTGGTGTGTCTTGCCTTTTGTTTAATGGCACTGGGAAGATCGTATAGTGTGTGGAGTGTCGATGCTACGTGTCACGATCCCATCTTTTTTTCCACCAGAACTTATTTGAAACCACCTCGTGTATATGCAAGATAGTAATAGAGCCGGGTTTTGGTGGAAAAGGAAATCTCTCAGCGAGAAAAATATAGCGTGTCACCCACATGAGTAGCGCCTTGTTGCGGAGGCTACCAGCGCAGCATAACCCCGACAAAGTAAAGAACAGAAAAAAATCGAGACTGGAATGAAAAATTGTCTGATACGTGTCTTCTTTACAGAAAAAAATAGGAGAGAAAGAGAAGCAAAGTGGTCTGGCTCGTAAATTTGTGGGCTTGAAAATCCCGGAAGTGCATCTGGCTGCCCCAACATCAGCACATCACTGCAACTTTTATTATCGCTTTGCTACTCAGGAAAACTGGCGGTATATAGTTGTGCTCCTTGTTGAGTTGAATGGGAGGACCCCATCGGGATTTCCGTTTAGCACACTCGTATTTAAGCTTTAAGCTAATTGTTATAATTGCGTACTCGGGCGAGTCTGAGAATCCTGTGGGAGAAACTCGCTCCCGTGGCACAACCAATTGCTTTGGCTCCACAACTTCGGGATTATGAATCCCCACACATACACATATATACCAAATGCTTCCTCAGAAGTGGTCTTTCATAGATACAGTTGGTGTTTTCGATGGTGGGTCACCTTCAACCTGCTTAAAAATCTGATTATGAGGACAGATTACGACATCCCGGAACGCCTTAAATACATACTACTAAACTACATCTGGATCAAACAAGTATTCTTTCAGGAAGTTTTAAAACATTTAACGATGCTTAATAACGCTTTGAAGTGAAGAACGCGCTAAGAAGTTACTCGTCAAGGGTTTGCATTTCCGGGACTATGAATTATCCGGTACAAAGTTTGATACCTCAGCTTGCGGTAAAATATGTATAACGTGCGCGCTATCTGTTAATAAACAATAAGGCGGAATTATCAGCCATAAGAGATTTAATTATTCAATGATTGACTTCCTTTAGTAAATTGGACGTTGTATTATGTCATATAAGCACTCATTTGCATAGTATTTAAGCAGGACTAATTAATATGTTAGCTTATCCAAATATCAAGACTTCCGCAACTATACTCCGCTTTCTGGCAACAATCAATTAAAGAGAGTTGACTGCTATATAACATTGCTCTGCTGCTGGAACACCAATATTTTCTCGTAAGAAGTGTAGTGAAAAAACCTACCGACGTATGCTTTCATATGAGCTATAAAACTTGGTAGTGGTTACATTTTTACCAAAGTTATTGCCATGCACCCCCTCCCCAGCCCCCTCTTTTAGTGATGGGGGGAAGCTTTTTAAATTTTCTATCCCTTTGATGTAAAAACTTGGACGCCCGGTCTCGTGTCTGAGTGGTTATGACTGTTTTTCTGTTTTTGGAAAGTCTCCATGGGCGCAGCGCAAGGAGCTATATAAACACGGCAGCCTTTAGTTACCTGTGAAAAATCAATAATGCCCTTGTTCCATTTCCTGCTTTTCTTCTCGAAACTTTTTTTGAGCGCTCTCTCTCTCCCTATATATACTTGGTGGGGCTTGTAGCAATGTCAATGACTCTGCCGCCGAAGACTTGATTCACTTATGCAAATGCAAAAGTCCCCTCCCTGTGGCCTTTTCCTTTTGTTCTTTTTCGACCCTCAATTCCCGAAAAAAAAAGAAAACGTAAAAGACATGTTCGTTGTATATACATCATGCAGTCATGTCGCGGCGGCATGGGAGTGTGTGTGTGGCAAGGGAAAAGAGTATCGGTTTTATCTCATCTTTTAGAATAATGGCCAGTCAATGAATGTAAAGAGGATTTTCAAGTGCGGCGTGGATAGTCTCGGGTCTCTTTCACATTTTTTTTATGGCGCTCGTAATTTGCGTGTTTATGAAGCAAGAGGCTGGCAAACGACCCCGCCGTTTGCTAAGTGTAACGAGGCTCTCGGTCTTCAATTTATGACGTTGGAAGCAGGAGGGAGTGGGTGGGATTCAGTTCACCCCGGCACATTTACACACACACCTTTTGGCGAAATCTTGCATAAACCTTTTCCCATCTTTGTTCTCGCCGTTTTCATAGACTCGGATATATTCCTTTGACAAGTGTGCGAGACACACGGGGATGATATTAAAGCTATCAAGAAGGAAAGGGAAAAAAAGGAGAAAAATAAAGAAAAAAACTCCAACTAAAGGAACATATCCCCTCTCCCCGCCTCAACCAAAGAAAAGTCCCCTTTTGGCTCCACTATAAAGTATTATGTAAATGGTGAGACGATGATCCTGTTCATCATTAGCCCTGGGACTCTTGGCGCCAATGCAGAAGAGAAGAAGGTAGTAATGATGATGCTTAAAAGCACCTCTTTTGCATTTTGGCATCGCGAAGCACTCGTCGCCTTAGTCGCCAGGAAGAAAAGAAAATAAAGAGAAAAAGAAAAGGGTGGAAGGGAAAAGGCAGGAGAATCATTACGAATGATGGAGTTACTGCCGATAAAGTTGGTGTGGTTCGTGTTCGTTTGCTATAGACGAAAGACAGCTGAAGGTAAATTATGCACCTCGTCTCGCGGGCACAGCAGGTGAGTTGCAGGGATCTTGCTCTGCGTTGTTCTGGGGCGACGCCGACAACGCATTCGACAACCGTCCTTAATAAGGCGGGGTGGACTCGAAAAAGGAAAATGAATCTGAATACAGTAGATGCTGCTTATGTGATCACTGTTCACTAGAATCAGCAGCTATATTGAATCAAATTTTAAAGGACCGATTCCGAATGATAAAATACACAGCATTTTAATCTGTTATTAGAATCACGCTTTCGGATAATAGAATCAATTTCAAAAGTTTCTTCACAGTACAGTAACGAATCCCGAGTTAAGGACTAGGTTAGGTTAGGTTAGGGGTATGCTATCCTTAAGTCCTTGTGACGTAATTTTTAATACGACTTACGCAACTTCTAATCTCTTTGGCACTTAACTAATGAACAGAGACTTTTTGAACGTGAAAAGCTATTGGTCAGTTGAAAGATTAAGGAACCGTAGTCCTTGTGTCGGGGTCCGTAGTCCTATTGTCGTGTAGTCCTTGTGTCCACGTCCCAATAATGAACAGGTAATTGAATATGACCAGTTCCTTTAGTTGACTGGGAAAATTAAAAGGGATATCGTGTTGATAACCTTATCTAAGCATAGTAGGAGTAGGCTTCAGCATTAGTTATGCTTTAGACGTGTGGTTATATAAAAATGCCGACAAACAAGAGAAGAGTTAATTTAAATGTAAAGCAAAGTTGTGGCTCATTGAAACTTATGACAAGTTAAATTTAAGCAAAATTTCCCAAAACCGACTGTTTTATTTTAACGTTGTTGCCGTCAAACTGTCCAGAAAAGGGAAATGAACGGTTTCCAGTCAGCAAGAGCCATTTCTTGCCGCGAAGGAAAAGAAATCGTGGCTTGAATTGAACGCCAGGGAAAAAGAAAAGAAAAACGAGTCACAGGGAGCTGACAGGACCAATGCATACGGTATGGAGGCTCTAACGTTGTATCTTTTAAGTGCGCGCGGGGGCGAAAAAAGGAAGAGGCACATATAGCCGTGGCGGCGGTGGTAACTTTAGGAGAGAAACTTATTCCAGCTAATTAAGTCTGTGGCGAAGACGGGGAAGCTCCAAGGGGCTTGGTAGCTTTTTGGTATAAATAGCACTTGCCGCCAGGTTTGTGCAGGTGCAGAGCAGGAACGAGACAATGACAGCCGGATTTTACCATTAAGCACAGCATTTCCCGTCCCGTCCGTTGTTGACGATACCGAAAAGCGACATCTCTCTCAATAGAGCTATTTTTCTTTATCGCAGCAGCACAGCTTGTTTTCCATCTTACTTTAGCTCACTTTTTTCATTCTTTTTTAACTGTCTGGAGGTTAAGAGCGTGCTCGTGTTCAACCAAAACAAAGATTCGCGAACCCCACCCTTCCGTAGCCCAAGAAAGTGTGCTAATAATAAAGGAAAACTTTTCGAATTGTTCGGATTTTTTTCCAATAGATGATCATGGAGTCGCGGCTAATTACAGTGCTCCTCATGCTGTCAGTCATGTTGGATTCCATTGCCAGCGCCCAGCATGTCTTGCCCTGTCCCTTCAACGCCATGTGCTCCTGCAAGATGGCTGCCAGCAGTACCAATGGTAGTTGGGCGCTACCCTTGCCAGCGACGGTACCATCTGAAAGAGGAGACGAGGGACACCCTTTTGCCCAACAGGAAGATGCTGCAGCGAATCCCATAGTGAGCGATCTTATTCGAGACGTGTCTTGTGTTGGAGTACCTTTTGCGGCTTTACCAGGTAAAGTACACATGTTCGCTACCGTGGTTTTTTCCTCACCCTGTCCACACTCCAGAGACACAAGACCTGACTCATGGCAATTTTTTTTTATTTTTTTTTGGCGGGACAAAAAGGGGCGGGTAAAAAAGGTAAAACAAGGCGACGGTCCAGGAAACGTCGATAAAGCGCACCGTGTCCATAATGATGGGCTCACTGCGAAGTCAGTTTTGTCAGCCCTAAATGGACTTGTAACATAAGTCTGCCTGACGTGGGCACTTTTTATTCTTTTTTAAACCTCTGTGTTTTGTTCCCGGGAAAAGGGGACGAAACGTGGTCGTAGAGACAAACAGCGGGACTTTTTATTTTCATTTCGTTTCGTGTTCTTTTAGGGATCTGTTTGCAATAAATTCATTTAAAAAATCGAGATCTTTTTATTTAAGTTTTAACGTAAAAAAAATTCAATCAGTAGATTTTCTGGTACTGGTTTACTTTATTATTGTAAAAAGTTGGGAGAGTAATATGCAAAATTTAACCCTGTATAAGGGATGAAAATAACTTGGAAAAGAGGGCGATATTCTTGTATTTAAGCAAAAAGAAGCTACAATTAAAGGGATGTATATCTGGAAAAGGGGCCAAAATGATGAACATTCTAAAGCTGTCTGTCTTGATGTTGTTAGCTTTGCGTTACCTA
The DNA here is from genome assembly GCA_023053545.1 of Lepidurus packardi. Classification (NCBI taxonomy): domain Eukaryota; kingdom Metazoa; phylum Arthropoda; class Branchiopoda; order Notostraca; family Triopsidae; genus Lepidurus; species Lepidurus packardi. The sequence goes on along the minus strand of JAKZAN010000005.1, from coordinate 5,624,201 downwards.
ATTAATTTGTTAAACGAAAGAATATTATGAATAGTGGACACGCACAACGTGACGGAAACTCGAAGATGTATGTCGCTGCACAGGATGAAAGAATGTTCGATGTGAAGACAAATTGCACTATTTAGGATTTCAAGAGTACAATTGGGATATCAGCTTTAGGCTTGCTGTATAGACAGCTTTAACTAATCAGTAAATTAGGAATCCCACAGTACTGTAATTAGGAGTTTCGCATTTGCGCATAGCAAATTAGTGGAAAATTTGCTGATAGGTTTGCACAGTTAGCGGTGTGAAGCCTACAGTTCTACCGCTTTCAAGCTTACATTTTAAAAGTAATTGCTCTTTTGAAGCAGTTGTAGGATCTTATGTTTCTCCAAGGATGACGCATCGACAAAACTAGGGTTAAACACAATACAGAAACGGTAACGAGCTTTGCTCACGCCTTATGAAGAGGGAAAAAAGGATGACGTGCGTATCTGTGCCATTGCAGTATAGAAAAGAAACAGAAAACTAGATTTGTGCATATAGGGCTAATTCCAAGGACCAAGTGAAGGAAAAAAGAAACTTAAGTGTTCTTTCAAAGCGTTCCAGAATTTTATCCGACTAATTAATGGAATGATGTTTGAAACATCAATACCGAGTATACAACTTTATTACTCAGCTGGTAGAACCCCGGGAAGTTTTCGGGTCAAAGGGGTTGTGGAAACTTGGAGGTAGAGGTGTCTCCGTTTGACATTTCCTCAGATCTCAAGGTTTTCTTTCCCCGGAAAGTTGAAAAGAAGTTGGCAGCTCAAGTTTGTTGTAAACGCTTATCGAGTTTGTAATTAGGGCCCGCAAAAAGTGCCGTAGGGAGTTCGCTTTACTGTAGGCGCTCTTGTTCCGCTGTCTCATCCCTCCTTTCTCTTCATCTGTGGCCGTTCCTTTAGCGTTCCATGATTAAATTAACGCAATAGTTGATTCTCCTCTATAGATTTATTTTACTTTTTCCTTGTCGTATGTACCAGAATTACCTGCTGGACGTATTACTCACGTGGACGTTGTCAGCTCCGGTTTGGAAGTAGCGGACGGTGGCTATGTTCCGGCTTGGGACGTTACTCGAGACCAAACCAACGTGGGTCCCCAAATTGAATCTCTGCGCTTAATGAGCAATCGGATCCGGGTCGTGGGAGACTACACCTTTACGTAATTTCTTTTTTCTTGGTTCTTCCGTTTTAATTCCTAGGTCAATGTGTTCAAATTTTACAGAGGACGTGAGAGTCACAAGTTATTCGATTTTTTTTATTGCTGCTGGCCGTATCTACGCGTTAGTAAAATCTCTTGTAAATACTATCACTAGGTCGATGGCTCACTCGCTACAGTCGTTAGACTTTAGTTATAACGAGTTGGACGAGTTCCCCGCCCAAGCCATTCAAGCTTTACAAGTGTTGGACTGGGCTAACTTCCATAGGTATATTTATACATTTTGTCCTTTCACCTTTTCATTTCCACTCCTTTCCTTTCTACCCTTTAGCATATGTCCTTATTTTTTCTTTTTCTTTATGTTTTTCCTGTGACATTCTCCAGTAATAAGATTGCCAGTTTGGACGGCTTGGCCAACGCTTGGAATCACATGGGAAAAACCTTGACAGCGCTCTTTTTGGGCAACAACGAACTCGTGTCTTTACCGCGCGGACGGAGTCACAGTCAAAGCAGTCGTAATGGTGGTCATTACCAGCCCCAGGCCCATGGCTCCTCCCACAACGCCCCACGGACTGCAGCAGCTAAACAGCAGCACAGCAGCTCTGGCGGGCACAATCCCGACTCGTTAGCCAACTTGCGGCATTTAAACTGGCTCAATTTAGACGGGAATCAGCTGACGGACATTGCCAGCGAAAGCTTGCCTAGTAAATTGCATACACTGAGCCTGGCACAAAACCGTCTGGTGCATTTCCCCTCCTCGGCTTTGGAGGGCTTGCGCGAACTGCGCTGGCTCGATCTCCGTGGCAATCTTGTCAAGGAACTGCCAAGTTGGAATTGGCGGACCGGTTCCACATCAGCCGCAAGTTCACCGGCCGGTGGCTGGCGGTTACGGGTGGACAAGTTGGATTTAGGCGAAAACCTCATAAGCAAAGTACCCCAAGACCTGGTTGTCGGTGTCCTCACCAGCAACCGTAGCCATCCCGCTGTCGCTATTCGCGATCTGCATCTGGATTACAATAGATTGACCGAGTTGCCGGCGACCGCTTTCAGAGGAACTTCTATCGCTCGTTTATACTTGGCGGGGAATAAACTCCGCCAAGTGGACGAACGGGCATTCACGAGTTTGGCGTCGCATTTGGTCTTGCTGGATCTTGAGCGGAACGAAATAAGCGAAGTACCTCGGGCCGTCGAGCAGCTCAAACGCTTACGCTTCTTGTACTTGTCGAATAATCGCTTGAGTCACTTGCGTTCGGATAGTCTAGCCGCCTTTGGCCCTTACCTGGAAGCGTTGGGCTTGGCCGGAAATCATTTCATCACGATTCCGTCCTCGGCGCTCAAGTGGACGCCCAATTTGCTCCACCTCAATTTGGGCTACAATCGCATTGAGAACTTGTCGCCGGGCGACTTCGCCGCCTGGGCCAAGGAACTCGACACGTTGATTCTTCGCGGCAATTCGATCACGGCACTGCACGCCGGCGTCTTCAAGCACACCCCTAAACTACGGGAGCTCAGCTTGAGTTTTAACAAACTCAGCGACGTCCATCCAGAGGCTCTTAGCGAAATCGGCGGCGTTTTAGAGAGCTTAGACGTCAGTTTCGCTTTCTGGCAAGGCGCCGAGTCTTCCTTACTCACACACTTGCTAAGACCGTTAGTTAATTTGCAGTGGCTCGCGCTGGACCATAACGAGTTTCGACACCTGCCCCGTGATGCTTTCCGGTCTCTGGGCCAGTTGCGCTTGATTAACTTGGAAGCGAATCGCCTGACAACCGCGTCTTTATCGGGCGTTTTTACCGTCGGCCATCAGCCGTTCCTGCGCGAACTGCGTTTAGCGTATAATCAACTCGAGATGGTCCCTGCCCAGTCTTGGGTCAATTTCACAGATCTACAGAGCGTTACACTGTCTTTTAATCATGTGCAGAATGTCGAAACCCGCGCCTTCCACCGGTTACCGTCCCTAGTTACCCTCTCCCTGTCGCATAACAAACTGCAACGGCTGGAGACCCGGGCTTTGTCCCATCTTCCAAAGTTAGCCCAACTAGACCTACAGTTCAACCGACTGGAGATCCTTGACTTGGATATGTTTGATCGCAGTACCAACCCCTGGATGCCCTTGACCCTTAACCTTTCTGACAACTTCATCACACAGGTGGCTGGATCAGCTCAGGGTGACCGTCTCCACATCAAAACGCTTGATTTAACGCGGAACCAACTTGTCGACTTCCCGACAACTATTCTGGCACAACGTCTGGCTCCCATCTCGCTTAGAAAGCTGCTTTTGAGCCATAATCAGGTGACACGTTTGGAAAACTTGGCTTTGTCGACGTGCTGTCCGTCGTTGCAAATCCTCGAGTTGAGGAACAACGATTTAGAATTTTTGGGTCGAACGGCTTTGAAAGGCGCTGCGCAATTGCAGATTGTGGTCTTGAGTCAGAACCAAATCGAGTACGTGCCAAACAATTTTTTTGTCAACTTGACACGCTTAAGGATTCTAGACCTGTCCCACAACCGGCTTCGCTCGTTGCCACGCGACGTCTTTCAGGCCACTGCTTTAGAATCACTCAGTGTTGCGAATAATGCCTTCCTCACGATTCCAGCCACCTCTCTAGGTCCAGTCGCGGCAACGCTCTCTTACTTGGACCTCAGCGGCAATCAAATTGAACACCTGGACGCCATGACTTTTGCGCATTTCCCCAATCTCCTCCAATTGAATTTGGCTCGTAATCGCGTAAGTTTACTTCCAGACAATGTCTTTGCCCAACTAGGCACACTACTTACGCTCGACTTGAGCTTCAACCCAATCCGTGCCAACTTCAAAGAGCTTTTTCACTACCTGCAAAAGTTAAAGGATCTGCATCTGGCCTACGCGGGACTTGTCCGTTGGCCTGCGCTACCTTTACCGCATCTGATTACTTTAAACCTTTCCGGAAATGCATTGGAATATACTCCGGCCAGCAGTGGCCCTACTCCCATAGCTGCCGTCACCTTGGACAGCTTGCGAACGTGGGATTTGTCCCGAAATAAGCTGAGTGTGGTTCCAGCCTTGCTCTGGAGCCAAGCACCTTTGCTTAAACACCTAGATTTGTCGTATAATCCCATCCGTCTTTTGAATCGTGAGAGCTTCACATCCCTTTCGCGGCTCCAAATCCTCAATTTGCAACCGCTACCCATGCTGGAACACATTGATGCAGATTCGTTCAGCTCCTTGTACCACTTGCACACCCTGAGAATGCAGCACTGGCCAGGACCCAGTTTGTCGACCCTCTTGACAGGTCTGCATGGTATAAAAAAATTGGCAATCGACTTTCGGGTACCCGCCTTGGCCTCCCAGCTGGCGGATTTAGCAAATCCACAGGTCGCTCCAAAGCTTCGCGAGCTGGAAATCACAGGTCAGCATTTAAGGTTAATTCACCCGGACGCTTTGGCGCGTTTGGGACTGCATACAGCGCCGCATTTTCACGTGAGCATTCATGGAACCTTGTTGAGACAATTGCCTGATGGGTTACTGAGCGGATTAGAAGGTGTCGCTAGCCTGGGACTGGATTTACGGCACAACCAGTTGCAGACTTTAACACGTGGTGTCTTACAGCCCCCGAACATTTCCGATTTTCTCTCTCACACGCGACACTTGTCAGGTATTTCTCATTTTTGGGGATACACTGCTATGATTTTTAATTCCGAGTGTATTCATTTATTAATCATTATCTTCTAGGTGGCTTGTGGCTAGATGATAATCCCTGGCTCTGCAATTGTGATTTAGCCTGGATGAGTACGTGGTTGCGTCGCTGGTTACGCGAAACGCAAGCTGTGGACCCTGCCATTATAACTGACGCCTTTGCCGGGTCGCTGCGCAATTTGCATTGCGTTGAGCCGGGTTCCTCGCTTCACAATAAGAATAAAAGAGGGCGTTTGATGGAGATGCATGGAAATGCTGATGTCCATTGCCACGTGGCCGCCTTATCCAGCGCTGCGAAGCCCCGGTCATCTTCGTTGTTTTGGCGCTCGCTGATCTTAGGATGGTTAGCTGCAGGGACGTGGCTCTGGCGACCAGTCTGATTTTCCCGATGGATTTCTTCACTTATGAGCCAGTTATGGCGGTTCTGGGACTGTGATAGAAGAAGAAAGAGGATATTGTGCTTGAAAGAAGTCCACGAGCTGAGCTTGGGACTTTGGACGAAACACGAGTAGAATCGGGGGGGTGCAGGTCATCCTACATGTTTATAATACGGAAAGGTTAAAAAGTGAAGTGGAAACTGATCTCTGTTGGCACAATCAGATAGCAATATGTATTTTTCTTTTAATGCACCAAAAAAGACAATTCTGTTCAGACTTCTATTCTAGTCAATATGTATTACTGAATTTCTCGGTTTCATATTAGGGTTAGGGAAAGGCAAAGTGGATTTGTTGCACCTGTGCCTTAATGGAGAACAGTAGCCAAGTCCTCACGATTCTATTACCAATTTCTAGCAGAGAAAACAAGACATGGCTTAGCTTGCTGCATAGGATTGCGAATCAGTGCTCCAACACGGATGGCGAAGGACCTTCAAGCTTGCGTGTGTATTTTTCCCCTAAAAGGCGTAATTTTGTGAATGATTTGAACAAGACCAGTATAATTGAAGTATGTGTGAGTGTGTGTGAGAGAGAGAGAAAGTGTATACATTGGCAGTTTCATCCAAATAAAGGACGATAGGTTTTGGGAGCCAAATTGCTGAGTGTCTTAAAAAGCCTTTCTACCTGAAAGCAAAATTCTTCTCGTTTTCCTAGAATTTCTCACGTCCGGCCGACGGCAGTTTTAACCTTTTAGACTGCAGGTCAAAACAGTCGCCTCCGAATGACGCAGCCCTTTCCTGGTGAGCACTCCCTGAAAGGAAAGTCCACTTGCAACGCAGCATTTTTGCCCAAACTCCATGCCGTGTTTTATCTAGCGAGCTTGTCATCTTCGCGTGCTTATTTTTACCATTCTTTTTGCTCACTTTTGTCTCCAAGTCACGGAATCTGCATGTTCATGATGGGAATGATGGAGTTGACGTGGTGCCTGGCAGCAATAACGCTAGCACTTGCCAGCAGTACTGCTGCCGGAGTTCAGGATTGGCCTGAATTCCAAGTAGTCGATCTGACAAATGCGCTGGGACCAGACACTTTGCATTGGCCAACAGTTCGTTCTTTTGCTTTTACCAGCGGGGTTACAGGACCCAGTGAAGCCGGTATGTTCTACATTTTTTTCGTTGTGTGTTGTGAAACAGTTGACGTGAGGTATTAGCATTCGTTCCAGTTGTCTCAACTCATTTGTGTCGGTTTTCTTTCCTGTTGAGTCTATATTTTGTTTTCTTCTTGTTCTGTTGCGATTTTTTTTTCCTAGGTAACGCTGGTTTTTCTTCCAAAAGCTTTACATTTATGATGACTCCTTGTCGTTATTTCTATTAAGGATGGCGGTCCGTGGCCGAGGAACGAGAAATGGATGTTGATTCGGTTGCCAGTCGTCTGTCCAACTTTTCGACGGGGAAATACTGGTAGAGTGTCTCTTTTTTTCGCTTTTTGTCATATCCGTTCCTGATTTATGTGTTTTGGATTCTCTCAAAGGTACGAAGCGTATGAATTTTGTATGGCGGAGCACACAGGCACTCATCTAGATGCACCCTCTCATTTCTCCAAGGGAACATGGAGCGTGGATCGTATTCCTGTTCAACGTCTTCTAGTCCCCCGTAAGATACAACTGAAATTTCTTTCAGCAACACGTTAATACTTAACGTTAGCACACTTATTTCTTAAACAGTGGCCGTGGTGGATCTACGTCAGCAAGTTGGGAATCAGTCAGACTATCTCATTTCGCCCGAAGATGTGAAAACTTGGGAAGTAACTCATGGCAGATTACCTGAAGGGGGCCTAGTCATGTTCTGGACGGGCTGGGGTTCACGTTGGACTGATCGTCATTCCTATTTTGGATCTAACACTACCCATCCAGAAATTCTTCATTTCCCAGGTATTGAAAATCAATAAAAGTGACCTAAGCAGAAGCTTTTTCCTTTTTTATGACTCTTTCCAGCATTGCGATTGTTATTATCATTTTCAATTACATTAATTATTTTTGGCCGTTTTTTTATTCTAAAACTGTATTCAGTTTCCGTATTTTTATTTTAAACTCTTTGATTTTTTTAAATTTTAAATGTGTTGTGTGCTACAAATGATGATCGTTTGATTGAAAAAGAAGCAATGCAATAGGTTTAGCATACTTTGTTAATTTCATCAATGACATTAGATTTCAGTATACTTCAATTACGTTAATTACAACCTTAATTCCGGATTCGCTTTTAATTGCTAACAGCTTATAAGCTTACCCATGTTCCCTTCTTTTCCTGAAATATATAAGTCTAGGAATCTGATCAACAAACGACATTTTCCCTGGTGCAATATTTTGTCATATTTCTTTTAAGTTCATTGTTTGTATTTATATACTTAGTTTATTTTCTTCTTTACCGTACATTAGTTATCTTATCGTTGCAGCACCGTAGTTCGAACAATTATATAATATCAGTAGTACGATTTCACTTATCTACTGATCACTTATCCCTTGTAATTTTGTTTTCAAGGACTGGATCCCAAGACGGCTTTGTGGCTCGTGACGGAGAGAGAGATATCAGGGGTCGCCATTGATACCGCATCTGTAGATTATGGTCAATCCCGAACCTTCGCAGTTCATCGAATTTTGTACTCGACTGGAGTCTACGGTCTCGAAAATATCGCTACACAGAACCTGTCGAAAGTACCAGCCCGCGGAGCGCTGGTACTGGTAGCCCCTTTGAAGATTCGTGGCGGCTCTGGCTCTCCTGTTCGTATATTAGCACTCGTAACGTCAACAAGCCGGTGTCTGGAAGCGAAAGAAAGTAGTGAAGCTACTCAAGTTCTTTCCAGGCCGATCGTGGCGATGGTCATCTTGCTGGGCTTAGTGGCCCGCATCTAGATCTCTTTCCTTGTGCGGGATAACTTTGTTTTGGCTGTAATAAGGAAAGAAAGGAAACAGCAACTAGTAGAAAATTAGTTTTACAGTTAGGCCCCAGCAAGTTGCTCCAGCTAGGATCTGATAAGAAATAAAACGTCGCGGGGGTACAAAAAGAAGGAAAAATAAGCTTGTGGGGCAGGCAAAAAAGTGGGTTAGTATTGCCAGACAGACGTGGAACAGGAAAAGGGGCATCTATTTTAGCTTGGAATGTGGAAAAATGTAATAAATACTGTATTATTTTAAGATTTGCAAATATATAAGTAATCCTGTAATAAGTATAAGCCTAACTGATTTCCCTTGCTACTTGAAAATCGACCGGGTCATTGATTTGAAAAGTAGGGGTATACTTTCATGTCCGTGATGGAAAGGTTGGGGTTTTCTGTCGTATTCTAGGAAAGACGTTGTTCGAATTCTTAATGGGATTCCCTGGACAACACCAAGAATGCTTTCTCCTGCTCTGCATATGCTTTTACGTTGAGGATCGCTTCACACGTTCTGCTTTCTGTGCCGGCATCCAGTTTCTATAACCCTCTTTCTGACGTCAAACCATCGTTCCGGTTTGTTTTGGGACACGTATGTGTAGTGTGCGGCTGGAACCAGTAGGATGTGCTGTTTGTGTGGTCATTCCTTGGTTTCTTTGGCTCCGTTTGATAAGCGAAAAAAGGGGGGAGTCAGATGGTTCCAAGTCTCTTTCTCACCTGTTCATAGTCCCCTTTTACTGGTGTAGCTGTGGGCGATTGTTCTTTCGTTGGAGGGGGCGGGTACTTTTTCCGACAAGTTTCCCAAGCTGTTGCCTGACTTCACGGGTTGGGAAAAGCGAACCAGGAAGTATCAGGGCCATTGCCATCTACGCCGAACACCGGTTCACAACACGCACCATAGACTCTCGAAAGTGCAGTGTGATTGGAGTGTTGACTTGGCTGCATGGCACTGAGCAGCTTTTAACTTATTGTTATTTAATTAATTGCCTTATTTATTTGGCAAGTGTATCGTTGAAGTTGTGTTGTGGTGCCGTTTATTGTCTCTTTAATTTCGGATTTTCGCGAAAAGTCTTCAGATCCATACCATAATTTCTCCTGAATCTAAACAACATTCCAGGACTGGTAAGTGTTTATCCTCCAATGCATAGTTTTCATTTCTGAGAGACATGAAAATGTAATACTGAACTGTAAAGCGAAACTGTGCTAGAATGCGGATATGCCAAAAAAGAGCTACGTTGTTAACAAGTAGAAGACAGAAGCATGGCTCAATACCAGGCACCGTTAATGCTGGAGATATGCTCTACGCTTCTTTGCGTATCCGCAGTATCCACACTGGTTTGCCTGGCTTGGTTGGCTTTGGAAACGAGAATAGGGAAGTTGGTGACCTCAACGCGTAACCACATGGCTTGAGTCCGTTAGATTCAGGCGTTCACTCTGTGCCAATCTGGTCAGACCTCAATTTTCACTTCATTTTGCCCCCTCGGTAGGTTTTGTGAAGTTGGAGGAAATGATTTTTCGGACCCCAAAGGGGAGTTACTGGGTGTTACTAACTTTCTCAAACTGTTATTTTCTTAGCTCCCGCTTCACAGCCCGTTCGACCTTTGGCCTACTTTCTCAGTCTGACACTTTTGATCAATCTGACACTTTTGATCATGAGAACCTCCCCCAGTACAACGTCAAAATGCGATCCTGTGGCTCTTTAAGAAGCCGAGCAAGGTCCCGTTAGGTTCTTACCTTTTTTAAAACATCAACCATCAGGTCAGTGGCCCGCGACCCACGTCCTTGACCTTCTCTTCATGATATTGGCATAGTTTTGGACCGTTTCTCAGGAAAAAACTTTTGCGGGGAAGTCGGAGACCACTGGGACTTCTCTCCTACAGGTTAACCACATTCCAGAAGAAAGTGGAGCTTTCTACCGAAGGATTGCGTCTTCTCCCCCTCGGGGGCTAGTACAAATGACCCATATCAGTTTAAGGGTCCCTTTTTATCACTCCGCAAGCCTTAAAAACCGTGATTATAGAAATAACCAAGGGCACTTTGCAATATAAGTTCTAATAGGTATTAATCAACGATAACGCTTATCAGTGCAGCTGCACTCACTACGTAACATTCCAAAGTCAACTTGGAATTCTTGCCAAGTCATTCTCTCTTGATTGCAAGGATAGGTTTTATGAAGCAACGCGTGGGTCATTTATTCTTAAATCGACCTGTGTAAAACCATCAGCTCTTTCGGGGTCAGTCCTAGCCAGGTGAATGCCCGTACACACACTAAAAGTGTTTGAAAAAGTTTCCATTCAAAGAAACAGGTTTGGACTGTGTGTAGCCTCTTTTTCCATACTTACCACCGTCGTTGTCTTCCTCGCTCTTTGACCTACTTGCATCGAACGTCTTCCCGAAACCCGAAGCCGTAGCCTCATTTACATGCAAGGCGGGCTGAAGAAGAAGTTGTGAGAGTCAAGGGAATTTGAGGTCGGTCTTAGGTGCTTCAGTCCTGCCTGACCACAATCTAGGCCGAGTATGTTTTTCTACACCTGTTCTCCACGTTTTTTTATCATTATTTTCCCCCTTCATTTTCAGCATTTTAGTTCAAATTAATTTCCCTTATGCAATTAATTTCCCATATATCTAGTTCCTTTTAAAGGAATAATCTAGTTTTTAAACTTTTTGTTTCATGAGATACATGAAATGGATCTGTTAGTTTGAAGACTTAAGAGTGCTTAAAATTAAAAAGAATTCAAGTCAGATATCTACCATTTTTGGTAACCCGACTTTTCCCGCAGGGCATGTGTTTTGTGTACTAAGCCGGAGTTTTTTTCAATCTAAGACAATAGCTTTATTCATCAGCCGAACGTTTGCTCCATCAGGACTCACCAGCCTAAGTGATTTATTTCATCATTGTAAAATTTGTTTAGCGGAATGTTTCCTGTGACCTTTGACAACCAAATGCAGCTATTTTTTGGAACAACGAAAGAACTCGACATGCATTCAGAAAGTAAAGGGTGGAGGACATCCTGCGTGATATTTGTCGCCTGTATTGTTACTTATATGTATTGAACGAGGCGTGTCTCTCCCAAAAAGCTTTGGAAAGCGAAAGTTTTTCTTACCAGCAATTGCATGTCTTTGCAACGGCCCACGTCTTCCTTTGCCATTCTTTAAACAAAGTTAACACTGCAGAAGATTTCCGAGCATCTCTGAGTTACGCAAATCGAAACCAGAATGTAGGCTTTGGTGTCAGGTCAAGGCATTCCATGAGCCCCAGGGTAGGCCGTACCCGGGTTCATTTCCTGGCTAAGACGACATGGGAAAACCATTATGAAATTGCTCAAAAAGAATAGGAAAAATTGAAATAGCTTCGTTGTCCGCCTCTCAGTGGGTGTCGTGAGTATATACTGTACATGTGTAGGCATATGCCCAACAAGACAAACAGTAGAAGGTCAGGGGCTGCTTTTTGTGTTACCAGGTTATCATATGAAATTGCAGTCTTTCCGCCCACTTTTAAAAATAAATTTCGTATGAGTGCATTTTTTAGGACGCCTGAGTAACTCAGGAAGACGCTATCATTTTCCTCGAAATGCGTCACCAGTAGTAGAAAATAATTATTCTTTTGTGGCCAGGAAAAATGGAACGTCATCTGCAGCCAACGAATAAAATGAAGTAAATGGGGGACAGTTAATGTTTATGATCATTTCTTGTTGATCTCCTTTCCTTGTTTTGGAGAAAAAAGATTCTAATAACGGCTGTTCAGTAGCTTAGTTTTGTATTAATATGGAAATGAGACAGGTAGTGGGTTGGGCGCAGGTAAAGGTAAAAGGCAAGGCCTTTCTTGCGACCTAACGGTGCTTTATTGCCGCTAGGGGGTAGGGGGCACACTCGTATACCTTTCCTCCGTGGTGGAAATATGGAAAATAGTTACGAGAAGCTGCCAGGACTGAAATAAGGAGGCCTGGTTCCCGCATTCCTTGGCCTCTTCTGATTCGTCTGCTCTCTATTTCTCGTCTGCCAGTACCGTACAAACCGGACCCGTCTCTCCTTGAACTTGAAACTGTCCTTTCGGGTTGTATGAAGCTTCTCTTGCCAGACCATTTTAGTTATAATTAGACTCTCAAAGACGCAAGTTGGGTTCTAAATAAATGTGACTTATCTGAAAATTGTGTTACAGATCCGGAAAACCATGACTGGTGCCAACGGGAAACGGCGCAGGAATCAATGACTGTGGTCACGTGGTGTTATACAACCGTTAGTGTGCACTCACCTACTTTGTCAAGAAAACAGCGGATTTGCGCCCCTTTTTCCTCGTGCTTTTTCGAGTTGCGTGTTCCCGTCCCAAAGTCGAAAGCCGGAGAACTTATCTGAAAGACAGTCCAAGAAGAGACAGTTCAACGCAGAAGAGTGTCAATGAAGCGTCCGAGTGGCATTGATAACCAAGTGGAACCTGGCAAACATGGTCGGACCGAGCCGATTTTCGTGAATCAGTCTGGTGCGCGCTTGAGCATGGGTCTGACGCCGCCAAACGCGAGTGGGACGCCTGCGACGCCCGCTGCAGGAGTCAGCAAGTTGGGCTTGTTACTTTGGAAGAACTGGGTAGTGCAAAAGCGACACAAGATCCAAACGTGCGTCGAGATTGCCTTACCTGTCTTCTTCGCCTCCTTACTCGTCATAATTCGCGATTTGGCTCCTGCGGAATTCTACGGCAACTCCACTATTTACCCGGACTATTCCATCGCAAACCTACCGTACATTCCCAAGTAAGCCTTCACTTATTTCTTTTTTTTTTCGTATGGAACAGTTCTTTCAAGAAAAACCGTGTAATTGAATAGGACGTCTATATTCAACATTCCCTTGCCCAAAGTGGGAGCCAAGTTTGATGCCCCAGATATTTCGCAATACGCCTCCTTAGCGGCCACGTTACCCACGGCTCTACCGTTCGACTTGTTCCCCAGTCGTTGGCCTTTAGCATGGGCTCCCAACAATACTGCCGTTCAACAGGTCATGGAAAAATTGGCTTCTCGCATCAATGTCAAAAGCGAAGGTTGGTTAGCTAATCTAAGCTTGTTATTTGAATTTTTATCTAAAATTGTCTGTTGCGGTTTAGGATATGGTTTTGCCAATGAGCAAGCCATGGTAGATAACATTATGGGGAATTATAATCAGGCGTTTAACTCGAGTTCCGTGGACTATCTCGGTGGAATTGTTTTCACTGGCGAGTTCTTGGAAAATGGAACGCGGTTCAGCCCAGACATCAAGGTAAAGGGACTGCCACTCCGGATTCTTCTCGAATTATGGGGAAAAAGAGAAATTAGAAAGGAAAGAGAAAACTTTAACGTCTGCTTTCTTCCACTTTTGTATAGTTTAAAATCCGGCTAAAGGGAAGCCCCCGACTGGACAATCCTGACCGCAGCCCTTGGTCCCCGGTAGAAACTTGGATGACCGACTTTCAGTTCCCCGTTTTCCAACTACCTGGACCTCGCTACAAGAATAAAACCGAAGGCGGGAATCCAGGTAAGCAAGAAAGATACAAGTTGTCGAAGACGTGCTATCTTTTGCTAATGCCGTAAACAAACAAACAAAAACTGGTTGTATTTAGGTTACTATCATGAAGGATTTTTGACACTGCAGCATGGCATTAGTCGAATCGTAACGGAAACGCTTTCCAAAAGAGACTTGAGCAATATCGATGTGTACATGTGCCGTTATCCGTATCCGCCGTATGCCGATGACAAATTCTTGGTAGCATTGCAAGGATGGCTCCCACTTATCATCATGCTCAGCTTTATCTACCCGGCTTTGAATATTGTCAAGAGCGTAGTCCACGAAAAAGAAAAGCGCTTAAAAGTAAGTTATCGATTTTTCGTTTTTTATCTTAGCCTTTAAACCAGTAGTGTGTCCGGGGAAGATTCGGTTCATTTTAATGACGCGTGTCTTCAACATGCACCCGCTAGAGGAGGACGAGGACATCTTGTAGTAACTGGGTGTTTTACACCTGTTATGATTCATGTGCTTTACTACAGTCGTACTGAACTAAAGCGACCTTGTGACGTAACGCAAATCGTTGTGAATGGAAGGGGTAGGTAATGTCAAGGTCAAGAAGGGAAGTGTGGGAGAGAATTGGGTATGTTTTTGTAAGGAAAAGAATAGGACAATGTCTTGAGAATAAGGACAACATAGAATAGGACAATATCTTGGCTCATGAAGTTTTACATTTCCGTTGAGCCGGCTTTTAAAATGACTAAAATTATTTTAATGAACAGGAGTCGATGAAGATGATGGGATTGCCTAATTGGCTCCATTGGACAGCATGGTTCATCAAGTCCTTCGTATTCCTTGTCGTGACCATCATCTTTATTACCATTCTGCTCAAAGTTCGTTGGTACGGAGAAGGCAGCTTGGCAGTTTTAGAGAAGTCGGATGGATCTTTGTTCTTTGTCTTCTTGCTTATCTTCACCATTACGAGCATCAGCTTCTGCTTCCTCATGACCGTCTTTTTCTCCAAAGGTAAAATTGCGGCGTGGATTGGATTTTCCGATTCGAAGAAAAAACTAATGGGTGGAAAATTCGTTTTTTACAGCTAATTCGGCGGCCACAGGAGCAGGGATCATTTGGTTTGTGTCCTACTGTCCTTACTTTTTCCTCCAAATCAGGTACGCCACTTTGACCAAAAGCAACAAAATCCTGGCGTGTTTATTATCCAACACTGCTATGGCCTTTGCCTCCCAACTCATCACCATGTTCGAAGGAGCAAGTAAGTTTAAATTTATTTTTTACGGAATTCTTTTTAGCGTTTCCTAAACCATTTACTTTCCTTCAAAGGTGCTGGAGTGCAGTGGGAAACTTTATGGAGTGGAATTTCGCCTGACGATGACTTCAGCTTTGGCGAAGTGCTGGTCATGTTGGTCATTGACGCCATAATCTACCTTTCCTTCGCTTTGTACATCGAAGCTGTGTTTCCGGGCGAGTTTGGTGTTCCCAAACCCTGGTATTTCCCCGTCACAGTAAGCTTGCAAATAAATCTGTCTGGCCCATAGCTGTAATTTTTTTTTTTTTAATCTTTGCAGAAGAGCTATTGGTGTGGCAGTTACTATGATTCCCGACTGAATGCATCCGTAACGGCCACCAAAAGACCCTCTACTGAGTTCTTTGAAGAGGAGCCTGTAGGCTTGCCAGCTGGCATTCAAATCCGTGGCTTAACTAAGGTATAATAACATACCTTTTCCCTGAATTTGTTATTCAATGTTACTTTTTTTGCTTTGAAGGCATATAGTAATAAAGGACGTTTGGCTGTTAACAACCTTTACATGAACGTCTATGAGAACCAAATTACCGCTCTGTTGGGTCACAACGGGGCCGGTAAAACGACCACTATGGGCATGCTAACTGGTATAATTATTTGTATTCCTCTTAAACGAAAAGGTATATTAATTTGACATCTGCAGGCTTGTTTCCACCATCTGGAGGCACTGCTTTGGTTAATGGCTATGACATTTGCCAAGATATCCAGGGCGTTAGAAGCAGCCTGGGACTGTGTCCCCAGCACGACATCCTTTTCGATGAACTCACAGTAGAAGAGCATCTCGAGTTTTTCTGCAAGGTAAGAAAAAAACTTCATTACTATGTGTTCTACGCTCAACCGATTTTAATTGTACTAAGTACTGTTATGTTTACGTAGTTGAAGGGCTTTTCTGCCAATCGCGTAAAAGCGGAAAGCGATCGAATGATCAAAGCTTTGGAATTGGAACACAAACGTCAGGCAATGTCCTGTACGTTGTCCGGGGGCATGAAACGGAAACTTTCAGTCGGAATTGCATTGTGTGGAGACTCCAAAGTGGTTGTGTTAGATGAGCCAACTTCTGGAATGGATCCTTCGGCCCGTCGATCCACGTGGGACTTGCTACAGGTATACTTTTTTTTCTCTTTCTTTAATTTAATTTAACGTTTATTATGTTTATTTTCAAGGCGGAGAAGACGGGAAGAACTATACTGCTCACGACACACTTCATGGAAGAAGCGGATTTGTTAGGCGACCGCATCTCAATTATGGCTTCTGGTCAAATCCAATGCTGCGGCTCTTCCTTGTTCTTGAAAAAGAAATATGGTGCGGGTTACCATCTGGTGATAGTGAAGGACGCCAGTTGTGACGTCAACCGCGTCACCCAGGTCATGCGGAAATACATTCCCGAAGCAACTGTTGACCAAAATGTGGGCGCAGAACTTTCCTACGTGCTCTCCAGTGACCGTTGTCACGTTTTCGAGCAGTTGTTCCAAGAATTGGAAGAGAAACGAGAAGAATTGGGCATATCCAGTTATGGTGCTTCTGTCACTACTATGGAGGAGGTCTTTATTCGGTAGATACTCTTATTATACTTTAGTTACATTATTCTACAATCGTATTTCTTTCTTAGTGTGGGTGAAAAAGCTGCTGAAGCCGAAGTTGAGGTTATGGCTGATGACGGACAGCCAGGTCATCGCTCTCGTTTGTCCATCACCAAGGCCTTTTCTCGCCATCAATCTCCTGAAACCGAAACCCATCGTGCTTCCTTAGTTGGAGGTAAATTTTTACTTCGTGTATATCTGTAAAGCTATCTTTCTAAAAGCAGATGTTTATTCTAGAATCGTCACTGCCCAGCGAAATCTCGACCGGCTTTTTCAAGCACGGTCACTCGTACTCTGTACAGATGCTCGTCGAAAACTACCGGAAGCAAGGATTTGCCTTATTCGTTCAACAACTGTGGGCCATGTTGGTTAAAAAGTCGATTTTTATCGTTCGCAATTGGATCCTGTTCGTCTCCCAAATCATAATCCCGGTATTCTTCTTGGTTATCTGCCTTATCGTCGTACAAACGCTGCCGGGAGTAGAAGATTCACGAACTCTGCAGCCTAACTTGGACGTAAGTTACATTTGCTTAAACTTTGAATATCTTTTTTTAATCAATTTTATTTATGTTCGTAGCAATATATGGGAACTGTGACCTCCATTGAAGTAGCTGCAAATGATTCCCTGGCTTACGACATCGCCGCATCTTATGCGCAGCAGCTAAACAGTTCCGCGGCCAACAAAGTGGATTTCGTTGACGAAGGCCTCACCATGACCGATTACTACATAGAAAAGGCTTCCATGGATCTACCAGGTGTTAGCATGCATTATATCGCAGGTTTGACCCTCTTACCAGGTCAACACGCTGGTCATCTGAAAGCTATCTCGTGGTTTAACAACCAACCCTTCCACGCCCCTCCCGTAACCCTAGGATTACTCCATAACGCTCTTTTACAACTCTACACCCGGAGTGAGGATTACACCATCACTGTGTCCAATCATCCGCTCCCGTACGATGACTTTAGCAAATTGAATCATGACACCTCCAGCAACAGTTTGGGTTTCCAAGTGGGTTTCAACGTCTCGTTCGGCATGGCTTTCTTAGCAGCCAGTTTCCTCTTGTTTTTGGTGAAAGAACGCGTAAGCAAAGCTAAACATCTGCAGTACGTCAGCGGTGTCCACGTGCTCACGTTCTGGCTAGCCAACTTGGCTTGGGACTTTGTCAACTTTCTCATTCCTTGTTGCGGCATTCTCCTCACTTTCATCGCGTTTCAAGAAGACGGCTATGCGACTGCAGCGCAACAGGGACGCATGCTCCTCCTTTTCGTGGTCTTCGGATGGGCCATGCTGCCCCTCATGTACTTGTTTTCCTTCTTGTTCTCCATCCCGGCCTCCGGTTTCACCCGGATCACCATGTTCAACATCTTTACAGGTATGAATTGGATACTTTAACTTTTTTCAACCTTAAAACCACGAAAAGAAAACTTCTACTCATAAGACTTTTCCATTCGTCTGCTTTCGTAACGTACATTTGTGTTTATTTTCTATATATGTATGTTTTAAATTTTCTAAAATAATTAATCCTTTATTTATTTTTTCTCTTATAAGGTATGGCAACACTCATTACAGTGGTGATTCTCCAAATTCCCGAATTGGACTTGACGAATGCAGCTGAAATTTTGGACTGGGTTTTCCTCGTCCTACCTAATTACAGCCTCGGTATGGGCTTCAATAACTTGTATACCAATACAAAGGCTGTGGAATATTGTACCAACGTCTGGATTCAGATGGCTTGCGAATCAGGCATCAAGCCCAATCCCTGCTGCAAACGTATGTTTTTGCTTTTTAATTTCTTTCGCCAAGGATTAATTGCAATTCTGACCATTTTTATTTCAATTAAAGGTACCGGCAAATGTGGCTCGTCACCGTGTGTACAGTACAACGAGAACTTGTTGGGATGGGAGGGTCTCGGTATTGGTCGCATGCTGGTATTTTTGGCCGTAGATGGTTGTATCTTCTTTTTGATTCTGTTACTGGTTGAAATGAAAGTTTGCGAGCGAATCAAATACTTCCTTACGGGTTCATATACTCAACCGCCTGCCGCCTTGGAAGATGAACGCATCGACGCAGAAAATGGGGAAATTATCGTAGCAGAAGACAGTGATGTGGCTAAGGAAAGGGATCTAATCCTTGGCACGCCCCTATCTACCCTTCTCAATAGCAACAACCTCGTTATTAGGTACATATTCATTAATTGTTCGAGTGTTAAGTTTTGGAGAATTGGAGAATAATCGATAAAAATATTAAATTAGGAAATAATTTTTATAATAATTTATACGTCCCAACAATTAAAGAGTTAAATTTTTGTGAAGATTTAATAAGATCTTAATATATGTCTTTGGAAATTTAATAGGGAATTGAGCAAATATTATGATGGAAACTTTATGGCGGTGAATCGCTTGTGTTTGGGCGTGCGCAGAGGAGAGTGCTTTGGATTGTTGGGAGTTAACGGAGCCGGAAAGACTACCACATTCAAAATGTTAACGGGAGATGCTTTGGTATCCTCCGGTGACGCTTTTCTGGACGGCTACAGCATACGCGGCAGCATAAAGGAAGTCCAAAGACGACTAGGTTATTGTCCCCAATTTGATGCCACCATTGAAGAAATGACTGGACGGGAAACATTGCGCATGTTTGCCCGTTTGCGGGGGGTGGACGAAGGACGCATTGAAGCCTTAATCGAAGACTTGACCGACAAGTTCTTGCTGCGTGAACACATCCATAAGCAAGTCAAAGACCTCAGGTTGGTATTTCCCTTTGCTTGTGCAGTTTTTGCTGTTTTCTTTACTCGTTTTTTCTACACAGCGGAGGAAACAAAAGGAAGTTGAGCACAGCAGTAGCTTTGGTAGGCGACCCGCCTATCGTGTTCTTGGATGAACCGACCACCGGAATGGATCCCGTGGCTCGACGACAATTATGGGACACAATTGCAAAAGTGAGAGACAATGGACAAGCCATCGTGCTCACCTCGCACAGCATGGAGGAGTGCGAAGCTCTCTGCACTCGACTGGCCATCATGGTCAATGGCCAGTTCAAGTGTTTGGGTTCTCCCCAACACCTCAAGAACAAATTCGGCCAGGGTTACACCGTCATCGCCAAAGTGCGAGGAACTCCCGCAGAGACTCGCGAAGAGCCGCTGAACATGGCATCAGTAGCAGAACCCAAGTCAGGTGCTGGAGAAGTTCGTCTGCGCTCAGGAAGTCAAAGGTCCACTCAGGCAGTTGTGACCACCACGACCCCAACCCCCATTCCTGATATGGGACCACTCATGGATTATATCCAAACCAGTTTCCCCGGTAAGATACATTTTCTCCCTGATTCTGACCATTTTCATTTCTACCCTGTAGAGCTGTTTTCAATGAACCGTTTCTTTCTTTTTCAAATAGGCTGCCAATTAAAGGATTACCATCAAGGTCTGGTACACTATCACGTTCCAGATCGAGGTCTATCCTGGGCTCGCGTGTTTGGAGTTATGGAAAGCGCAAAAGTGCGTTTCCAGATTGAAGATTACTCCGTAGGACAAACTACTCTAGAACAAGTACGAATTCCTTCAAATTTCGTTCAGTGCAATCGTATATTATCTTTGGGCACTTTCCATAATTTCCCAGAATTGAGCTAATAATAATTCTTTGTTTTATTACTAGGTATTTTTAAATTTTGCCAAGTCGCAAGTATGCGACGAAGTCCCGCCCACGAGTAAATGGGCGATCTGTCGTTCTCGTCGAGCCTGTACCGCTTTGGCGCCCAGCAGCTGCATGTGTGAATGTTTCGTCGACTGACAAATTTCTATTAATTATTCCCGGGAAAAGCCGGGAAAATTGCAAAGAAGATAGGCGAGCAAGTGCAGTGCCAATCGTTCTTCCCATGGGTGGTGTTTCCCCGGAACGAGCGATTTCTAATTGACTTGATAACAAAATTTGTGTTGTGGTACAGACTTGGCTCCAGCCAGTGGGGAACTTGGACGGTGGTAATTTACTTGTTGTTATTTCCCTTGTTTACACAATTGGCTAAGACCTAAAAGGGAAACAATCATCCGGGGCTGTGCCCTAGTTGGACAATGATAATTTATAGTTTTTTGTTGGATCTATTCATTTTATTTGACGTGATTGTAATCTAATCTGGAGATTATTCTTTTTAACTTATTTGATTCTTAAATTATTTAATGTGCCCAGCCCCCCATGCCTGATGCATGGCGGAGGACGTGACGATAGCATGCTAGCTTTAATTTATTATGCTCAATGGACGCAGAGGATAGAGAGGCGAAACCTGGCCTTAGTGGTATTGTAACATATTATTATTCGTAGTAAATAGTATCCCTGAAATGAATGAATCATGGAAAACCCCGAAATGTCTACTTTTGTATTCTAATGTGTATCGTTAACCAAGGGAGCAAAAACATCCGCACAAACTACAAAAATCCCAGACAGTAAATCGTTTTCTTCCTTCTTCAAGCTAACATTCCCATGTCCATGTTTTCAGAAGATGGTCGTAAAACGAGCAGGAGGCCAGGCCTCGTTTTCCAGCGCATACAGAAGTTTGCCAACTCCAATCGCAACCGTAGGCCAAGCTTCCATGTTCCATAAACGAAGCATCCAAGGTAAGGAGGGGTTTACCAGAATCAAACTGTACGATATGAAATCCATTGTGCATGGCACCTACGAGCAAGTAGTTTTCGTCGTGGGGTGCCCATTTTATGCGCCAAATTCCACCACCCACGCCCACTTGAACCAAAGGGGCCGTCAAACGCCGTATGTCCCAAAGTCGTAACTGTTCATCGTAGCTGTAAATTCAGAAAAGTAAATGCTAAGGAGCTTTAGAAAGTAATGTAAAATTGATAGTGTACCTTCCTGTGGCAATTATATGGGCATGTTTGGTTGATCCTTGGATGCTGGTAACTCCCATTTCATGACGACGGTTTGTAAACACGGCAGTGGCCGTTCTGGTGTCCCAACCCCTCCAGAGGCAGTCGTCACCTCCTAGGGTTAGATATACGATTATATGACTTAAGACTCACTATCTGCTGAGAAAGTTACCGGAGTACATTAGGTGCTCATCAAATGGGTCAAAAGCAGTCGTCCAAGCTTCGTAATCATGGGCTTTCCACTTTTTAACTAGTTCAATTTGCTGCTCGTTGTACTGAAGGAGAGATATGCATCCTTTTGAGTCGCTAACGACTACAGAAGCAGCGGAATGATGAGACCAGTCACAAGCCAACGCCAAGCCGTCTTCAACGATGGTTTGAGAGGAAATTGGCCTGATTGTCTGCGTTTCGAGGTTTACAGAATACAGAGCTAGGCAACCGGATGCGTTGGCAGACGTCAAAATCAAGGGAGTTTCTTCTGACAATTTTCGATTAAACTTCAAGTCCAAAACACCAGACGTTTCCAATGTATCTAAGGGATCCAGACAAGTTTCTTTGAAATCTGTTTTATGTAGAGTAATCCTTCCGATTCTTTCTTTCTGAGCAGAGTTTTCCAGCAACTGATACGTTCCACACACAAAATACGTTATGCTGTTATCTATCGGGACACATTCTACCGAATCTGCATAAAGCTTAGTGTCCCAACCGCCCACACTTGTCACTTTAGCTGGCATGACAGTTTCTAAACGAGAAACGGGTCGAGTTTATCAAAGGACGGAGTTCTATTGACGCGCACTGCGTTCGGTTTCCAACAGACATTCTCTCACTAAAATACGGGCGTGAACAATGCCTCTTTTCAGTCGTTCAGCACTGCTTTTACTGCCGGCATACGTAGGACGAATATCTTTGCCCATATCTTCTATAACGGCCAGTAATTGAGCATATTTCGATTGCTGAGGTTGCTGAGCAGCTCGGGCTAAGAGACAAGAAGTTGTAAGTATTTTTTTAAATGATTAAAATGATTGAAACCTGAATTGTCTCCATCTTGAGCTTGGGCACCTGAAGTAACCGTTGCTTGACTTAAAGCACCATTTGGTTCGATAGCTTGAATGTCGTCATCCATCCTAAGAAAATTTCAAACATAATTGTTAAGAAGACCAAGGCATTTCCTTTAGTATACCTGCTAATTTTCGCAATAGCCAAACGGAACAAAGGACATCTATTCCCCAGAAGCCATCATATAAACAAGCTTCGTACCGCCCATAGAAACAACGTCGCAACACATGGGTCCTTTGAAGTGATTGGCTGTATTTGTGGGCTGTTAAGATCCCCTATTTCCGTGAGAATAACTACAAAGCTCTTACTCTTAAAAATTTTACATGTCTATATCTTAAAAAATAAGAATAGCTACATATTATTTTAGAAAACTTATTTTTTCTTGGGCTCAAAGAGGACTGCTTAACCCAGTGCGAACGCATCCGTAACGTTGTATAGCTCCGCATTGAAGTTTAGGCGCGAAGGCTGGTCCGTAGGAAAGCCGTTTGCTACATTCAATTGTATCTTGTGACTTAAATTGACCTCAGATATCAGCCAAGTTTGAACTGGACTGAATATATTTGACCGCCTTAAGGACTTAAGTAAGTGTTAAGTATTCTGATTTGTGAAAGTTTTATTATTTCATTCCAATTTTCCAACTCTCAATTTCGCTGACTGGTGTACTTTTGAATTGCCTCATCACAATTTTCCCATGCATAATTGAAAACGAGCAATTCTTAAAATATGTGTTCACTTTAAGCAAATTGTAAGGCTTTTCGTGTGCTTCGAACCCAGTTCAGATTCTTTAAATCGTACAGTACTGATATAGTACAGTTTCAGATCGTATGCCTTCTCAGAGCATGAGAGCAAATAACGAAATGATATCGACCATTCGCAAAGCCAATTGTAGCTTTGTTCAACATTTAATTTGTTGAAAACTGCTTTGTTACAAATATCGGGTTGTTGTTTTTCTTCTTTATTTTAGCAATATTCCTGTTGTAGCTGGCGCCGCCTTACGGCTAGCAACGGCAAATGAAGTCTTTCTAATTCTTATAAAAGTTTTAATACAATTCAAGTAGTCTTGTATTCATAAAAAAGTACGTTGCGTAGTTAATGAACAATTTCTACTTCCATTTCTCTTACTTTGTTTGGTGTGCAAACTGATGCTGTATTGATTTCCTGCAGGTACAAACTAGACCGAATATGCAAATGGTTCGGAGTCGAGGAAAGCGCTGAAATTGTACGTTTCCTACGGTTTTACGTCTTCGTTAATATTATGCTACTGTACATAACTAGATTGTATACCTAATCAGCAAAGTTGCTCTACATTTAATTGTCGGAGTTCTTCTCTTTATTCAGTATAACGTTGTTCAGGTTTTGCTATATATCCTCGCTGCAGTGCCTATTATACGGCCTCTTCTCTTTGGCACCACACTCGGGTTTGGGTTCATTCGTGCGAAATAATTTCCTCTCCCGATGCTTCTGAGAAGCATCATTATCCGTTTTGGACCTCAAAGAAATATTGTCATCTGTAGCACCGTCTTTTTTGGCTCTACTTCGCTTTTTTGTTACAAAAATAAAATAATAAAGTATAAAAGTAGCTAGGTTCTCTTCCCCTGCAATCTTCTACAATCTGGCGTGCTTCTTGCCATTCATTTATCTATGTGTCTTATTCGGGGCACTGAAGCAAAAACCGTGGAAGACGTCAATATGGTCACGTCTTGTAAACCTCCTCATCCATCAGTTCGAAAAGGTGAAAGTATGTCAAAATCAGCTTTTCGGTCAGCAGCGGGAAATGTCTGCGTTATTTTTTTGTCGCCAATCTGGGGGCTCTATGCCTTCCCCCCCTTTTCTGGGGCTCTGATGACTCTTCTTACAATTGTTGTCCGAAGCTTGCAGGGCACACACATGACCCAGCTCCTAATCCATCATAAGGCGTGTGCTCTTCCTCCAAACAAATCTCTGAATTTCCTCTCAAAATCCGTCATCTTTTGCCCACCTCCTACACCTTTTAAAAACCGAAAAATATAATCGAATGCTTTGTGGCAGGTTCTTTTATTTTTGCACAGAAAGGGATCTTCCTTTTCTTTCCTTCACCTGAGCTTTTTGTTCAGCAAAAGAAAGGAATCCATTTAGCATAGCAAAAGGAGCTTCATAAGAGTTTGAATGGCTAGACGGTCCCATATGCAATGAAGACAAATGCGAATGTATAGAGGTTAAGGGCCCAGTGAGCCAAGAAAGAAGAGCTTGTGAAAGGGAGAAGAGAAATGGAAGTTGTTCATTTATCTCTTTTTTTAATGGTGCGCCCAACGGAGGAGACCTGGGCTCATTTATTATTCAAAGTGGTTGTGAAGCTAGTTCCATTCTTAAGCGTTCAAGTTCTTACGCTTTCAACCAAGATTGAGAAGCAGGTGCCCCTGTTGACCATCCATACTGGGTCTACTGGCCATTAATATCTGGATCTGGACCACCCCCCTCTTTCTCTTTAGTTCATAACTGAGAGCCGTTTTCTACAGCTCCCGAACAAGTCTTTGGCCGTAAAGTTAGGCCACAAAACTCTGAGAAGTCGGCAATGGAATCAAAAGTCAAAGACAGTGAGGAACGGGACCACTTTTCTTTCGGGGTGGCAAAAGTCCTGTGCTGCTGCGTTGTATGAGTTACACGGGATTTACTTCACTTTTCGTGTGTGCTTCGCGTAAGAAATGCTCGTAACGCAGGGAAAAAAGAGCAGTGAGACAAACAACGGCTTGGCTCAGACCATTACTTGCATCTCTGCCTGTCGGTTGGTAGCTTGTAAAGCTGGCGGGGTAGCAAGCCTATATCCATTATTGACAAGCGACGAAGCTTTTTCGACCAAGAAAAAGAAAGTAGTGTCAGGGATGGAAATGGACTCGTGGATCCTTTGGTGGCGCTTATAACGTCGGAGGAAAAAAAAGGATTATTGATGTATGGGGAGCTGTCAACACCATTCTTAGCCTTGATTGGCTTTCGGGTCTAGAGCAGTTTGCTTCCCGACAAGAAATAAAAAAAGCTTTTTTTTTAGTAGTGCTTTTTATTCTTTTCATTTCGCCCTGCAACTCATTCCAACTTCAAAGCAGATGGCAATCAGCATACGAGACTTTTGATCTATGACGTGAGACTTCTTCTTTCCACGGAATTAAAATAACCTATGAGAATCGTGGACCGAATTTGTGTTTCTGCACTGCACACAAGGCTTGGTTTCAGAGTTTGCAACACCAATTCATGTTGGGAAGACATCCGGCATCTTCTCGTGTATGTTATTGCAGTTTCGTCGTGCGTGGTGTTTACTGTTGCCAAGTTCGGAAAAGCGGGGGGAGGGGGGGATGGTATGGGCGAATTGATGTTCAGTGTTTTAGTTCTATAGACTGGGGGTTGAGGTGGCTTTTGTTTGTTTCTTTTCGGACCAGAAGTTTGGAAGACTTTGAGAAGCAGCGACATTTCTGGCTAACTGACTGGACTTGCGGAACTTTTGATTTAAGCTGACGATCGGAGCAAGCAGACCAAATACTCGAAATGTAGGACTCAACTTGGGGCTTTCCATGGCTTACTCTCGTGCTTGTCTCGCTGCACTACACAGCAGCAGCCAACGGAGAGAGGAAGATATCTCGTGCGGAGCGAAACCTTTCTTGCTACTAAAGGCGGGCTGTTTTATCAGACCTAAATTACGTTTCGTTGCTTATGTAAGGGCCCATCACTCAAAAGTTACTCTTGAAAGCACTTGGGCGAGGAATTTTGTGAACTCCGCAGTCTATCTTGGTTACATTCTGTAAAGGAGTACATTTTGAGTTTGTGTTTTATAGATGGATTCAGTTTTTGTTTTGTTTTCAGAGCTGGGGGATTTTCTATTCTATTATAGGAACACAATATTGCTTTGGGTTCAAGTTACAGGTTTCTACTCCCGCATCCCTTTCTCGCTCCTTAGCAATCCGGAGCAAGTCTCGAGTCATCTCTTCTCATAGAGAGGCGAAGGACGGAAGGAATTGAGTTTGAAACGTGCGTATGTATGTCCCTATTCCTCCCCCTCTCTATCTCGCTTCGTTTATGTGTATGCAGTCTTGCTTATTGATTTGAGAAAACCATTACAGTCAATAGCCAGAAAAGCTTCGGAATGAAAAAGCACAGTCGAGTGTTTTAATAACTCTTCGTACAAACTCTTCCGCGCTTTCTGGTTCGCCAGTTTGACAGAAGTCTACTCGTTTCTGAGATTTTATTTTATTTAGTAAGTAGAGCTGTTCTTTGTGGTTTCTTTTCTTTCGGCTTGAATGATTTAGCTTCCGTGTCATCTTCTCCTGACAGTCGCTGTTTTTCTTGAAAAAAGGGCGGGTGGTTGACCGTGTAATGGAGCAGTTCAGTTAGCTGGTCGTTTAATAGGCTTCTAAAATATCTAGTAATGGGACCTGTCCCGCTTTAGAAAAAAATCTGAGTGTGTGAAAGCGAAGGTTTTAGAGATGAAGGTATTACAATATAAATGTTCGGTTAAAAAACAAGCGGGTCTATTTGACTAAACGCTAACCTCCATTAAAATGTGACACGGTCTTGTTGTTTATAGGAACCACCACCATTTTCAATGTTTCATTATGAATCCCGGGCTCGTTACTTTTTTTACCCACTTGTGACAGACAAAGGCCTTGATACATATTGTCTGCAAAGCTTTCATCCACTTTTGCTTGTTTTTTGTCACATCTGCAGCCTGTTTAATCTTTATATTACTCTCCAAGGTTCACTTTCTTGTGCAATAGCGCTGAATAGTAAAAAAAGATATATAAACGAGATATAATAAACGAGAAAAAAAACTTGAATGGAAAACTTGAACTCCCTTTAGCAAAGCCTTAGTTTAACGTTCTGTTTGCCTTTTCATGTGGGTCTCTTATTATTAACTCAATATCTCTGCGGGGTTCCGGGGAACCGTAGAGAGCGAGTCATATTTGAAATGTTTTTCAAGACAGTTTTTGTGACAGCTCGAGAGGAAGTGTAACGGTCCGAGTTATATCTTGAACTGAAGTGTGTCGAGATTTTTGGGGTTTTATTTATTGGGTGTATCCCACGCAGAAAATCAGACGTCGTAAATTTGTCTCCCGACTTTTGTTTCGGCGTATTGTATCGCGACCATTAAACAAAAAAAAAAAAACGGAAGAATGCGAGTTTTCGCGGGGATGTGGGATCTGCTTGTGAATTGTGAGAAAGGATGTAGCATGGCTGCATGGGACTTTTGCCATTATGACGGAGCGGATTCCACAAGTTCTCAGTTTCTAGTTGGACTTGAGTTATTTCTGTCTGGTTTTTGTTTTTAATTTTTTTAGAAGAAGTTTTTAGGCTTCTGGAGAGTTTTTTTTGTTGACAGATTGGAAGCGTTGAGCCTTAAAGGAAAACGTTCGGTATTTCTGAGGACCTTTTGGGCAGCGTAGAAAATCCTGGAGCGGCCTGCCTGTTATTACATTTTTGGTTGACAGTTTGTAATGCATAACGGAATGACGGAAACCCTATCTCCAAGGCAGATTTTATTTTCCTACATTTTCTATGAAGGATTGGCTCATAAGGTAGTTAGTATTATGTCATGGAGTCCAAATTAATAGCTATTGAACGAAACAGGAGTAACCAGGAATTGTGCTAAGACATGGATAGCATATATTTCAATGTTTGCTTATTTCATTGTAACGCAACAATGAAATAAGCATGAAAACTGAGAGAACATATATTGTGATGATTATTTCATTGTTTCGTCACAACCACTTCTGTTTCCCAAGCAGGTTCAAATAACGCTAAGATCACTTACCACAGTCCACTGACGACGCCAGTAAAAATACTAAATTGCAATATTGTCATTAAAAAGACACTGTACTACCTAACTGTTCAAAGAATTTCTAGTGCAACTGTCTTAGATAAATGATGCGATCATACACTACAATAAATCTGGGCAATTTTACAGTAATTAATGTGGTACCTTGTAGGCTAAGAAAATAATGTAAAGCGTTTATGATATTACAATGTAAGTACAGAATCTTAAGACATAAATTTGTCTAATCACAAAGATTTTGTACTATTTAATGGCATACAAAGGTACCACAATAGCAAATTGTAAAATTCCCAGAATTTGTCTGTACTCTAGCATGTTGATACTTTACGGTGTATAAATAGCAAAAGTAAGGAAAAGCCAACTTTTAGGAAAGTTTTCCATTCCGCACCATGAACACGGCTATGAAACTAAGGAAATTGTGAAATTAATAAGTAGGTAAGAAAGTTGTAGTGTCTGGGCTCCCGTGTGCAATTATAGA
This sequence comes from Lepidurus packardi, assembly GCA_023053545.1. Taxonomy (NCBI): domain Eukaryota; kingdom Metazoa; phylum Arthropoda; class Branchiopoda; order Notostraca; family Triopsidae; genus Lepidurus; species Lepidurus packardi. The sequence goes on along the minus strand of JAKZAN010000005.1, from coordinate 5,595,493 downwards.
GGATATGTAATCGTTGTTAACAACCTAGAAAAAGTTGGTAAAAGAAGGGTTGATGTTGTGCGTGAGCGTGAAGTCGGGATAAGCCAGGACTTCAAAGTAGAAGTTGCTCGCAACTTTGTGGGAGAAAATAAGCATTCGTGGGCTCAAATTTGCTGTATTGTAAGTTGAAAGCCTTCCCAACTAACCTTTTTTAGTTACAAAGAAAGTTATAACTATATCCCCTCTTTCTGAGAAGAAGCAAAGAAGTCTAGTACAAAGTGCCTCTAGTACTGAAGGAGTTGAGTGACAAGACTTTTTTCCTACCGCACCACTAAAATCCTTTTTTCCATCTTCTTAAAAAAATAACAGTAAAAGTAAATAATGTAGAAATACAATAAAATTAGAAAAACGAAGGAAGCTGTATAACTTGTTCCGCTAAAGTGTGCAGAAATCGAAAATATCAAAAGAGCAATTCTACAATAATTTAAAGTGAATTCTGCAGTAGTCTAAACTAAATTATGCAGTAATTTGAACTAAATTTTGCACTAATTCGAACCAAATTTTGCAGTAATTTTGAACCAAATTCTGCAGTAATTGGAATCAGTTTCTGTTGTAATTTAAACTGATTGTAATAATTTAAACATTGAATTTGATCTGTCTCAATATTTGTAAATATGTAGTAATTTGAACCAAAATGTAAATATGTAGTAATTTAATTTGCAGTAATTCTTTACCAAATTTTGCAGTAATTTGAACCAAAATAGACAGTAATTTAAACGGAAGTTTGGTGTAATTTGATCTGAATTCTGCAGCAATTAAAACCATGGAAACGAATAAAGAGTTACAATAATTAGACCGTCTTTAGAAAGCAAGTAATTCTACTGAAGTTCTTGTTTTTTTATTAGATCATAGCATCGTAAAGCCTGATTTCTTGCTGAGTTTATTGTAAGGAAAAATCCTACCTGCTGCGAGCGAACGTATTTAGGTGGAATATAGAATTAACCCCCCTCCCCACCCCTTGCCGCGCCCTGTAACCCGCCTTCAATACCCCGTGCTTGTGCGGGCTAAATAGACGGTTTTATCTAACGCTCCTCTGACTTGGTCGCTGATGACGACTAACGAGGTTAACGCCTTGAGTATGTATGATCGACCCAAGTCGCCGGGCTGTTTTATTGTCATGCAAGTTTGCCCGGGAATGGGAATGGGGTGCTTTTCCGTCTCTCTCTCTCTTTCTCCCTCTCGTCCCTTCCTTTACTTTCTCGCAATCCACGAGTAAAGCAAGTCTTGGACAGTTCTTCCCCCACCACGGAGCACACTGGTTTATACATATACGACTCCCGGTGGTGGTATATATGTAGTGGAGTAAAACCTTGTTAATCCGGCAAACCTCGTTGTGTTAAAAGATCCAATCACAAATGTTTTGGTAAGGGTCTGGACAGAACCGTTTTTACTTGGGAGCAGTTGAACGACGACGACGCTGACGCTTCAAACACGCCTTTTCCTCACAAGCTACGCCCATTTCTTTGCGTTTCGGTAGGTTCGCGTTGAGTTTTGCTCCGTAGTAGACGTCCCGTTTAGTCGCCAGCAGTTTGTGGGACTTTGGCGAGTTTTAAGTGAGGAGAAGACGAAAGCAATATCCCAGCCCCGGCGACGTTTTATAGGTTGACCCATCATACTTAATTGGTCCTCGTTAACGTGAAAGTTGAGCGACCATGTCGTTACTGGACAAGGAGGCGTGGCCCATTGTATTGCCGTTACCAGCTTCGCACCTCGTCCAATTAGCTCATAAGCTCATTAGCTCATAAGTGCTGCAGTCGGATGGTTCTCGTGTCGCTTCCATTGTGTTAAGATCAAGTCCACACATTTATTTCTTCTTTTTATTTCTCTTAACGAAAGAAAGACAAATAGAAAAGATCGGAAACATGCGTTCAGATTGGTGGTGCGGACAAAAGGGAACAAGTGCTACTGCTCCTGAGGGTACAATGGAACCTGATCAGTGGGCAGTGGGACATTGTGAGTCGTTTCGGCCAATGTTGTTAAGTACGCCTCGTAACGGCCCGATTGGAAAAGGGGGCGAACTGCTGACTTTGGTGACGTTGTTTTTGATGAGTTGCAGTGTCACTGCGGCAGCATTAGGTGAGTTGGCACTTCGGAGTTGACAGCTCCTTGGGCGGATCTTGCATTATGCACGTGTGATCTTATATATGCTATAGATGACACCTGACACACACGAAGAAGCATTAGTATGCACGCTACGATTCGCGGTACTGGCGCGGATCGAAAATTGGAACTTTGGGATTTGTGACACCATTTTTAATCCTTTCTCGAAAATCTGTGGGGGTTTTCAGGCTTTTTCTGGGACGAAAAAGGGGACAGGAATAATTTCTTGCAGTGTCAGCACCTCCAGGGCCATATTAATCAAGAAGCCAACCCTGGCCCACAGAGTACTTTGCTTGGTCTCTCTCTCTTTCGACCTCTTTCGTGGCTTCTCTTTTTTATGTGCAACCGCGGAATTCGTGTCTGGGCTTTTTTATTACTGCGATGCGCTGGTTAAATATTCAGAACTATATCTGCCTCCAGAAAGGACCTTGAGACGGTGAGATGAAGGTTCGGGAGCCAAAGTTGACAGGTTTATACACAGATAGTACATACAAGGTTCAAGTTTTTTGGGATTTTGACGTCCCAATTGGGGGAATCCTCAGGGGAATCTGCACGTCACGTTCAGGATCAGCAAGCCAAGGCGGGTCAGATATCGTAGATGAAAAGGATGGACGTGAGCATCCTGATTACAAGAGCCTTCCAATGTATATTAAATTTGGGCGATTCGGCAGGAGCGCTTTTTCGAATTTTTCTATGAACTTTTCTAGGAAAAATTGCGTTGAATTTCTTCAATGGAGAAAAGATGAAGAGGGGATTTTTATGTATTTATTCTTTAAAAGGAAAAGCCATCGCAATTGTGAGCTATAACATTTTTGAGAAATTGCGATTTACAAAGGTTTCCGGTTGCTGTCTTAGCCGAAGAAGGGTCAGAAACATATTTGCATTTCAGTTTTTCGAGTTGCGGTGGATATCAATGGCTTCTGACTGGGAGCATCCTTGTATCCAGGGCGGAGACATAAGAGAATATAACTTTGGGAAAATGGAATAAAAAAAAAATGCAAGAAAAATGCAAGTAATAAAAAAATCTGTTTCTGCTAGCCACAGCTATACGCCATTATTTGGAATTGCGGAATGGCATGCGCCGCGTTTGTGGCTCGTAACTTATCTTTCGCGTTCTTCCTTTTTTACTCTAACTCTTACTCTCGCTCGCTCTCCCTATTCCCTCTTTTTGTTGTTTGAAAGACTGCACACACAGCTAGACAGAATCGTGTTTTATACCGAACCATAAATACGTCGTTTTACCTTCGAGGCATGGCTACAATTCCACAGATATGCTTCCGTACTTCTGTTAACGGAATGGATCGCGTTTCTCCAAGGAATTCTGTTCGTTGGGGGAGTTTTAGCGATGAAATGGTCAATTCTATGTCAATGGGCACCAAATGTTGCAATTATTAGGAAATTCTTGTTGGTACTGGGAGTTGTCCAAGTGTTGTTGGTGTCCTGCTTTTCGTCTGCCAGCGAAAATCGAACATGTTTTGGATGTGGCGAGCAATGGGATAAAAGTTTTCTTTTTTATTTCTTTCTTTGGTTTGTTTGCTGACAAGAGGAAGAAGCAAACTTTTGCGAGGCGCGATTTAAAGCTGCCATTTGCAACTTACAGAGCTTCGGAAAAGCTCACAAGACTCGATTTTTATCTCTCTGGCCTCTGCTGCTGAAATTGAAATGGGAAGAAAGAGGCGGCGAATAAAGAGCAACAATTTATCAGTAAAGTCCGGCCGACTTCTTCGGGGGCGGAAAGTTATAAGAAACTCTCCCTCCCTCTCTCCCTCCAGCAGCGACAAGACAACAAGATTCGCGCCAGAAGTATCGGCAACAAAGAGAAGGCCAAAGGCCAGCGTACATGCCCTTCCTTTTCTGGTAAAGCGGAGCATGTATCGTTTTTTTTATTTTGTTTCTCAGTACATTTTGCGGAGGAAAGAAAATGGAAGGGGATAAAATACAGTTTTGGGTTTCGTGGTCGGGAACAGAATCGGCAGAATTCACATTTTTTGCCACGCTGTTAGCGGCAGGCGCTTGAATTTTCTTTCGGTAATGGAAGCTGGGACGTAGGTCAGGGTTATTTCTTAAACCTCGAACAGAAGTTTTTCTTGTTCCCTTTTGTCAAGACTAACTGAGAAGGATTTTTAAGTGACAATGAGCTTGTAAACCATTTGGGCTCGCGGAGAAGTGGCTAATCCATTTTACAGCAACTGAAGCGGCTTGAAAGTTTTATTGGAGACATGGCTTGATTCGAGTCACGGCCATATAGGCTCTCGTGAAGCGGGCTAAAGGAATTCGGGCAAAAAAAAGTATTAATCAAGGGAAAAAGGGCTTAGCTAAGCAGAAAAAATAAAAAAAAACTTGTCAAGATGGCTGATGTTATACGGAAGAATGGTTCAGCCTCAAGCGCCAAGACCTTTATTTTTTTATTTTATTTTTAAAAAACCTAAACCCCAAAGAGTCTTGGCCTATTATGAGCCACATTGCAATATTCCAAGAAAAGGACTAGGGGAGAGAAGAAAGAAAGGCAAGACAAATTAATGGAGCAGCGGGGAACGGAACTATAGTACTAGCAGAAATGAAAAGAAGAGAAAGAGATGGCACCTGAAAAATGGAATGTGGGTTGAGTGCCTCGTTGGAAGTAAATTATGAGAATCCAAGAAATGAGGCTACGTTCCGGAGAAACTTGCAGTGTTTATATTTTGTCACTGTTTGTTCTATTTGATGTTCTCGAGGCTTACGCGGAACACCACCAAAGTCGATATGCAAATCGCGAATTCGTTGCGGATGCCAGGCACTAGTACTTTGTTTGCCTCTTTGGGGGCACGTTTGACCCGTTGGTGAAGGCTGGATTCATGCTTATACATGTATCAACCTCAGCAACAGCATTTGACATTATTTCAACCCCTGGAGAGAGAAAAAAAAAACAGGTAGCAGAGAGGGACGGACCGGAGGGATTACTGTTGGTACTAAGTACGTGCAGCATGAAGGCACCAGAAATAAAAAAAGGACTCTGTTGAGGACTGTGAGAACAGAATTATGGATGTCATGTTGCCCTGATGTAAATGTAACTTGGGATCTTTTCAGCTCTGGCCTTAACTACTGCTAAATGGGTCTGATTGCGAGGCGCTGATATGCTGCGGCAGTACAAGAGTACCTAGATAAAAGCGCAGATAGACGGTTTTAAAACGTAGAACTCGTCCGTCTGTTTGAGGAAAAGTGTATTACTTTGCCGGGAAAAGAAAGCAACAACCGTCTTAGCTAAAGTTGGAGGATCTTGCTATAGTTATGAGTGCGCCTCCTCTATTTCTTCTTATTATGAGGTTTCTTGCTCGCTTACATTGCTCACGAACTCTTAAGAAAAGAAAGACGAGCCAAAGAGAGAGAGATAGAAATGACTCGTTTTTTTTCTTTGAAGAGAACTGGTAATTCGTTTCGTGTTCTCTATATATTAAGGAGGGTTAAATCTCAAGGCTCCAAGAGTTGACTTACAGATATATTGGATTTCTTGAGTTTAGTTTCCGTTCTCTTATACTTCGTCTCTAATTGCTGCGCACCTTCTGTTTCCTTCTTTTCAAAATCTTTCTACAGCAATAGTGGGGAAGTGATCATCAACCTCTTCAGGAAATAGATGGTCCTTCTGGGGGAAAGAGACAGGAACTATTTAGGCTGGGGCTGTTCAAAGCGTAGGGTACAGAAATGTGGGAAGAAGAGCGTGACGGTGACCCTATGTTAGGCTGGACACGCAACACACGCAGGGGTGACAATGACTGCGACTAATCTTTTCCGTACCAAGCGTTTCATGTGTCCATTAAGTACACGAATCACTGGTTGTCTTGTGACTACATATAAAATACACATACACAACACACAAAGGAAGAGAAGTCCACAAAAAATTTTTTTCCTCGGTCGAGGACATTGTTCTTGGCTGCGAGGAAGACCAGGCGTTTACTTAATGGGAAGGATAGTGTCGTTGAGACAAAAGAGGTAGAAATGGCTCGGAAGATTTGCTAAGGGTGACCTAGGGTAACAAAAATGTATCGCGGGTTTAACTTTACCACTGATTGAAATAAAATCAAACGTTCTAAAACACATGAATACGGGTCTCATCTTAACACAATTTTGATTTTTTGTTTCAAATATCTTAGGTATTTCTGCTCGAATATTTCGCCTTCAAAGTTGAGCTCCTTTCCGAATTCTAGATTCCCAAGACGCTTTTCTACCAAGTTCGAGAATTTTCACTGAAATAGGGAAACAGGTTTTTAAACTCTTAGGTCGATATAGCTTTAGAGGAGATTGAAAATAGTCCAGATGAATGACAATATACTACCCCAGAAGGAAGCTGCGCGAATCCAACCCATAAGAACATTGCAAGTAATGACAGTATCACGAGAAAATACTCTTATTGTTTCAAATATCTTAGGTATTTCTGCTCGAATATTTCGCCTTGAAAGTTGATCTCCTTTTCGAGTTGTAGTTTACCAAGATGCTTTTCTGCCAAGTTTGAGAATTTTCATTGAAGTGTAGAAACATGCTTCTAAACTCTTAGGTCGATATAGTTTTAGAGGAGATTGAAAATACTTAAGAGGAATGACAATATACTACCTAAAGGAAGCTGCGCAGATATATCCCAACAAAATTGCAAGTAGTAAGAGTATCACGAGAGAGTACTGCTATTGTTGCGCTCGAGGTTTTTAGGACACGTTATTGAGCATTTGACGGAAGGAAATAGTGGTTAAAAGCGGAATGGGAAGAAAGATTCAAGTTGAAGATACGACTGTAGGCCCATACAAACAGACAAGAGAAAGAGAGAAGAAAGAACCCACACCAACACAGCAATGAGAATTCCGTCTTATATACTGTTTTGCCCGTGAGTGGACCCCATCTCGTTAGGACAAGCTGTTGGGGTCTTTTACCCCATTGCGTTTTCCCGCCTCTAGACCTTAGAACTTTGCTGTGCGTTTGGGGGGTTTTCCTCGGCCGACCAAATCTCTTCCGTTAGCGCTGCTGAGCTGCAGGGGCGGAGAGCACTTTCTTGGGACTAATACTGGAGAATTTTATCTTGACCCTTTTGTGTTTCTTTCTTTCTCTCTCTCTCTTTCCCCCTTTTTTTATTTTAAAGAAAAGAAAGGCGATCCCTACCCCACCCTCTTACACGAAAAAGCAAGAACCGCACGCGACAACATAGTAAAAGCACAGTCTCGGAAGTTTTGCGAGCGTCCCCATTAGGAAAGCCACACCCACTGCGAAAGGATACGAAAAGTAGCGCTGTGTGTGTGTGTGTGTAGTGATAGGGTGAACGCATAAACAATTTCTTCCGAAGCTATAAAAGACTGACTTTATAAGACCCATGAACGTACATTAATCCGACTAGGATTAGATTTGTGTTGGATGTGGAGGTAAGAGTAGCAAATTAAAGTGCAGCTATGGTAATACTGCAGAAGTAACGCGGAGAAGGAAAGGGCCGAAGTGGGCGTGTTGCTGGATTTAATGGCTTAGAAGGTTGGGCTTGGGTGCGACATACTAAGCGGCAGAGTTTATTTTAGTAGCAGAAATTGCGTTTTCCCAACCGTCACTTTAATTGTTGGCTGGAGAGAATAAATGCTCTTTTGAGATTATTTGTCCTTGTGTGTATGTGTGTGCGGAGGCAATGTTAGTCCGAGTCCCATTGGCTGTTATATCTATGTGTAAGCCAAGCCATACGACTCAGCATTTCTTTTTATTTTCATGCCATTTCTGCCTGGTAGTGCGACCCTGGGTTCTTATGACGTACAAAGCGCATAAAGTTATCTCGTTCGTTCCTCGCGCGTCAGCATCTCACTACAATCTGTCGCGAACCTATCTGGTTGTGGCGGTTTTTATAGCCAAAGCACGCAGGTGGTTATGGATGCTAAGGGATCAATATTGGAAGCGAAATTCCGGAGTTTTCTCCGCTGTCGACGTGGCAAACCTTTTTTCACTTTTCTTTTTTGTGGGCTTCATAGAGTTATTGATTTAATTATACTTCTTATGTTGCATGCATACGTATGTGCGACGCGACGTATCCCGTGGCCCTTATTCTAGCTCCGATTAATTAGTAGCATAATTACAACGTACATCTTCACGCCGCGACTGTAAACGACAAAGAGAATACCTTGTACTGGATAGTTCTAGCGATCTGTAGTTTATCTTGAAACATACGTCTAGTTATCTTTTCAAACTCTTTTTTACTCTCTCTCTCTCTTTCTCTCCGTCTTCTCCCCTTCCTTTACTCTATTTTCCACTATCTACACCAGTTTTTATTGCAGAAATTGCATTTGAATGTTTTCAAGTTTCTCTCAGCTATGTGAAAAGCAAAAATCCTATTATAGTTTCATGGGATAAAATTCTAGTGAAAACTCAAGAGAATTCCGAATAGCAAGGATTATTGGGTTTAACTCCATTTCTTTCTTTTTTTTTTTGGAGGGGGGTCTTTTTTTTCTTTTTACTAGATCCGAGTCAGAATTGGGAGTCAGGGCGTGCAGAATTTACGTGCATATTGAAATAAAATAGCTTATAAAGAAATAACCCTGTGTGTAAGGCGAAAAGATTAACATTCTAGTTGCGTTAGGCTTCTCACTTTCAGCGCTATACCAGCTTGGATGTCGCTGAGTTATTTAATCGCCCGTCCGTCTTACAGCGACAGAGACTGGCCAAGCACTCTAATATCCCTTCACAGTACTGTCTGCCTTTACAAGGAAGAAATAGAGGAGGACGGGGGGTGTAGAGAATTGGCTAGAGTAATGCTATTAGACTGACCGTGTGCGCCTCCTTTTATAGTGTACGTCTTGTCGGTGCAACTTTGCCAATTTTAAAGCCTCACGTGACGGGTGTAAGTAAGTTTCCTCTTTTTTCTTTTAAGGTTTTTTCTAACAGCGCTGCTGGCTCTGGCTTGCCTTGCTTTCGTTGGTATTTCTTTCACAGCCCTAAATTAACCAGGAATTTCTCCTGTTGATGACTCTAATATCATTAGCAGAAGATTCCGCACACGGACTTTGATAAGGGACCTAGTAGGAACTTGGTAAGTTTGTGTCGTGTTTTTCTGTTCAAGTCTAATCCTTGCGAGTTCAGTAATTCTCTCAGCATGCTTTAGCGGGTGCCACTTGTCAACAACCCCACACGCCAGGTGGTCTCTTCGTATTATATCGCGCCCTTCAGCCTTTCGCCCGTTGGATATCACTATGTATCAACTATCCCGAAGCTTCCACGTGTAGAATTAATTTATCTTCCTCTTATTTGATGACAGCCAATCTTAATATCTAAGGCACGCTACAGCGGTCTTGACTGAGATTTCTTTTCACATTTTCCCGAGCCTCAGCAGTCCCCTTCACTTTTCAAGATTTTATCTTTATTTTTTTACCTTCGTTTTTTCAGCCCAATTAAGCAGATACTGGCTTGTCTGTTGTCTACCCTGATTTTTTAGACTAAGTTATTCGTTGTAAAGAAGCACATCTGCGTCACATTATTAGACATTGCTGCGTCGTCAAGGAAGTACTTCTGACAACAGGAAACGCGTGGAAACTTTAGTCCTCAGAACAGTAACCGATCGGGAATCACAGAGCTGTATGTCAGTGATAAACTAGTGTTTTTTTTTTTTACTCCATTTGTATTTTGGAAGGAAATCTGGTTCATAAGCGTTCAAGTGAGTGAAAGGAGAAGAAAATATCGTATGTCGAATGCCTAAATGGTCTGGTATCACGACAGCGCCGAGCTTTAGGATGTTGTCATGGTCATTGTCGCTGAAAATAGCTAAGCTGTGAGATTTATCATGGAATCCGTGAGCTGTTTCCTATAAAGCATATATATGCATGCGAGTTTTTTTCTCGCTTTTTCTCGGGCCAAAGGATGACAGTATAGGTAAAAAAGAACGAACCTCCCCCCCCCCACACTAACATAGTCCTGGGATTAATAAACGTCCAGTAAAATAGACTCGACCACAGCGCTTGGCTTATCTCCCTACTAATGGCTCTGACAATGTGAATCGGGTCTACATTACTCTTCGATGGGTCCCTTTAGAATTATAGACATGTCCAGTGTCGTTTTTTCTTCTCCCCCTACCCCTTCGCAGGTTCATAAAAAAATGTCTATCGGTCCCTCATTTCATGGCAGCATTTAGCAAGATGGATTCACTTTGCTTCTTATAATATTTTAGATGTTTTTTTAGAATTTTCCTAATTTTAAGAAGTTTCAATAGATTCCTAGTTACAAAGAAAGAATGCACGGTACGCTCCTTAAAAATCGTATTGCCTTTTAACCGAACTTGTATTAGCCTGTTTAAATATAAAGTGACGACGAGAGCAAGTTTAACTCATTAGCGAAGAGTTCTCCAGTTGCATCGACAGATTTCTTTCTAGTAAATCCATACGTGAGTCATTTTGATTAAATTTTTACCTTTGTTTTCGTTACGCTGATTTAATTAACAATGAAATCTGGTTGTCCTGGGAACTAGCGAAGAAACAAGATATTGAAATATAAAGCTGAAGTAAATTTTCAGGACTATTTTTGTTATATGTTTTGCTTTTAATATATTGGGCTTCATGGCCACCGTATATACAGCAAGTAGTTGATCATTTTTCGTCACAAGATGGCACTGACAGACCCCTATATCCTATGCTGTATGCAATTTGCTATCGTAATTTCATAAACAGACACTTAAAATTATCAAAAACAAAGAGATAATTCAAATGTTAATTTTTAAAAACATCTTCGTAAGACAGTCTAGTGTACTACGGATTTTTCATCTTGATGTATGATTTATTTAAGATTTTCAAAACTTGGAATACTACGCAACACATGGAAAAAGGGCATTAAAGTTGACCTCCGTTATGCAATGGATTTATAAATCCTTTGCATTACTGTCACAATATAATTTGATTATATTGCGTTGAGAATGAGAATTTTTGAATCCCTTTTTGCCGTGCTGTAGCGCCCTAAGGGGTTGCAGTACACAGGGGTCTTAAATGTATGGTAGCGTTAAACTAGCCGTTTTGGCTTCGGTAGAACACAGCTTTTTGGCTTCTCAGACTGCACTGGCTGTCCCGTAATGTACATAAAAACTGTGCCGCAGCATTATAAGCTTCTGCAATTCCTATTTGCATAAATGGCGGCTTTTTACTGCCTTTAAGAATACGTCGGTGCAGGTTGCTGGGTTGCTAATGTTTTCTTTTCAAGTCGAAATGTTTTACCAAACCGTAAGCTTTTGCAATTCATTATGTAGTCCACAAGTATTTTGCTATTCTTACATAAAACCCAAATACGGTTTCGCTGAGATGTGAAGCACACTAAGGTGTGGATGAAAAAAAGGACCAAATAAAGAAAAATTCCTTTTTCATTGAGGACTTTTTTGTTTTTTCGGTTATTGCCTTGGCAAAGGATCTAAAGTCGCTTGCTGCTTCGTGAGCGAAAAAGTTTTGGAGCATGGCAACCAACTCGGTACCGTAACTGTAAACACATTTCTTTCCATGGACTTGGGAAGCTGCTCATGTATGTGTTTGCCACTGTCTGCTGATAACCTGTATCTAGGGAAACTTTTGTGACCATTCAAGACATTGTGTTGATGATTGCTGCAAGGTTGTTGACCATGACAGAATCAAGTTAAGTTGGGGCAACTTAGGAGCCCCAAATAATACTATTTCTTTCAGTGAGCAGTAAAGCTACTGCCGTTTGAGGCACTGGAAACAACTAAAGTGCAGCTTGGCTTCCCAGAAATTCTCATGCAACCCGGCAGATGCCAGATATCAGGCAAGGCTTGATAACGTAAACTTTCTGAAAGCCGCATCGTGGTGTATGGCATGTATAGAAGAATTTGCGCCAAAACTCCCCTATTCATATTTTTTGCAGAATTTTCTTTCGACCTTTGAAATATTAAAGTAAGGCTTTTAAAAGCTTTTAGATTTTTAACATCGTGGAATTCATTCACATGCTCCGGCTTCTTGGAAACTTTTTTCCCTTTTCTCTTTTTCTTTTCTTGGAGATTTTTAATCTTTTTACGGTGTAAAGTAAAGAGAGAAAGATAGGTTTTTGACAGAACTTCCACATTTCTTGGTTTTCTATAACCGGTAGAAATAATATTAACCTCTGATAATATATAATAGATAGTAAAAGAAAATTCATCCTTGAAAATTCACCCTTCCTTTTCTTTAAAGTAAGATAATCGATCTGAAGGTCTAAAAGCTTTGTGTATTTCGTCGCATAAAAGACCTTGTTTCGGGATTGAAACGGTCCAAATCACTGACCATTGTCTGTGCATTCCTTGGTCTAGCACCAAGAGGCAATTTTTCCGGATAGTCTGCAGATTCTGTAGAGATTCTTTCGGACGATTTCTGTGCTCGATGCCAAATCCGCAGATGCTTTGAATTCATTGGCATGAGACCGGTTTTTTTCTATACATCATCGACAAGCTGGGGAGGGAGCAATAAGTATGCAAATTGGCCCCACCTCACCGAAATCTTCTTCTTCTTCTTTTAAACCTTTTGCCTGATTTCTTCTACGACGAAAAATGTGCGGTGTCATTTGCATCTGCTTGTCATGCAAATGACTGCCGTCTTTAGCTTGCCCTTATACTCCAGTGAGCAGTGTAGCCCACAAATCTGAGCAGAAATGTGGCAGCGCTGCCACTGCTTCTCCGTGCCCAACCGCGCTACGGATACGTATGTACTCCCTTTTTCCAACTTCTCCAAAACAACAATATTAAAACGCAGAAAGGGGGTATTTATCCGCATGTTTACAGCCCCAAAAGTCAAGAGCACGGAAACACCAGCGATATATTTGACAGGCTGTGAAAAGTTGGTGTGTATAGTGTCGAGCCTTGACGCTTTTATGACACTCGTATAGCTAACGTCAGCTTCCCCTCCTTCCCCCCACGAGCCATCAGCATCAGCCCCGGAGGGCAAATCTTCCGCCACTTCACGGAAGCTCGAGAGAAACTTGCAGCATTTCGTCCCTGGCAGGATAAAGTACCACCACCATAGACAAGTCTTCTCCACGGGGCTTTCTGGCTTCCTCTTCTCCCGGTTCCCCTTTTAAACTTTAGACTGTTATGGTGGTAAACAAGGTTGGAAGTTAAGATATATATATATATACATCTACAGAGAATGAGAGAGTGATGGGCATCTATTTCCCCCCTTTTGGCTGCTATCCTCTTCACTTAAACGCCCCTCAGCTTTAGGTTTGATAGAAATGGCTGCCTGAAAGCTGTTGCGAAAGCCAAAAACTTTCGGAAAGGGAGGGGTTTGTATTTACCCCGAGCCGCACTAATTGTTTGCGTTAAAGCTGCTGATCCGCTTGCACCTTATATTCTCGTCGTTTTTTCTTCGCTGGAAAGCTTCAAAGAAAATGTCTGCCTTTCTCATTTTTTACATGTATTTTTTCGGTGGAGCTCTTCCTTGCTTTTTATAATCCCCTTGTGATGTGTGTAGGAGTAATGCGAAGCCCGTTCTTCCAGAATTTTATCCGCCACTAGCTCCTGGGCGGTCTGAAACGAAATTGTGGTTCTTTATATGGCTTTGGAGATCTGAAACATATATCTCTACTGGCCCATCGCTCACTGCCCCTTGTGTCCATTGCTATGCCTACCACGGCCGGCAGAATTGTAAAAAGGAGGTTATTTTATTCTTATTCTGGCAAGTTTTTCTCAAACTTGGAAGGTCTTATGCTTGCTCCTTCTCGTTTAAGGGTTTTCTCAAGTGTGTATTTGCATTCTCGTTAGATTTGGGTCCCGTCCCACAGTTTTTGGTATACGTAATCTGGGTGATCGTTAGGTCGTCTGTTTGCCAGCATCTCAGATGATTATATAGTCCACCGTAAAAGCTTTGCAGAGCAATCTGCTCTGTCTGTCTGTGAGATAGGAAACGAGCAAGTTGTCACATCGTGATTAGACGCTAGATCCGAAAGAGAAGAGAGCGCCGTCCGTGATATTGGTCGGGGAGCATAAGAGCGAACAGGACAGGGGGTAGGGGAGCAGGGGTTTGAGAAGGGGTTAGAAGGTCGAGTTTAAGAGATCCCGAAAAAGGAAGAGCTTGGTTGGGTGGTGGGAACGTGTAAAAGACTGATGTAATGGATGACCATTCATGGGCCATGGAAAAGCCCGGGACTTTGGACGTAGACGCATTCAAGCGCTAGTGGAAATGGCTATTCTATATATCGTCAATTCCATGATTCTCGAAGGACATATATCCTTTTCGCTCCCTTTCCCTGAGGTACTTTATTATTAGTTTTTGTGAGACGGTTTTAGTCTCATTGCTTTGGAGCAAAAACAACCGTCAAAGGTGGGGATTTAGTTTGTCTTCTTATGTCAAGTTCGCTGTTTGGTTCAACTTTGGTTCCATTTATACAATTTATTAAAAAGTTAGTGCTTCTTTCCGAAACCCAACTACAGTCGATGCCGCTTATCGTGATCACTGTGGTTATTAGAATCAGCCGCTTTATGGAACCACATTTTAAAGGACCGATTCAAAATTATAGAATCGTAATTTTAATCGGTTATTAGAATCACACTTTCGGATATTAGAATCAATTTGAAAAGAATCTTCACATGAACAGTAACTAAACTACAATAGTGATTGCTACATGGACTTTTGCATATTGATCAATGACGTTGCTTTTACGTCGTTTGGTCGCCTTCTGAACTCCCCAGTTAATTAAATGAGCAGGTTATTCAATTGAGTGACCTCAGTTCTTTTAATTGACTGGGAACATTAAAAGGGATATCGTGTTGAAAACCCTTAAGCGTAGAAGTAGGCTTCAAAGGCGCAACGTTTGTTGTGTTTTAGACGTGTGGTTATATAAGCATGGCGACAAACAAGAAAAGAGTTGATTTAAATGTAAACGAGAAGTTGCGGATCATTGAAACTTATGACAAGTTAAATTTAAAAGGTTTATCATAAAGAGAAGTTAAGTTAGGAATTCCTCAGTCACATCTATCAAACATGTTGAAAAATCGTTACGAAATAAACAATAGTGGATACAGTGAATCTAGAAAAAGGAAACGTGTGGGAAGTGTCAAAAGGTAAATATTTCCTATTTTAGGTTATTAGAATCTTCATAGAATCAATAGTCACTTGGCAATGCTATCACAATAACCGGCATCCACTGTATTCATTGCCAAATATAATAGAAGCCCCACTGACTGGAAAATATGTATGTTGTGTACGTGTATGTGTACTTTTATGTACAGCAACAAGAATCAGACAATGTACTCCAAGGTTTGCTTAAAAAAATGTAATCGTTTTTCTTTAGAGAGTTATTTTTAGGTTTCGTTTCTGTATTTTTCTAAGAGGATTATTGACTGATGGAGTGAAATAAAAGGAGCGTAGATGCGAGCCTTTTATCGAAACGGAAAAAGAAGAGATTCTTCAGTGTAGAAGCAGAGAACTCAGTTTCGGGAGGTATTTTTTTCCAACAGGAGGGGAACCAACTTCAGGGGCGATATTGAGCGGTGGGCAAAGATCCAAAGCGTGAAAGATTCCTATATTTTCCTTACGATTCTTAATACTCCTATCACCCGGTAAAGGTTTCTCTGTTGAAATATTTTTTTTTCTGGGGGGGGGGAGTATTGGACGCTTGTAAGTATATATGGTATACATTTGGAACTCAGCATCATTGACACCATTTTAATGGATGTAATGCAGCAGCAATAGAAAGGCTTTTTTAGGGTAAAAGTGTCGTGCTCCTCGGAACCAGAACGCTTTTTATTACTCTACCTTTTATTTGCACCCCTACCTCTTAATTGCCCCCAGGCAACCCCAGAAGCGACCATTTCCAAATTGAGTTTGGGATAAAACATCAACGTATCTCTTGAATGGCCTAATTTCGTTCCCACCTAATGATGCTATGGCAGTCGACCTACATGATTTGTAGCTTCTTTTACGTAGAAAGGACAGTGCTATTATATCTGGGTATAGAAGAGAATTGTCGTCAGACTCGCCCTCTTTTCCCCCAGTTCCACATGACTACTGCGTTAGCGGAAGCAGAAAGAAAAGAGCGTATAGTACGAATCGTTCGATAGAAAAAGCTTTTTTGGCAAACGTCTTGTCGCCTTTCACGTAAAAGAGTCATTGGGAGTTGACTTACGATCCAGCCAATATGGAAGGGCGGGCTACAGAGAGAAAAATGGCAGGTCTTTAGCTCTTAAAAAAACAAAATCGGGGATAAAAAAATAAAATGGGGCGTAACTTTTGCTAATAGATTTTTTGCTGCTCCTACCCTATTTGCTTTGGGGGGTTGGCAACTCGTTACCTATTGTCCTCTAACGACGTCGACTCCACGCCCCACATTTTCTTTTTTCCTTTCCCAACATTTATCATTTATTTTTTTCAACGCCACGGTATTTTGGCCTCACGCGAGACGTTGCGAGTTTTTTTTTGCACTCGAGTTAGGAGGAACGCATTATCATTGCAAGTACGAAAGCCAGAGACTCTAGCGAAGTGATTTATAATAAGGTAAAGCGAAGAATTGGTATACAAGTTGGCGAACCACACATACGCAACATATGTAATCTTTTTGCGGCTTTTACTTTATTTTTATGGCCGTTTTAGAATAAGTTTGCCCAAGTGGAAACACTTTTGCCTGAATAGGCGCTCCTTCTATAGAGATAGTTGAATGAATGTCTTTTGGTCGGGCTTTTCTTGATGAATTTCTTTTTTGATAAGTACAATAGATGCCGCTTTTTGCGATGAATCAAAGTTTTAAAGGACCGATTCAAAATGATAAAATGAATAGCATTTTAATCTGTTATTAGATTCACAGTTTCATATATTAGAATCAACTTCAAAAGAATCTTTACAAATACACTAACGAAACTGCAGTAGTGATTGCTACATGGACTTTGCATATTGACCAATGACATTGCTGTTACGTCGTTTTGACCAATCCTGTCATTTCCAGCATATTACTACGTTTAGGGGTAAATCCCTTCTAAACTCCCCAGTCAGTTAAATGTGTAGGTTATTTGGAAATTATATACAAGGACGACTCGACAAAAGGGCTCCGTGTACCCGACACAAGGCGCAAGGACTTTGGACCCCGACAGAAGAACGCCTACTCTACGCCTACTCTAACCTAGCCTAACCTAACCAAACCTTGTGCCGTATCTCTTAATACGACTTAAGCTCTTCCTAATCTCGCTAGCGGTGGACTTGGCGTCCTTCTGTCCGGGCCCGGCGGCCTTGTGTCGGGTACTCGGAGTCCTTTAGTCGAGTCGTCCTTGTGGCGCGTTGCCGGTTGCCGGTTGCCGGTTGCCGGATTGGATGACTAGTTCCTTTCATTGACTGGGAAAATTAGAAGGGATATCGTGTTGAGAACCCTACCTAAGCAGAGGAGTAGACTTAAAAGGCGCAGTGTTAGTTGTAATTTAGACGTGTGGTTATGTACAAATGGCGACATACAAGAAAGGAATTAATTTAAATGTAAAAGAGAAGTGGCGGCTCATTGAAACATAGGATAAGTTAAATTTAAAAGATTTGCCACAAAGGGTAGGGGCCCCTAAATAAGGAATTCCTCAATCATCTCTATCAAAATGGTTAAAAAATCGTTACGAATAAAAAATAGTGGGTCTAGTGAATGCAGAAAAAGGGAACATGGAGAAAGTATCTGAAAGTAGACGATGCTTTGTTTCTTTAGCTTAAACAAGCCAGTTCGTCTCACGCGCCGATTAATCGTAGCATTATATGGCAAAAAGCGAACGATTCTTCCGAAATATTAAATGAAGATTTGAAAGCTACTGATGTATGGCTAGCGAGATGGATGAGCCGATTTTCGATTACTAGAATCTTCGCTTAATAGAATCAATATTCACTTGACGAACGTGATCATAATAAGCGACATATATACTGTACTGCAGTACTACGTTGTACGTTGTACTGCTGTACTGTACTGCAGTACTACGTTTTCGTTAGGTACATGTACCTAACGAAAACGCGTTTTATCCAAACATATTTATTTAGTATTTTCGGGGACGAATTATTAGCAATAAAGCTTATTGCCATACTTTTGGGATATGCCTGACGCTCAACGTATACTAATGAGATCTAAACAAAGAGTATTTATGTAATTATTTAAAAACTTTGCTATAGCATTTGCTCTTGCTCTTTATTTGCTGGTGCACCTTCACGACAGGCTAAATTAGTTTCAGATAATGAAGTGTTTACAAAAAAGTGTGTTTATTATCCTTATAAGAATAGAAGCTTATCTCTGGTTAGGTTAGCTAATGACCTAATTAATTTGAAAAAGAAACCATTTTACCGTAATTACCACTTTAAAAGTTGCTGAAGTAAATTGTGTGTTTTATGTGTGTTGCATTTTTTATAACACAAGTTTACCATCTAAGAAGATATCAGAGCTTATTAAGAATTAGCTCGTTGTCTAGTTTGAGGACTTTGAATAAAAGTCTGCGACATGTCTGCAGACCCCGGCCTTGGAGGGGGGGGGGGGGGGTCAAAGACAAGTCAGATTGAGAGAACGCACATATAGAAAGGGTGTCGCTCATTCAGCTATGCAAAGCACATAACTTTGCTGCAGCACTTGTGCAACATTCCAAGTTGTCGGTTTCATGAGAAGCGCATTTAAGTGACATTTCCGAATTTTAGCGCCGATCCCCAATTCAATTAGTTTTCCTTTGAAGTTTTGCTCAAGCGAGCCTTTTGTACTAGCCCTTGAGGCAGCATATAGGCTCGATCTGGTATGCTTACTCTTATGTATATGTATATCTATAAAGAGGCGTCTTTCTGTCGCTTTGTGGAGAATGTTAATGGTTCCAAAAGCTCAGCTTTGGCCATTGGAATGAAGAAAGGAGCCCGTGCACTGAGGTCTGTTGTTTTACGCCTTCTTTTGTGCTCGAGGGAGCTTGTTATCCGAATAAGACTTGTGGGGAGAAGGGAACGCCTAGGAAAAAAAAATGAGCCTTGCTTTTAGTCGATAAAGAAAGTCAAGAGCATCGGTGGCGAAATATGCGCCCTAAGGTTTTACTATGGGTAAGTGCTATTTTGTATTGTCTGTACCGTTAAAAGAGGGGAAAAAATAGTACATGAGCTGCAAGACAATTTTGCTGCCCAAAACTATCAAGTTACTATAGCACACTTGCTTGTTTTTGCCCGAAGTCTTCTCTTTTGGTCGATATAATGCATGGAAAAAAGCTGAGGGGAAAGTTCAAAGTATGGAGATGACATTTTATGACATATTTTACGTTTACTGCGTCTCTGGGGCAAAATTTCTGTCAAGATATATTCTCGGCATCACACTAACAGGATTTGAGTATTTTTTCTTTTTTTTCTGGTGTACTGTTCCTTTCTTCGACAATGAAGAGAAAAAAAGAAATAAGAGCGTCACGTTCTAATTGTATTTCTTAATAGAACCCGAACTTCCAGAGCTTGACGCTAATTTGAATCTCTCGTGCGGCATTAAATTTGTATTTCTTGTTTTTCTTCATAGGTACTGGTTCAGCGGACGAAGTTCCCAACCGTGGTTTCAGTAGCCTGCAGACCACGCCTAGTAGCAGAAGCGGTACCAGTACAGCCACGGCAGCCCATACGCCTTATCGCTTTGGCGGTTTGTACACGGGACCGTACTTCGATCCGGGCAATCCGACCCACGTTAATGTGCAACAAGGCCATACAGCTTCATTACCATGTCGAGTCCGACAGACGGGAAACAAGGCCGTAAGTTTCATTCATAGTATAAAGACCTTTTATCCACCCATCCCGGCCTTTTCACCCCACCCTTTTTACATACACACCCTCATCTTTAGGAAGACTCCATTAGCTCCATCTAAGACTGAGAGAGGCGTGTTAAGTCTGAGAGGATTTGCATATAAGCCGTTTGTAGCTATAGCAATGCCCTTTTGGGGTTGCTGGGTACTATTTTGAAGTTTGACGCGAAAGCTGGAGGAGTAGCTGTTGTCAGAAATGATTCAGTGGTTTCGCGCGTGCTGGCGTAAACACAATTTTGCAAAAGGTAGTGCTTTCCGCATCTTAGTCTGAGTTAACGTCTGTTTCGAAGGAAAGGAGAAATGAATTCTCGCCATACTTATTGTCGTCTGTCTTTGAAAACTCCTTTAATGGGACTTTTTTCCCTCTTATCAAAGCCTTTCTAGGAACTGTATTATATAGAAAAGCTTAAGTAAAAGACACGGAGATAAACCTTTGACTCACTTAGCTTCTTTATCTGCGTTTGTTCTGCCCTTGGGGATATTTGTTGAAGCTTATACACGTCATTTAACGAATTAATTTTTTCAAAAGGTTTTAAATTTTTATAGAAAAAGGCTGCTAGGATGTTTGGGCATTGGAGGATGATAATCGTTGCAGAAAGCGAATTTGAGAACCAGAGAGAGAGAGATAAGTCCAGCAACAGTTTTCCAATTTCCATGGCTGCAGCAAGCGCAACAGCACCCCTTCAGGGTCGAAGAAAGAAGCACTCAAGATGCTAATGCTGCTTGAATTGGAGATAAAATTAATTAACGGCAAGCTGGGCGAGGGGTGGGGTTGGGATGGCAAACAGAATTCGGGGCCTCGGGCCAACAGATTGAACTGAAGAAGGAGGAAGGATATAGAGGGACGAGAGCGCAGGAAACAGGCTGTATGTCTTCCAATATAAGGTTTAATGAGGCGCTTCACTTGTCAAGAGCCCCAAATTGATTGGAGTCCGCCAAGACCCTTTATCCTATGTCCGAGAAGGAAAAGAACGAAAGCAATTTTTTTGTTCCGGAGCGGTGAGATCTAAAATATATTGAAGTTACGGGGTAAGCAAAAAATGACCACTGTAAAGAAAACCTAGTTTCATAATTAAGAAGCTTCAATGCGGTTTCTACTTAAATTTACTGTATTGTTCAGTCTTTTAAAGGTGCTCGATAAAACAGACAGACGTATAAAAGGTAAAGTCAGCGAAAGAAAATTGAATCGGTTATTCTATCTTCAGCACGTAACAGGCTTAGGAAAATAGTTGACAACCAAGCTGTCTTTGCTACTCAATTGGAAGGAAAAATGGATCAAGTTTTTGTAGCGCAACTATTTTTTTAAAGCGTGTTTATTGCCATTCAATTCTTAAGATTTCTTCTTAAAGGCTTCTCTTTAAACGAAATCTTCTTTAGTATATTTTGGAGAATTTAGGAAGTGTTGCCATGAGTAGGGAAACACACGATAAGGATGATTGTCAATACAGTAACTGACAATAGGCGAGAGCCTACTTTGGGATAAAAGATAAACTTAAAAAAAAAAGAAAGAAAGAAAGAAAAGTTGTCAAAGGCCACGCGTTCTATCATGATTGAAATATCTAAGAACATATTTCTTTACTTAGGAAAAGTGAAAAAGAAAAAATGAAAGGTTTTGACATCGCTCTTTATGAAAGGGGAGATATGTCCGGGATGCAGGAACAGTCGTCTGTCCGAATGTGCGAGATAACTAAGAATAGTCGGTGAGAAACGGCGGGGGGTTGCAGACAAGGAAAGCATTCTGCGAAAGGAAAGTCCATTAGTTGTGCTGGATTTGGTCTGATATATATAGAAAAGTTGCGATATGAGCTGGTTTTGCTTTATGCTTTCTTTTTCTTCTGTTATCTTATATTATTGCAGGTGTCTTGGGTGAGGAAGACGGACGGAGCATTATTGTCGGTCGATGCCGACGCCTTTATTGGAGACGGACGCTTTGGTGCCGCGTATGCTGCAGCAATTGAAACGTGGACGCTCCAAATCCGCAGCGTACAAGCCCAAGACGCCGGGCCTTATGAATGCCAAGTTTCATCCGAGCCTAAAACTTCGCTACTCATGAATCTCCATGTTGTAGGTAAACTACACACCGTAACAAAAAGACTCTTGCTGTGTTTTTCTTTCCAAAACAGCCTACTGCAAGGTTTTAGTTTCTTTGTACCTTCTCCAAGCTTCTTACGAAACTTTTTAATATCGTGTGTGCACATAACTTTTGCTTGTTAGGTACTTCGAAGATTTTTCGAGTCGTTAAGGCTCCTGTACACGTTATTTATTGATGCGAAACAATCACACATGGCACTGATGTCTGTTATTGTTTTTCGAAAAGTAATTGCCGGCAAAGTTTCTACGCTGGTTTGATTCTGAAAAGTACAATTTGTCACCACAATTTGCTGTGGCAGCACAACATCCTAAATCAAATCATCAAATTTTCGGAACAAGATTTCTCGAAAACTGCTTCTCAGATTTGAAACCAATCTAAAACAAGTTTTTCTTTGTTCGTAGCTAGTGCACAACCAAAGGACATATTTGTAGGCTACGTCTTTCTCATAGTTACAAACTTCATTTGCATATTGCTCATTTATTACTCACTGGGAAAAAATTTGCATTAACAGTGCACCACCTGTTAGCAAGTTCAGATTACTGTCAAATAATTTTTTCATAAGATTCACGTTTTTTCTCATTAAGTTGTTCCGAAATGTCCCTTGCTACCCGCCTATACCTAGCTAAGGTATTTGAGAACCTTAATTTCTTCGCACCTTCTCCAAGCCTCTTACAGAACTGTTTAAAAATTGTGTGCACATTACTTTTGAAATGAGGCTTCTTACGGTACTTAGCAGATTTTTCGAGTCGTTAAACAGACTTGCTGAATGGGGAAGGGGGAAAGTTGAAGGGCTGTTTTAGGAGTTTGCATTAGCGTACTCCTACATAAAGTTTGTACCTTTTTCTTGACAGTACCTAAAGTGCAGATCCGAGGCGCGCCAGATATATATGTCAAGTCGGGCAGCTCGGTGATTGTTCAGTGTGTCATTTCCGATTTCTTGGAAGCACCCCCAACTTTAAGCTGGTCTTTGAATGACTCACTTCTCGTGGAGAAAAAGACTACATGGCTATTGGGAGCCAAAGAGACCAAAGTTGATTCAGCGCTTTTTTCCAGCCAGACGGCAAACAACTTGGAAGGTAAAACACGAAAAAATTGCTTATGTTGGACCTTTATTTTACATGGAAGAGCCCTCCGGTCCAGCCTGGGGCCGTTTTCATCTCCAACATTCATTGGCGCGGAAAACGTCCCGGGTCCCTTAGGTTTCTCTCTCACTTCCAAACTTGTATCTGTTGTTACGTTACTTTACATGGTGTCCTCCTTTTCTTTTTCTTTTGTGCGGGGAATTCTAATTTATTTGCGTGTCGTTTGGCTTCGCTTGCCAAACTCCGTTGGCGGATCTCGTCGACAAAAACAACCCGACGTCCTGCTCCAAACAGAAAGAGCCAGTTTTTTGCTCCAGAAAACGGACTTACAACAAAGTTTAGTTTGGAGTCTTAAACTGGAAAGCGTAACCAACGAAGATACGGGCAATTACACGTGCAGTCCGACTCACTTGCTTCCCACCAGCGCCACGTTGCACGTGCTCAACGGTAATTGTTCAGCCGTACAGTTCTCCTTATATTTAATCGCTTCTTCCGCCTCACGTTCTTTATTTTTCTCCTTTTTTAAAAAAAAGGTGAGCACCCAGCGGCCATGCAGCACGGTGAAAACAACAGTCCTCATTCACAGGCCTATACCAGGATCCTTACGCTAACATTAGCGTTACTAATGCTATGGCACTACCGATGGCATACTGGCCATGAGAGGTTTCGTCCTAGACCATTATCGAAAACGTCCTGAGAATTCCACTGCTCTGAATCTATCTCTCTATCTTTCCCTATCGAGTTTTGCATGGCCCAGTGACAAAGTGAGACCCTTCAATGAACCGACGGATATCGAAAATTTGTAAGAAAAAGTTTCGATTTTTTTAGTATCATCTAACGTGGCACCTGGCTTTAGCTGGCTTTCAATAACTCTGTGTCATGCCATACGATTCGTATAAAAGCTTTCTTTTATTTAGAGCCGCATAATCTCATATTTCTTTCAACGAACAAAAAAAACCCGGCTTCTTAATCAGGGTGCAGGTTGTTGAGTATGGGCTTTCTCCATATGCTCACGCAGTCTTTCTGGCCGAGAATAGCCTTTCGAGCAAGAAGGACACTGGTACGTTTTGTAGGCACCGCACTCGGATTTTTGATGGCGTGTTAAATGTTGCTGACGACGGTACTGGCGGCCACACCGACCACAAACATATGGACTGAAGCTGCCCACTCGTAATGGACCTACATTGCAACGTGTAATATATAAAAAACAAATAAAGTGTTCTTAGTTGATTGCTTTCTCGATCTTCTTTTTTACCAGGTTGACGACGATAACCATGTCGAGCAGCTCCTTGCCAAGCATCTACGTTGGCACCTAGTACTGTGTACAGAGGTAGAGCACTGTTGCCTTTCTCCAAGTTTAATGGATCGTCATCATTTGAGTTGTCGGCATCGTCGTCCAACATGCTGCAGTCATTATGGGTGTCATCCTGGGGATCCAACTGGGGAGTATGCACGGCTAACTGTTGACCTTCGTCAGACACAGTTGCTACGTCTTCTGGCTCCAATTCGGACTTGATAGCTTGTTCCAACAGATTACGATTAAGGGAAGACCTTGCTTGGAAGCCACGATTACTGGAACAGTCGACAGAAGCCACGCTAGTGGGTTGTCTTTCTACTGGAGGACTTGGATTATTGGGGAGGTTTATAGAACATGATGCCGAGGATGGTCCGGGCATCTGTGTTCCTGAATGTAATATTGCAGGGAACCATTCTGGCTCCGGGGTGACAGTATGGTCACTTTCTGACGGACCACCAATTCCAGATGATGATAAGGTGGAAAACAGGTGGGTTGTCTGAGGCTTAGGGGATGGAGATGCAGGTACAGGTCGAACATTGGATGGGACAGGTTGTTTGCTGCTGTCGTCAGTGGCCTGACTTAAACCGTGGATAGAAAGGGCCATGGCTGTTTTCAGAAACTCGCTTAATTGGTTCTGCTTCACCACTACTTGTCCAGTGTACATGTAGTCCACTAACGCCTTGAGATGTTCGAAATTGACATCACGTAGGAAGATAATAGCCCGCTTTTCTGGCTGAGGAGACAGGAGTTCCTAAAATATAAGAAAAAGCGCCAGGTAATTATGCTTCACGCTATAAAAACACAAATAAATTATACCCACCCGAAAATAAGAACTGCAAGCACTCAGGACGACTTGATGTGCATGTACCAATTTGCCTTCAGCTGCCAGAGTGACGTCAACCATACATTCCGTTTCCAGCATACGCAACAATGCAGAATGGAAATGGGAATGGTAACTGTTCCATTTTAGGTGAAATGTTTCGTCTCCAATCTTCATTTTTGCTTATTTGCTAATCGTTTCTTTAGCTGTTTCGTGTTTGTTTACTTATACGCACGCATCCACAAAACAGATATGGTCGCTCTCTAGTGGGATGTTTTCGATTCATTATGTGCTTCCTTAACGCCATCTTGGGAAAGAGGGCGGTTCATGGGGATCTTGTATGCCAAACGCATTATGAATTTACTGACACTTTAGTTCAGAATCTTAAAAAGTTCGCAAGCAACAAAACCTCAAAGCCAGAGCTTTTTCGGATTCTTGAATGTTTTCAATGTAGTAAACTATTTTGGTCTTATGCAATTGTTTCGGTCAGTTGAGCGGAGGCTATGGGTTGGTTTTTGGTCGAACTGTAAAATCCCGTACTCGTTTATTTAGTCTATTGGTTGGTATAAGTTAAAATGCGATATGATGAATAAAATACTAGTTAGTAAAATACAAGAGAGTAACGTTTGAACTGAGCACTGAGGACGAACTTGTCCACTGTCAGAGAACGTATACGATTAAGAGAGAGCTAAGAGCGCGAGCGAGAGAAAGAGTATGTTTATACAGTAGACATGTTGGGTAAGCAATGTGCTGAATAGGCTAAGCAATTTAAGGGAGAACACTAAATTTTGTTTCGAGAATTTCTCCCGTATGACATCATCACTTAAATACTCAATTCCAGGTGATTTGATAACTTAACGGAATGCAATGCGACTTCGCCTCTAGCGTTTTAATTGACCTCCGTGGTGAGATCATACAGAAGTGAGCAAATAAATCGCCATCGCCAAATGCCTTCAAATGCCCGCCAAACTGTGCTCCCAAGCTTATATCATATATATTTTAGATAGGGCACGGCTATGTGAACGGCTGTGCACGACTTAACTCAAACTCAGACGACATTGTTGTGGCCAAATCTAGGCGCGCTTTATGAAACTTTGCAACCATGGTAGACGGATGCCACATAATTCCTTTGTCTTATAAGTTAATTCTTAGTATAAACCTATTTGACATTACTGCAAATAAGCTCAGACGAGAAAAAAAAATGGGCTGAACAAATCCTTTGACTTCGTTTTGGATTCGGATCCCCTATAACGTTTTTCCATTGCCGAAGCAATTCTACGTTAGTCCATGGATACCTGTTCGAAATAAATATTTATAAACAAAATATTACATATAAAAAATAACGTTAAAATGAAAGGTTATATTCTTCCCTTTTTTCCTCACTTTTCTTATAACCTGGGGAGGAGCACCTTTGCACCATTGTGCCTCATGGAATTCTAAACATTATTTGATCCAAACGCTGCAAAAGCCGAACCATGGAAACGCTGATGATTGTAAACGAAAATCGTCATTGCTGTGGCCAAATCTACTACTATCGCCCCCTTTACTCCACACGCACCGCAGTGCAGCCGCGCCTATCTATAGTATATATGGTCTAAGCTATCAAGTCGCCAGTTAGTGAAGAAAACACCGTGGTTGGGAACTATGGCATTTGGCAAGCCCCAAAACTTTTGATACAGAAAAGAAAAGCGAACTTGACTGATAGCCTAAAAGACAGCCACTAAACTTTTATCAAAGCATCTATTAAATGCTATCAAGTTGTATCAAACTCGATCAAGTGTATCAAATTCTATCTAGCTGTGTAAAAATTTATCCGAAATGCACTCACCGATTTGTACAGGTTTGCCTCGCCTGGCACAGGCCAGGCTCGCTTCTAAACCACGCCTATTTGTTGCTTCTGTCATTATTATTATCATTACTTTTATTTCCTCTCACAAATTTTTACATTAATGGGATCACGTGGTAAAACCAGATCTCAACAAGAGATAAAAACTGTACCAAAGCACCTTTTGAAGAATGCGTTAAGTTCCCATAAGTGCTATTTTGTGCATTTATCCGGGTGACGGGTGACCAGGGAGCATATGGAAACGAAATGAAACGACCTGGGTTATGCTGGCTAATTTTTATAGGCCTGTTGCTGCAAAGTTAAACCTAAGAAAATATGTTTAGAGAATTCCATCGAATTTGAATAGTGCGCGTTACTGGAACGGCCGCAAGTGGCGCTTTGTCCAACTTGCAACCTCGGTCACGCTCGCAAAGTCGAACAAGCTACATGTTCAGACAGAAACTATTGTTATGCGTAACTTTATATATAAAATAGTTGTGTTTTTAGCTGAATTTACGTAACTTAGTCTGTCTGAAGTTACGAAAAACATACCTGTTAATTTATAAGCATTCATTCAGCTTCCATGCGTGTTTTCAGTGCGAAGTTCCATTCAAACGTTTGGGCGTGTAGGCCTTGTTTAACGTCTAAAACGGACGATTTTGTTAAATTTGAGCTGGACAAGCTCAAACAAGATGCCGCTGGGTTATTTTCTTCACCTTTAGTCTGCTCCAGTTGGTAATTATTATTTGAACTTTTTAGGAGAGACATCCTTATTTTTTCGCCTGTTATTCAAATGAAGCTGATTGAAAGCATAGCATTGGAGAGTTATGTGTCAGATTAAGGAAAGATATATTTTGATGTATTTAACAGTGTAATTTAATGCAATAGATCAGTAATAATATTATAAGTCTGTCCTCTTTACGTCGCAGCTCTCGTCTTATGACGTTCTTATGAATTCGGCTTATTAGTTAGTTATTTATACATGTAAACGAATGTTTATATTTCTCCATTTATACATCGTCGTAAGCAATTGTAAGCTTTTTTTGCTTAATCCCCAAGTGTGACTAGGAGACGTAGACTTTCCACAATTTTCGTTCCTGTCCATTTGTTGTGTACAGTTACTTGTTATTTGTACAGTTATTTGTTGTGTACAGTTATTAAGCACAGAATTCCAGAGCACAGAATTCCAGAATATGGAATTAAAAAAAAAAAAATACCCAACGCAATGCCCAATCACGCTGCTCGTTGCTAACGTTGTCATGGCCTCTGGCGAATGGAATGGACTCTTATCAAATTGAAAGGCAAATAGACCTAAGTATTATGGAATCAGCTTGTATATTATCACATTTTTTTAATTAAAAGTAAGAATGTTGATAATGTTCGACATTATTTCCAGGCAGGCCCGTACCCAGGGGGGGGGGGGGGGTTCGGGGGATTTAACCCCCCCCCCCCCCCCCCGAAATGTTTTTTTTTCCGCAAATGAAAAATATACGTTTTTCTAGCATATGGTACTTGAGAAGTTTATTTCGAATGGAGCTTTGGTTTTGTTTGACTGTTTTGAAGCTCGAACAACGCGATAACTTTTCTCCTTTTTCGTATCCCCCTTTGCCCTTTCCTTGCCGGAAAGCTGTGCAAAGGAAGGCGAGCTGGAGAAACCTTCATATGTTCTTTTTGCGTTGCGTTCCTTCGGGCCTTCGCTGTTTCTCCCCCACAAGTAACATTTTTCTAACTTTTTCTTTCCCCCGTGTTATCCCCTTCCTGTCTTGCAGAAAGGAGTGGAAAGGAAAACACGGGAGTTTTTAAACGTGGTCGAAGTCAAGCTAGCTCAGTTTCATATCTGAGACTTCCCAGACAACAAGCTTAGCGTGTTAGGTCGTATTCGCTAGTTTCTCGATTCGTTACCTCAGTTTAGGTCTGTGATCATTTCACAGGTTGAGTTATGAAGCGTAAAGTAGACATCAAATCTTACTTCCTACCTAAGGCAGTAAAGGTGAAAAATTCTGTAGCACCTGGACCTGGGTGTTCAACTACTCGAGAGGACGTAGACAAAAAAACTCTCGCTAGTTTGAATGTGAAAATTAACTTTATGTGTATATAGTTATCGTCTAACTCTCTACATTCTATATGGAAAACTTGATAGATTAAGATGGTATACGAAAAAATAGGATTTCAAGTTCTCGGGTTACCCCCCCCCCCCCCCCCCCCCCGAAAAAAAATCCTGGGTACGGGCCTGTTTCCAGGGGTAAGCGTCAGTAGATTTCGAACAATTTTTCGAACGTTTTCAAGTTTATTCGCTCCCATTGGCTACATATTGCCATTAATTCGATTAACAACTACTAGGTAGTTACCATATTCTGCCTTCCGTTTCCTCTAGTTAGGTGAAGATTTTTTTTATCCTATTTTTTCACACAAATTTTCAAAATCCGAACTGAGCAATTTCCAGATTTCTCTTAATTCCTCAATCCTCATGACTACCAACAAAGATACACCCCCGAAGGGTAATCCCGTTTTTGGATTTAAAAAATTATCAATGCAAACAAATTTAGCAATTTTCCGTCTAAAAAACGTAATACTAAAAATTCCCGCATGGCCGCCATTGCCGGTCAAAGCTCCAGCGAACGTTTTTGTCCCCTGTCGCTTAACCCGAGTGCCCGCCCTGTTCCGCCATTTTGATTTGTTTAGTCGAGTGGGATGACGTACTTATTTCGAGACTCAAATTCAATTTGTCAAAACTGAGTACATTCATGTATTCATGTTTTTCTCGTTCCTCTTTTTTCTATGCTTTCTCTTTTGAGCCCCTAGTGCTCTTTCCTCGCTACTTAGTACCGCAGGCATTCCTAAAGAAGATTATCCGTGCATGAATGGCGATTCGAAAAGTGTAGATGGAGTTTCTTCCGTGGAAGCATTTGCCTGATCTTTGGGATTCCTTCATGTCCCTTCTTCAAACCCCAGTGTTTTCAAGAGCGAAAAGAGCAGCGATAGACAGTTTCTTCGGGTTGGTCCCTTGGTGAGCTTTCTTCGCCTTCAGCGGTGTTTCCAAGATTGCCTGTGAAGCCAACTTTTGTAAGTCGGAGTGTTCGCGAGGTCGAGGTAAAAGATACGCTTTTTTTTTCGCATGTCGTTTAGGTTTTGGTTCGTTTGTATACATTTCGAACTTACTTTTTTCTACTTTACGTTTCGTTGTAGGATCTTTGGTAACGTTAATCGATTAAAATGGGTAGAAGGTGGCGGAGGAGGACAACTGGGTGTTACGACGTTCATACGATGTCCAGAACCAGAAATGCAGAAGTGAGGTCGACTTGAGGAGCGTCTGAAACGTGTGCAACTTGTGTTGTTGTTTTTTATTTGTCTATCGGAAGTCTACAAACACAAAACCCGGCAAGTGTTCTCCTTCTCCAAAGCAAATCTTTTCATTCGTATTGGTTTCATGCGTACTGATATTTTTCTCTTTTCTTCTACTTTTCGGTGGCGAAATGAAGGTGAAGAGGAACACGCAATCCTGTGAAGAGGTCAACCTCCTAACAAATCCAATTTCAGTTTAAAGGTCATGGGGAGCTTCGGAGTGATGGTAGTAACAGTTTAAATTTATATTTAGAAGTTTTTACTACTCATTATTTATTTCAGTCGAGCAAATAGAAGGCTATTTGAAGTCGAATATGGATCAAAGATTTCGAAGTCATTTTTAAGATTACCGTAAATGACAGCAAATAGCCTACTTACATACAGTTTGTATTGTTAAGGTTTCTTTTAAGTTTTGATTTTAAATTTTTTCACTTTACCCTAAGTCACGCTTTAGAATTGCCGCTTCTTCATTCGCCGTTCTCCTAGTACTTCAGGATTTCAATTGAGTTTCAGTGACTGAGTTTCAACTGACTGACTTTAAAGAGCAATAGCCACGAGTATAGCGTATTGATATTTGGATGGATTCTTATTGTACACATTATTCTAAAAACGGGAAAATTTGTTTAAAATTTTTCTGACTAGCCGTTCCTGAGTTATGGGCTTGCGAAGTTTTTTGCATTTTCCCGCCACGGGCGCGTGACGTAGATAGTGGAGGCGCGGCCCAGGAGCGCTTTGTTATTCACTGGCACTGTATAGACTTCTTCTGTGCTTCCTAAGTTTTAGTGAAAAAATGGCAAGTAAGCTGCCATCAGAGTCGATTACTAAAAGTTCTGGTAACCAGTGTGCTGCTTACGGTTGTAAAAACTATGTTACTGCTGGTGTAGGGATGTATAAATTCCCAAAAGATGCACAAAGAAGACGGCAATGGGTTTTGCAAGTACAAAGGACTAGGGCTGATTTTGTGGAAGCCCAAATGAGCAAGTGGGTGTCTCTCTGTGGTGATCATTTCACCGAAGATCAATTCGACAGTAGTGTTGATCGACAGTTAGCAATGGGACTTAGGGCAAAACGTCGTGGTAGGAGTTTGTTGCCAACCGCTATCCCTACTAAGTTTGATAGGCCGGCTACTGTGTCTGGGGTGCGAAGTCCACCCAAACCTCGGAAAACCTCAGCTATTGAGAAAAGACAACGCCATAACGTAAATATACTCCAACGTTTGAAGACCAAATAGGGTAATGACATATGCACGTTTTAGATTATCCAAGAATTGCTGCTTCAAAGCGAAAGTACAAGTTCTGTCCCAACAGTTGCCACAAGCACTTGTACGTCAGACTCGGTGCCTGACTTAGTTTTTTCGGAGTCCACACCCGCAATTGATCTGGAAAACAATGAAGAAGAAGTGACTTTGGCCGAAGCTAACATGAAAGATTTCTCTTGTCAATTTTCCGGAGTTGAAATGGCAGACTTTTCTTGTCAGTTCTCCGGTATGACGACCCAAGACTTCTCTTGTCAGTTTCCTGAGGACGGGCTACTTTTGCCGGTAAATAGGATACCAATGCATATCAAACGTTCTAAATTGGAGAAACTATATGTAGGAAAAGAACCCGCTTCCAAGAAGCAGTACCTTTACCTCAGAAAACCTGAATAGTACCCTAACTGAACAGGGCTATCCCTTTGACGACGATGTAGATTTTGAACCGGACGACGAATACGAGGACACGGAATCGGACATTTCACCCGTGAAAGAGTAAATTATATTGATCCAAGAATGTATTCTATATAAAGGCATTTACTTCTATGGAACAAGCTAGCTCTCCAATTCCACCTTTTGATCAAAGAAACAAAGAACGCAAATTTATGGTTTTCGAGAGTCAGTTGCGAACTCTCTTTGATCTTTGTTTTTACTGCCGGGCAAAAAACACGCGGATCGATTTGAAACTCACAGGGAGTTGTCTCCTAGTTGAACAAAAATGCTTGGATTGCGACCGTAATTGGTAACTATCTGGTAGCAATTTTGAAATGTTCAAAGTGGTGGCGACCTTTGAGCCCTATATGGCTCAAACTGGTAGGCCTGAGCACATTGTTGAATTACGGGCACAGGAATGACAAAAGCCTGGTCAAATTCCGTCCCTTCATCTTCTACAAAGGGGCTTCTATCACAATAATCGGTCTCGTCAAAACCTTCTGCCATTTTACTCGTTGAATATCGCGTTGACACTTCGAAAGTACACAAAACACACGGTCAGCTGAGCGCCCAGGAAGCTTAGCCCTCCACTATCTACGTCATCAAGGCCACGTGACCGCGTTGGCCAATGGCAAAATATGTATCGTTTGAATTTTAGACTTCTTTTTTTCTTATTATCTAGGTTATGTTTTCGCGTATGATAAAAAGACCCATAAAGTTAGAAAATATATTTTTTACTCCTTTTAATAAGACAAAGTTGTTTTTTGGTGGCTATTGCCCTTTAACTGACTGAATTGACTTGACTTTTAATTAATTTAATTGTTTCTTTAATTTTAAGATTTAGTTCGAAGTGGTGAAGTGAAGTGCAGTGTAGTGCATATTGAAAACTTCGTTGAGGTTTTCAATATGGATGTGGCTAACCTAAGACAGCAGTTGCGGTCTTTGGCGGGCAATTCATGATGAAAATATCGTTTGGGGGTTTTCATTGTGATGGTGGCTAATCGTAGACAGCAGTGGCGGTCTTTGGCGGGCAATTCACGGAATTCACGAACGTAATGCAAATTGAAGAAAAAAATGCTATTCTTTTAATGTTTTGTGTAATTTTTGGTAGATTACTCGGCTATCCGGAAGAAAAAAAATTTTAGTATTATTTTAATCTTTTCCTTACGCGGCTGTCAGTTTGGGAGAACTACTCTGTATTTTGAAGCCTGTGGTAGGGTAGTTCACAGGATTCGTAATCCCTTTCAAGAGAGGCGCTGTTAGTCCTGCGATATCAGTGGTGTTCAGTGGTATGGCTACAACGCCTCGAACCCTGTCTGGAGGGATTGGCTGGGTATCAACATCAACGAGGTGAGAGACGCCTGCGTTGCTCGCTGGCTGATGGCCAGGGATGCGAATCTACTGCTGGGGTTTAGTTCTTTGCCAGGACCGGAAAGGAAAGCGAAATGTAAGTTTTCTTTTGAATGCGTTTAACAATTTGATTAATTGGTCTTCTTTTTATCTTATTATAGTTGAAGTGGACATGAAGAAACAATCTCAAGTGACCATCGCGGTATTGCCTCGTTCCCATGATGCGAATTTGTCCGCAGCGTGTCAGAGAACCGCAGATCCTCCATCCTCTAGCTTCCAGAAGGTGAATTGGTTTCACATATAAATAAGAATGTAATAATGATGAATTACAATGAAGAATTACAATTTCCTGATCAAGCAGGAAATGATTCTCCATTTGAAATCAGCGTCCAGGATCGGATCAATTTGCTCGTCATTTTCGTAATTTAATTTGGTCCCTTACAAGATTATGACTCGTCGGCCTTGTGTCAGAATACGACGGCCTGTCTTGTCGCGTTGCCATTAGCCCTAGCCCCCTTCCAGAAACGTTGCTCTAGCGTTATGTCTTCTAAATCTACAAAGCACCATGTGGATTAGACGTTGTGTATTATTGTAAAAGTTTTGAGAAGTACTTTTTTTGTTTTTCGTTTTATGAAATATATCCCTCCAGAAACATTGTTCCAGTGCTGCGTTCTAAATCTGTTGGAATATGTGTTCTGTGACTTTTCTTAGCTCTAAAAATTGGATTCTAATATTGTGCAAATGAGATGTTTTCCTTCCCACTGGAATTCCTTGTTTGTTACACCAAAATGTTCCCCTTAAAATCTAGTTTCCAAAAATGTCCTTTTTGTATTATTTGTAGTTTTTTCAATAAAAGTGAAAATTTTGAGTATTTTTGCGTGATTTAAAAAAAAACGCTAGAAAAAGAGGCGTGGTTTCCAAAATGGAGGAAATCCTATTGGTGGAATGCGTTAAAAGGGGGCGTGGCTCCTTTTCAAGCTGGGGAAAGCGTTTTCAGGGCTTTTCTCCATAAGGAATAATGCTGTATCAAGGGGGGTCCCTTCAAAAACCGTGAAAAATTGAGAGCCTCGCCCCTTTCCCTGATCCCAACTCCCCTGCTCGTAATGCCGAAGCATCAGAATTTCGAATATGGGAATAGGAACCTTGCCGGGAAGGCATATGATACAGGGAATGGGAGCCATTTAATACTTCGTTTTTTCGACGAAATAAAGTTTATGGACCGGGAATCGAAATGAGGATCTTTGGGTCACAAGTCGTGCGTGTTATCCACGCGGCCAAGGGCTTATATATAATGACCGTTGAAACATCTATAAATACAACTATGAACTGAGCCAGTGTACAGTGTGAGGGTAGCATCCATCATTTGTTCGATTTATATAAATTTGACGGTTCGCCCATTACCATGACTTGTGTTCTCGAGAAGTTTGCATTGTATTTATTACTTTGTATTGAATTTAAAAGTGTAATAAAAAAGCCTTCCTTAATTTTGGATTGTTAGTCAAAATCGTTCGAAATAATTACAAGGCCATTTGTTTGTTTTACAATATTTTTATTAAAAGCTCACAAATACAAGTTCTCATACATTAGTGTTACCGTAGTTTGAAACACTAAAAAGGGAAAAAAACTGGTCTTGACTTTCGAGTTCGAAGAAAATTAGATTTAGGAAGTACATTCGTTTCACATTGAAGAGGAACACCAGCGCCAGCATACGGAAACAGCGGACAGCACTCGCTCATGTTCGGGTGGACGTATGCATCGTTACCGAGTTTTACTTGTCTTTTTAGGGGGGAATCCATCTTAGGAATGTCTGAAACTATATAGATTGTAAAACGATGAATGTTTGTGAAGCAGAATAGTTAGTTTATGGCAGTTGATGAACATTACCTTTTCATGCCTAAACCTCCCATCAGTAGGATGTTTTGTTTATGATACCAGCTGAACTTGGTGTTCAATTGTTCTGCTTTTTCCAGCAAGCTGTTAACTGGTATAAACCAAATGTAAACCTAAAGTCGGCTTCTAAAACAAAACTGTATTCCAATTTACGTCGCCAAGCTTACAGCAGTGAAATTTTCCAGTGCATTTTCCACTTCATATCTCATAGCACAACATATGTTACGCTCAAATTTAATGTATTTATTTCAGTGAAACCTTATTTCTATCTTTTTTGTCTACAAGTTATGTTTTTCCAATAACGCCTTAAATTCGCTTAGAA
Source organism: Lepidurus packardi (assembly GCA_023053545.1). Taxonomy (NCBI): domain Eukaryota; kingdom Metazoa; phylum Arthropoda; class Branchiopoda; order Notostraca; family Triopsidae; genus Lepidurus; species Lepidurus packardi. The sequence goes on along the minus strand of JAKZAN010000005.1, from coordinate 5,559,952 downwards.
AAGAAGTTTTTGTAATATACACAAAACGTAACGGTTATCGCAAACACTAGTAGACTAACACGTGGACCCTTTGCTCATCAAGCTAGCGAAAAAAGAAAAATAATGTCACTGACTATCAAGACTGAGGAGGTCAATGGTCGCTTTCATATACCCTTTCTGTAGCTCTAATTTTTCCTTTTTCATGCACACACAAAGTGTGTCTTTTTACTTCGTACCCAAATAAAGGAATCATTTTAAGAATATTAAGAAAGAAATTTAAACATCTTCATAATCACTCCAGTGCGTTGAAAGTTACGTTGGACAACAAAAGTCCATTGGTCCCTCATATGAAGTTCTTTTTGTTTACATTCTTTCGCCCAATTCACATTGTTTGAATGATTTCGTGTTTTCGGCGTAAATCAATGGCGTCACGCCTGGGATCGTATTTCTTACGCGAAGCTAATCTGGCTCGCATTTCAGCAGCAGTTACAGGTAAATCTAAGCCTGGCACAGGAACCGGTGACGTAGATCCATTCGAAGACATTGATAACGGTCGAGGCGACGGAGTTCTATCCCTTGAAATATCCAAATTCGATAATGCCTATTTGTAAAAGAAATATAGTAAATTAGTTATGCACAATTACGGAATACACATACTAATTAAGACCCAATTTTTCATAACAAACATTTTTACACACAAACAACTGTCGCGCGTTAACGAAGACCTACAATCTTCACCGAACATGTAATCTCTCTGTAATAAATATCCTGCTAGTCTTGTCAGTAAGACTATAGATAAGAATTGTAAAGCGCTACATCACCCACGAGTATCAGACTTGATGAAAGAACGAATAAATCCCGTATTGTATTTCTTCGATAAAATCTTTGCGGCCACTGTAGTGCTAAACCCCAAAAATCCTTATACAAATATATTCGAACGAATCTAAAACTCATATTTCCTGTTAACAGACTTATCTTCTTGGTAAAAGTCCAGCATCACCGGAGGAGACATTAATTAAAACTATCTTACTGTAGTTCCCGTTTCTTTCAGAGAGCCTCAATTGCTAACCTCGAAAACCATCTGGCTACTTGAGAAGCAGGAAATCCTTCCGGTCACTTTTCTCCATCGTGTCTTTCGGATTCACAAGGTATACAACACGAATCTTCTTCCCTTCTCCCTTCAAACTGAAAGTAGCTTACATAAAGTCTTCTAAGATTTGTCTAAGGAATTAATTGAGAACTTGCCGCGCCTGGGGTTGGGAATGAGGTCACGATTAACGGGTAAACAATACTCAAGAGTTGCTTTCCCCCCAAATAAACCTGCTTTACTCAAGAAGAAAGATTTCCCTGAAAAAAACAAATTTTCCAAGCTTAGGAATTTGCACATTTTAGCTTGCCAAACAACGATAACGTCAAAAGAGCTTTCTCGAAAAACGTTCACAACGAAGAGGGTACTTGAAAAACAAAAAAGAGGGGACGAATACGAGTTAGGGAGCTCGTGAAATAGGCCTCTCCAAATCAGCAGACGAATCTAGTGCCATATGCTCTCTCTGCACTTGGCTATTCAACAAGTCCCCATCAAAGATTACAGTCATAAGTAAGTCAGAAAACGCTTATCTGACTTACCAGATCCCAGCCGGTTGGGCAAGGAAAAACGTGCACATCGTGCCGTGCAAAGCTACTCGACGCTGTAATTCTTATTAAAAGAATTAAATATGAGTCATTCCATTATGTTAGAGATCCCACATGTGCGGCGTAAAAGAACTTGCGTTATAAGTACCTCGAATTCCTAGAACCAATTTCTCTTTTTAACATGAAGGTTGGCTAAAATTCTTAGGAACCTCGCAGCTTTAACAACATGCACACCTGAACGAAACACGCATCCAACAAGCGTGCAAGAACTTCGCTCGTGGTCCGAATTCATTCGCAGATATATACGAAATGCATTTCCCTAAAATACCCCTACTCTATTCCGTGTCACGGGAACTAAGCCAAAAGCGAGGCTTCTATTATACGCAGACGTGTATCAAGGACCTGACTAAGCGGTAAACAAGGCACACACCTGTATGCTCTGACCATGCGCTTAGAACCTTATCTCATTTAGGCCAACGCACAACCTATCCTGCAGACAATCAAACTTCTACGACGAATGGAACTCAAAGGGATGACTTTTAACATTTCATTTTTTAAAGTTGCTTGAAATAATTACCTTAGGAATGCGGAATATCCGCATTGCCCACGAGATAATCTTTTTAATTGACAAAAATGTGACAAAAGTAACGAGGTCAAACTAGCTAACTAGTAAACCCAAAACATCCGCCCCCTTGGGTCTTTTAACCCCGTTAACTTTGTCTAGTGAACCTTGACTTGTTTTGAGCGTTCTTTTAACCATTCTTAACCTCCTTGGGGGCTTAAAAAGCAAAGAAATAGTAACAAAACAGTTTACCTGTGCAGTAGAGGCTGAGCTCTTAGAAGAAGCTTGGGATCGCCGATCCAAAGCCAAATTCATGCGATTTCCATCTTCAGAAAGTTGGCTAGCGGGGCGTGGTGATGGGGAAGGCTTATTGGCAGGCGTTTTGAAGAACCGTACATTAGTATCGGTGGATACGACCAGACGATTGCGTTCCTTGTAGTAACTATCCGTTGCTGGGTCTACGACGAGAAGTTTCGTTTCTGTTGGCACTCGTTTTATCCTTTCCACCACCTTAAAGAAATGGGAACTAAATAAGCAAAGCTTTCTCCTCACAAATATACGCTCTAATTTGTTTCAAACTGACAATGTCTAAAAATAGGAAAAGAAGGAAAATACCTCTTTGTGGGTCTCACGCTCCACATTAACGCCATTAACTTCAATGATTCTGTCCCCTAAGCGCAAGCCAGCCGTTTCTGCTGGACTATTGGGGTCAACTTTGCCAATGTATTGGCCTTGCTTGGATTTATCGGCCAGTAGATGAAATCCGAAGCCTTCATTAGCTTGCCATTTAATGACGTGACATGCACGCGGGTAGTAGTCGCTCTCCGACTCCTATTACGCCAAAATGAGGAAAAAAAAACATAAATTCCATTGTTAAAAACTATATTCCCACTATTTGAAGTGGACTACTAAGCTTCAATAAGAATGTTGAACTCGAATCGTTTATCAGTCACCCACAAGCTAAATAAGTTAGAAACCCAGAGCCTCAATCTTGCGGTTTATGTCATGGGAGAAGCTGATAACGACTTTCACCGATAGGAAGGATTCCAGTTCGGTGACGTTTTGCTAATTCATAGGCACGACGTCACGGCAATTTCCAAGCGTGATTTTCGCGAGAATTCGGAAATTAACACTTTAAATTTGAAATCTCATTACCGCCCCCACAAGCTTCAAATACGGATGCAAAGAAAAAAAATAGCATTAAATGCTAAGTTATCAGCGTTTGCAATTCATCCTGCAGGATGTTGACTTTCGATAAAACTAACAGGCCTTATCGAGTCCGACTAGGTATTATATGTATGGCTGCGGGGAACATTGGAGAGTCAAAATGTATTGGATTATAAAACTTCTTATGGTCATGCTCGGATTAAGCGGCTAAACTAGTCAATAATAACTGCATACCAGGGCGGGGAAAAAACAGTAAATAACACAGGTTTAGCTGGATCTGTGTCAAGAGTATAACATAAAAGGGGTGTTCTCCACGAACCTGGCTGGAAGTGCTGGAACGTGAATGACGGCGACTTTGTCCATTGGTTTGAGAATGTGGACGTTGTTGTTGTTGTATGACTGGTTTTACGTCGTCTTCTTCTTCGTCTTCACTCTCCTGTGATGTAACAGGATTCCGGGCGGGCGTTTTCATGTAAGAAACGTTCGGCAACGTCCCTTTAATGACTATATTACGTTCCTATTAGAATTAGAATTAAACTCCGAAAAAACCTTCCCCGAATAAAAAAGGCAACGGATAGTTTACCTTATAGTAGGCTTCAGCTTCCTGATCAACTACCAATAGCCTAGTCTCGTTAGGAATGGCTTTTATTCGCACAACAACCTTAATAATAAACAAAATAGTTTAGCACTTAATACGCTAATAATAAGAAAACAGGATATAAAGGAAACAAGCGATACAAAGAGCTTAAAAAAGAGAGAAATGGAGGCGGGGAATAATTATGTTGAGGTTGAGCTTGAGTTTTGTTTGTGATTGAGCCAAAAAAACCCCACCTGTTTGTGGTTTTCGTTGCCAATGTTGACGCCATTCACTTCGATAATCTTATCCCCATTTTTTAAGCCAGCTCTTTGCGCAGGGGAGTCATCGTCTACCTTGCCAATGTATTGTCCTTGTCGCACTTTATCGGCATGCAGATTAAAGCCAAAACCGTCAAAATCGGGCCATTTCACAACATGACAAAGCCTGGGTGGCGGTGCGTTGGCAGGAATGTCTGGCATTGTTAACGCGACTGATTTACTCGCACTGGTTTTAATAGAACAACTCGCAAACACGTATACAGTGCAGACACCAGTTGCAGCCTATAAATCCTAGGCAAAGCACAAAACTAACACATAAATTCTGCTACGTCCAAACAACACAACATGTATAAGTGAAATGAGCGTACTCTTTCGAGTTCTCGCTCTCTCTTTTGCCTGTTGTTGGTCGACGACTGCGCCGTGACTGTCAAATTTACTTTTAGTATTTCAGCAGGTGGCAGCACTAAGCAAAACCAAAAGAAAAAGCCTTGCAACGTTGCAAGGCAGAACGACTCAAAGCATCTCAGAAAATGAACAAGATTTTCTAAGCGAATTTTTCAGCCCATGTATTGGTTGGCTTGACAATTAACCGTACTTGACAGTCAAAGCTCGAAGGAGACACTGAGTGTCATAAAAAATACAAGATTTCAACTCCCCAGTTTTGAAGCTAAAAAGTGCTGCACATGGGTTCGAATGAGTCCTGACACAAACTTTGCAAAATCGCAGAAAAAGAAAATAATCATCACAACATAACTTGATCTTTCAATGAATATACAAGAAGGGAGCCGCCGCGAAAGAAATGTCAAACTTTACCCCAAAAACAGGAGATCAAGAGCCTGAGACCATACCAGCAATTCTTTTTTTCCTAAGCTTGTGGGGCAGAAAGATTGGCCTTGCCTTTTTGTAAGAGCTGCTTATTACAAGGAGAGGAAAAAATGGTACGGCTTGACTAGAGGGAGAAGGGAGGAATTTTATAGTAATAATAATAATAAACAAAAAAAGAGGAATGACATGCAAAAAGAAAAAGGATATTTTCAATAAAGAACAGAATCGAAATATTCACATACATTATGACATGCCGGTGTTTGTGTCTTCGAAAATACCCAGTTTTGAGCTGTACATATACAAAAAACGATACCTTTGTACAAGTCTTGCAATTTCCTTTCTTTTTTACTTTGCACTGGCGCCACTTACACCCCCCCCCCCCCCCAATGTTTTTTTTTTATGATTAGCTGAACACTACACGTGAGGTGTGTTCTCCCTCGTTTCCATTCCATCAGGGGGTATCCTCACCCCTGTTTCCATGATCACATGCCCGTTCGGCGGTAAAGACGTAGGCCTCACTTGATGTCCCCCTGGACTCATGGCAGACAAGCCGAAATAATCGGGGTTGCTACCATAACCATTGGAAACGTGTCCATTGAGTTGCAATGGTAGCGACAATGATGTCGAGAGTGGTACAGCTAAGGGTAGCGGTAAAGTGGGCGGTTCTGGTGAAGGAGGTGACAAGGGCAACGCTACTGCTGGTGGACTATACGGTGGCAAGGTTTTGGCAATCGCTTCAATTGCACGGTATAAGAACCAATAGTCATCCTTCAAATCCATCAATTAATATTATTACTAATGCATATTCAAGCATTTTATTTTTAATTATTACCCTAGTTGGCCACACAGAAGGTCTTTTCGCATGGTAGAGTTTAGCGTATTGGTAAACATCAGCATGGTTTTCCTGTTCTAGCTGCTTCATTACAGTGCTAAGGCAACAAAATGTAGCAGCCTCTGTTCCACCCCACCTGAAATTGTTCGTTTTAGTACACGAAACTCTTGTTAGACACTTTTATATATACCTGTCTATGACTACAAGCGGTCCCTCATGGATGTGTGCTTTGCGGACCAGTTCTGGTAACCGCCCTAATCGATCGAGACTGTCTCTATGTAACCAGAGCGGGCAATAGAAGAGTCGCACATGGAGTTGGTAGTCGTCTTGCAAAGACTGGGCTACGACTTGCAACTGCGTGAGGACGTGTCCTTGGCAAGTCGAAGTTTCCACGCAATCCGGACAGGTATTATCGCATTTGGCCACCGAGCAACGACAGAGTGGGACCTGAGTTTCTTCCACTAATCGTACTCGGAAGTTGTCGCATTCAATATCTTGCCTATCCAAGGGCCAAAAAAGTGGGAATCCCTTTATAGTAATAATTTTTTTTTATTAAATCCATAAATTAAAGCAAGTTAAGGGTGATTTTTTACTTGGCTGTCTAACGGTGATAGCACAACTACAGTTTGCGCATTATGGTCCCATAACATTTGCCAAAAATCAGAAATAGTTGACTCTAACGGATGTTGGGTTATAATATATTCTCTCAATTTGTTGTACCCTAAAGAGAAATAGCGAAAACAGTAAGTTTTACGAAAAAAAATTTTTAATTAAGTATTTCACCTTGAAGCCAAGAGCCGTTGATGTAATCAGATCCTTCCACTCCAGGACGTGGTGTGAGATGCACTCTGGCTGTTTCTACAGGGGCGAAATGTGGGTGTCGGTTCTTGACTTGGTTCACTTCAGCTAACGCTGAAGTATAATGGAAATCCTGGGGTATGAAATTGGCCACCAACTGTTTTTCGAAAGGAATACATGTAGTTCAGAAATGGATTAGTCTTTCGGCAACGAGAAAAAAAAATACAAAGGGAGATTTGAAGCATTTCACTTTGTTCTGTCTTTTTCACCTTGTACTGGTGATCCAAGAGCTGCAGAGTATGGGCGTATTCTGTCAACTTGTCTTCTTCGCCATCTCCTGGGCCATGCTCTTCAAAGTGGATTCCTTGCAAAGGCGGCAAGCCACTTTGAAGCGTTTGAAGATACGTGGACAAGTAGTCTCTGGGCACGTTGGTGTCTCCCGCTTGAATGGCTTCCAACAAGGCATCGTGGATGAAAACGTATTGCTCTTCAGTCTGCACCAGGAAATTCCGCTGGGCCCGGATATGACAGAGATAACCACGTACATTAAGCTCGCCTCGGGCTCTAATCTGCCTCAACATCGCATCCAAAACGATATACGTCCCCGTGCGTCCCACCCCAGCACTAAAAAGAAGGACAAGAAAACGAAGTATAAGTGAATGGGTCCAGCGAATGTCTCAAAACTATCGGCAGAAATGTGAAGGAAGATGTGAAGGAAGAGAAGACTTAATGCATAAAAAGATACCCTCGCACCTGCAATGAACCACGATAGGACCAGCTCCAGGTGGATTAGCTGCTGCAGATTTTTTTACAAAACTCAAAATTGGGAGGGGATGCTCAGGTACGCCATGATCGGGCCAATTCGTGTAATGATACTGCACCACAGTTCTCTCGCTACCGGAACCTTTGCTTCGCTTTACCTTAATAAAAAGTACAAGTTAATACGCTTCTATAATGTCAATACGCAACGGCTACAATACCTTCAGGTGTTTGATGCTAAAAGTACGAATGGTGTAAGTGGCCAAGATGTCTTCCTGCAATAAGCGAACTTGGACTACACCGTAGGTTTCGGTTCCTTCTTTGGGCCAGTACTGGTCACACTTTCGCTACAGGATGGTAGAAAGATCATTGAAAATATACTCCAATTAATGAAGAGAAAATCAAAGCTTACTCTGCCCCTTTCGATCAAGTTGGTGATCATAATGATCACCGAAACTCGTTGTTCCCAGATCATTCGCCAGTGCGAGTCAAAAGTGTGTGGCATGGGACCCTGGGAAGCAACATATGCCCTGGATTGGTTGAAACCGTCAATAAAATTGCCGTTGATGTAGTCACCCGTTTTCTTCTGCCCAGGTATTGGTCTCAACTGAACTCTGCTGTGATCATCTATATGAAAACGCGAGGAAAATCAATAAACTTCTTAATAAAGACATCAGAGAAAAAAACCGACAAAAGGGTAACACAACTCACAAGCTACAATGTTGAGGTAGCGGTTCTTGGCTTTGTTATCTTCGTGCAAGGACTGCGTGCATTCCAAAGTGCCTGGCGCAGAGCCCTGAATTGCCTCGTATTCTTTGCTGAAGCCGATATCACCGTCAGCATGCAAAGCTGCCACGTGTTGAGGGAAAAGTGGCACGGGAATAGGTCCTTTATAACCTAAAGCACCTTCTAGACCCAATGCTTCCTCGCCTTTGCTGTCAATTACAGCCACGCCCCCTCCTCCATCCCAGGGCGTAGCGCCAGTTGTGGGAGGCGTGCCTGACGGATCGTCCAAGTAGTAATAAGCTGCTTGGAAGTATTTCCTGTTCCACCGAAAGAAAGCAAGAGAAACCAAATTAAACTTAGATAAAAAACATTTAGTGATGATCTTCCAATAGGAAGAAATAGAAAAAAAACAGGGTTCGCGAAATCCCCTTTTTCACTTACCTCCAAAGCACCAAGGCCAGAATCAACAAGAGAATAGCAAAAGAAGCACAAGCTACGGTAGCAATAACTCCTGCGCTGAGCTCTTTGTCTGACAAAAACCCGCCTTGTCCTCCCTGCGTCCCTCCGTTGGGAAAAACCGGCAAACGGTCGCAACCCGGTGCAAGCAAGATTTTACGAGGATCGGAAAAATTGCCGTGGTACCACTTGTCTGTGTGCAACAAGCTCCTTGTCGAGCCACGGACTTTGACTTCAAACATTATGGGCGTGATTTTCGTCGAATTCGGAATGGGGATAAGCAGCTATGCCCAAAATAAAAAAATACGCAGAAAAATAAAAAATCAATAAAAAAGGCCTATTGTAAACAGAACCCATCATATTTTAAGCTTACCATGTGCTCCAAGTTCTCATTCTTTGTGTCAACAGGAATTTCTTCAAAGTCATAGTTCAGCTCGTTACGGTAATAGATGAAATAGCGGTCAATGGAATGGTAGTAAGTTGCCGGTCGTTGAAAATGCAATATTAAAGTATCTTCCGACTGGCAAGACAAATTCGCAATGCGGGGGGGACTAGGGCCCCTCACGTCGGTCTTCACCATTACTGTTTCCGAATGATCTCCATCGTTTTTGCCCGTGTAAGCTCTTACTAGTATTTTGTATTCTGTAAAGGGTTCTGGAGGCCCAAAAAATAAAAAATTTTAGACCTCGGAAATGACCATACAAAATTATCTGATTCACGTTTTTCTATCTTTCTTACCGAGATTCATAAGGACGTATTCCAAAGTAGAAGGTGATTTAAGAATTTTGACATCCGTGTGATTGTTGGTCATGTAATAGATTCGGTAACCTCGAATGATGCCACTGCGCTCTGGAGGTTCCATCCATGATAAAGCAACACTGGAATCGGTGACTTCACCAACAGTCAAATTTACAGGCTTCCCGGGAGCTAGAATACATTTAAAAATATAAATCAATATCAACATTAAGGATAGTTATAAACTATAATACAACACAAGCTTTGTTTCACTCCTTTGTCAAGGCAGCTCATTCTTTTCTTTATGTTATTTTTTTACCTTCATTTTCAACACCTATAAAGGCCGTCATATTGGCCTCGACAGACAACATAAATGCTACTATAACAACTAGCTTGATAAGCCTGGCTAAATCCATGACAAAATGTGCTAATAACTGGCCTAAACACGTTGCCCAAGCTGCACGAAAATCCACGCCTAAACCCTAGCACAACACATCCTTCGCCATTTTGTCTACTGAATAACCACGCCTGTTAGCTACCGTCTTCGCCGGAAGCTGCCGCCCTCTTTTAAGGAAGTCGCGCGTGATTCAAATCACTTTCATGTATAACAATTATCATTTCAAGAAAGAAATACTAAAAATCTAGTCTTGATATAGAAACCAGTCGAATCTTGATACAAAAAGTAAACCTGATTGTGAAATTAAAATAAAAGAATTGAATATTGAGTTCGCTTTATCAAAACCTTTTTAAAACATGACGCTTACCTCCTTCGTCCGTCATCACAACCACTGTAGTGCTTGGCCCCAATCCTTCTGGGTTGAAGACTTGCAATGATACCAGGAACTGCGTAAATGTCTTGAGTCCTAGCAACGTGTGACTCTGGAACGAGAAGAAAGAGAAAGGGTTATAGGATTATTAGAATTAAGTTCGGGTTCTACAGTTAAATATCCTTTAGAAAGTTACCTCGATGCTGGGATCACGAAGAAAGACTTCTTGAACGCTCTCCGGCCCTTCATCTCTTGGTCTATAGGCTAATCTGTAGCCGAGAAATTCTCCATGCAAAGAGGACCTCGGAGGAGGTTTCCAACTTAAATAAATAGAGGTTGAGCTGCTATTGTGGGCTGCGGTAATGCTGGGCTTGCCATCAGGAACTACAGAGTTTAAAACAAGAGAAAAGATAATGCAAGGCTCACTTTGAGAAAAGGATTGCTCCCATATTTATCGTTAGTATTGCGTACCTTCACGTAATGTAACCATATAATATGACTCGCGACTAGGTTCACTTGGTCCCAACGCATTCACCGCAACAACCCGGAAACTGTACACCGTATACGGCTGTAATCCCACCACCGTGTAGCCGGTTTTGTTTGTTTCCGTGACTAAGCCATTCACTACATCAAACTCGCCATCTTCGCCCACTCTGGAAAAAAAGAACCAAACAAAACAAGGGCATTAGCCACACGCCTCTTTCGCTGTTTATTTTTTGTTGAGCATAAATAAAGCAATCGGTTAATTAGTTCACTCTTTCCCGCCTGACACGAAATAAAGTCAACAAATGTATCCTATTTGCTACTTTTTTTTTATCTCCTGCTCTTCCGCAAGCGAGACACCGAATAACAATGGTGTTTTCTGGATTACGAGTGCATTTGAAATAACGCAGAAACAAAAGAGTCTCCGTCTGTTTTCTGGTGGAGAAGAAAACTTTTCTCCCAAAGCAAACATGTAAAGTAGCATCATAACAAATCTTCGAGGCAGAGCTACTTTGCATTGCAAAGTAAAACTGAGGGGGGGGGGGGGGCGACAAACTTACGCCCCATGTTAAGACTCTCCTAAAAACTCTCCGTGAGGAGGAGCAAGTCCTCTCTCCTCCTTTTTCTTCCCAAAGCTTCCGCCAAAGGAAGAGGACAGACAAACAAGTAAAGAAAAACCCATAACGAACGGAGTAGCACTCTATTCCATCATGAGCAATGCTAATAAAGCTGGTTCATTTTAAAACTCAAACAGAAAGAGAAGAAAGTCTTTTTTCAACCTTTATCTCGCAGCGAGTTTCTTTTTTTTGTCTATGCTATGGGTCCAAATTTTAATTAAAATTAAGAATTCATTTCCAAAAACTCCCCGAACAGTAAGACAGAGTTTGTTTGGGGCAATCAGCCAAACGTCTATAAGAAGAAAAGACAAAAATGCCATCAATCACCGAAAGGGCTACACAAGGATGATTTTAACGGCTTCTAATTGCTTAGCTGGAACTACTCATTAGCCACTCTTCATCACCACCTCATTTTCTCGCTTCTGCCCTTTTCCTTGACGATTCTTTTTTAGGCTCATGCGTGGCTCATAACTCCCATCATCGTGACCGCCCTTAGATCACGCCTTCCTCGTATTTCATGACAAAGTCTCCCCCCCCCCCCCTTGAAAGCTTAAAGCGATTTAGGAGAGACTCTGATATCTTCATCTTGCATAATCAGCTTTCAATATCGACTTGTACAGGCGTAGAGCGCCGAAAAGTGGGGAATAACGACTAAAAACAGCTCAACGAATATTAATATAGTTTTTCACGAAGTAAAGGCTTCTAATATGAACTCATTCATTTTTAAACCTCACAAAAGAGAAATGTTTTTTTGCTTTGCATAAAAAACACAAGATTGTTTTCCTCTTTTTCTTTCTATGTATAGTTTCAACTTACTATTCTCCTGACTTCTTGTCAGGATAGAAAAATATATTGGACACAAATTATATGATCTAATGTAGCCTCCAAGCAGACTTGAGGCCGACAAGTCAAGGAGCACTTAAGAAAAGGGATACTATACAACTCTCACTAGTGATTAAGAATTTACTTGCACTATTTTTTCCCTTGTTACCTTTTCCAGCCACGTATGCATCATATATCTCACTACGAGGAAAAACTTTCGTTCTTCCCTAAAAACGTTATCCTGACCGAAGCCATGTCTCGAGTATTCAAATTATATCAAACCAAATCTCCTGGAATTCGTATGCTCTACGCACCTGGATCTCCTACGCATCAAGGGTGACAGGGTATACAGCTTTCTGATATTAAATAAAATTGCTAAAAAAAAAAAGGAGTACAATAAATATTTGATAGTACAGCAGTCCTATACGACAACTTAAAATGTGAAAACATTTGGAATGAAAAAAATACTTGCGATAAAAAAGAAACAACGTGCACCAAATTTCATTTTCTAGTCTTTTGAATTCTTAAAAAAATTCACTCGCTATTCTAGCGATTCTATGTGACGTATAACTGCTTTAAGTACATACAATACCCAACTGTTTATATGTTAAATACTTACACCAAATGAACTACGTCTTCTCTCGAAAATAAAAAGTGATGATTCTTAACCAAATCTAATCTGACAAAATCTTCGGTTTCATTAGATAAGCTTCACCACCTGAGATATTCATCACCTGAGCTACAGTGCCTGAGTTACCAATTCTATAATGTTTGGGTGTTTGGCCGGCTTTTCTCTTTTTCGGAGGTGGTATATGAGAAATTGGGTTACCTTCAAAGTGTAAAAAGTCTCTTACTCTCCCTTTTTCTGCTATTCAGCTCCTCCCCCGGTACAGGCAAGCAGCTTATATGGCAAATGCACGGTTCAGCTTTTATGCTGCAAATGGACTTTTGGAAAAGGGGGAATCGTCAAGAGACCCTAATCCTTTCTCCCTGCACTGCAGTGGAAGCATATAGCACAAGAAGCCACTGCGGACAATAAGTGCTGCCACACTTTTAACTATTTTTCTCAAGATTTTTTTTTGCTTCTTAAAAGAAGAAATTTCGCGATAAAACTTGCCGGGCCCAGAACGTTTAATGTCCCGCTGGCTTCTACATATCCCTGCCAGTTAGGCTTTCCTTTCTGAGTTCCGAAATGCAACTATTATCCTGCAACGTCCTATATCTAAACTGAATAAGGCCAAGAATCACGCGCAAAGCTTGTCGATGGTAGATGAGTATCGTACCATCTGTACCTGAAATTGCTGAACCCCTTGGGTGTAATGTTGTCGTAAGGAATCTTATTGATGAGACGAATATGCCATTAAAGTCCACGAGTTGCAACGATGAAGTTAGTTCTCCAATACAACAGCGAACATAGTCGTATACCTCTTCGATGTTACCTATTTACGTCGAACACGTACTGGAGCAACACTCGACGTGCCACTTTCACACATTCTAAGAATGCACAGAAAACCCTAAAATTCCCACCCAACTTGAACCTCATTGTCCTCCAGCCTTTGCACGACATCAAACTCCCGAACCTCGCTGTCGAAATAAACGTTTTAGTAAATGAGATCCCACCTTGTCTCGTTTTAAGGTTAAGTTTTAATCGCCCATTTACAAGCAGAAGTTTCTCGGTAGACAATAACTCTCATATTATAACTAAGAGATGTTACACGGATTGGCACTCACCTGGTGTGAATAATATAGTGAGTGACTGGACTGTTGTGTTGATTAAAACTTGGGGCCCACGACAAATTGACTGAGCGGGACGTAAATCCCATGATGAGAGGACGTCCCGGTGGATCTGGCACATCTATACGAAAAAAAGAAACAAAACACTTTCGTTATGAATATACTGTGCGTCTTTTGTATACAAAAAAGTGTATAGATTTACAGTAAAGTAGGGAAAGAATGATAAGAGCGCGTGTCTCAGGATCTAGTCCAATAAAAATAATTTGCATTTTACAAGGCCAAAGAAGAGAAGAGCTGCCAAACTCAGTCGAGTAGAGTCTTTTATGTTTGATTAGATCCCTCGGCTCTCGTCGCTGCTTTTGACATCAAAGGGGTTTTGCCCGATATAACAACAACAACCCCCCTTAGATGGGGTATATCCTTTCACTCCTAAATCGTTCTCTTGACAACATCCCTCTATATAACCCTTTCCGAACGCGTTAAATTACTACCAAACTCTTGTGACACGCGCATATGATTCCTTTACGCATAAAAGAAGGGGTTATAGAAGCGTCTCATAAAATAACGGACCGCTTTGTGTATGACCAAGGGCAGCAACGAGAAGTCACCAGCAAGCTTCCTTGTCCCTTGTTTGCACTTTTCCTGTAGAACGAACAAGGAAGAGGTGGGGTACGGGGGTTCCCTACCCACCCATAATAAACACAATCTGTTCCACACACGGTTATGAATTCGCGTTCTCGCTGTCGTAGTCAACCGTAGAGTACTTTCGGAATCGGTTCCCCTCCCCCTTTCATTCCTCCCCAGGTCAGGTCCTCGCATTAGCAGCTCGACCTCTTCTTATCGCCATGTCAACCCATTAACCAACACCCAAAAACAGACTCGAAATGTCCCCAGCAGAGCAGCCAGATTAATCAGACTGGTGGGAAAGCGGAGAGCAGCTAATTCCACGCTTTTATGCAAGTCTGAGCTCAACAATGGTCACGTTGCTTCTGCCGCTTTTCCCCAATTTCATCACAAGTTTATTTGCTTTTCACCGGGAAAAAAATCACGCCAAAAATTCCCTTTAAAATCTTTCCATGAATTTCAGGCGCCGAAATAACCTGGTGCTTTCCCTTCCTTCGCAGTGGAAGACAGAGCAGTACTTTAACTAAGACATGATTCCCATAGTGGACGGAATTGGTAATTTATAAATGATTTTTAAAAGTACAAAAAGGGATTAAAAAAGAAAATAAGAATGTTTACATTGAAAGAAAGAAAAGCGGGGAAGAAAACAGCATTCATGTTTGCAAGAAACGGTAAGAAAATAACAGTAAAATTGTTTTCCCCCTTTATTTTTCTCCCTTTCTCCCCAGTTTGAGCTTCCTTTCGAGGACAAAGATATCGCAATAATGACTCGCTATAGGGTCTTTTGGAGTATGATGACACTATCCGCTTTTATAGAGACATGTCCGTAAAACTCGCTCCATCGTGTTTATATAAACTGTTCCTTCGGTTCTCCTTTCCCTCTGGTGCAAGTCGTCTCGCTCGTTTTCGGCGCTCATTACGGACTAATTCATTTGGAAACAACCCGACACTCACGTCTCATTCTCTGTCTGTCCTGAACTATAACTCCCAGCTCTCCGCACGGTCGACATTCTTAATGAGAGGCTCACGCGGGACGTCAACTCGTTTACTTAGACTAAACACCCCAACTCGTACGTTTAAATGTGACTCGAACTCAAAACAGCCACTGCTTTTAACATTCCAATACCAGGGTTTCATGGTTCATGTATTCTAATTGCAGTCTCTTTTAAGCACAAACAAAATTGCAGAAAAACACTAAAAATACAAAAAAAAGAGTAGAGCTTAATAATTCAATCCCGAAAAGCGTTGCCAAAGCGTCCAAAGCCAAAGCGTTCTGCTTCTCTCCGCAATACATAGTTACTTTTATCTCCCTAGCAAAAGACTTGTATAAGTAGATGACACCGGGGACATGCAAGTCTTTGACTGATGACCCAAAGACCTCGCACCACGATGGATGGTCTGTTGTTGGTCGTTTTTCCACCACACATGCACAAACCACTTCACTTTTTCTCTCTTGTCGCATGTATGTTACGGTACAACTCGGCCAAACAAAGTAACGTATAGCCTTCCGCCCCACGAAGATCTCCAAACCCACTCTTTGAACACTCTTGTACACAGCACGCTACATACATAATAGGCTACCACGTACAGCCCAGTTCAGTACAATACACCCCACCAGCTATAGACACCTTTCGGGGCTCATTTATAAAATAAACTTGCTCCAGGTGGTGCTTTCATAATCAAAAAGTGCTATCGAGGATATATACAGTGCTGTACTGCGACTGGCCATAATATAAAAGCTAGCCAACACGAAAAGTTGCGCGCCCGCCTCCATGGTATATATATAACTTGTCAAGTTCCCATATTGGTTCTAGATGGATGGCTTATTTGCAAATAATAGGGGGGGAGGGGAAGGAGGCTATAGGTTCACTTGATCCTGGCTTAGTATCGCAAACTTACCCTCGAGAGACTGACAAGCCCAACAAGAAATTAATTACTTTCTTCTTGGGGGAGACGAGAACACAATATGGCTCCAAATATCATTATTCATTGGCCCTCTGGTCACTGAATAAAAACATACGTGCACCTCAATCATTCACGATTGGTATAGGAACAGGTTTTTTTCTTTAAGTAGGAATTATTTAGCTAGCATACATACCATAAAATAGATTTATGTTTTTTTGTTAACTTTCTTGAAGCAAGGACTTGTTGCGCTGTGCAGACAAACAAATTGAAAACGTTTAACTAGTTCAATAAATGTCTAATACTGTAAAATAGAACTTGGCGAAGCTTCTTTCCCTATCGGAAACAGACCAAACCCCAACAAAAAGCGGTCATAGATTATAAACCACGAAAAAGACCGTTCAGCCTTATATAAAAAGGAAGCTTATTTTTTCCTTCTTATAGTATTAGAAACGAAATTTGTCATGGCAGATTTACTTCTCGGGGCTCCCGGAGAGACCTTCATTCTGCCTTCTCCTTCTTTCCCTTCGACAATCACATTTTTATTTCTTTTCCCAATCTGTATTTCATCTGACTGCCAAGGTGTGAGCTATTTCACTATGTCATAGTGGCTATATCAAATTGCCCGTGTGAGAACCACATGACCTGCTTTTTAGACCAAGTGATTCCACAGGCAAGGAATAGCCGACTCGGTTTTACGGTTAAAAGACGTCGTAGTTCTGCGATAGAGGAAAGAAAGAGAGACATTCTCTCTCGCTTGGCAAATATTACGGTACTTGGCATATAAAAGCTTGTACAGATTGTTTTCGTTGCGCTCCAGCAACCCTCCTATGGTTTCGTTATATGACTAAAGACGTGCACCCGACGAGGCCTCATTATTACTAATGCTGTAAAGCGTTGTTATGAAAACCCACCAGGAAACCAGGCCAGCGCGTGAGAAAATTCACATACTGACACCAATATCGCAAAGATATTTCTTGGGACCGCCCCAAAAACAAAAGAATAATCAGAAAGGAACAATATGCCATGTGCCGGTTTAAATGAGCATCCCTTCTTAATTACTCACTGCTATTTTCCAGCGCTAATGTTTCCGCTAATTCTTTCTTCCATCCAATAAATAATGTAAAACAGCTCTGGTTTGTTAATGAAATTTTTCCGGGGAACAACTACCATCATGCTTGTACTTTAATGCGGCAACCCAAAGGTCTTGCTGCAAGACTTTGGAGATGGAAGCTCTCATTTGCATTTTTTGGGTGGCAAACTACGAAGAATACACGAGTTTAACGTGAAAAATGAAAACTAGAGCGTTTAAAAACTAAAGCAGTTACTTCACTTGGGCTCCGCAAGAAGATATGTGATAACCAAACCAGAGCAGGAATTATACCAAGACAAAAAGAAAAATGTATCCCGAATTTCACATTAAAACTGGTCTGGCTTCATTGTCTGAACAATTATTATGACGGCCCTGCTACGTCCAAGCGAAAACTGTTACAAGTCCAAAGACGTCGCATGACTTTTTATATGGTCTGGCATCACGAAACTAAATTCCTTCCGCTTTTGGGGAAGGACGCCGCAGGCTCCAATTTCGGCAGGAATCGCATCAAACTTTAAAGGTCTCCACAAGAAAATTACGACATCCTTAGGCCATAAAAAGCGTTGATGGCTGGGACGCGCCATTCAAATAATTATCACATTATTCAAAATTGTGTGCGATCCGTTGCTCTGGTTTTCAAACCTCCGTGGAACAATGGTCTGTTGTCATGCCAGGGAGCCGCGTCATTTTAACCTCAAAACGTGTACGAAACAAGTCCTTTTAACAAAATGGAAAGACGTTATTTTAAACAATTTAATTTAATTTAATAGTGTGGCGAGAACTCTATAGACTAGATAAGAGGCAACGCGTGTTACTTGGTTACGCTTTATTTCTACGATAACAGTGTCGTTAATTCCTGGCCTACAAAATCAATGACTCCCTTAGCCAAAGAAAAAACTTGTTTACTTTATGAGCGCCTCAGAAACTGTAACTATCATAACTTTACAGACAGATCAGCTGACGCTCTTCAAGTTTGAATTGTTTTATTTTCTCTTCCGCCGAGTTTTGAGTATTTTGCCCTCCAAAAACACGATACAAAAAAGCACTTCTTCGGTTAAAAATAAAGTCAACTTGAACCAGTTTACAACTAGAAGAAGAAGAGATTAGCTGGGTTTCCAAAAATACAGCAAATAACATGCGCTGGGTAATAAAGTTGGGGAAATATGGAGCTTAGGTCCCGTAACAAAAACCTCATGTGCAGGGTGCAAAACTCGATACTTTTTCCCCTGTCAACTTAGAAGACAGTCAACAGTAATGAGACCTGTTCCTGCCGGAGCAGCTTCGTCAAATGTTTGTTTAAACCCAAACTTTCCTTGTTTTTTACCTTCCCCATTTTTCTTTCATGCTTTCTTGAGATGCTCCAACCGACTTTGCATAATTTATTCAATTTTCTTAAATAAGCCTAAATATGCATTGTCTATTGTCATGTATTTCTTCTGCTAAAAAAACGGAAAAGGAAAACATGAAAACAACCCTTATAATATAAAATTTAATCGTCAAAGGATTTATCTCTATTGGCTCCTTATTGGAGGATTCTCACAAAAGAAAATGCAAGTGACCGACTCCGTTCTTTTCCAAGATTATTCAGAAAAGTTTGTTAGGGTACGAAGCGGCAGATTATGCAAACAGGCACCTTTGGGATTGCTTGGCACTCAATACATGGGCATTTCCGAGCGGATATCGGAGCGTGCTTTGTCATTCTTCTGCAAAAAGAAAGAAGAAATCTTTTCTGTGTAACGTGTTTGAATGCCCCATGAAAACTGGCGGCAAACAGCCATTCGCGTAAAGCGATAACAAGCCCTTTTGCAACTCCCCAGCAACTTGCCTCTTATTTTCGTCCGCTAGCTTGCCGCTTTATTGGGCGGGAAAAAGAGAAGGAATGATGCCACGCTGCCCGTCTCGGCTCGCTCTGTCAGGTCTCTCGCTCTCTTTACATAAACGACATAATAGCATAAAACGATAAGGGCTATATATGTTCACAGAGATGTTCGCGTTTTCCACGCCCGTCTCACGCTTTCCGACCTAGACAATGATGCTCGCCACAAAACCGTGTTATACTCCCACTATCTATATCGATAGCTTTAGCAAGAAACCGAGGATAGAAAGATGTGGTCCCGCGGAACTTCACTTATTTATAATGCACCCAAAAAGTAATAAGAAAAAGATAGCAAGTAAGCGTGCCGGAGTCCCCTTTTTCATTCCTGTACAGGTGTGCATCTACAGCCCCCGTCCATCCATTATCGCGTGTAGACTTTGCTGGAAATGTGAAAAGGGGGAAGAAAAAGGGTTTTGCTTGGTTAGCACGCAAAATGTAACAGGAAAGTCATTATAAAATCCTGGAAATAGCTTTTTCAAGCAATCCTTCATTAGACGCCATTTTCGGCAAAAAAAAACTAGACAAAGTGTCCGAGTCCTATTATTTTCCCTTAGTTGGGTATACTTTGAAATAAATGGCAAGTGCTTTTATAAGAAATATACGTAAGCTCTTTTTGAAATCCGCCTTTTACAGTCTTACATTATTTATAATGTTATATGTTTCGGTATTAGAAAGCTTGCATATTCTAAATTTTATTGTGCAATCCTACAAAATTCGTTTTAATTCGATAATTTACAGTAGATGCCGCTTCTTGTGATCACTGGTTATTAGAATCAGCCGCTTTATGGAATACAATTTTAAAGGACCGATTCAGAATCATAAATTCATTTAATCGGTTAATAGAATCACACTTTCGGGTATTAGCATCAATTTCAATAGAATCTTCACATATGCAGTAACGAAACTACAATAGTGATTGCTACATGGACTTTGCATATTTACCATATGTTACGTCATTTTAACCAATCCTGTCATTTCCAGCCTACTACTACGCTTAGGGGGAAATCCCTTCTAAACTCTTCAGTAAACAAAATGAGCAGGTTATTCAATTAAATGACCAGTTCCTTTAATGGACTGGGAACATTGGAAGGGATATCGTGTTGAAACCCTTAAGCGTAGAAGTGGCGGCTCATTGAAACTTATGACGAGTTAAATTTAAAAGATTTGCCACAAAGGGAAGTGGTCGTTAAAGTAGAACTTCTTGAATTATCCGTATCAAAATGGTTTAAAAATTGTTACGAAATAAACAATAGTGGACAAATCAAACAAAAAAGTAAGCAGACAAATCTTTCCTTCGGTTGTGCAGTAGCTGCTAACAAAAGACAATTTTTGCTTTAGATGGTTTCAAATCTGACACGACGTTTTCGAGAAATCTTGTTCCGAAAGTTTGACGACTTGATTTGGTACATTGCGCTGCTAGAGCAAATTGTGATGACAAATCGCACTTTTCAGAAGCAAAACAAACGTTGAAACTTTGCCGGCAATTAGCTATCTTTTTATTTTCTTACTTTCGTATGCAAGTCTTTCGCAAAACAATAAAAACTATGAATGCCATCTGTGACTCTTTCCTATCAATAAGCTAAGGTATACGGGAGCCTTAAACAAGCTTGTAACCGATTTCCGGTTATTAGAACCTCTGCTTAATTGAATCAATATTCAATTGACAGACGTGATCACAATAAGCAGCATCTACTGTATAAGTAATCTCTCTCTGAAATTCGCCTTTTACATTATTACATTATTTACATTGTTATAATTTTCGACAGTAGAATGTCTGTAGACTCTGCATTTATTTTTGTAATACTACACGTTTCGTTTTAACTCGATAATTCTTCATTGATTTGTAAGGTAGAACGGACTAGCTTCTCTTTTCCAATGGTTCTGGTAAAAAAATTTTGAAAAATTTGAAGATATCGGAAATTATATGGAAAAGAAATAGCTATAGTAATACTAATATTCACGCTATTGGCTTGTAATTACTGGCTTCTTATTGTGATCTAAATGGATGCTTGGCGAATATTAAAGGGGAGAAACGCGGGAAAAGATCAAAGCCCAGGAGCGTGAAGGAAACTGCAAGTCTTAACTCGTCGAAAACTTAGCAAGGGATACGTGAGCCCCTCCCCTTTCAGCTTGCAAGCCTAATAGAACGGTTTGTCAATGCAAATTCGGATCTCGCATGCCTTTTTCCTTCTGCAGGATTGCCACAGCCAGCCTTTTCCAGACTCTGAAAACTCTTACTAGCCTATGAAAAGATCTCTTCAAATCCCGGGTATTTGACTTTCCATCGCACATTGGCGAGCTCCATCGGTCTCCAGATACCTTTGGAAAGTCATTCAGCCGTCGAGTCTCTTATCTGTAAAGCACTCTAAAGGACACACACACACCAAAAATATAATAAAAAAAAATAAAAAATTCTTCTTTCTTTCGAGAAAGCGTAGCTGCGCGTAGCCCGTTTCCATCCCTATATTGCAACATTCCCCTCTATAATTTAATTAGCTCTCGAATAAAAGGACTTGTCTCCATACGAATTATCCTATCGTTTCTTCCGTAAACTACCCTTCTTGGACTATTTGAAATTATTACTAAGAACCTATGATACTGTATACGGGACCGCTGCCCAAAACTAATCTTAGTCGAACCACCTAAAAGAAATGGAGATTGGGACCACTTCTTTCTTCTTAAACCCCAATTTCCCGACGTATTCTTATCCTCTGATTTTTTTTTCCTTTTTTTTTTTTACCAGCTTGGAATTCTGTCACAGCGAAACTATACTATTTCCCCTGCATGGAGTATACATGGTAGTTGAATCTACTGGGGGATATGATACCGGTACATATATCGAGAACGAAGAGCACGAGAGAGAAAGCGAGAGGGAATTGAGAGGATATAGAATTCTAGTATGGGAAAAGAGAAGAAGAAAAAAGAAAAGGAACCATATGAAGAGTCGATTTTCCGGAGGCGAGTTCGGCAAGTATCCTCGGAAGGAAAATGAGACCCCAAGGAACCCCTTTCGTCCATTGCCGGTACCCACTTGCACGTCGTGATTGGGGACTCCAGCGTATAAAACTATATCCAGCAAGGCGAGCAGATTTGGCAGAGGGCACAAAGTTGAACGGTTCCCGCATGCAATTATCTCACCCCCAACCCCCCATCCTTTCCCCCTCCCACCTCCTAAGAACCGTCAACCGTCATTGTCCACGTACTTGCATACAACCCGCATCTTGGCATTGAAGAAAACCATTTCCACTAGCTCCTGCACGTCCATTTCTGTTAGGGTTTGTCTTGTCAAAGTTTCCCCCTTGGAGCTGGTCAAGTTATTGTGCCCCAGCCAAAAGACAAGACAAGATAAGCAAGACGCACTCCAAGAAATCCAACAAAAAGAAAAGAAAAATCTGTATAAAAAGAGCCCTGGAGAGGAGGAGTGGGTGGATGAGAGTTATCTACTTTCTCCGTTCCAGTCACAAAAGATTCCGTTAAGGGAAATCCTATGAGCCCGGGATGGAGATCTTGGACCAATCCCCAAACACGGATGTGGGTCTTAAGGTTTCCACCCACCTCACCCTCTCTTATATGCTGTATATGCCCTCGTTCCAAAAGATATACATACATACATAAATCGAGAGTCTGAAGAAGTTGCTACTTAGTGTTAACCGAGAAAAAGGGAGAAAAACAACACAAGACCATGAGGAGACTTAGGACGGAAATCCGCGCGGAATTATTTCCTTTCCGGAGAGTTAAAAGAGGATACATATAAATACGCTCTCTTTGAAGGGGAAAAGTCTATATATTTGGACCAAAAAGGGAGAAAAGGAGAAGAAGCTCTGGCAGAAACCATAGTACAGTATAAACTACTGCTGTGTACGCATTCCAGCATCCGCGGACTGCACTTGATTGGATTGATGTAAATGGCTTTGCTGCAATCCCTCTCTTCGCACACACGCAACCATAATAAACCACCATGGTAGTGGAGAGCACTTAACTTGCCTAATAAGAAGACTATACATCAGATCCGAGGGACTTGGGATTTTAGTTCCTGAAACTTGTAAACCAAGTGGACACTACAGATCTTCCGTGAAGATCCTTCCTTTGGCGAAAATCTGATTCCGCGAGCGAGCGAGGGGAAAAAGGACTTTTATGCGTCCTTTAATTGTATTGGTCCTTTTTCATCAATTAAATGGATTCTAAAATGCAGTTATAGCTTTGCACTCTCGAATTAGACTTAGCTTATACTGAGATTAAATATTAGTAGTTTTACACGTTCAAAATAGAAATAGATTTTCCTGAATTGTGCTGTAATTCTTGATTAATTATTCGTATCTCATAGAGAAACACATAAGTTTAGTATAAGTGTTATGGGTATCTTTTATGCCAATAAAATATGTGTACACTCATGCAATACAAACTGTGAAAACTACAAAGAAAATTGTAGTATTACATTATAAATATAAATTAAGGAAATTTATTACTAAAATTCGTAAAATTAGAAACAAAATCGTGTTGCCTGTAAGCAGTTAGTCGCTAGGTGATATATACTCAATTGAATTACATTAAAAATTAAGGTAGCTTAAGGCTCCCGTATACCTTAGCCTCGGTATAGTCGGTTAGCATGGGGAATTTTGGAACAACTTTGTGAGAAAACCAGTGTATGTAATGAAAAAATTATTTGACAGTAATCTTGAGCTTTTGTTTAAGATTGCTTAAGAATTTTAAAACCTTTATTTAAGATTGCTTTCAAATCTGACACGCCGTTTTATAGAAATCTTTGAAATTTGACGACTTGATTGATTTTCTACTGCTACAGCAAACTGTGGTGACAAATTGTACTTTTCAGAATCAAAACAAGCGTAGAAACTTTGCAGGCAATTCGCTATCCATTTCTTTTCTTACTTTCTTATGCAAAGCTTTCGCAAAACAATAACAGACATCAGTGTCATCTGTGACTCTTTCCCGTCAATATGCCAAGGTATACGGGAGCCTTAAAGATAACGTTGCTATAATTAGTAAAAAAATTACAGAGATATTTTGTAAAAAAAATTACAATATTCGTTTTATCACTGTAGAAACTCATGAAGTAACACTTTGTAAGCCTTCGCCAAACTGTTCGTGCGACCACAGTACAATCTTTCACTGGGAAAAGACCACAAAAAAGGAACGTGTTCAATATTCAAATTAAGAAAACAAAATAAAAAAAAAAACAGTTGCATGGAGTGACAGTTCAATCTGTGCCAAGTTTAAAGCCAATCCGTAGGGAAACTTATTTACCGCACACAAAAAAGAAAAGAAAAGAAATGTACTAAACACAGAAGAAAACCCGCTGGGTATTCTTCCACCAAAAATACAACTGCATTCTGCCGAAAGTCAACAAACAGCCTAAGTAAATCATGGTCAGAAATTCTACCCAAAAATACACCCACATCAAAATCTTTTCTCCATTAGCTTTACCCCCCTCTCGCAAGGGGGATAAATGACAACCCGAACAGCTCTATACTTCATCATCTTCTCCTTTTTCTTCCGCTAGAGCACATCAGCCTCATCGTCTCCCTCACGCTTTGCTTGACTCGGAGATTTTTCTTTTGCCCAATTAACTGTAACTCTCCTAGTCCTAGCTCCGACGACTATGTACAAGAACATCAAGGGAGCTCGCAATGGAAAAAAGAAAAAATGAACCGAAATGAAAAGATCTTTCCTTTTACTTCCCCAGTATTGCACAACGACTAGGACTCAAAGTACTTTTGGCCCCCTCCTTTTGCCGCCGCCGCCCCAACTTGTCTTGTAACAATTTTTAAGAGTTCTCAAGCGCAAAGGGAAAGAGCTACAATGGAAAGTGCATTACTGGGAGAGACCGTGTGAGAGACAGAGGGAGAGGGAGACAAGAAAAGGGTGAGCTCCACTCCTTTGGCTCTTATAACGATATTAGCTCGGCCAAAGCTTTGCCAGCCAGCCGGGATCCATGACAGCGTGTGAGTACCGTACAAAAGAGATGATCATCACGATGATGGAGCCGTCAACTATTTGCTGACAGCACAAAAGAGTACGAGAAGACGAAAAACCCCTCCCTTTCGCATTTGTTCTTTTGGTTCTCTCTAGAACTTTAAACCTCCCCCAAAAAGGGCTTATTTACGTGATCCGCACGAGTTTTACACAGCATGGAAGCAAAGTAAATAACTGCGACCAGCCAAAGAAATTGGGCAAGGGGCGTGTCCCTTCATGGACTTTGGCAATATTGCTCTTGCGTGACTGAATCTTTACAACTCTTGCTCCTTTAGCGGTCGAAACCCCCCAACAGACAGCCACCAAGAATGAAAAAAAAATAATGGGAGCTTCCTTTTTTGGACCGAAATTGAGTCAAAGATATGTGTGTACCAAACTGTCCCGAGTGCCTTTTTTTTAATTCATACGAGCTATCCCGAGATCCAGATCCAATCGACTTACACGAAGTATAAGTACGGGACCTAATTGATTCCCTTCCTATTTCTTTTTTCTTTCATTCTTTTTAGGGATAGACCTTAAAGCCACAATCATCTTTCGATATCTTCTGTCTATCAACTCTCCTTTTGTGAGATATAAAAGTTGTACAAACGTAAGAACGTTTTTACACTTGCGTGGGTTTTCGCTTTCCGACGAAGAAAAAGCCAGCAAAGACAGAAAGAAAAGTGGCTGTGTTTCCGTGTTCCCTAGCAACGGGCTAAAGAGACAAAAATTTTCTAGGGAAACAAATTCTCCCTCATTCAAACTAAATATACATAAGAGTATATGGTATACGTGTGTGCATATAACATGTGGATATAAAACAGTCAGGCTTACGTGTATCCTTAAATACAGTAACATGACAGTAAACATCGTATAGAACAAAGAATGGGAAATAAAATCTTCCAAGAAAACGACTCACATGCTTTACTATTGGTTAAGGGATTAAAAACGGTGCTAGTTGTACGCACTATATGTATATAACGGCGAGAAGCGGCAAAAGTATATAGGGTGAGAGGATTGTTGAGGTCTTGATTAAGATGCTGAAGCACGTCTCTTGCAGCTTCACTCAAATCCCCCGTGACTTTTTATAACAAGAGTAGGTTTGGGTCGCGTATAGTAACAGTCTTGGGCCTTTGGGCAAATGAGTTTCAATCACGGACGGATATCAATGATTCTGAGCTGCATAATCAACGATTTGGGCGCTTATTACAGTAGATGCCGCTTATTGTGATCATGGCTGGCTATTAAAATCAGCCGATTCAAAATCATAAAATCCATAGCTTAATCGGTTATGAGAATCCCACTTTCGAACATTAGACTCAATTTCAAAACAATCTTCACATGTGCAGTAACGAAACTGCAGTAGTGATTGCTACATAGACTACATGGACATATTTATCATATTTTAAGTCATTTTGACCAATCCTGTCATTTCCAGCCTACTACTATGCTTAGGGGGATATCCCTTCTAAACTCTTCAGTAAATAAAATGAGCAGGTTATTCAATTAAATGACCAGTTCCTTTAATGGACTGGGATAATTAGAAGGGATATCGTGTTGAGGACCCTACCTAAGCGTAGGAGTAGGCTTCAAAGGCGCAGTGTAAGTTGTGTTTTAGAGGTGTGGTTATATAAAAATGTCTACACACAAGAAAAGAGTTGATTTAAAGGTAAAAAGAAGTTGCGGCTCATTGAAACTTATGACAAGTTACATTTACAAGATTGTTCACATATCGAAGCGGCCGTAAAATATGGAATTCCTCATTCATCTCTATAAAAATGGTGAAAACTAGTTAGGAAATAGACAATAGTGGGCGTAGAGAATCTAAAAAAAGGAAACGTGTGGGAAAGTGTCAAAAAGTAGATGATGCTTTGTTTTTTTTTGTTTAAATAAGCCAGCTCGTTTCACGCGCCGATTAATCGTATCATTCGACTGCATATTCCCGATTTTCGGTAATTAGAATTTCAGCTTAATAGAATCAATATTCACTTGACAAACGTGATCACAATAAGCGGCATCTACTGTATTATTATTATCTTATTATTTGGGCTCTAACATTCTCCATCCAATATCTGTGAATACATTTCACAACCTCATGCATTAATTACAGCGATGGATCCCAGGCCGAGAGCTCGAAATGTTTAAAACAGAGAAAAATGAGAAAAACAACATGCACAAGACAAAGTTTAATGACTTCGACTGACGAGACGTTGAGCGAACGTATACATCCGTACTTTTTCCACGGCAAACGAGTGCCTATAAAAGTGGAAAAGTTTCTTCCGACAGGACTCGACGCTATTGCCACCCCACTCAAACAATAGATCTCCCTCTCCTCTGCTCAAACAAAATGCAACACTTACATACAGAGTTACGCGGGATGGATCTCCCGGAAGAAAAGGGCCATATAAGCGCACGAGGCAGTCATTATTCTGCGTCAATTTGAGCTATGAGTCAGGCCTTTTGTTGCATCACGACGCCCATGATGGCAATGGGTAGGCCATGTGTGTGTGAGTCTGTGGGTGGATGGGGTGGAGGGTGAAAAACCAGTTAACTTTCAAGAGCCGTAGAGAGAGGGTTACGCACACATCGAAAAATCAAAGATCCCCCTCTACGTACTACTTTAACCAAGCCTATTTTGCGTATTACCATAGACCAGGGCGAGCTAACTTTTACATTTATCTTCTGCCAAACCAAGGAGAAAATCAGGAAAATCTCTGACTGCGCTTTTCGGCCCTGGCCAAGGGTGCCACGCCGGAACAACAGCACTCCAAATGTATCCGGCATAACACAGATGTAAGCCTGATACCCGTCGCCCCCTTCCCACTATGACAGCATCCAAAAAAAGTAGATGATAAGTGTTGGCAGTGGTCTCCTTCATTTTTCTATGCATATCAACCGAAAGTGCAAGCTGACGTACGCCACGGAAAAGGGAAGTCAAAAGTTACTTTCGGTATATGCCAATCCCTCCCATTTTCTTGACGCGCTATCACAAAATGGATTTCTCCGTCTACTGGAAATTCCGTGCGCGAGACTTTTCACCGTCTCGGCAAATAAAGTGTAAACGAAGTGGAGGTCGTAAACGTGAAAATTTCTGGAAGGCCTCTGGGTGTTAGTCTTGGACAAACAGTAGCATTTTCTCCTTGCTTTTTTGGCTTAAACAGAATGATGGAAAAGTTGGTTGGGTTCGAAGTTCCCTTGATAGTCAACAGATCGATTTTAAAAAGGCAAACAAAATAAACCACTTTTGCTCCCAGCTCATCAAACTCGCTCAACTCCGGCTTAACAAGAAAGTGGCATCAGCCTTGATGAGCTTTTCTCATCTTTATACTGCAAGTGTGATGTCAGCCAAGGATAATACAACACTGCCATGAGAACACAGGGGCGGTTCTTAAGAAAACCTTCGGCGCGTAAAAAAAATTAATGGTCAATGCTATGGTGTAAAATGAGAAGTCATAACTTCCTAATGACTATGAAATTCTGTAGGAAAAAAAATTCTTCGCGGACGGGATCGTATTGGCTCATTCAGCTTCAGAGTTATTGCCATAATTCAGAAGCTGAGAGCAGGCGGAGCCAAGAAACTCCTAAACAAAAAGCTCATTCTTTCATTTTTGGGGGCCTTCAAATTTGTATGATTTATCATGCAGGCAGCTAAGAAGCACCCGTTTTTCTCCAGTCGGACACTTTTTTTTATCCAAATCAATCACATTGTAAGTAAACAGCACCCCTCGCTAAGAAGGAGAAACAATGGAAAGAGAGAAAAAATATGAATCTATATCGAATCTTTTTAATACCTTGAACGATGAGCCGAATGACTGTTTCCGGCCGCGGTCGATTGTTGACCAAACAGAGGTAATGACCCGAATCCGTAGATTTCACAGGTCGGAACTCGAGATGGTAACTCTCCCCTAAGGTGACTCGCTCTTGATTGTGCCAGACAGTCGTAGCTTCGCTGGCGAACTCGACGAGCTTAAATTCCGTCTGTTGTTGCTGCTGTTGATGGTGATGGTTATTGTGATGTGACGACGACGAAGAAGAAGAAGACCCCGATGTGCTTATCACTGGGTTAATTAAATTGGAAGGTTCACACCCCCGACACCGCCATTCCAGCACCAGCACCAACGAATGTTCACTCACTCCAGGGCAAGTGACATTCACGTGAGCTCCAGCTTGACTTTGCACCAACTGGACGGGCACCGACGACACATCTGATTAAGGAAATGGAAGAAAAACAACACAACTTTTCATTAAAAACTCTTCTCCAGAACGAAAAACATTTCTCTCCAAGCAATCAATATGTCTTATACTTTAAAATGGTCCCCCCACCCTGATACGATGGGACATTTGTCAATTAAACCCAGAAAAGTCCCCAACCCCCCTTTCCTTACAGACTTGAATCTAAACTGAATATAACGACAGACCAGATTAAATGCGTTTCCCTCTATCCATCCGTGGAAAGAAAGGATCAATAAAAGAGCATCGAAGCTTCGATCCACGTCCCAATGATTGTGACATGGGATAAATACATACCGATTCTCTCCCTAGTTAACACCCCAAAAGATAGAACAGGTTGTATAAAACTACACGTTTCCCGGCACGTATTTAGAAGCCTCAAAGAGACCCCCAAAATATATATATTTATATATAACAGTCGAGCTTTCCTTGGCCTTTTCTTTTCTTATATTGGTATGTTACAATGTCCAAGGGGATATATATAAATATATACACACTAGAAACTTTCATTTCCGTCCAGAAGGATCTAATGTACCATCCTTCGCTTTTATTTTCGTTCTATCTGGTGTCGCGTTGTTGTGGAAGTAGAATTAATTCCATACGGATGCAACAAATCTCTATCCCAAACGGCACTAAAACATACGCAAAAAGCCGCAATTGGACTGTTTCAGCGAAGAATGTATATCTATATAACTCGCAAAGGATTTATATATAAAAAAAAACTATTCAAAACCAAACTGCCTGTTAACCTGTCTCTCAGTCTTTCCAATTACAGTCTAAGAATTATTGACCGTATAACGGTCAATGGGTCGGACAGGACCCCCCAAAGCCATTTCTACCTAACCAAACAGAAAAAAATAAGAGGGGGGAAAAGTACAGTCTACACTACCCGAAATTAGCTCATTTGAAATTCAAAAAAACGCCTCGAGTTGGGGGTAAAATATTCCCCTCCTGAAGAAAGGAAGACATAAACCCTTCCTTTTTATTCTACTTTTTCTTCAGCTGTTCCTAGACAAAGTGATCCATTTGGTCCAGGTTCTCGGTTCATCAAACCAAACTCCTCTGATCTGGCAATAAGTCTTTGCACAGCAAGGGCCTTCTGTCTTGCCTTGCGAGTTTCTTGTTTCATTGCTTCCGCATCAGCAACAAACCATTTGCTTTGATCACCCAAAAGGTTCCTTCATTAGTCGAACCCGAGTCTCCCGTGGAGGATCTTAATTGACTAAATCCTTTATCTATCCCTCTGTCCCCCTTTTGCTTTTCAAAGGGATCCAGCATTATTAACCCGCAATACAAAGTTGGTTGAAATACATATTCCAAAATGGATGCAAAAGCCTTTTCCCCCAAAAAACGAAAATCCCAATACCTAACCAACTTCATATATTCCTTTCTCCTTTGCCTTCGTCTCTCGACACACGCCCTTCCATCCAAAAAGCAAAAAAAAAGAGAATTATTATCCAATTTGGCTCATTATCCTCCATAATTTAGAATCAATCAAGCTAAAAGGCTGCTACTACACAGCGTTCCTAGGGATCTTCCAAAGTTGCTCCTACGCATTATCTAACCCCAACGTTTAATCCAAAGTGCTTTCCTTAAGCGACCTCTCCCAAAAAAGTTAATAGCAAATTATCTACTCAGCTCAGCTTAAAAAGTAAACAGAAAAAAGTCAGTTATGCTCATTACAAAAGCTCAACCTCCAAAGTTGACAAACACATAGGAATTACACCAACCGGCGCTTCTCGTTCAACCCCAAAATATTTCAATTCCATTACGAGAGAGACAGAAGCAAACAAAACCAAAATGAAGAGCGAGAGAGAAAAATAAGAGACAGCGCTTCCAGTCCGTTGACTTTTCTACAAGTTTGGCCGCATCATAAATTCACCTGACAAGTCTCTATACAAACACAAGATGAATGAATCGATGCTTTACGGCGCCGAAAACCATCCCCCGGTTTACTCAGCCTTGGCCTTACACAATGCACAAACACAACATTAATTTGCTTTCGTTGAAAATAATTAAAAAAATTAATAAAATAGAACAAGAACCCCAGAACACACAAACGAGTGCTCAATTGCTTTGGCACATTTTTTTTTTGCAGTTGAGCACGCTTCGCTCTGTAGTGCAGCGCCAGAGCAACCCAATAAGAAAACGCGAGACGTATATTTATGGAGCGAGAAGATCTCAGGGTAAAAAAATAAAATAAAGGAGCGTTTGCTGGACTGTGACGGCCTATAAAGTGACGACCAGAGCGAGAGCACAAGACCAAGGAGTCACATCATCCTTCATCCCTTATCAAGCCCTATACATCCTATGACAAAAGCTATATTTTATATATTTTTCTTGGACATGTGGTGTCACTGTTTCTTTTTTCCTTCTTTTTTTTGGTATGAATGACTGGACGTTAGTCGTTTTGTTAAGGGAGGGGGAAAAAGATACTGGGCCTTTGTCGTGTGGTTATATACCCTGTTACAGAGGTACATGTACATCCAAAGCATGGGGCAAATTTTGGGGGGTAGCTGCTAATGAGCTGCTAATACACCTGGTAGTCAGGGAACTTAATGACTACCATAATTAAAAATGTCATAATAATCGCAGCATAGAGGGGAGCTGTGGCTCATTACCTAATATCATAAAACACCTGACGAGACTTTTGTCCCATGTACATTTGGAAGGTACTACAGGCGTAGACCTTAATTCGTTCTTAATTCGCTCTTCTTCAAGGAAAAACTCGCTCTATTGCCATTCGCGTAGTTTATAGCTGATGGACAATCAAATTGATAGCTCTCGTACCCAGAAAGACAGGATATTATTCTCCAATGTACTAAGCGCGTTTCATTCGGTCATAACCTTTTCTTGTACCTGTCTTTCGGTTCTTATTAGTGTTCGTTAATTTTGCAGGATGAGGGATACAAAACTTTACAATAAGCTTAGACGGAACAAACGCTTTAAACTGGGTCTTTTGAGAACTATAGAGTATTTAGAACCCAATGAATAAACAGTGGAATGCCTTTCGGTATATGCCAAAGGTCTCCCCCCCCCAAAAAAAAAAAAATAATAGCTTCTTGAATGTATTTTACACACGTGACACGTGTTTTACAATTCTCTTCCTTTCACTCGACTAATGTGGTTATCTACCCTTAGGAGCTGGTCAATGGGCATGTAGTATGCAATGACTCGGCGATTCCAGGCGGGCTAACCCAAAGTATCCACGTATTGGAATGCGTGGGGGAAATGAATGGGGAGTTTTTTCTCTGTGGCTTTTCTTCTTTTCCTAAAGAAGCTTCATACCTAGTCTCTTGGCTTATAAAGCTTGTCGCCGGTCTTTACCAAAGGCGGGGAGCAGGGTAAAAATATGAGAAAAAAATAAATTTAAAAAAGTTTGTTCACCGCCATAATTGAATCAGACTCCCTCTTATACAGACACCAATACCAAAATTATGGAAATCGCACATGTTCCTCGTTTGCAACTTTGTTGAACCTCGAGAATGCCTTGGCACTCTTTGTCTAATATCTAGAACTGAAAAAGAGAACACAGAAGAACGCGAATGACGTACGTTCATGAGTGACTTGTTTGCCTCAAGTTGCAAAGCAACCAGCTCCTGCTTCTAATGATACCCTTCTAACGAATACTAATAATAAGGAAACACAATCTGCTCTCAATATGTTTCACAAGAGTGAACCTCCCCCCCATTTTGACCGGTGCTCTGCTTTATCCAGAATCGGAAAGGGAAGATTTTAGGCTGTGTAGCGCCAGTCCCATACTTGGAGATATTAGTCAATAATACACAGCGAGAGCAAATGGCAAGCTCTTTCGGTAGCCAAATTCCCAAGACGACTGGCACGGGGGAAGTAACAATAAGAGAGAAGGCCTCACTCAACCATTAACTAAACAGGGTCGGTTCTGAGACGTTTTGTGTTAAGAAGCTGAAGCATTCCGCCCCCGAAAACTCCCAAAGCCAAAGAGGAGAAACTTGTAGCGAAACGAGCAAAGCCAAAAGTAGACACTCGCTCGTTGGTTTCGAGAGTGAACGAGCCGATTTCCGAAAAAGTTTTACTTTCCCGAGAACTTTATTTTTTGGAAGGACCGATTCAAATGCACTTGGCTCAACGATCATAGTGCACTCTTCTTAAGGCTTCAAACTGTTCCAAGTTCCAGGTGTATGGCTTTTCGACGAAAAGTATCGTTCCCTGGCTGGGTTGGGAGAGAAAAGAACAACGGCCCATTTCGGTCCCAATGTCGAATACTAAAAACAACAAAAAGAACGAAAACGTCTGATCCTTCTCGAGTAGTCGGGATCTCTAATAGGTCGTTTTTTTTTAAGTGCGTAATGCCAGATTGTTGTGCTTTTTCCAGATACTACAATTTTCCAAACTTTCTGCTTCTTGAACTTTATTACATCTTACAAGGCCGGAAGCTATCATAAAGAGAAACTCAACCTCGGGAATATTAAAGATGGAAGAATCATTCAAATGTCAAGCCAGTCTGAAAGAGATTAATATAGCATATTCCCAAGGCTTAAAAGGCTTTCCCAATTTGGGATATAAACACTATCCTTTTTTTCTCTTATCGATTTACCCGATAATACTACTTTAGATTGGTGCCCAAAGATACAACAATCATAAAAAAAAATTAAAAACGCCCAAGTTACTGAATTGAGTCGATAGCCCATGGGCATCTGGACTCGTTAATCAATGAAACATGCACGTAAATATTTTCTTATCCGTTTATTTGCTTCCCCAACCCATGTTTATAGCGCTTGGCGAAATTTGGGAGATACTGTCCTTGACAAAGAGAATCCTAAAATTAAAGATTCAACGTTTTGGGATCTATATATCCGTGAATCAATGAAGTACCGTGCAAAAGAATTCGCCTTGTCGCGTGACATGCGCCCTTTCCAATATCATTTCAATAACTAAAAGAAAGGAAAAACCTAAAAAAAACTCTATGCTAAAATGTTTTGCCGAAAGGAAAAGCCCTGACTAATCTATGTAACAACTTCTTTCGGAAAACCTCTTCTGCATCAATGAGTTCGATTTCAGCAAAGAAACAAAGAGGGTCCAAACCACCCCTAAAAAACACTTTTTGGCTTCGAATATTTGTTGCCGTTTTTCCAAGCAAAAAGAAACCCAGAAATTTGAGTAGAAATGCCTCACATTTTCCTTTCCCTTTCAAGGCCAAAAACTTTTGGATTCTCAAACTCGGTCAAAAAACTTCCTAACTTTTTTTTTTTTTTTTTTTTTTTTAAAGAAATATTTAAATTAGAAAGTTATGAAACTCTCAACTGGCTCAGTCGCTACACGTTTGCCCGAGAAATAACATAAGTCAAGCATAAGAAGAACGATTATTTATCAGCTACCAATCTCCAGCAGCACCTGCAACCACTCTCTCTCTGGCTCTCTTGTCGCTCCCGCCCGCGTGCAAGCGTGCACAATCGTCGTTCTCCATCAACACCTTGTTCCAATAACCGTTTCTTTTTGTCGAAAATGAAGCGAAAATGATTCTTTTGTCTCGATCTCGCCGGCCATGCCATGCATGGCAGCCTTCACGACACACGCGTTTTATTTGGTCCTGCACGATTCCTTTTTTTGCCTCCCCTTATAGACCTTTAACCGATAACCATCGAAATAATCTTTCACCGGACAATAGTAGCCCACACGGCCGTCAGCCATCTCCGCATGTTTGAGATGGACTCAAAAACTACCGGATATTCAGCGATAAAAATGGAAGGCCACACATTATCTTCCTCTTATTTTATGTTTTTTTATTTTGTAAAAAAAACGAAGGAGGGAGGGGGGGGGGGGCATACAAGCCAGCAGCAGCTCAGACTTGCACTGGACTGAATAAATTGATCCTGGGGAACGTAAATGGAACTCAGCAAGTGGCCGAATCACGCCTGGCTGTCAATAATAAACTGCCCGGCCAAAAGATTGTATGTCCATCCCTTTACGGAAAGTTTGATCCAACTCTCTTACACAAGATTCCACGGTACCCCGTATGGGCTGTATGCTAAATCTATTCAGGCCTGATAACATTAAGATAAGCGTTACAACTTATGGGGCTTTAAGAATTCACATTATTAAGCAAAGAGGCGTGGTAAAAAGGCGAAACTACTTGTTTAAGATCTTCAACATTTTGAAACTTTTTCAACCTTTCCAAGAACAAGAAGCCGCTGTGGATTAATAAAAAAAAAAATATGGTCGCTTAAGGCTCCCGTATATCTTAGCTCCTGCACAGCTCGGCAGACTGGGTTTGGATGCTAAATTGGCAAGTTCCGAAACATGACTTCTTGAGAATCGATTTTTTTTTGTTTACATGCAATTTGGGTCCTAAAGTTCCCCCTTTCCATCGCGGATTGAAATATCAAAGAATTTCTTTTCAGACAATTTATTTCATATCGCCAATAAATTTCCATGGATTAACACTCAATGTGCATATTACTAATTTACTATCTTTCGGAAAAGGGAGACCTACAAGTTTTTCTACTAGCGACTACTGTACACAACTTTACTGTGCAAGGGGTTCTCTCAAATATACACCGGGTTTAGCAAAAAAGTTGTCTCGAATTTGCCGATGTTTACCGCCTACGCCGTATCATCTGGCTATCTATCCAATGTTAAGGCCACGGTGTACCAGAGCCCGTTATGGCACTACAGCATGGCAAAAATGGATTAACAAATTCCCATTCCCTATGCAATATAATCAAATTCTATGTGATAGTAATGCATGGGATGCATTTGTCTAAAGAAGTGGGTGTGTCTCTGTTAATATTTTTTACATAGAGTTCCAAGTTATGAAAATGTCAAATAACCCATAATACCAACAAACGAACCCAGTTCTATAGATTTTATTACTAAGCTAGTTAAAAAAAAAGTATCTCTTTCTGTTTCTTTTACTTTCTTGTTATAATTTATTAAATTACATTGAGAAAGAGTATGGCATGAGTGTCCCCTTGTGACAAAAAATGATCAACTACTTTGCAGTACACCGCCTTAAATGGCAGTTATTTTAGCTAAGATTAAGCCTAAACAGGACTTAATTCTGTAGACAAGCTAGTCTAAATAAACAAGCAAGGCTGTTGAATCCCCTTTTTAAT
Organism: Lepidurus packardi; assembly: GCA_023053545.1. Lineage (NCBI taxonomy): Eukaryota > Metazoa > Arthropoda > Branchiopoda > Notostraca > Triopsidae > Lepidurus > Lepidurus packardi. The sequence continues at coordinate 5,523,414 of JAKZAN010000005.1, read as the reverse complement.
AGTAGATCTTTATATTTGTAAGAAGAGGAAATCCTTCATTTTGCTCGCAACAGCTCATGTTTCCAAAGGTAACAGAATTGGAAAACGAGTGTTTCAGTTGTAAAGTTACCCAACCAAAAACCAATATCTCTCCTAACCCTTGAAGGTTTACCCGAGCACAAGTATAGTCTATGGTACGAAGGAAGTTTAAATTTTACGATCAGATGTTTCTTGCCACGTCACTTGTTCAGCTCCACGGTCGCGCAGCATCCATACACTCACCCCCTACCGGTTCTGATTCAAAGACACAAAACACGTCGCCAACAAGTTTGAGATATGCTCACGCGACTTAATTTCGTACGTCCACCCCTGTTTAATTCAACTCCCGCCAGAAAGTTTAAACCTATACTATACACATATGCAATTTCTATTTATTTCAGTTCAAGTCGAAAAGAATGATATAATAAAAACTTCCTTGAATAAAAGAATGGGTGCAAAGGAGCACTTTACGAACTGTCCGGATCCATTTCTCGTTGGGGTTTCCCTGCCGCACTATACGTACATATACCCCCACTCATAGCCAACAATGCTGCAAGTCATTCCAAATTCAATTAAAAACCGTCCCTTTTCCTACCCCTGAAGTTGCTTTTTCAGCCTCTACGAGTTTCGCTGCTGTTGTTTTCCTTCCTCCCTTCCTTGTTTTCGACGCTTCTTCCCTTGAATCCATTAAAAAAATGGTGTATGTGTGTGTATGTCTATGTGTGGCTCCTTGTTACGCTATATCTTTTAGATGCTGACATTTGGAAGGGTAAGCGCATTAATCTACGTGCTCTCTTTCTCGTCATCAAAACCAAAAACTCTCGACATTTGGAAAGGGCAGCAATTAAGTCTTAAAAAAGAAAAATAGAAAAGACAACATAAATTTTTTTAAAAAAAAGAACAAATATTTATTAAAAAAAAACAGCGCTCGCTTGCCAAGAAGTCGTAAGGAGCCAAAGCGCATCAGCATGAAATGGTTTCCGCGTACTTTATACGCACTATGCATAATGAAAAAGGTCCTTTTGGGTCAGAATGTAAGACTTTTTGCACCGGATCTATCACGGGCCTTGACATGAATTCGAGCGTGTTTAGCCATCATGTTTACTGGGCGCTTCCATGTGCAATTCGCCTTCACAGAGTCGTCTCTTTCGTCTCTTTCTTCCGCTCTGGGTGGAGCTGGAGAGGATCCCAAAACGAAAAAAAACGACATTCTATCCCCCATTTTTCCACTAACCCCACCCTCACCCTGTGTCCAACAAAGAGCCTGAAAAAGCGACTACCAAGATCAATGATTCTTGTCCACATCTTTAGAATCAGTTTTCGAAGGTCTTGAACGCTATCGCTTACTTCTTCTGTCCGCTCCTATATATGTACATAAAAAGTTTAAAAAATAAAAGAATTTTACAATGGCTCTTTTCGGCATTCCCAGGCCCTGAAACCCCAAACTTTCTTTCCAGCAGACAATTAGACTAATAAATAGTGACGCCCTCGTCGCTTTTCTTTTCAAGTCGTCCCTAAAAACGTTCGCCATATATTCTTTTAGCAGGTTGACACCTCTCGAATCATGCCAAGATTTATAGCGTTTTCTTCCTTTCCTACCTGCACGTGAAAAGCCAAAAATAAATAAACTGGTTCGGTTGGCACAACACGACAAAAAACCGCAGTGTTCAAAGCCAGTATCCCCCGAACACGATTTCTTAGGCCGGATTCTTGTACTTTACAAGGCTTCAACACACTATAAATATACACGCTATTGAAAAATACGCTATTTTCAAAATGGTTTGTATAGGCAAGGTATCATGTCCAGCTGTGCTTATGCGCCTCGATTCGTCACTGTCAAAAAACTCGAAAACTTGAAGGACCTAAACAAACACAAAGTATCGTTTCCCATTCTATCGCCCGCCTAATTCTCCACCCAAGAAGACTATTTTTCTCTTTAAAAAAATAAATTAAAAAATGACTCGGGCCTCCCATACGCGTATAGACGTCTCGCCTACAAGCACTTTTAATCAAAACGATGACTTGTATACTAAATTAATAGTCAAGTGACGTGCCCCTTGCGAACATTGGTAACTTCCATATGTGGGATGATGTCTGGACTGCCCCAGACCCATTGATTACATGCAAGGCAAGCCATCACCCATATGGCTCCTTGGAGACGTTACACAGCAAGCCGTAGCAAATTACTTTATGTTTTCGGACCCCTCCAACCCTCCTCCTTGTGCGGGGGTCCTCTTGCTACGGCTTCCGTAAGCGCAAACATCTACTCATTTACTATATATAACAAACTATGAATTCTTAACATTTTCTTTTCACTCTTATGCCATCAAGGCGGTACACTGGTCACTTCTCGGTATGCAAATTAGCTGTCATCTATTACGCATATTAATTTACCCATAACGTGTCAACACTTGTCAGCCGACATTCGACGGAGGCATCTTATATTAATAACTTCCTGGAAGCCGTAAACTGCTCACTGTATCTTCCAGCTTGGAATTCCAATTCGTGTCATTAAAATGAGCTCTGCAATTCTCCAAAACTTCTCATTACACGCTCAAGATGAGACTTTCAGTACCCCTCTCTCTCTCGCAAAGTTGAAAAATTCTTCATACGATGACTTCATACGGCATTCCAAAGCGTGAAAAGGAATGCTAAACGCATTTCAGCAACAGTGTTCCGGTTCCACTTCCCCACATGTCAAGAGGTCAAGGAAAAGTGACACTCTTGTGATTCCAGTGGCCCAAAATTAGAGCTATGATGAACTTACCCAGGCTTTATCGACTTTTGTAGTCCAGTAATGAGTTTTATGTCGCGTTTGTGCCAAGTACTAATAGTAAAAAAATCTGAAAACAAAAGAAAAACCCGTCTGGAGCGTAATCTATATAAGCTAAATTGTTGCTGGGCCACGGGCTGGGAATTTCTCACAAAGATACAGAAAGAATCTAACAAAAAAATGGACCAACACGAAGAGCGCGCGAGAACACTGGTCAAGACTTTGCTGGTACCGGAAAGCACGTTCACAGCAGCTTGTTTCCACGGTAATAAACGCTCGCTTATTGGGTGACGCAAGGTTAAGATGGCCAAGACGTTGTTGGCTCCATTGTCTGTCTCTTTTTTTCCGCTCCCTCAAGTAAACACAGCGAAAAAAGAAGAAGCGCTGATTAAAATCTTGTATTAAAGGCTTAGCAGATCGGACGTTGGGGTCTAAAGAAACTCTTTTTCTCACATCAAAAGCTATAAGAAGAAACACGAAAAAGGATTTTTTTTCGATTTTTCCATCGAAATTTCTTAAAACAAAACCAAACGGCTCGACTTATTGCTCTTTTCCTTTTGTCTCTGGAAGACGACAGTAGATTATACATCAGTCTTGCTCTGTGTGTGTGTCCTGGTGTCTCACATGTGAATCTGGGTCAAGTACTGCCATATTTTGTACATATTAAGAGGGAAAAAGCACCCCCCTCCTTTTCCGTCTTGCTGGCGTAGATCCGCAACACTTGCCAAGCGTGACTTTCATGCTTTTTCATTCCTCAAAGCTTAAGTATCACGTCATCAAAACCACATGTGCTTGGGTTACCCAGCAAAAGCCGCGAAACAAACTTAAAAGAAATCCCAGCCAAGAAAAGAGACTTTTTCTTTTTAAGTCGTAAACGATACAATAAAAGAGCGACTGACACGTTATTTTTTTTACTTTCGTTTTTAAAACCAGAATTTATATACCAGTGCATTTGCATGGGAATTCTTCTTAATGGCATTCCAGGATGTGGTTTGAAACGTATGAAACTGAAGAAAATCCTTCGCATTACTTGTGAGTCGGTCTAAATTTCGACACAGCACATTTGTTAAGACCTTAAACTGAGCCTTCTTGTGCGAGCAAAAAAAAATAAATTATATATGTAGGCAAAGGCAGATCTTTCGTACAAAATAAGTCAAATTTTGGTTTCATAACAAGTTACACCAAATCTAGTTTTCATGTTTTGTTTTCCGGAGACACAATGACAAAATAGTGACAATAAGCTTTTGAAAGAAACCTTATTAGGAGTCATGTAAAGCATTACGAATCCACGCGCGTTTCTGTACTTCCTCTATGATATTCGCGAGCAACACACAAAAGACTTCGTAGCCCACACTGCGGGTCAGAAAGACCCAACAAATTATATGTGAACAGCCCGGAATTAGTCTCCATTTCCAAGGCTCTCTCAACGCCCCACTTGCGACAAGTAAAACACGATGTCGACGTCACAAACTGTCTTCTCGGCCAAGAGGCTCTAAGAAAACGTGTAAACCCAAGAGATTGAGATTCATTTTCCAATTCCGATCACAAATAACCCTTTCCGCTCAACGGGAATGGTCGTGCTTCTCATCAAGGATATCACCGTGATGACGTCACGAGCCCTTCCCGTCCAATTATGTCTTCAACCCAGAATCGTTAGCCCAAACTGCAAGAAAACCCCCATGACTGCAGCACTACGGAGCAAGTCTCCTAAATTAGAACCCAATTAGTGTATATTATCCTCATTAAACACCTTAATCTGCTCATGTTCTCTTATCACACGCGGATTGGAGAGCCATTTATGAAAGCAACTCTTTCCCAACCCTCCCCTGCCCTTTCTATCACTTTTTTTTACTATTATTTTATTATTTAGACCCGTATGAATTTATCCTAACTTTCTAGCTTCCGACTCCGTCTTCTACCATGGTATTAGATATACAGTCATCCCAAACGGAAGACAGGCGTTTCCGGTAGCGGCGGGCCCTTAAGAAACCTTCCTCCGGTCGAAAAAGGACCAAATTACGTGGAATAAATACGTGCGCCGTCTTAGCTAACTTACACGAGGGGAGGGGGGGGAGGGTCAATATGGCCAGAGTTACATACCATTTTGGCTCACCAACTAAGAAAAAAAAGAAAAAGCACACGTTCGGTCATCAAAGAAGAGTAAAAAAAAGACTCGCCATTCACCCAAATGAAATAAAGACAAGAAAAAAATGGAGAAAAATAAGAAAAGAAAAGGGAATTCCTTAGTCCAGTCAAGCAAGAGTTATGAGCTAACTTTTGCTCCTCTGAACTTTTTTCTTCTTTATAGCAAGTTCATTTTCAGTGTAGAAAATAACTGAATAAAAAATAAGTCAAATAGAGAATACGCTATTTCTACATACACATATGCAACCCAAGACCACCATTTGTTTCCCGATCCCGACTTAGCTTTTTCCTTGGATGTCAGACATAAATTGTTGCAACAATTCAACTGCCTTCTACTCTGTCTCTCTCTCCATTACGGCTGACTTTCATTACTATACCGAAAATGACGTGAGCTATAGTTTAGGGAGGTTTTGGGGGCTACCCAAATGTATGCCAATTGTGATCTTTTTTCGTTTCTTTCTCTATTTGGGGGGGGGGGGGGCGTGGGGGCTAACTCGTTTCCCCAGAAATAAAAAGCGGCATGAAAAATCGCCACATGAAAAGCCAAGACATTTTCCTCCCGCAAAAACTACACATCAAAGCTCACCAAATTCCAACTTACTTTTTATATAGAGGGGGCGGAGCCATGGACAATTTTTCAAATGCCAAAAACAACATCAATAAATGTCTTCAACCACACACAAAAAAAGTCACATAGCTGAACAGACTTCGCTTTCCCCCGCGAATGGCCCAACCAACAGAGGGTGGTAATGCATGGATTGAATCAGTCCCCCTTTTCGGGTTAGAAATAGCAAAAATAAAATAAAATAAAAAAGCGAGAATCTCCTGGGCCTATTTGCTGCAGACTTTAGTACTCTAAACTTTCCCCTTAACTTCAACATTTTTATGGTCTATTCCGTTTGTAAATATCCGCCTTACATATTCTACCTTCTATATTACCTGGGCATAATAAGTTTGCTTGCTCTCACACACATAACGTGCAAGTACATACTCTCAAAAGTACATCTAAACGACAATATAAAATTCATTGCCTATTTTAAGGGGGGGGAGGCTTGGGACGACGGCAATAAACGTAGCCTTTTCACCCTACCCAGAAAAACAATTTAAGAAAATCGGTAACCTATTCTTCTGAACCCCACCATGTTTCCTTGTATGTATAAAAAAATCGGCAATCATGACATATCAGGTACTCTTGCTGGTAGTAACACGGCAACGTCTCATAATGGAGAGAAAAAACACTGTAAAGTATTAACTTTTTACTTTGCTTCGGCTGTTGTACCTCCGGCACACAAGAAGCAGCCCTTAAAAGTTGAAGCCACGCCCTGCCAAGAGCTAAAGTTAAAGACAGATAAATAAAGATATTGTTCTGCGGCAGAAGAATGGGGCCGAAACACGGTGCTCCAGAACAGTAATAAACCCCCGCACACAATACCACGGGCTACAAAAACGCGACAGAGAAAAGCCCATGCAGTGCAAAACAGGGACTGATTCTCTTTCAAGCCAGACTGGCACACACACCGACTTGGCTTGTCAACAATAGGTCAAATCGATTCGCTATTATTGTGAGCGGCACGTGATACGTTCCCCCTTTTAAGCTGTATTACATTTATATATCGAGTCGGGCTCCAAAAAAGGTACTTTACGAGCGACATAACACAAAAACTTATCTGACGCATGTAATAAGCCCCCAACAATGAAATGAGAATTTCTTTTCCCAATTTTTAGGACTTACGATGGCCTATGTAGTACTGCACAGCAACCCCTGGTATGTCTCTAACTATAGTATTTCCCCAAGAAGCATATCCTGGCCAATAATACAGAGTACTATAGTCAGTAATAAGCAATAAACTATTAACCTTCCTTCTTATGGTCCGTCAAAAGATTTACCTTCCGGACCTCCTTTTTATCTTTCTCCTCTTTCTTAATTAACCAATTGAACACACCTTTCTTTGCTGCCCTACTCCAGTTCGCCGTCCTCTTACAAAAAGAAGAGAACTCTTCAACCTTAGTGATTTAATTAACCAAATGAGCTTTCCAATAAGCCGTAGAAGTCAGAGAAACTTAACCCATTGAGGCATTCCTTGACTTTGTTTGACGACACTTCGGACTTGTTTTACGTTCTTGAAAACCTAACTCGAGTTCAAACAACGTATATAAGCCCCTGGCCCCGCCCTATTAATTTAAAGTTACGTTTAAGGCCACGGTACACTGGAACCCCTTATGGCGCTACAGCATGGGAAATTTTGCAGTATAATGAAATTGTATTGTGATAGTAATGCATGGGATGTACAAATCTACTTTACCTGCTGATTTTCGTTTTTAATATTGGTTTCACCATTTTTTCCATAGTGTTCAAGTTATGAAAATTTGGAATAAATCATTTATCAAAATCTTAAGCAACAGGTAAAGTAGATTTTGTTCTTAAAATATCTTTAGAAAATATTTTCTTTAAGTATATCTTTCTGTTTCTTTTAATTTCTTGTTTAAAGTTTATGAAATTAGAATGAGAAATGGTCTGACATCAGTGCCATCTTCTGACAAAAAATGTTCCATTACTTGCAGTACACCGTGGCCTTAAGTTTTTTGTTGCATGGAACCCACTGGTTTAGAGTAATGCTTGCAGCCTCCGTTAACCAAAGAATAACAAACTATATTTCCTTTTGGTGTGAGTAGCCGTCCACGAGTTATTGGCATGCAAACTTCGGGTCATGACATCACAGACATACCCTTGGCGTGGCTTTACCGAGCTTATTGTTACATGGTGCATGTTTACCCCATGCTTCAAACAGTAGACTAAAGCTCTCTGGTGACATGAATTTAGATAAGTCCGTGACATCAGAAAACCATGTGATCCTTTTTGCTGACATGTCTTTCTTTAATAGCTTAAATTAACATTTTGCCCGTGATAAAAAGAAACTCATTAGCAACTAGCCTTTTCGATATTTCAAGACCAAGTTTTTCTAGATTTTTTTATTGTTATTCTAATTAAAGCTTCCGTATACCTTAGCTTATTGATGCGAAACAGTCACAGATGACATGATGTTTGTTATAGTTTTGCCAACAGGTTCTCCAGTTTCGGAACTTGTAGATGACAATGACACTAGTGTGTATCATTGTTGCAAAACGTTCTCCGGAAAAAAATATGACAAAATGGTGTCACTCGAGTTCCAAAGTGGTTGTTGGATTGGAAATGCATTAGGTTAGGTTAACGATTCTCATCAACGAAAGTTGATGAAAAATTCATTGTTAGACAGTGACAAAATTCATTGTTAAAAAATTCATTGTTAGACAATGACACACTAGTGTCCTTTCGACTTTGGCATACATTACATACGTGTGTAACTAAATCTGGACAACGTGTTGAGTTTCGTCGAAGCCTTGTGTAAGAAAATTAAAAAAGAAATGGATAGCTAACTGCCGGCAAAGTTTCTGCGCTTATTTTGATTCCGAAAAATACAATGTCACCACAATTTGCTGTAGCATCACAATATCGATAGATTTTCGGGCAACGTATTTCTCATAGTTCCAAACTTCCTTTGCATATTGCTAATTTATTACTCATCGTAAAAAATTGTGCATGGGTTTTGCACTACCTGTTAGCAAGCTCAAGATCACTGTCAAATAATTTTTTCATGAAATGTACCGATTTTCTCCAAAAGTTGTTCCGAAATCTCCCATGCCAACCGCCTATACCGAGCTAAGGTTTCCGGGAGCCTTAATTATTAACATTATTTTGGTGGATAGCCTTTTGAAGCAAAAAAGCTATGATGGGAATGAGACGGTCGATAAGGCGAAGTCAAAGTCACTCGACAATTCACGAATCAAAGTCAATTGATTCTATTAACTCCGTACCGCATCGTTATGCATATTTAAGTTGCAGAACAAACCGAGAAGACTATACACGTCCAGCTTCAATATAGATAAAGGTTGAAATCGTGCCCCATGCATTCTTCATTTGTATAGACGTAACTAGATTCGGTTTGGACTTGATAATTCAAGCCTTTTGCGGGACGTTTCGAATCCACTCTTGCTGTCGCCTCAGCAATCTTATTAATGATACAGCACAAAGTAGAATCCTTTGCTGAAGGTCCAACTCGCAGTGCTATGCGCGGAAGGGGGCATCAAGTCATGGCTTTCTATGTATTGGAACTGGAGCTAAATTTAAAAAATTGAGTCTCGCTCTCTCGTGCTAGTCCTGAAGTGCTATCGTATGTAAAGGGAAAAAAAGACAAAAAAGCCATAACGGGGTTCTTTCGTGACCTTGTAGGTCTTTTGCCTATGGTCATCTATTAAGTTGTTCACCTGTGGGATTTCGCGTGGACAGGAAGCCCAAGGAAAATGCCTCTTCCGCTCGCCATTAAATAACATGTGGAAAACCTTTCAAGTGGTCGAGCTAAAAGCTCCAAGCTTCTCGGAAACTTTCTTTTCTTTTTTCACATTATATGGACATCGACTAAAAGATAAATCGGTCCCTGTCGCACTTTTCGCTCCAATAAAATTAACGAAAAAAAAAAAAAAAAACTTTGCCTGCTTTTGTCTAAGCCTAACTTGCATTGTATATACGTAAACAAAGTTTGCTGAGATAGTACTTTGTCTTGGGTAGGTTTCAAATCCTTCTATCGAATATATAGCGTTGCCGAATCCAGGAACAGCAGCCAAATTAATACATAAAGCCCAACCCATGAATTCTGCAGCGACGAGGAGCAGGCAATCTGCATGGAGATTGGCTCGACATTAAAGGAATAAATAAGCGTAAAGACGTCTCCACAACGACGGCTTCGTAAAAATCATAAATATTAAGAGAATAAAAAAGATACGGGTGCAGGCGAGTTTTCTTTTTTCATTATTATTATTATTTCCCCCGCCTTCTTAAGCATGCAGCCTGAGGCTTGGCTCGTGATAAGTGCACGCGAAAGGAGAGCAGGCAGCCGCAAGTCTCCAAAGTGGCCGCCGGAGGGGCACTTTATCAGGGTCTATCAACTCTCTAACACACAGCTTTTGCCACACAGAGAATAAGATGGACGGTTCATGTCCATTGTAATCACAAGGATCTCAGCTGACGATGGCGTTCGTCGGGTTTGGCCTTTTTCTTCTTAAAAACTTCTTTTCTGTCGTTCAATCTCTCTTTGCTCCACAAACTAAATCTTTTTTCTTCCTTTGATTTTCCGGTCACTCCGAAGGAAGTCTTCTCAAGATTCCGTACGCCTTTGGGATTTTCCATTTTGCCAGGACTCTGGCACACGAAAATAAAAAGTAAACCTTCACGTCCCAAACATTCTCATATTCGGATTCCATTTCTCCAACCATGGCAAAAGGCACCTCAATCGCCTTTTACTATGGAAAGAAATGTGGCCAAGATGTACCCGAAATCACTCGTTTCAAAGTGACGACAGCCAATACGGCAAAACTTTTTTTTGGCCCAAGCCTTCTTCTGCTAAGGAAAAGAACTACAGTAGATGCCGCTTATTGTAATCATTGGCTAGTAGAATCAGCTGCTTTATGGAATCTAATTTTGAACGACCGATTTAAAATGATAAAATGCATAGTATATTAATCGGTATTAGAATCCATTTCAAAAGAATTTTCAAACATACAGTGATGAAACTACAGTAGTGATTGCTACATGGACTTCACATACTGAGCGATTGATTTACAATTGCTTGATTTATAATTCATTTTAATTGCTTTTACGTGGTTTTGACCAATCCTGTCATTTCCAGGCTACTACTACGCTTAAGAGGAATTCCTTCTAGTCCACAGTTAATTAAATGAGTAGGTTATCCAATTAAAATACCAGTTCATTTAATTAACTGTGAAAATTATAAGGGATTTCGTGTTGAGAACCCTGGGAAGTAGACACAAGGATGACTCGCCAAAAAGGACTCTGTGTACCCGACACAAAGACGCCGGGCACGACGCAAGGACGCCGGGCCCCAACAGAAGGATACCAGGTCCATAATCTTTTAAGGGACCAAGAGAATTTCAAGTTCAAATAGTCTCTCTCATTGGTTAAGCGCCAACGAGATTAGAAAGTGCTTAAAGCAGTATTAAAAAATTACGTCGCAAGGACTCTGGGCCCCGAAAGGACGCCTAACCTAACATAACCTAACGTAACTTAACCTAACCAAACTTAAACTAATCAAACCTCGTGACATATTTTTTTTTAAATATAATATTATTTAATAGAGCACTCTGCCTAAGCGTAGGAGTGTGCTTCAAAGGCGCAGTCTTTAGTTGTGTTTATACGTTTGGTTATCTAAAAATGATAAATTTAAAAGATTTACCACAAAGGGAAGCGGCTGTTAAGTTAGGAGTTCCTCAATCATCTCTATCAAAATTGTTGAAAAAATGTTTCGAACTAAACAATAGTGGGTGTATTGAATCTAGAATAAGGAAACGTATGGGAAAGTGTCAAAAAGTGGCAATGCTTTAGTGTCTTTGGTTTAAACAAGCCAATTCGTTTCATGCGCCGATTAATCGTAGCATTCTATTGCATAGTTCCGATTTTCGGTTACTAGAATCTCGGTTTACTAGAATCAATATTCACTTGACAAACACGATCACAATAAGCGGCGTCTTCAGTATTTCTTACTTTGACATTTTAAACGGCTAATTCTGGCTTTATTAGCACTTGTAACTTCTTATTAAAAGAACCTTGGGTAATAAAAGGAATTTAGATTTATGACGTCGCTGGAAATTATTAGCAATCCCCACTTGGACACTTGGCAAAACGTCCCAAACCGCGTTAAAAGCGTGTTACAGGTACCAGGCAAGGTTCCGATACCGTAAGCGAACTGTTAGACGATCTACATAAAAAAAATCCACGGGTGGTAAGGCTGCAGCACCGATTATCGTTTAGCAATTAAGAGCCATCGCAGCCAATAAAGCCCCGCGTAGTAAAACCGCAGCTGTCATTTCCCAATTCTTCACCTCTTATCCGGAGCCCAGTTCAATACCAGAGAGAAGAAGACTTTACACGCACACAGCTGAGTTTCCGTGGGCTCAATAATCTCATTCCTCTCGCCCGCACTGTCTTGATTACCTTCATAGCTGGCCCCCTCTCACCCCCCGCCCCTCCCAAGACAACCCCAGCAGACATTCACGGGTAAAAAGGCCCCATTTTTTATCTGCTGTCCATAAAAAAACATGAGAGAACCCCTTTCTCTCCGTAAATTCATTATCCATCGGACTCCTATGAGTGATTCCTTCCTTTTAGAATTTTTTACGGCCACCCATATCCTTGAGAGCCGGGCTGCGTATATGCAAAACTCCCGTCTCCGGAATAAAAACATAAAAAAATGACAAAAATCCCATCCGACTTTGCATTCCACCCATACATTCCGTTTTTTAAACAAAAACTTTATTCCGTTTTATGGGTAACGCAGATGTGGCTTTATCTAATAACCTTCATATACCAGATTACAACTGTTCCAGGAACGGGAGTAAAGACAAACGGGCAAGAAAAAAAAAAAACTTCTGCATTTTCATTTCATTACCACTTCTCTCTCCCTCGCCCGTGTTTTTCGGTCTAGAAGCTCACCCAAAACACACAAAACTCGCTCAACCAACCCAGAGCAAACAACACAACAAAGGGAAAGCCTGTCTATTAAAAAAAAGGAATAAAAGGAAATCCACATTCACAATTCGCGTCCAAAAGAGACCAGCGCCTCTTAAACATGGATAATGCTCAAAGGAAAACCAAAGCTCTGTTGTGCTGGACCAGCCATCCTTTTCTTTTCTTTAGTTTTATTTTTTTAAGAAACAAGACAATTTTTCTGTTTTTTTAAGAAATCCAAAATCGTGATACGAATTTCCGGTTGACCGTACAGGAATTGGGCGCATTGCGGATTTCCGACCTGGAGTATAGAGAACAGGAGCTTCCAAAATAAACTGTATGGGAACGTGGCATTCTTTCACACGCCCAACGGCCAAAAACACATCGCTCAAGTTTCCCAGACCAATTTCTTCCTTTCCTTTTGGCTACTTTTTGGGTACCTTTTCAAGTCATTTGAAATCGCGGCTTGCGGTCAAAATCCCTTTCCATTCATAATAAAAAAAAAGTACTCCCCTGTGGGTCATTATTAGAATCAAACTTAACTTAAGAAAATATTTCGGTATCGGTTAGGGCCCCAATAAAGTACCCCAAGAGTCCATGGCGTATTTTTTTCCAAACATGTAAATGGCAGCAAGAAAACGTGCCCTACAACCATCATCTCCTTGGGCGCCAAGTCAAACCGATTATAAAAAACCGAGTGACCGGAAGTGGCGTCCTAAGCTAAGAACACATAAGGTCTTTTTGATGGGAACATATTCCGTTCTGCTGGAGCGATTTGTCTTTTCCTGTGTCCTCTATCCATCCGGTGAGAATCGCGAAGAAAGCGCGAGAACGTGAAATCTTAGTCCATATCCTCCTGGAAGAATTCTTTTGAATGGTATATCCATAAAACTGAATTGTGGAAATATATATAATATATGACTGAGTTCCTGACGCCAAAGAGCTTTGCCATTTTTTCAATTCCTTCCCTCCTTTTTCCAATATTTTCTCTAAGAGATGATTTTTCAGAGCGCAAAGTGATTTATGGGACATTTCCCCATTCCTGGCCCAGGCATTCACCTAATAGAAAAAAAAAACACGAGTAGGCCCCAAAAAGGCAACACGTCTTTGCGTTTGTCTTAAGGTTACGACAGGTCCAAGGGACGATTTTATGATAAATCGATATAAATAAGCGATCGTTGTTGGTTGACCAAGCAAGGCCTGACTCAAAAGTATATCCTAGAGAATAGTCTGTAGAGAGAGGGGTGGGTGATAGAGAAAGAAGAGATATAATAGAAAGAAGACACAAAAAGGCAAAGGGGAGAAAAATCCCGAAGATGCAGCGAAAAAAATGCTTCCCCAGACGCCCGCGGATTGTGGCATTATGATAATAATTTTCGATTCTCTCGAAAATCTCCGAGCCACTTATACAAATCTGGGGCCCGTAATAAGGGCATCAGCCAACCTCGCGACCTTTTTTCTCTCTAGCTCTACACACACAACTGGGCAGGCCGTTCTTTTTTCTTTTGCCCAGGATGATCCATAGACCGAGAGACAAGAGAAAAGTCTCCTTTTGTGGTCCCCAAAATAAAAGACACTAGAAAAAGTGTTGTTTTTCTTCATGTTTCCTTCAACCTCCAAATGGTTCTTTTGGAGAGTAAAAGTAAAAGAAAGGAAATTAATGATAGTAAAACTGCACTCGCCATAGTGCTGACTACTACAAGTCCACTTGGCGGCACGGTCCAAGTGTCTCAAGTCCAGTTCGAGTGCAGCAAGGTCCGAAAGTATAAAGCTCCCCAATAATCTGCCCCGAAACAAAAAGGAAAAAAAAGTGAGCAAAGGCTCTTCTCAAAAAACGCTGGCACGGCATCTTTATAGAATTAATGACTTGGCTTTAACCTTTACATGAACCGGAACCAAGCCTATATGCCCCACCCACCCTTAACTACCCCCTCGCCACCCTTCGCCGACAAAACAACTGTCGCCCAATTAATTGCTGCTGCACCAGTCGAACAACTGGGCAAAACTTGGCTGATTTGGGCCCCAAACTCTTTCATCTCCGAGCAACACAAAAAGGGGCGTTGCTTGGAGACATCCTTAATCGCATCAAGAATAGACTTCTTAACACTTCCCAGCGCGAGAAAGTAGTATCCAAGACGATCCGAAAAAAAAACAAAAAATGTTAATATATAGGAAAGAGTTTAGAAAGTTAAGTACTTATCGTTTTACAGCACTTAACACGTTTTAACATGACAATATAGAGACGTGAAAAGGAGACGGCGGAGGAGGGGAGGGAAACTGGAGAGAGTTGAGGACAATTTTCTTAGAATTCCTAACAATACGAAAAATGAATGCTCCCTGAACCAAAGAACGTTGTCGCTTCTCAAGTTCCCTTTCTGTTGGACAGAAACCCTCTTCAGCAAACCTGAATAGGTATCGAGTTTTACACAGGAGCTCGGCCTCGTATTCCAACCCATGCATTCCATATTTTATAGCCAATAGCAAGGTGGATATTTAGATTTATATATATACATACCCTGACCCTCTTGTCGTTCGTTTATTGTTATTTCCCATGGCTCGCCTGAACGAGCGCACAACCTTTGATACAACTTAACCGGAGAGAATAGAAAAACTGGTCGCAGAGAAAAGACCCAATGCTATCAACTCTTATCGTGTTAAACCAGAAGCTTTATCGACCGGAATTAAAACGCGCATAATAGCGAGAAAACTTGGGTCACGTAATAGACCCCCCCCCCCCCCCCCCAAAAAAAAAAATCTTAAAAGTCTCTCAACCAGACCATTTTCTCGCTTAAATCCGCAATCCGTTTCGATACACAAAGTTCCAACCCAAAACCCTAAGCCACGAAGGTAGAGCATAAGCGATTACACGCTGTTTAAAAGTACTGTACAATCTCTTCAAATCCCCCTTGGGTATTTGTATTACATCAATGTATGAAGCCGAAAAAATGAAATTAAAAATCTCCAAAATTTCCCGAGCATTACTACGTAAATAAGTTAAGGCTCTTTTTGCCTCAACAATTACTACGTAATAATGCCCTTATGTGCATGCTCCTGGACTCCGACTCCACAGCTTGCTCGACAATAAGGTTTCCGCCTCTGCTTTCAAATTGCAATAGCTTCCCCATGACCTAAGTCGTCTTCTGCAGTACTTCTTTTCTAATAAATTTCTTAACGTCGTCAAGACAACACTCTACCCCTGCTCAGCGTGATAGCTTTCCAGCATATTCGGTATTAAGCTCGTACCACGGAGTAATTAATTTAATCATTAATTCAAACAGTTTTGTTGGATGAATAAAAAACGGCGGCAACTTTGCATGTACGTTGACAAGGGGACCCAATCCACCTGCTACTTTCCCAACTGCTGCCTGGCTTGTAACTTCCCATCAAATATAGAGACCCTCTCCAGCCACAATGGAGGAATGTGTGACAATAGCTCCCTTATCCTTGTTCTGTGGAGCTTCACAAGACTGCAAAACCCTCAAAAAGTCTCTTTTCTCCCGTCCGGAAAAAGCGTTTGATTCTTTAGGATTTGGATTGACGACGCTAATGCCCTATATTACAAGCTCACACCTTTTCAAAGTCAATGTCAGTCACACTGCACCCCAAGTATCGGTCCTGGTCCCTCATTGGAACTCAAAGGACGCCGACATATGCTCCCCGTCTCCAAAAAGGCATTGAGTAGGGGACGCACCATCATTGTCCAAGCGTCGAGGACCCCGGGAAAAGCAGGTACAAACTTTGCAAAGAAAACAAATAAAAAAAGGAGAAGTAGCCCCTTCACTGCTATACAATACTACAAGTAGCTCAAAAGGAGCTGGGAGCGATGGTTGTCAAGAAAGAAGCCCTGCTATTTGTGTATCTACTGGCCCCGCTCCTAATCAACCGTAACTTATGCTCAAAGACCCTGTTCAACCCACCTACCCACCGCACTCCAAAGGAAAAGGAGGAAAGAAGCGCTCAGAACTTACCTAAGAGACGCGATGCATGGGCCCACGACGCTAACATCAAAATCCAGACGCAGCCAAATCGTTTGAGGTTCACTGATAGCCCTGATAAGGACGACGCCATGATCATGTCGTATCCCTTCGATTTCCTATGTCAATGCTTCCTATATCCGTGGCATATTCATTTTCCCACTGTAAAAGAATCAATACATATTAATAATCAAATTACGATACAAATACTAATAATAATACTGATGGTTAAATAAATAAGAAAAATCCCAATAATTAAATGACGATATAAATTATAATAGTTAAATAAATAAAAAAATAACCCCATAGTACTGTAATAAAGAATCCTAACTGAAAGCAAAGGCATGAATGCGTCCGAGAAAGATCCCCAAGCGTGATTTGGAACCAATTGGAGAATGTCGGTGATGTTGGTGTACGAGTTTCTATAGAAATACACAAGCGAGAGTGGCTCCGACCTTTGGCATTCTAAGCATTCTACTGCACAACCCCGTGTGCAAGAATGCCTTAAAAAATAAGTTATGGCTCTTTTTTTTGGCCCAACAATATAACCACCGTCAACTGCCAAGCCAAAACGGCGCTGTTTCGGCTATTTGTTTAAATAGACTTGCTTGCATACCATAAACCGGCACGACAATATGATTATTTAGTACACAGCGAATTACACGACAAATTCAAGCTCATGTCGGTCCATTTCAATACATAGAAGCAAATGTTTCCGCAAAACGAAAACCCATTCACTTTAATGAGCGAGTTTAATACATGCCTGGACTATCCCAAAAAATGGGAGTATAGGATGTTGCCTCCCAAACCCCACCCATCCCCCTTCAGACAAAGCAACTTTATAGGCAGATTTTATTGTTACTCGTACCCTGTTTTCAAGCGTTGTACCAGCCCTTTTCATATACAAGAATCCAAAAATTCCTAGCAATAAAATCAAACAAAAACCCCAAGCATAGTTGAAATTACAGAAAAAAAAGAAAACTTAATAATAATGATCATTTGGGAGCATCGCAAATACAAACTATTAATTGGAACTTTGCCTTGCTTTGTCTTGACAAAGCAAATGATACACAAATCACTCGCTTGGAAAGAACCGACAAGGAAGCCTGGGATGTCTCGTTCTTTTACTCTTTTCCCCCTTTCCAAACAAAGAAATGTCTACTCGGCTGAGTAATTGTGCATGTGTGTGTGTGTCTGTATCTGTGTGTGTATGCTCCTCTTCTCCAGGCTGTGCTGGACGAGTCTTGATGATGTTCATGGCGCCGCTGTCAAAGCCTCGGCTTATGTGGGAGCGAGAGGGATAAGAATTCCTGCAAACCGCCAGCGCTCACACATACACACACGTAACAGCCTCTCATCATTTCTTGTGTTCTCTAATGAACGTCACAATACACGTAAGTAAATCACAAGACCACAACTTAAGGCTCAGATTAATCGCCTCCTAAAGCTGGAGAGAAAGCTACAAACCCTCACATTCCTTTCATGTTCCCCCAAAACAAATACAGTAAATGCCACTTATTGTGATCACTGGTTATTAAAATCAGCCACTTTATAGAAACAAATTTTACTTTAGTTCCCTTTATACATTTTACTAAAAAGTTAATGCTCTTCTCAGAAGCCCAAATATACAGTCTATAGATGCGGCTTACTGTGATCACTGGTTATTAGAATCAGCCGCTTTATAGAATCAAATTTTAAAAGACCGATTCAAAATGATAAAATTCCTAGTTAATCGTTTATGAGAATCACACTTTCTGATATTAGAATCAGTTTCAAAAGAATCTTCACATGTACAGTAAACGGAACTACAGTAATGATTGCTACATGGACTTAGCTTATTGACCAATGACATGGCTTTTACGTCGTTTTGACCAACCTGTCATTTCCAGACTGCTACTACGCTTAGCGGGAAATCCATTCTAAACCCCCCGGTTAATTAAAAGAGCAGATTTTCAAACTGAATGACCAGTTCCTTTAATGGACTGGGCAAATTAGAAGGGATATCGTGTTCATAACCCTACCTTAGCGTAGGAGTAGCAGTGTTAGTTGCTTTTTAGACGTGTGGTTATATAAAAACGGCTGCGAGCAAGAAGAGTTAATTAAATGTAAAAGAGAAGTTGTCGATCATTGAAACTTATGAAAATTAAATTTAAAAGATTTCCCACAAAGGGAAGCGGCCATTAAGTTAGGAATTCCTCAATATCTCTTTTAAAATTGTTGAAAAATCGTTACGAAATAGACAGTAAAAGTGTAGTTCACCTGGAAAAAGGAAGCGTGTGGGGAAGTGTCAAAAAATAGACGATACTTTCTGTCTTTGGTTTCAATATAATCTCAGTTTGTAATCAAGTTTCAGTGCTTCTACATAACAAATTGGTTTCACTTGGTTATGTAGTATTCTACTACATATTTCCGATTTTCGGTTATTAGAATCACCGCTTAAAAGAATCAATATTCACTTGACAAATGTGATCATAATAAGCGATGCCTACTGTACTGCAAAATAAAATTCAATAAAAACATCCAAGAACAATTCCGAGCAATGAATGTGGCGAGACACTTTGGGAGAATATCAAACAAACCCTGAACTGTTTGCTCGGAGCCATGCACAGTTAACTCAAAGCCAACACCTCCAAGTTAGAGAAAAGCCAAGAAACCAAGCAAAGGTGATAGATACTTCAGACATTTTTGCTAACCAAAACTTGATGCGGAATTGGTATGTCCAAAAGTAAGGAAAAACTAGTTTATTCTTCCCATCATTCTCAAATATCCATGAGACTTAAAGCTCCGGGGCCTTTTCTACAACGCAAGTTCCGAGCGGCTTTCCCCATCAATTTCACAAAGGATCAACAGCCGTAGAAGAACGGAACGCAAACGCAACATCCCCACATAAGTACTCCCCCAATACTTTATCTAATGAGATTAGAATGAAATGTGACCCGACTTTCGAACTCACCCTATGGCGAAAAGGAATTTCGTTCTTTTTCTTTTGATGAAACAGATAAAAGCGAAAACGGTCTCAAGCTTTTTAACGCTTTTTCTTAAGAAACGAAAAATACAGAAAAACTTGAAGCAAATTGCAGCTCTTGTTACACATTTACGGTGACACGCCATATGTTCGGCACTCCCCACGTCCAACTTTAACGATGTCAACTCTATATCCCTTGTCTAGGAAGAAAACGGAAAAAGCAAAAACAAAAAAGAGAATGAAAGCTTAAAAGGTTTTCCCAAAGTTCGGGGGCATGCGATCAAACTGGACATTCCAAACTTTCCAGGTAAAGCGAACCCCCAAACGACTCTAAAACGGTACACAAACTCCTGCGTTACACGCAAAAATTGCTTGCGTACGTCAAACGCGCCTGGGACTTCCATAGCCCCCTTATACACGTGACAAATTAAGTATCAGTTCCGTGCGTTGTCGCAGCCCCAGAAAATGAACATTTCCGTTGATTTTATTTTTCCTTCCTTCTTCCTATAAATTCAATATTGTCCCAATTTATTATATAATATTATTACTGTATTATTCCTATTTTTCAAAATTTCCTATGTGCCCAATTTCCTATTCTGTGAACGTATGCGTTTGTAGAGAT
Source organism: Lepidurus packardi (assembly GCA_023053545.1). Taxonomy (NCBI): domain Eukaryota; kingdom Metazoa; phylum Arthropoda; class Branchiopoda; order Notostraca; family Triopsidae; genus Lepidurus; species Lepidurus packardi. Next base: position 5,503,362 of record JAKZAN010000005.1, on the reverse strand, counting down.
GTCCGGATGTAAACCAAGAACTTCTATCCGATAAAAGACGAAAGCAAACTCTGTCGTCTTTATTCATAGAAAGAAGAAAATCATTCAAATTTGGGGGTGACTTGGTGGCCTTATAAAACATTTCCTTTTCTTTCGTTCCCCTTTTTTATTTCCAACTGTCTTGTCTTTGGTCGTATTTGCAAAGTCGCGTTGTCTTCACGAGTCCTGGCTTATATACAACCGAGTTTGTGCGGTTTCCCCTTGATCCATAACTTGTGTCAGGGTTCCTTGGTGCTCAAGAGAGTCAACCCCAAAGCTTCCTAACACGAAAAACAAAGGAAAGTGAAAGAAAGGGTTAGAGACATTCATAAAAACGAATGGCTCCTAAAATCCCTTAACCACAATAAGATGTAAAGAAGTAAATACATGTACTATACTATACATAGTACTAATTTAAAATTAGTCCAATATATTGTAGTCCTGTACATAATTACTCCTATACATAGGAATAATTTAAAAATCAATCCTATGTATATTATAATACATTACAAATGAGTGATTTTTAAGGAAAGGCGCCTTAATCCAAAAGGAGTAATAATTTGAGCTTACCTAGATTTCTACTCGTTAGCTTGGCTCCTTAGGATGGATTGCAAAGGTTTTCAAGGGGATAGAATGGCTAGAAATAATCCGAAAGGTTAAATCTTCACTGAATTGGATAAATCTCGACGATTTACCTCGAGTCTCACGTTTCACCGTAATCCGATTTTGTTTTTGTTTCTTTCCTGAAAAAAGCTTCAAAATGAAGCAATCTTAACTTAACCTGCTAGCCAAAGCAGTGTCATGCACATTTGACGCGACCGATAGAACTATTTCACTAGGTTTTTACGCTTCCTATAATTTATAAACTTTGCTACACGACACTCAAAACAAGCGGAACAGTAGATTTGTCTTGAAAGTTTCCGGTTTCTAAGCTCACAAGTATATATAAAAGCGCACAAACTTTGCCCAACGTTGATCTAGCAGAAGCTCGAGAGTGAACTTTGCTGGGTTATAATTAGCTTATTTTTGCGAATCTTGGGAGGAATGACGAGCACATTTGCCAGAGAAAAAAAGAACTAGCGACCACGAGGACTATATGGTAGACTCGCACACCGCAAGTGCTCACCACTGACTGAAGGCGAAACGCGACTGCGAGGGCGGCTAAAGGCCGAAGAAAGGAAACTCCGCAAACTGCGCTTTCCTTCTTTGGCGCAATGGCATCCGCTGGGCCAGCGTCTCTCATAGTTGGTCCGTTTATTTTTTTTTGCATATTTTGCGAGTCCCGGAGCTTTGCAGTTGGGGGATATTGTTGGGTTCAAGCTTTTTCGCTTGGTTTCTTCCTTGTTAACTTAACTTATTTGTTCCAGTCAGAAGCTCGAGTCGAGCAAGCTTTTACCCGGTTTTCTTAGTCAGGATGAGCTTCCCTCCGAAAAAATACCGAGTTCCAGAAAGCCAACAACATCTTAGTCAAGGGGCAAAAACGTGCATAACAAAACAGGCTAAGGGACAAAACCCCGAGACTGGGGAAAATGCCGGTGCATTCTGGGGAAATTGGATCAAGTTAAAAGTGACATCGCAACCATGCTGTTGTGTGTAAATAAAAATGAAAGAAAAAACACAAATTGAGCTGTCGGTTCTACAAAACACGTTGATAAACGACAACTGTGTCTATATTTTCTGTGCCCGTGTTCTCAGAGATCCACAACGCATCCTGGCTAGCAGGCAGTAAGGCTGAATCTTTCGGGATACTGCTGTGGCTGTCACTTGCAAGTTCAGTGGTTCCTTTCGAGGGCTTTTTTCTTTAAAACAGAAAAAAGCAAGATGGGACGGCAAGTCTTTTACGAACCGAACACATAAATTGGTACAAAGAGTTGGTTCATTCGTGAAATCAAAAAGTGCTTTTTCTCAGAGAGACTTACTCCTCGAAGCACAGTTCGTTCAAAAGGAACGTGACCAAAAAAATCTGCCTGAAATTTAGGCATTCTGACTGATGGACTTAAATTGAGCAGAAAATACGAGAAAAAGGGACCCACGTGCTAGATAGTCACCCGCCCCAAAGTTCCATTTCCTATCCCAGTTTACTGAACCGCGAACCGTTTCATACATCACGCCGAGACAAGCAAATCACTTTTTCGAACTCTTGAGAAACGGGCAAAGAAATTTGCCGGCATCTGCAACTTCCCCTTTCCATGTAAAAAGAAAACTTAAAACAGGAATAATAATAAAGAAAATGGTAAAAGAAGAAATCAAGTGGTTTACTGGCTTTCCTAGCGCGAGTCGAAGCCGAGTCGAATCCTGCGACTTGCCTTTTGCACCAATGAAGTCTTTCAACAACGGAAAAAAAGGGAATCGGGTCTCTTTGAGTCACTCGATTCCTTTTATTTTCACTGTTGCGGGACGGCAAAAGAGAAAAGTCCAAGCCGGAATAATGACACGTCTCCCCCCCCCCCCCCCCCCGTCAGAAGCATCCGCTTCGTTCGACTGCAGTCTTTTTTTCCTTAGGGAATTTTTGCGTCGTTGTATGCCATTGCAACATTGCCAAGTTCCCGGCCAGGAATAATGCTAAGTTCCTAGCCAGGGAACCAATGCGAATCCCAACGTAGCGTGTTTTGCTTACCCGGGGTAAAGGGGTACAACATCTTTTAACCCTCTCGACATGGATATCTGCCATGTTAAGTTAATCGGGTTCTTGTCCATAATATAATCCATAGTCGCCCAGGCATGGGTATAAATGCTGAGCTCTTAAGTACCTGTGACAGGGCTTCAAAAGAACCCGCTTTATCACCTTATGGGCATTTTAACGGTCTCTTTCCTGCATCTCGCTCGCTCTCTATATTTTCTAGGTACTAACATGCATTGGCTGATTTGCATAGATCCATCTTATCGTCTGAAATACTTGAGATTCCCTTGCATTACATATAATACATACTCTCAAAACCTCGTTGTCTATCTATCAAAAATTCCCAAGTGCTGAGGACGTCGGCCCCAGCCTCCTTTTTGCCTCGACTATAATCGCAGTGCTCTTCTCTTTTCTCGACTTCGACGGTCTGGTTCGAACACTGTATCCCCTGCTTAACCTTACGGCCAATCTCCGCATATATTAGCGCTTCCCTTCTCCCTCTCTTTTATTCTTTATTTTTCATTTTTTTACCCTCCTGCATCATCTCCTGTCCCCAAAGACCAAGAGACGGTTACATCTCACTCCATCACACCATGGCTTCACGCATAGGTATCAGATTACACGGCTAACCGGAACCAAAGATCAGCGGTAAACACCTAATCCGCAACGACTTTGGCTCTTATTAGCCAGCCAATGTATCTTCCCATCCAAAGAAAACGAGCGTAGGTTATTATTATTTATTGCAAAACCTCTCTTTATTTCTTTTTCAACCCTCCCCAAAGTCATACGCCCCCATCCCAAGAACCATTAATACATTTTCCCACATTCTTGAGGTCGTATAGAAGCTAGCTTTGCTAAGTCGGACCCTTATGCTGAAATGATGAGTATTTTTTGGCTTGGAATATATAGGAAGGGGGACCTTATAATGGCCATGATTGTCAATTGTCACCTGCGCCGCGTCAACCTTACAGCCAGCGACAAGTATACGTGCACGGTGTAGCCCAAAAGGGCACCACTGGGCATTGTGATGGGAATAAAATAATGAGAAGGCGCTTTGACTGGGGGTTATAACCCTTCCACAGAAAAGAGAACTTCTAGGCTGGGTTGTAAACTTTCTCAACGCTGCACACATGCCAACAGCTGTCCTGCATCTATAACAAAAGGGTTGGGAATCAAAGATGAAAAAAGCTATGTGACATGCATCGCTGAAAGGAGTCCATTCAATTATAGAGTCGCACCTAAAGAAATAAAGAAGGTGTCCCCAAACACTAGATTCACATATGTCCCTTCACACTTCCAAATGTGTGAATTGATGTTGCACATCTAGCTTCCGTGGGTCTGGAATCGATTGAGAAAGGCTTTACAAGCCAACAGTGCCGGTTGTCGCATATAGACTGTGCCACTGACGAACGGAAGCGAGCAAACGAGTTATTTAACCCCGACGCCGGACACCACTTCGCCATTCATGTTTCCAAATTAATTACAATTTGTACTACATACCAATAAAGGTTGAAAGCGAAAGGTCAACAGGGACTCGAGGCACATGAAGGTTAATGCATCCGCTAGTATTCGACTTTTATTTAGGTCCTAATTAATTTCGAGTGTTTTGAAAAAACGTTGGAGCTTCCAAGCAACAAATTAAACGATCCATTAATGAACAGATCCATTAATGTTCATCGTTAGATACTTCCTTTCTAGACTGCAAAATTAGACTTTTTTAATTAAATTTTTATGTAAATACACAACTGCAAAAAAAGTAAAAGGTCATGCACTTAAATAACGAGTAAAGCACTCCAATACTCACAGAATCTCTTGTATTTATTTCTCGCTTAAATCAAGGAAAAAGAAAAACAAGCGGAACACGAGCAACTATACTGACGTATAGAATTAAAGATGAGGAATATTAGTAATCTCTTCATTTTTCGTCTTGTGTCTCTCCTCTTCAAAGATGATGACGTATAATGATGGTGTATTATGACGATGTATAATAAGCTAAAACGGTAAGACGTGAACATTTCTTCACTCTCGTTTTTTGTTGTTGTTGTCTCAATAAAAGCACAGTCAAAAGAGTGGCAAAAAAGGGCGCAAAGGGGGACGGACCCAAGACTCAGCCAAAGAGAGCACACACAACACATACAAGCAAAGGACTTTTGGGTCTCATTTTCTCATTTACTAATTGAAGGAACGATTCTTCCCTTTGTGTGTAATGCATCTGCATGGCTTCTAAAAAATGTTAACAACGCCTATCCCTGCCCGGTTTCATTTTCATGTCTATTCCCAACTCAAGAGCCCTTTCCACAGTTTTCGCTGAGTCCTCAAACGAGTAATCAAGGACTTCTAAGAAATTGACTAATTTTAGATAGAACTTCCTTAACGCACCCCGTCCCTTTGAAAAACCTCAACAAATCCAACCAGTGTGCGGAATCTTCTACTCCATGCACTCTTCTCTGCCACTAATTGATCTCGTGTCATCGGTTGACGGAAGTCACCAGCCCCTCCCCCTTCTCATTTCCGCCAGCTTTGGCACATGCTAAGAAAACATACACTGCATATCAGGTTTTCCTAAAGAGTCACGTGGCCAACATAACGCAATCCCTCGTATTTCACATTGATGGGACACTTTTTCTGGCGGGGAGGGCGCTGTTGCTGGACTTTTGAAGCACTCATGCATTCCTTCCTTCCGTTCGTGTCCGTACATTTTCTCGCTCTTACACTGTGTTAAAGGTTCCTAAACTATATCTTGATCATGCTTGCACAAAAGCTCTCCTCCCGAAGCACAAGCATAATACCTCATCCCCCTTACCTCACTTCTCCCTTCCATTCCAAAACATCGATTGAATTGTTAAAGCGCCATGAAATTTTTGGGTTCTTTTATTTTTAAAGGAAACGTCGAGAAAATCGTTCAGACTTCGGCACACTCTTCAAATTACATTAAAAAAAAGTCTCCTAGCTTGCTCTTTGATCCCCAGGACCACCTTGACAGCCTTTACACTTTCTCTCCCCTCCCCTTAGGCCTGCCTCTTTGTAGTGGAACCTTTCTTCGTCTAACTCGCTTGTGAGATCTCTTCTTCTGGTCTTCCATGCTGTCGCAACTGGGAAACTGGGAATCGTCCATTGATCGTAACCGGGAGATTTTTGCTTATTGGCCTTTCACAGATTTGGTATACAAGTCTCTTTTTCGATTCAAAACCGATTATCTTTAACACCAAATAAAATTGTATTGAATAGTAAAATAATTATTAAAAAAAAGGAGACGGATATGTTTCCGTGGAGAGAGATTAGGTCTATTGATCGTAACCGGGAGATTTTTTGCTTATTGGCCTTTCACGGATTTGATCACAAGTCTGATTTCAATTCGAAACCAATTATCTTAACCAGGAAATATAATTGTATTTAAATTGTAAAATCATTCTTTAAAAAGGGAGACGGATATTTTTTCGAGAATGAGAGAGAGGAAGAAGCACCTGGAAAGTCTTTCAGGAATTTTTGGCATTATAACCGAGAGAGCGCCAACTTGGGTCGCCCAAATCACAATGGACTATTGACCATTGAACATCCTTCAGGAAAAAAGTGTCGTGTTCTATGGACTCGACGCATTGTCGCCAGACACAAGCTCAACCAAGTGGAAAGTCCTGCCGTGCTAGTAGCAACAATCCCATTAAATGACAAGTACCTTGAAAAGCTGCAACCGAGAACGCTCTTTTCAGGGCACACACTCTTTAATCTATGGGAAAAGCTCTTTTTAAAGAGAGATCATAGCCAAGCAGCTGGTTACCCGCTCTTCCTATATATATGCTTTCACACTTATTTCAATGTTGGACCCCATACACACTAATAACACTAGGGAAATGCAGACTTTATGAGTAGTGCAGAAGAAATGTACCCGCTAAACAGTTTTCACTAAGCAACTATTTATTAGTATACCATTTTTCGTTTACATGCTAAAAAGAGAATACGTGAAGCTAATTACTGGGGAAAACCCTGAAAAGGCAAGCTAGCTAGCAAGACTGCAATAAGCAGTAACAGTGGAACTTCATTTGACTCTGTGGTTATTTGGCGGGGGAAGATGTGTAGCAAAGTAGAATCCTGCTCGCTCAAGCACATAGTTTATATATTTAACGAGTCTGGCATGGCGCATAGCCAGTGGAAACCATTTTCATTTAATTATTTGTTTGCATGCAAAAGTACGCTTTTAGATTTGCTAAAGCCAGCAAACCAAGAGGGAAACAACCCTCGTGTTGTGACCGTAACGATCTTCCCACTGGTTAACCAGCCAACACGTTCTCCGGATTTAGTTATCAATGTATGTAATGTAGCCTGGAGTTAAAGATGACACTATTGTGTCATTGTCTAACAATAAATTTTTATTTTTTTTCAGCTGGTGGAGTGAAAGAAAATGCAAGTTTTACGATTCTCATCAACGAAAGTTGATGAGAATCATTAACCTAATGCATTTCCAATCCAACAGCAATTTTCAAATTGAGTGACACCATTCGTCATTATTTTTCGGAGAACGTTTTGCAACAATACTACAAAATAGTGTCAACTTATCTCCGAGTTCCGAAACTGGAGAACCTGTTGTAACCAGAATAACTCATCTAGCGCGCTTCTCAACTGTCCCAGCAACTTAGCAAATAATGCACAGCATACGTAACTGTTTTGGGCATCGGAATTTCATCCCGGCATTGGTAAAGTTCTTTTTCTCGAATATTATTATTTTTTTTTTTTTTTTTTTGGGGGGGGGGAGACATCGAAGAAAGGGCGGAGATAAAAATTCACCCCATTTCGTCCTCACGCACTTCTCTACATTACAGAAGGAAGTCGCTCCTCCTTGTTCTTTGGCTTGTCTTCCCACACTTACGAGTTCCAAGGCAGCCAAAGCAAGAGCTTTCTCTCACATGTATATATTCTGCAAGGGTCTTAACGAGAATCTCATTATCTCCGTCAAGAAGCTACTTTATCAAAGCCGTCCTCGCCTCAGCTATCACTACCCCAACTTCCAAGAGACAACAGCATCCCATATGTCGCTATAGCAAAAACCTGCAGGAAAAAGTAAAAAACACAAGGAAAGCAACTGTTTCATAGGCTTTAATGCGCTTTATGGGAATCTATATAACTACACGACCCTCCCAAATAGGGGAGAAAAAAAGGAGGGGGTATAAATAGAAGAATAAAAAGAAACTGCCCTGTAGGACCACGGTTTTAGCCCTCATCATATTTCCTCCGAAAATGCTTCCAGCTGTTAGCACACTCGTGAACGTGATGCTTGATCTGCGCTCAGATCATCCTGTAGGGCAGATGGGGGGTAAGGAGACTGTTTAGAGATGGCAGTTTGCCCCCTCGCTAGGCCAACCATACGTACGACCTATCACTCACACAAATCGGGGCAATTCCCTCAGCAAGACAGACGCTATATACACACAAAAAGGGAAAAAGGAGACTAACACGTGTCTTTTGTTCTTGTATAGACTTAAACGTTCTTTGCCATAAAAGCAGAACTGTAAAGCCCCATTCCGACTCACCGACTCGATATCCAAACCGAAAGTAATACTCCAAGGGGACTTAGGAATGACAGTATCTTAATTGCAGAATGACCGCAAACCCGGAATAGTGAATGCTTGTCAGGAATTACGGGATCTCTCTATAGCTACTTATATATACCAAAAGATAACCAAGCAACCCTCTAACGCATAATATTGGTTTGGGGTCGTAAATCAAACGGAAAAACCGACATGTCTTGTTCTTCCTACCTAACAACAGCCTGAACATGTGGGATGTAACCGTGTGGAATAATTCGCACTTAATTCAATTCCATGTAATGTATAGTATACAACTGAGCAACAAAAAGACATCGTTACGCCTCATCGGTAGAGCTATTGTACTCCAATTCAATGCGAGATATGGCCCAAAGTCAGGCACCGAGAAATTTAACCGACTAGTATCAAACTACAAGCTATTATCTCTCTTACTGAATCAAGATTATCTTCCTAGTGAACGGGAGTTTGTGCTTTTTTGTCGCAGAACTGAGGTTTTGACCCGCAGTTTTTTCGAACAGACCTATTCACTATATATGCGAAACTCGCATATATAGCTATCACTCGCATATTTTAGTTATTTTTTGTCTACTTAAGTAGACAAAAGATAACTAAAACTGTTCAAACTGACCAGCAGTAGACCAGATCCAGTTAGAGAGCTCCCCCAGCAATACTTTCGGTAACTGCTTCAGCCACCCTCGTCTTCTACGCTTTTAGTTGGGGAGACCGGGGGGAGATGTTCTACGCGAATTCTAGATTTGGCACCCTCGCCACAATACAATGGGAAGCTAATGGGCAAAGCGATGACTCAGAGAAATTTTGCTGCACAAAAACGACAAACACCCTGGCCCCTAAAGCAAAGTTAACCTAACTTACGACCCAATCTAAAAGCCGTATGGTATTCCGGTATTCCAAGGGATCCACGAGGTGGCAGCGACAAGAATAAGAACAGGATGAAGGGCGATGGATCCGGTGATCTTGCCTCATTAGCAGGACAAAAGCTTGGACAAAGGGGTCAATGCGTTAGGGACTTCATATCTATGCTAATGTGTTAATGTTACGTTGCACTGGGGGGTCTTCTCTAGAATGGGGTTTTGAAACGTATAAAACTACAACGACGTAACGCCAACTGGCTTCCTCCAGACTAATTTAGGAGCTCATTACCATCCCAAGCTGGGTTAAAATGCACGAGGACTTCTAGGGGACATAACCGAAAGCCTTACATGAGTGACAAGGCGTTAGTTACTATTAATCGAGAGACTTTGAACCCCTGACTTTCGCTGGACATCTGCATGTAAAGTAGTGGGAGAAAAACACTGTGTTTGTTCGTGTACCAGAGCTTGACGAATCCACTGGTTGTAAAGGAATGCGGCGGTGTATCCATATAACTGGCGCCATATATAAAAATACAAAACGAAGCTATGTATACCCAAGAACCTGCACGGAAACTCTTACGTAAAATGTATAAGATTTAAAAGAATGCTTGACAATAATGAAGCTAATACCACAGCAAAGTAAAATCTCGCTATAACGTACAGGCAAGGGGACGAAAAGTGTGTACGTTATAGCCGATTGTACCTAATAGCAAATGGCCAGTTGGAGGGGTTTGAGCGCGAAACCACCACGAAAACTTTTGTTGAGGAGCCCGTGCTCCTCTTGGGCTAGTTTTTTTCATGCGTTACCGCACGGTACCGCTGGTGTTCACTGTAGCCGAACAAAAAAGCTTATGCAAATGACACAAGGGACCTCAGTTTTTGTCCACTACAAGCGAAAATACGTTATAGGCGAATGTGGAATACGTTATAGTCGATTTTTTCCCTGTACATTTACAAGGGCATTTCGCCGGGTCCAGTGGACCTTGTACACAATAGCCGATTAACCGGTGTACGTTATAGCGAGATTCTAATGTATGCTAATACCAATACGGAGGGCACGATTTTTTTAAAATGTCGCCTTAATTAATTAGAAAAATTACAGTTATTATTTTTTACCTAAGCGGAAAAGCAAAACATGGTGTATCTTGAAACAGTTGCTTTATAGGAATTATTTTTTGTGTTTATAAGAAAAAATTCAACCACATTGAGTAAGTGGTTTTATTGTCATCGTGCCGGCCATTCTATGCGCCGATGCAATGGGCGCTCAGAACCCCCATCCAAAACACGCGCCATCCTTCGGCATCTAGTGCGTAACGAGGTTGCCGTAGAAATAAATAGCAGAGCACTTTGTAACCAGCATTACTTATACGATTTTAGTTCGAGAATGAAAACGATACGCCATCTATTGAAAAGCGCTGAACTGGCATCTGTTCACAACACTCAGCCGCTTGCCAACACCCACCAAACTCCTCAAATAGAAGTGGAAATGGATGGAAAAAGGGACGCAACATTTGATAGAAATCCAAAAATGTCCATAATGTATTATGAAATAAAGTGGAGATAATCATAAGTTTCAAACTATTTTTCAATCCATACATATCGTAGAATAATTATCATTATTCTAACGTAAAATCGAATGGAACGAGAAAATACAAGTCATGCATTCAAATATGTACTTAAACGTTCAGTGCTTCTGTTTCACAGGAGATGTATGACGAAAATTAAAATTTCACTTTAGCGAATTGTCCGAAAAAGAAAGTAGAGTTTGCTCAGCAATCGCCATCACTTGCCCACAGCATTCAAATGTGGCGTCACTATTCTCCAGCGGCGTTATTGTCACTACGCGATACTAAGCAGTTCATATATTTTGAGTTTTAACATACTGTAAGAAATGAAATATTTGTAATATCTGTGTGGTAAGTCAATTTAAACAACAAATTTATAATTATTTAGAAGTACTCATCCCGTATGTTAGCCCTCTAATTAAAAGACTGATGTTTTATCTTGGTACGCTTGCTCCAACCAATCACATCGAAGCTTCCTCCATCATAATATTCCGCTCGTGTCGCCAGCCCCAAAACAAACAGAGAAGAATAATGAAGTTTCCTATTGTATTCTTGGCAATTTGATCGGGCTTGTACTATAAGATGTGCTCAATAAGGACAAAAGTTAATTGGGCCGTATTAATCCTCGCCAGTTGACGAATTCCTTGCCAAATCCACGTTGTCCAAAGCCACACAAAATTTGTATCATTATATTCATGAATTTACGCCTTAAATTGGTTTTGAATGTATTTCTAGCATTGTGTATGCTCACTTTATTGGGACTCTTGTATTTCCAAGAAAATGTAAGCCTGAAATGGAGGCCCATGTCGTTCAACACCGTTGCATGTGCATTAACGACAGGTGCAGATACACCTGTTTCGTCGAACTCCTCAGTCGAAGTCACGTCTAATACTGAAAGCCAAAATCACACTTACTCATGCTACCTGCGTGGAAATCCAGCCATTTCTCTGCTCAACTACTCATCAATGGTCGACGTGGGAATCATTTTTGCCCGAGCAGAAACCACTCCAGCCTTGCGTTCAAAACTCCAGCAATTTCTGCACTCTTTACTCAAATATACCAGTGTTCCCGTCAGTTTTCACCTTTTGAGTGACACCGAGAGTGTGGGGATCGCCTCCGATGTTCTTCAAATGGAACTCGAAAGATTTGAAGCTACTGCCAAGGTACTATTTGGGTTATTCACTTTGTACTTCTATATTACAGTTTATATTATAAACTTCTTGTTTTTTAATATAGATCTGCGTGTACGATATAGAGAAGCAAATTAAACGATCCAAAGACCTGATTACGCACATGCAGCAGCATTTCACGGCCCGGCCAGGTACTTACTACAGTGATGCCCTTTTCTTCTTATCGCTGACCCTATACGAATTTTTGCCGGACAATATTCATCGGCTAATCCTAGTCGACGTCGACACGGAATTCAACTCAGATATCAAGGGCTTGAATGACCAGTTTAATCAGTTTACCGACTCCAATTTGATGGGATTGGCTCCGGAATTGTCTCCCGTTTACCGTCACATCCTTTATTCGTACCGAAACAAGCATAAAAATACTCTGCTAGGGGAACCTCGTGGTAAGGGCTTCCCTGGCTTTAACAGCGGCTTAATTCTTATGGACCTCGATCGGCTGCGACGCTCGTTTCTTTACCCAGACCTTCTGAAGCAGGACACGGTGGTCAACCTGACAACCAAGTACAACTTCAAAGGCCATTTAGGCGATCAGGATTTTTATACCCTGGTCGCCCTGGAGCATCCTGATTTATTTCATCAGTTGCCGTGCAACTGGAACAGGCAGCTCTGCCAGTGGTGGCGCAACAAAGGTTATGAGGAAGTTTTCGAGGACTATTTCCAATGTGCTGGTCCAGTTTACTTGTACCATGGCAATTGTAATACTCCAATTTCCTCATTAGCGTGATCTGTCTGGCAAGATCTCGCTGAGGTGTGCCAAACCAGGGGAAAATGTGCCATAATTTGTTTGTTTTTTTCCTAGGTCGGGGACTCAATCAAAGCAATCAGATTTTTATATAAATTAACTGTTCTCCTTTTATGCACTCATACAACATTACTTATGCTATAATACAAAAATATGGTTTATTGAATGCTTTCAGCTTTTTGGGATTCAAAGAATGATAAGCCGGGTTCTAATATTCTAGCGCTCCCTAAACATTCGTTCCCTGAATAGAACACTGCGTACTGCCCAGGAGTAATGGCTCGTAAAGGCTTTTCCAAATGAACTACTCCTGATTTGTCTTCGTTCAGCTTTAATGTGCAGTTGACGAGAGGTTTCGTGTGTTGGAAACGAAACCCGAACGTTTGTTCCAGCGAAGGTTTTTTATGGATCCAGTGCGGGGCGCCGATTTTCATGTCTGCACAAAATAGGGCGGGGTGATCTGTCCCTTGTGCCTGAAAAAGTAATTAAGCTCCTACGCGTTATTTCTATTGAGAATTGTATACCACTAAGATTGTCGACGTTGATGGGAGTTTCTTCACGACGAAATACCGGTGAAGTTGGCCTCCAATTCTGCAGCGTTGGCCCAATGTCCATTGATGAATCCCATTATGAGTGCCCACAACTCTTTCTGTTTCAATGTCGATGAAGGGACCAGGCCGGGGCTGAATGTACTAAATAAACAGACATGGTTAGGTGTAAACGCAAGAAAAAGATTACTTAATCTTTTTACTTGGTCTATGAACGACTGGAAGTTACGGGAGCCGATGAAGCAAATACCCATGCTTTCTGGTCGCTGTGCAACGTGCTCAAAGCCGTTTTCAGCAGCAATGGAACGCACTTGGGCTTTCGTTAGATGGCCCACGGGAAACATAGTGCGTTGCAAGGCTTCCTGTGAAATCTGGCTCAAGAAAAATGTTTGATCTTTGACAGAGTCGACCGATCGGAGTAACCTGGCACCTGCATTGGAGAAATATGTATAAGAATCATTTAAAGTCAGGTAAACTAAAATTAAACTAAAGTCAGGTAAACTAAAATTTCTACTTGCATGCCTTTGCTACGGTCAAGATACGATCCACTTGTATGGTTTAAACTATTGCTGGCATAGTGGCCAGTGGCTATAAGATCGGCATTCAGTTTCTCCCTTGCATACTGTAAGAAGGCGCCAAATTTCACTTGTCGGTTACATAAGATGTCTGGGTTAGGGGTGAAACCCGTTTCATAATCCTTGACTAGGTTACTGGTAATAAAAGAAACTTGTTAAAGCCACAAAGTCTATTAACACAAGAAGAGCAGCACTTACGTAAAGACTTCATTCCAGTACTCCTTGACAAAATTAACATGTGTAAAAGGAACATCTAATTTTCGGCACACTCTTTCAGCCTCTGCAGCATCTTTGTCCGCTTGACAATTCCCAATCTCATCAATTACATCCCAATTCCTCATAAACGCTCCGACAACGTCATAACCTCCAGTTCATAGTAGTCAAATTAATTAATTGTTGAGCCAAAGAAAAGCGTTTTAGGCAATTTTGAGGATAAACTAAATACTATACCTTTCTGTTTCAAGATGAAAGCAGCGACAGTTGAATCAACTCCACCAGAAACGCCACAAATTACTCGTGTTAGCCCAAACTTCATAGCCAATGTCTTGTCTTGTTTGTCCTATCAAGTACGCCGCTGGATCATCAATTTGTGCTTATTGCCGTGCGGCCCGAGTTTTGATTAAATTTATCACTAGATGCTTTTTTTCTGGATTGTATATTTCTTCTTGAATGTTAATCTTAATGTCACAACCAAATGTCAGTTTGATAATTACAAACTGAATAACTTGATTTCAAGTTATCGTTCAAGTTTTCAAAACGTAAATAAACAATACAAAATGCTAAAGGAATCTTTGTTACGCGAGCTCTAATTTGCATTAAATATTAATTGTTTATTAAATTACTATAGGTAACAATATCCCTGGGTCACTAGTGTCTTTTTTGTTTTAATTCCATTGTGGCTTCTCATTAACCTTGGTTCTTGACTGTATTGTAAGAGGCCAACACTTACTTTGAAAAATTAAGGATTGACAATCCTGGCAAGTTTCTTCTTACAATAATTTCATAAAACATACAATAATCAATACAATTTAAGTTCCTTTCTTTGCAAGGAGGGTGTGGACAAAACGCGAAATGCTAGACCGCGAAATGAACCGCGAAACTGCTCTCTCATTGGTTGATTGCGCTGGACTAAAAAAGAACCCGTCGTTTTACTAAGAGAATAAGAATGGATATTTTAATTCAATTTGAGATTACCAGATATTACATTTTTTTAGTTAGTCGCCACGAGTTAGTTTAGTTTTTTTTTAATTGGTCTCTAACTAAAAATGTGTTATGTTACATTATTTAAAATACTTCAATGTATGGAAATAAATGTAAATTATCTTTCTCCTACATTTGACTAGAGTTTCAACTTTGACTATTAGAATCGACCATGACGTAAGTTAGAAAGATCAGTTCCAAATTTTGTGGCATCGATACTTTTTACTAAATCGTGATACTTTATCACACCATTCGATTACGATTCCAAAAGTTGACAGTTCCGTCTGCGGAGCCCGGGTGAAGTCGCGTATGTTTGTTCTGTATTTTTTCGAAGTATTTTGGACTGAAATTGAACTTCCTCTCAGCTAATTTTGGCATTAGATGGTTGTGTGCTCATTCGTGTAATAGTGCTCATTGATTTGCGCCGAATTACGACACGATAAAAACGCATTTTTAAAAAAGTTCCGAGTGGGAAACTGCAGAGAACTGAGAAGCCTAGTGAGGTTAAAAGTAAACATAAAATTTTAAATATCTAAATTCGTACATTCCCTTTACGAGTCTTGAACTCGGTCAGATAGTTCTTCATTTTAAGTCCCCAAGGATTTTTTTTTTGCCGTTCACGCAATGGCTTGACTTCAGGCTTATAATGACTATTGCTATTAATTACAGTTGAGCTAGGAAGGTAACCCGACCCTGACTAAAACCAAACAAGAAGACATCAGGAACGTCGTTATGCTTTTTGGAGCAATAGTTAGTATGCTGAAGCTGTTGTTTGACAAAAGGAGAATTCTTAAGTTGGTGTTATCCTTATCCCAGTAATTATTCAGAAAACAAGAACTAGGGAGTTGTTTGAAAAGATAAAAGTCCCTAAAACCCTATCTCAAGTTTAAAAACGACACCAAGCTTTCAAGTTACACCTGAAAAACATAATAGCACCAATTCTTGCATGGGCACGGCACGTCTTTTCAATGCTAAAGAAAAGGGGCAGCACCCAAGTTGTTTCTTCCTCGAGTCGAAAGCTCTTCCTCGGGCCCTGGAACTTGCTGGCGTCTTCGTCACTCTACTCCATCCCCATCCCCCTCCCTCACTATTGATTGACCTGTTTCACAGCGAGTAGTATACACCGAGTTTGAGTCGCCACGCCACCCGAAAAGGCTTACAGCCTCGAAATGTACGGTCCTGTTATCTTTTCCTTTCTGACAATTTCCTTCAAAACAATTCAAACATGTGGGTCTTTTAGATAAGAGATCTAACGCTTGCCGAAGAAGATCCCTTTCATATTCAGTAGCGCCTCTCAAGCTCCGTGTCCGTCATTAGATTCCGTCCCAAGAAAAATGGAAAGCAAAGGAAAACGGTGTTTTGTCTCTGGTCGCCTCTTAAGCGTAACAAAACCTAAAAGATATTGGGAAAGCTGTCTATACATATAGATACATTGATGTAGAATTATTGCCCCTCGTTTCCACGGTGGGGCGCCAAATGGCTAACAGTCTGGCGAGCTTTTGGCGCAGATTTCCCTTTTATTTATTTTTTTGTTATCCCTCTTACTTTTTTCCCGGGCATTCGGAGCTCACGTCCATTTCCTGTAAGGCTATACTGTACCATGTCGTACTTTAATCACCATGAAAACCGGACGTTGGCAATGACAAGGATGATACGAGGCCCGGGTGTTTATAGGCCACTTGAGTCTCCGATCTGAGCTGCGGTGGCCCACAAATAGGATAACTTTTTCTCCCAGTTTGAGCCCTTTTATCTTTGCCTCCCCGTGCCAGGCATAAGCGCAAGGAAAGGATTAAGATTGCATTAAAACCTTTTTATTTATAAGTTGACGTATTCATTGATATCTTTATGTCATTTACAGGAGCACTATAGGACATTATGATTGATCCCAGTTCATCAGAGGAAGAAAGTGACGGAGATGACGAGGTCCACGTCGAATCCAAGACGATCCATGAATCGGGTGCTGCTCCACCTTCATCCTCGGCCGCTTCAGCGGCGGGAGGACCGCCTATCGGACACGCCCACCACACGTTTGTGGGAGGGCCGGGCTTGGAAGTGCCTAGCATAACTGGATCCTTGTCGAAGTAATTGTGCAACTTCTTTTGCCCTTTTTTGCTTTTTTGAGTAAATGATCAGAATCGAATTACTTAAAGTTTGCAAAGGTTATTCGGACGTTGGAAGTACTAAGAATGCAGGGTGTGACGTCAAACTGGAACCTTTTCACCATGTTTGCCAATCTTTTCAAACTTAGGGGGAAAGGGATGTTTTTCCACACACCTTATGGGTTTTCTTCCGAGTCGTGGCTCGGGACAAACACACACACACACACACTGGTCGACTTTACGGATCGATAACTACGTTAGCACTTGCGAGGCTTGGGAAGCTTTCGCGACCCGTTGCAACTCGATTTTGCTACCTGTATTTAGTTCTTCTTTTTTTATACCTGTTTTGCATAAAATAAAGTATAATGGACTTGATTCTGTCTTTACTTTTACACGAGCTGATATAATTTACCTTCAGAGGAACCTACTTGAATACGACATTCTTCCCTTAGGAGTTCAGAAACAGTCATAAATCAGTCTTTCTTCTTTTTTTGAGCAGGCATGTTTTTTTCTTTCTTCCGGGGAAGAGCTCTATTGTCGTTTTATATATTTGAAAAATTTTGAAAAAAGTGTAACGACCCATTTTTGTTAGCCCAGCGAGACCAGAAAAAGCACGGGGAAAAGGAAAAGAGGCAAAATTGCACGCAGACAAGTTGTAGCTTTTTATCGTTGCTTCGTGCATACGTGAGCTAAGCAAATGTCCCCTTTTGGCATATTACCATGGTAACTAAAATACGTCCTGGTAACTCCAATCATGCTAATCCAATCAAAAGTAGCATCAGACTGAATGAAAAGGGCAAGCGAGGCTTACTTTTGGGATTAGAAAAGCTCTCAACTTCCACGATAAATTAACTTCACGCGACTTCAAAAAAAATAATCAAGTTATCCTTTTTTATGGAAATTTTTCTTCGCAGCTGTATATCTTTTGAATTTGACCCTTAAAAGGGCTTAAACTTCGAATTTATCTCTCGCTTCGAACAAAAAGGTTCCAGTATTTATGGGCTTACTTACAGTGTACTTTTCTTACCGTCAAGCCTTGGTAAAGTAATAAACTCCTCAGATTTGCTGTTTTTATTTCCCATGCATTCCAGTTGAACCTGCGTGTAGAGTCTGTTCGAAATTGGAATAGCTCGTTGTTGCTGCTTACTTTAAATTCTACTTGATTCAATTTCCTTAGATTTTATGAATTTATTATTCTTATTTTTTTTTTTTTTTTTAAGGAACCTATCACCTTCTGTGGCTGTTCATGGAGAGAGCGGACTACTGGGCGGGTCAGTCAGCTCGCGAGGAGGTACTTTGCCCCGCCCCACGTCTCCCTCCCCATCTATGACGTCAGACAAAGCAGAGCAGGAGTTACAAGTAACGCTTAGGCTGGCGCTGGCTTTTTTGCTTATTTTTTGCTCATGTTTTTTCAAGGATAAGCAAGAAAGAGAGGAAGAAGAGCGTAAGCGGCGGATTCAGTTATATGTCTTTGTGTCACGGGCCGTAGCCTATCCTTTCAATGCCAAACAGCCCACAGATATGACTCGGCGACAGACTAAAGTTTCCAAGCAGCAGTTAGACATGCTCCAAACCCAATTTCAAGTACTAATGTCTAAGAAAAAAACAGTTTTATATCTGAAAAAAAAGACTAACGTGCTTTTTGCAGCGTTTTATGAAGGGCGAAACCCAAATCATGGCCGACGAGGCTTTCCATAATGCCATTCAGAACTATTTTGAAATTTTCCTGCGGTCAGAGCGAGTCTTGAGAATGGTTCAGGCCGGGGGGTTTTCGCAGTTAGATTTCCGAGAAGTTTTCCGTACCAATATTGAAAAACGCATCAGATCTTTACCGGAAATCGATGGCTTGAGCAAAGAAACTGTCCTCACCTCTTGGATGGTGAAATGGGACGCGATTTTCAAAGGTGGTAAAATTATTTAATTATTTTTGGCTAATTTCCGTGGAATTAATAGCATTTTCATTGATCCTCAGGGGAGGAGGATACTAGAAAACCTCGAATGATGCAGCCTTTTAACAGCGAGCTCATTTTGACCAAAGAACAGCTGTATGACATGTTCCAGCAAATTTTGGGCGTGAAAAAGTTTGAGCATCAACTCCTTTACAATGCCTTGCAGGTAAGGGCTAGTTGATTGACGCAAAAAGCGGGAGTATTTAATGAGGACATGTTTCTCTTGTATAGTTGGACTCGGCCGACGAGCAGGCCGCTGCCATTCGACGGGAGTTGGATGGCAGGATGCAGAAAGTGTCGGAGATGGAGAAAGTAGGGTCTTTTCATGTTTTCCCCAATACAAGTGTCTTACGTTGTTATTGAACAGAACCGGAAATTAATGCCGCGCTTTGTACTCAAAGAAATGGAGTCTTTGTACGTGGAAGAACTCAAGTCGTCCATCAACTTGCTAATGGCCAATTTGGAGTCCTTGCCCGTTTCCAAGAATACGGCCGACTCCAAATATGGCCTTCAGAAATTCAAACGTTATAACGTTTCCAGGTATTTGTCTAAATCAGGGGTGATGGAAAAAGAGAGGGAACATGTCTTTGTTCCTTTTTGTGTGCTTTTGTTTCGTTATTCAGAGAAAATTCGGAATATGTTCGTTTTTTGTTTTCGTTTCGTCTCTTTGCGCCCCTGATCCAATTACCGTTGCTTTTCTTGTATCGGTTACTGCTGGGAGGAGCTAAATAACTTGACGATGAATTGCTTTCTATTTTTCCTGCCTCCGCTGCTTGGGCTTGTGGGGATCGAAAAGAAGGAGAAGCTCTGTTTTAAGGCAAGTTGCTTTTTGGCTCTGCACTTTCGTACCCTATATTTACTTATATTTCTCCTTCTTCATACAAATTTCTTACCAGAAAAAAAAGATCAGCACATTCTTATCATGGCACCGGTTCTTCTTGTTTGCTTCTTGTGCTCTTTTTTTCTGTTTAGCTTGTTGGACTTGCGTCTTCTGATGTGTAAACTTTGGTATAGTAGGTCCCAAGGCTCGCTTTCCAAGTTGGATGGGGACTCGACTGACAACGAACCTTCTTTATCCAAGATGGATGTAGTTCTGTCCTTCACTTTAGAAGTATAACTCCTTGAATGCCTCTTAGATTATCGAGAATATGACCTAGACGGATCCTCAAGTACCTCTTTGTTCTTCTTTTGAAAAAACTTTAGGTGCTGATAACGGAAGTGAAGGGCTTAAAATCCCTCGCACCTAATCGAATAGTCTACTGCACCATGGAAGTTGAAGGAGGCGGCGAGAAGTTGCAAACAGACCAGGCTGAAGCATCCAAACCCATGTAATTTTTTGTTTAAATTGAATTTAGAATCTACAATTAAGGCCCCCGTATACCTTAGCCTTATTGATGGGAAACAGATGGCACTGACATTTGTTAGTGTTTTGCGAAAAGCCTGGGGTAAGAAAGTAAAAAAAGAAATAGATAGCTAAGTGCCGGCGAAGTTTCTACTCTAGTTTTGTTTCTGAAAAGTACAACATGTCACCATAGTTTGCAATAGCAGCACAATATCCCAAATTCAGGTCGTCGAACTTTCGGAACAAGATTTCTCGAAAACGCTTGTCAGATTTGAAAGCAATCTAAAACAAAAGTTTTCTTTTCTTAGCAGTTAGTGCACAATCAAAGGACATACTTTTTGTCAACGTATTTCTCGTGATTCCAAGCTTCATTTGCATGTTGCTAATTTATTACTCATTGGAAAAATGGGCACTGGTTGTGCGCTACCTGTTAGCAAACTCAGGATTACTGTCAAAGAATTTTTTTTATAAATCGTAAACTAGTTTTCTCAAAAAGTTGTTCCGAAATGTCCGTTGCTAACCGTCTGTATCGAGTTAAGGTGTACGGGAGCCGTAAAAATCGTTTCAACGTTTGGATTCTAGAGTTTTTTTTTTTTAATGTATTGTAAGGGGTAGGCTTTCGCCTATTGCCCTTCTTTCAATATTGGCAATCAGGATTTTCATTAACCACCATAACATATAGGTTGTAGAGTTTAATCTAATTTAACTAATTAGGTGGGATACGCAAGGCGATTTTACTACTATCCACCCTTTGCCAGTGGTGAAGCTCAAATTATACACGGAAGCCGAAGGCATGTTTGCCTTGGAAGACAAAGAATTGGGGCGAGTGGTGCTGCATCCCACCCCACTGTCATCCAAAGTAATGCAATTTACAATGCTGTTGATTTTTTTTTTATACAAGGCGTTGTTAAACAGGCAGCGGAATGGAACCGCATGGAAGTACCGAAAAACGCCCCAGACAAAGACTTGCGGATGAAAGTGGCTTGCCGGATGGATAAGCCCCTTAATATGAAAAACTGTGGTTATTTGTACTGCCTGGGCAAAACTGTATGGAAGAAATGGAAAAAACGTTACTTTATCCTCGTTCAAGTCTCCCAGTACAACTTCGCCATGTGCAGCTACAAGGAGAAGAAATCAGAACCCACTGAAATGCTGCAATTGGACGGATACACTGTTGACTTTATAGAGCCTGCTAGCGGTAAGCCGAGATTAAGCTTTTTGAAAGGATTTCTTGTCCCCTTTGCTCACAAAACTAACAATTCCTTTTATTTTTAATAATCAAAACGCAGCCAATTTGATGGTTGGCATGGGTAACGTTGGAGCTCCTGAACCAGGTTCGTGGCTTATTTTAATCCGATTTGCTTTTTCACAGACTTGGAAGGTGGCCGGTTCTTTTTCAATGTGGTCAAAGAAGGCGACAGCGTTTTGTATGCGGCAGATGATGACGGCGAGAGCCATCTCTGGGTTAATGCCATGTACCGAGCCACTGGCCAGAGTCACAAACCCACCCCGCCCATGACCCCTGCAGGCAAAAGTGCTACCATTGCGAAAATCCAAGGAGGTAAGCCTCTCCTTTATCCGATTCTGTCTGTTTGATTAATGTGTTGAGTATCTTTTTTTAAAAGATACTGACAGAGCCAGGAAGCACGGAATGGAAGAGTTTATTTCAGCTGATCCTTGCAAATTCGATCACGCCTCCCTCTTTCGCGTCTTGCAGACCTTAACGCTAGATTTCCGTCTTAACGACGCGTATTGTTCTCTGGTAAGGAAGAGCTCAGATTGAAGCACAATGAAAGAGCTGTTCGAAAAAAATGTCACTTTTTTGTACGTTCTTGAATAGGGCTGGTTTAGTCCCGGTCAAGTGTTCGTGCTAGACGAGTACTGCGCCCGTTATGGAGTGCGAGGATGTTATCGGCACTTGTGTTACTTGTCTGATTTGCTGGATCGGGCTGAACGAGGCATAATGGTGGATCCGACCTTAATTCATTACAGCTTTGCCTTTTGTGCCTCTCACGTCCATGGAAACAGGTAAAAACATAGAACAAAAACCGTGTATCTTCTTTCTTTGGTGGAGGAGTTTAGATCTCTTTTAGATTTCTTTTTTACTTTTTTTGGAACTTGACTTGGGCTCGATTTCATGTCGTTCTGTTTTTTTCTCCTGTCTCGTATTTATGACTCGAGAGAAGTCAAGATTTAGGGCATGCTATATTAATTATTCATTCATGTGAATTCAAAGAAGAGGTAACATTGGGCACAAGGATCAAAGCCAGGGAAAATTTAGAAAATATAAGGTCTTGCCGTCTTATAATGTAATGCGGGGATCTTTATTTCTTATCCAAAGAAAATTCCTCTGTCGGAAAGATACAAAATTGTCTTTTCTGCTTTAAAAAAATCCCCTTCTTCGTTCCAAGGCACACGGAAAGCAGTGTATTGCCGTCAGCCAGGTAATGTTCCAGAAGGTGTTTTGTCATGAGTCATGTGTCCCTTGTAGTAGTGTATGTGGGATGTTGCTCATGTCCAGTTCGGTGCCAGTTCTTTTTTTTCCCCCTTTACATTTATGGCTTTCTTCGTCCCTCCCAGTCATTATTGCCAATTTGCTCATTCGTTTGACTCAACTGTCGAAATTCGTTTCCATTGTTTTGTCAGTGTTCTCACGTAGTGAATGGGGGCCGATTTTCTGTACTTCTTTCTTTCTTTTTTCTTAAAATATTCTGCCCAATGTCAAATACGGTGTAGTTGTGATAATTAATTGTTTCATTTACTTTTGTTCAATTTAGGCCGGATGGAGTTGGGACGGTGACACACGAAGAGAAAGACAAATTCCTGGAGGTGAAAGAGCGCTTACGAGGCTTGTTGGAGTACCAAATTACAAATTTTAGGTAATATCTTAGTTTTATTGCAACGTAGAAGTGATGTGAATACTTTTTGTATAATAATGAATTCATTTTCGGCGAGTAGATCATGTTTTCCGTTTGGGAGACCCGAAGGAGCATTGAAAGCCACTTTATCCTTATTGGAACGCGTTCTCATGAAGGATATCATGACACCAGTGGCAACCGATGAAGTTCGTGCAGTTATTAAAAAATGTCTGGAAAATGCAGCCTTGATTAATTACAATAGACTAGCTAGCGAAGCTAAAGTTGAAGGTACTTCCTTTTTTTTACTATCTATTACATTAAATTACCACTTTTATCCGTCTTTTCACTGCCAACTCCCAGGAGCGGAGAGTACCATACAAGGTAATGTGTTCTGGTTGTGCGATACGAAATCACTATTCCTTAGTTCTAATGTTTAGCATGTTTATTATTTTTAGTTATACGAATACTGTCATATTAGTTAACATACAGTAGATGCCGCTTATAGATCACTGGTTATTAGAATCAGCCTGTTACGGAATCAGATTTTAAAGGACTGATTCAAAATGATAAAATTCATACCATTTTATTCGGTTATAAGGATCATTTAAAAAGAATCCTCACATGTACGGTAACGAAACTGCAGTGGTGATTGCTACATGGACATTGCATATTGACCAATGACATAGCTTTTACGTCATTCT
This sequence comes from Lepidurus packardi, assembly GCA_023053545.1. NCBI lineage: Eukaryota > Metazoa > Arthropoda > Branchiopoda > Notostraca > Triopsidae > Lepidurus > Lepidurus packardi. The sequence continues at coordinate 5,479,546 of JAKZAN010000005.1, read as the reverse complement.
GACCAATCCTGTAACTTTCAGCCTACTTCTACGCTTAGGGGGATATCCCGTCTAAACTCCCCAGTCAACTAAATGAGCAGACTATTCAAATGAATGACCAGTTCCTTTAATTGACTGAGAAAATTAGATGGGATATCGCTTTGTTAACCCTACCAAAGCGTAGGAGTAGGCTTCAAAGGTGCAGTCTTAGTTGTGTTTTAAACTTGTGGTTATATAAAAATGGCTACGAACAAGAAAAGAGTTGATTTAAATGTAAAGGAAAAGTTCCGGCTCATTAAAACTTATGACAAGTTAAATTTAAAAGATATGCCACGAAGGGGAGAGACCGTTGAAGTTAGGAATTCCTCAATCGTCTCTATCAACATTTTTGAAAAATCGTTACGAAATAAACAGTAGTAGGTGAAATGAATCTAGAAAAGGAAACGTGTGGGAAATGTCAAAAGTAGACGGTGCGTTGTTTGTTTGGTACATATGTCCGATTTTCGACTATTAGAATCTCCGCTTAATGGAATCAATATTCCCTTGACAAACGTGACCACAGTAAGCGGCATGTACTGTACTTCCTTTTCTTCTCGTGTCTTTACATATTTCTAATATCGAAAATACGACTAAACTTCGAGTGTTTCGGGAGGAATTAATTCTATGTAGCTGGTATGCAGAAGTCAGACAGTGTATAAGTTCCCTATCAATTAAATCAGAGGAATAGGGTCGTTCTACCGGAAAATATGGCAAAGTGTCTTCAAATACTACTTAAATGCTGTACTAGTTACGGAACCTGTTGACCTGTATCTAACTCGTAACTTTCTGTAATGTAGAGGACCTAAGTGGGGAGTTTCCTGTACCAGTATCCAAAAAACTGGAAGATTTAATTCACCTGGCGGAATTATGTGTAGATTTACTGCAGCAAAATGAAGAGCACTATTCAGAGGTAAAACCCACTTTCATGTACTTTAAATGGGTCAACAGTGTGGGATTTAAGATTTGATATTTATGTCTCTCTTCTCCACGTGTCCACTGAACCAAAAAATTGTCGCAAGATCACTTGAAGTCGTCGTTCGATGTTGAAAGGCCAAAAAAAAGATCAGAAAAGTTTTTATTTTGTATTTTTTTGTGGGATTTTGGAAGTTGAATGGCTGTTGGATTGGCTGCTCCTCTAACTTTTCCAACTTTGCAGAACTTCCTTTTTTGGATGTCTCTGTCTCCTTCCTCTTGTCTAGATTTCCTTTTGGAACTTTACCCCAAAAACGAATAAGGGCTGTTCATTGTTCAGTGTCATTGTTGTATGTCATTGTTCACTTCTTCTTTTTTTTCGCCTCCCCCTTCTTTTCGCTACCTTTTCTCCAAAAAATTCAGGCTTTCAGATCGGTGAGTTGGGTTTTAAACTCTTTTTCTTCAATTTCTTACAACTTACAAATTTGGCTGGCAACACATTCCAAATTTCTATTCATAATTGTCCCGTTTTCTCTTTCCTGCCTTCCTTTCGAAAAAAACAAAAAACACGTGCTTTCTATGCTCCTCTCCTCCTTGTCACAAAAAATTATCTTCTTCCCAGGATCAAGTGAGTACATTGGTGCATGATTCTCTCTCTTCTGTGCATGGGCCATGCATGTCCAAAAATCTGGAGTTTTCTTACTCGTTCAGAAAGAGTATTTCGGTTGTTTTTGGACTATTCATTTATAAGGGGGCTTAAGAACCGTTTCGTTAACATTTTTCTTGATTTTGTGTGTGTAGGCGTTTGCCTGGTTCAGTGATTTATTGGTGGAACATGCCGAGATCTTTTGGTCGTTCTTTGCAGTGGATATGGACACGGTTTTGTCCGAGCAGCAGCCCGATACGTGGGATTCATTTCCCTTGTTCCAAATTTTAAATGACTACTTAAGAATGGATGGTAATTTCTTCAGTCTTTTAAAACTTAGAAATTTGTTTCTAATTTAAAAACCTGACTGCCAGACAATTTGAAGAGCGGGCGGTTCCATCAGCATTTGCGAGAGACATTTGCACCCCAGGTTGTCCGTTATGTCGACTTGATGGAATCTTCGATTGCTCAGTCGATCCACAAAGGCTTTGAGAAAGAGCGATGGGAGAATAAAGGGTAAAAATCACGAAGAAATGGAAGCCTTTACCTTATAAGCTTTTTTTTTTTTTTTTTTGTTCTAGGAATGGATGTGCTACGTCGGAAGATCTGTTTTGGAAGCTAGACGCGTTACAGTCCTTTATTCGAGATTTACATTGGCCTGATGCGGAATTTGGATCCCATTTAGAACAACGCTTGAAGCTTATGGCTGCCGATATGATTGAATCCTGCATCCAGAGGTATATTCCAGTTTTTCTGATGGAACAATCTGCTCACGATGATGGTACTCAGAACCGATGCTGCATTCCAAACTTGGCTCAAAAAGGGAGTCACTTTTAACTCGACGGATTATGTCCTACCCGCGGAATTATGCGCCATGGTCAATGTCGTCTTGGATGCCAAAATCCAGTCTCTCAAGTTATGTGCAGTAGACGGCGTTGATTTGGTATTTTCAAAATTCATTGGAATTCCACGTACTATAGGTTTCGTTTCTTCGTTTTCAGCACCAGTACCATACCAAGATCGATGACTTGATTGAAAAAACTTCCAGTGCAATGACTCAGGGCATTCTCACCAAGCTGGCCTCGGTTTTGGAGAATGTTTTAGGCAAGCTCTCCCGCTATGACGAAGGGAGTCTCATTGGTTCCATCTTATCCTTCACTGTATGCTGCAGTTTATCTTAATTTATCGATTAGAAAGATTCATGTTGATCTTTATTAGAATGTTTCTGGGTCTGGCAAAGAGCTTGGACAGGCGTACGTCAATTTTACGAGAAATTGCATGGACCAGATACGTGGACGAGTTAATGACGAGCTCTGGATACTTAATTTGTTTGAGGTAATCATACCTACAGTACAGTGTTGTGGATCTTTCAAAAAGTTCCGATCATTTGGTCGGATCGGCCTTGCACCGTAAAGTGTCAGGGATCATATCGATTTTTTTGGAAATTTATCGATCAAATCAGGCAATCTAGTGGGCACAGTTCGATTTTTATTTTATCATTTTTTTGTTCGAAGTTCATTTTTATTATTATTTTTCGTAAAAATGATCGGGTCGATCAGGATCTTCCCGGATCCGTGACTATTTTTTTTAAAGTTTTGCAGTATTTGATCAGATGGGATCGACAGAAGCTCATGAATGATCGAATAATGATCCAGCATCCGACGAAAAAAAGATCCGGAACACTGATTACTAGTCATGTGGTTGAAAATTAACTTTTATGATCATAATATTCTTTAGACTTGGTACACTAGCCAGATTCAAAATTTATGCACATGGTTATCGGACCGACTCAACCATTCCTTGCACCCATATCAGTGTACTTGCCTTTCCCATATTGTAAAGGTAAGTCGTAACGTTTCATAGATATTCGAGTGTTGTATCTATAGAATTTAACTGCCTTGTCTGAGTTTTTTTATATTATGGCACGTATGTATTTGGTTTTTTATGTGTTATTTTTGGTTTGTTGCCTTTTTTTGGGAGGACAGAAAATGAGTATGGATTTTGAGCTCCAAGGCGTGCTGCCTATCAAACTCGTTTTCCCTGCTGCCATCACCGTTCAGGAACGTTTAATCACCGAAACGGAACGTTTGATAAAGAACGGTCTTTTGTGAAGAGAAACCCACACTCTACTTTCAGCACAACTAGGCACAACTAGAGTTTCTCAGGACAGTAATAGTTGTATTTTGTTTGCCTTCTTTGTTCTTAACTGTCTCATGATCTGATTTGCTAGTCGCGTTTTTGGTCACATTCCAGTCTTGAAGCTAAGTCATTCCGTAGAGATCTGCTTATTTGAGGAAGCTCGTTTCTTAAGTTTTATTCTATTTAAAATGATCTGAGGGAAAAATAAATATATATTAATTGCCCTATTCCTTCAAATTGCTGCGGACGGATTTCTTTCTCTATTTCGTTCCTTTCCCTTGACCGTAAGCAGAAGCTTTATTCTGATTTTGAGCTTCAAGGCGTCATGGAGGAAAAGTTGAACTCCAAGACGTATCAGACTGTCCAGCAAAGAATGCAAACGGAAGAAGCCACTTGCGCCTTGACCATGACTTCCGGCAGCTATGAAACAGAGTAACTGTGTTCGATTTTCTTTAAGTTTCTTAACTTCAACTAATTTCTCGCATTTCCTTTGATTAGCTACCCCGAGACCGGCTTGGAAGAGGAAGGCGCTAGATCGAGTGCTGCTGGAGGACTCCTAGGAATGGCTACTGGATCCGAAGAAGGAACCGTGGTAGCGAAGTTGAGCAACGTAACGAATCAAATGGTGGGAAAAGTGGGCTCCGTTTTCGGTAAAGGTCTTGGCGGTTTGGCAGGCGGCTTGTCGAGCAAGCTAAGCAACCCTGGCTCTTGGTTTTGATTGAGATGTTTCCATAGGGTTTTCTTTTTCTATCTTCCTTCAGAATCTAGTACAAGCCTTTCTCTCGAGTCCATTTTTCTGTTTTTTCTAGGCAAACGACTGAGAAGGAAACGTCAAAAAAATTTTGACGTGTCCGTCTTCTTCATTTTGGGTGTTAGCGTGTCTTGTCCTTATATATCCTGGAGTGATATTTGAAACTTTTAAATTCTTCGTCTTTTTTTAGACGTCCCGAAAAGTTCGTTCAGTTGATTCATGGGCATTGCGTAATAAGAATTTTGCGTTTCTTTTTCATAAGTTTGGTTTTTTGTACATAAACAATGTACATAGCTTTTAGTCCTTTCCTTGTCTAGATGGGTTGATTCTCGGGTCTAGATGACTAACTATTCTTGCAATTCTCTCACCTGTCCTCCATTTTGAACCCATGATTTTTAAATTGGGGTTAAAAAGACAAAAAAAAATTAGAAGATAAAAAAAGAAGAAACATGTCACCAGTGTCCCATTTTATTATCTCTCTTTTCTTAGCCTTGTCGCTGTTATTAGGGACTACCAGATTCGAAATAAAATAAAAAAGTAGGTCCAAGCTCAAGTTTACCACTGCAGTCAGTGTATTTCCCAATAACAAAAATCTCAATCAAGCTCTTTATAGCGCAAAACGGTCATCTTCTTCACCGAGTCACGATAACTATCCCCAGCTACTGGCCCGTAGGTGCTAGTCCCTAATCCTGCCGTCGTATTCCTTCCTTCAGCCTTAAAGAAAGAAAATAAAGCTATGTTAATTCAAGTATTATGAGAATTTACCTCGATGATATCTGTTCGTCCTTGATTACTCTTTCCCAGACCCATTCCTTGCTGCCAACCCATTTTCTGCAGCAATTTATTCCCCACGTTGCTGTCAGTAATACCGGCTTTAACAGGCTCTTCACAATTCACTCGTTCTTCCCTGTTTTTGGCGTAGCTTTCCTATGATTACCCAAAACATACTAAAATAATTCCAGGATTTTAAAAAGAGTTACCTTGGGAGGCCTAGGCAAATCATCAGGTTCCCCATGTTTGGCTCTCCGCTCCTTGGCACGATCCCGGTACGCAGCTCCATCTGTTTGGCTTTGACTCTTTTTCCACTGCTCCAAGTTCTGCTTATGGAGGTCAGACAATTGTTGATGTCTAAGAAACGAACCATTAGTCAGTTATTTGGGCTCTAGCCAGAAGTAAAGGAGTACTTTATCAAGGCTTCTTTGCTGCCAAACTGACGCTTACACAAGAGGCAAGCTAATCTGCTCCAATCTGTCAAAAGATCTCCCACAGCACCAGAATTACTGTCAGCGGGAATTGAAGGTGGGATTTTATGTCCACCACGGCGTTTTTCTTCGTCGTCATCACTCTCGCTGTCCCCACCATACGCTGCAACCAAGCCAGGCTTGGATTTGACCTTAAAACCATTCCAAGTTAGTCACCTTATGCTTAGAAACCAGAAGAAAGAGAATTTACGCCTAGTTTCTCTTCAATGGTCTTTTGCTGAAACACTTGCAGCACCTCAGACAAGGAATTTTTACTGTCTTTCTTCTCCAGAACGTTATATCCGGCGTCTGCTGATGCTGACGCGGAAGAATGGGCCATTGTTGGCTGTCTGGCTACCTCTTTCCTCTGGTTAAGAGTCTTGGCCCATTTCTCCATATCCTAAAAAAAGTGTTAATCCAATTCACGAGACTTGAAAAGAAGCAACCTTTTGGATCTTCTTAGCCACATTGACTTTTTCGTCCTTGTTTTTACTTTCTTTGCCTTTCTTGCCGTCTTCTTTCAGTTCTACCACAGCTGCAGCAGCTGGCATAGGCGGATCGTTTGTGGTCTGAGTAGGGGCAGGCGAAAACGATTGCAAAGCGGGGTCCCAATATAGGAATTGTTGCGTGTGTCCATTGTAAAAGTACGTGCTCTGCGCATCGTAATAAAGGCCGGTATGCTGATCGAAGTAATAACCCGAAGCTTCATCATACTTGAATCCGCTTATATCTGGCATGCCTAAAGCGGGGTTAAAAATATTTCTTAAAAATTCATTCGAACCACAATAAGAAAAATAGGAAAGTTGTCAAAAAGGAAATAAGAAAAAAAATAAGAAAAAATGAGAAAAAAATAGTAAGAACAAATTAGGAAATTAAAAATGACTACCATTTGATCCCAATCTGGGTTTCTTAGCTAGCTTCTCCTTGGCGGAAGTTTTAGGCTCATTAACAGGGGCTGGTAATTGAGCAGCGTAGTATTGCTGGTAATACTGCAAATAAGCTGCCTGTTCCGTGGGGTTGGTAGCGTAAAGGGAAGCAGAGTATTCAGCCATACGAGCGACGTCTTCGGCGGTTGAAATGGTCCCAGTGGGCAATTCTGGGGGATTGCTAGCCTAATAAAGAGAATAGCGTCAATTAAATATCTTTACGACTTGGACAAGTTCGTAAAAGTTACACTTTGGGTGCTGTTGCCAGACACAGACCACTGCGCTGCAGCTACAGCTGTGTGAGCTACGTTAGCCACGCCCGAAGCTGAAGTATTGGCGTTATGAGCAGATCCAGACACACGACAATAAGATACGTCCGCTGGTAAAGATGAGTACTTTAGTGACATGACATCATTTTTTGTTTAGATTTAGCATAGTAAAAGAAAATATTGCTATTTACCAGGCTTTTCGTCAATATAGAATGGTTCACCAGTAAGCTCGTCGTACACTCTCACCGCATCCACCACAGTGTGCATTTCTAAGTAGCAAACTCCCCTAGAGAGGGATGTGAGAGTATCTCTGCCGATTCGTACGCTTCTGATAGGCAAAGCAGCGACATTCGGCTTTGTTTCTAGCGCTGAAAGCACGCTTTCCTCGGTCGTGAGCACATCCAAGGACCTGAGCAGGATAGCTTCACACAAAGACAAAAAGAAAAAGAAAATTATACACCAAAGGAAGGCATCTTTGAATATTACTATGTGTTGGATGAGGGGAAATTTCCTTCTGTTCATCGCCCGTCACTTCAGCTTCCGCCCGAGGCACTTGGCATTTAAAGCAGACTTCCCGTCGCTTGAAATTATGCTCTCCGCACTACATCAATAGATGCTGACCACAGTACAATAGCTTTTATAAAACAGTTACCCGTCCACAGAACCAATCTTGGGCTCCGCGAGCTAAACCACGGTCGAAAAAACTGTCTTTAGGAATGCTATACTGCAAAGTGGCCTTATAATGATCTTGAAGCAGCAGGACGCCCTGAAAAAAACACAGAAAAGAAAGAAGAAACAGTGGATTAAATACTGACTTCCAAAAGTGACCTTCTTGCGTAAGGCCCTTACGATATTTTTTTTTTTTTGCTTTTATGCCAAAAAAAGTAAAAATGGATATTGCTGGCTATTTAAAAATAATATAGGAAGAAAAAAGACCAAGGTAAATAGTAACATGAGAAGAAAATACGCTTTGCTTTCCATGGTGCAGTTTGGGGTACAGTCCATGAAAAAACACGTAAGACAGTGGTCAGCTTTCACCACGCGCGTAGTGACTACCTGTTTGGCGTCCATCCAGCGTACGGCTTCAGACAGCGTATTGAATTCCACGAACGCAAAGCCCCGTGATGTACCTATAAATGGCAGAGGAAGGAACGGGACCGGGCAAAAGGTCACAATGTCAGTAAATAACGTCTTCTGATAAGTTAACCAGCACCTATAAGGGGCATTGGCAGACCCACTTTTTCATTTGCTTTCTTTCATTCCAATCTCAAACTGAAACCCAAGAAGAAAGGAACGAGTGTATTTACCTGTGTCTTTACGTCGAATTAGTCGAATGTCCTTGGGTACTAGGCCAGTCATCAGAATGTCGCTCCGAATCTGTGATCAAAAATGACGTTTAATTAATTATTAATCATGTATATTGCCTAAGGCTTAACGTCCAACGTACGTCATTTTCCGTAGCATGAAGGGGTAAACCGCTGACCATGATCGTGCTATTCGGAGGAATGGACTTCCAGGATTCATTCTTCAAGTTTTCATTGCTATAATCTTCGTAACTGTAGAAGACAGGGTGAATTTTGCAACCTCATTGGGGAGAAAAAGGGATATTTACTTGTCGTACTTATCGTAACTCTTGTCGCGTTGTTTTCGACTACGACGTTCACGACTTCGACTGCGATTAGAGTTAGACGAAGACGATGAAGAGCTGTGACGACGACGTCGACGACGATCTCGACTTCTACTTCGTCTTTTTTCTCTGCTACGAGATCGGTCGCGGTGTTTCCGGTCTTTGCTTCTCTCGGGACTGTAGGATCTACCATGTCCTCGATTACCATGGCTGGGCCGAACTCTGTCGCTTCCGCGATCATCGTGCTGGAAAAACTCTTCAGAACCTTGGTCGCCATAGTACGGGTCGTAGAATGCGTTATGGACTGATCTCTCTTGGTCCATTTGGCTCCTTGCCCTGGTTAGGTAAGGATATAAAGCTTCAAAACTACCTTATAAACTAACATACCACTCTCTCGCTTGTTGTTCGTTTTGAAAGTTTACAGGCTCGGGAAAATGGCCAAATTGCTGTGGAGGAGGTCCTGGTGGTGGGTGAACATGTCGGTTTGTTTGCTGCTGGTGCTGGGGTTGGAACCCCGTAGTACTGTTGTGATACATGGCTGCTCTCGAGAGCTTAAACTAAAAAGATATACGTTAGTTTTAGCACAATTTACATGAATGAACTCACCTATATTAGGATTCATTTACACAGGCCAAGCAACCAAAACAAATCAGAGCGATGATGGGTGGGTGGTAACTACTAAAGATGCAACAACGAACCATAAACCCTGGTACTGTAGAAATCCGCGGTCCAAAACTGGGTAGGTTTTGTCTGAAGCTTAGCGACCGGCAAATACGATCAAAACCGGGAGCATTTATTTGCTTGTTTAAATTTTGTGCATTTATATAGATTAAAAACAAGTTCTCTTAAATAATAAGTTACCAGGGCTACGTCAACTTTAACTGTGAATCTGTACCGCCATGGTTTCCTATAGTCCCGTTCGCATTTTACTGAAAAAATCGACCTTTGACTGTGCGGGTCGCCGGGGCGGATTGAAACAATCTTGAACCCTGAATTATTTTCGTTTACAAATTCAAAGTCAAATTCAACTTCAAATTCAACAAAAGTTGTTGTTGTTGAGGACCGGATATTGAAAAGTAAGTTGTTCTTCGTCAACATTCAACAAAAGAGAAGTACTTTTACAGTAATAAAGCCTTATCTTATATTACCTTTTATACTTATAAAATCAATAAGTAATTTTTTAGTAACATTTTGCATTTTTATTCTTTTATAGGAAAAATTATAATTATATGTTTAACGAATCGTAGTCAAGTATGAGTAGTAATGGCATTGCTAATGGCCTGTTGGATAATGAAGACAGCCAAGGGTCCCAATTTTCTGTGCTGAGAAGGTCGCAGTTACTTGGTTCAACAGCCGCCGCAGTAAGTACAAGAATGAACTAAATAAATGTAGGTACACAACTCTGTGCCGAAACTAATAAACAACTTTTTTAGCCAAGCCCTCGGCAGCGTTTAAGACGTCATAACCTATTGGATATAGTAGCTGGTCATGCACTTTGGCAAAATGGGGAAGCAGAGCATGAACACCAAGCAATGGCAAACATTATCCCATTGCCCAGTCTATGCGCCGATGCCGACACTCAGTTAGCTTCTACGCCACAGCATTGCAGTTCCCAATCTGAACTAACTGTCACTCCTGTCAAATTTATGGTTTTTAGTAGACGAAGACAAGGCTGTCTCTTTACCGAAGACAACTTGTCATTGCATTGGTTTGACCCAAATCTACCTGCAGCCATGGAAATCATTGGACAAGGAATGGTAAGACAGTGTAGACTCCCCTTAATGACAATTAACTCTTTCCTTAAGCACGTCATCACCAGACTTTCTTTGCAAAAGTCGCATAGCCGCTATCTGTTCTACCGCTTAAGTGTTTGCGAATCTGCCCGAAACCGGCAGGAGATTTTCGACCTTCTAATAGCCAGACTGTGCCGCTCCTATGCCAGCTTTCATATTACTTGTGAAGATATATTTGCGATATTAGTGAACTTTGGTATTGAAATGTAAGTGTTGGTTATTAGTTAGTTAACATATTTTTCCCCTTAGGAGCATCTTTAAACGATTTACGTTCAGTGGATTTAGATTACCACGTTTTCCTTCCCGAAAATATTGAATCCATCCAGAAGGATAATAAATCCCCCATTCAAACTGGTGACATATATTCTAAAGAGAAGCCTTTTCCAGTTCACAATATTCAGTTGGTGAGATCTTCTGAAGTGCTTAGCGCATAAAATATTTGTTCATTTACAAACTTTAGGTTTTGGAAGTTTTAGCCCAATTTTTTTCATTTGAAGGGTCCACTTTGACCCAAGATGATCGTATTTGTCTTTGGCATGTTTTACTTCTAATTGGCTGTGATAATCGGATTGGGCTACGAAGCAATTTGAAGGAGAGAGTCACCAACTGCTTAGCTGCCTTGCTAGAAACATTTAGTGAAGACGACTGGGAACAGAAGAACCGAGAACTCGTAAGATTGCAAGTCATTCTGTTCTCATTTGAGTATCTTATTACAACAGGTGGAATCGCTGGCCTTGGCCAGTCCTCGCTCTAGACTACCAATCGGATTGCAGTCATGGGTCAGCAATTTATATCCGGTCTCTTTCCGAGGTTTAACGGTACGCCGTACTGATGCCTTTTGTTGTCTGCAAGATCTGCTGAATACCCAAACCGTTTTATGTACAGGAAATGTCACCGTAAGAAATACGTACCTCACAAGCTACTGTTTAAAATAGTTTATTTTTTAAGCAAGGTGGCAGATATACGAGAAGCCTTCGAAAAATGCAACTTTGGCCCCTCTACTGATAGCAGTCTCTTTTTCACTGTCTTGAGACTCTTGCGACAGTGCCTAGCCAATTGGCATGATCAAATCCATTCAAGACAAAGGGTACTTAACGTATATCTTAAAAAAAAATCTAAAATTTCTCTTTCAGGAAGATTTAAATAAAATTGACTACAAGCTACATACTCTGTACCGTAGTTTATATAATAATGAAGACCATCTTACTATAAAGGGCGAAATTACGGAAATTAGATCCTGCATCCTGCCGTAAGTTTAAACATTAATACTAAATGTAAACTGATTCGAGTTAATTTTTTAGGAATGAATCCGATTTTGAATAGTTCATGGCTAAGCATGTCTGGATTTTATAGGTAAGAGTGAATGCATTTTGTGATTATACAAAGTAAACTTTCATGTGTACGGAAAATTAGTGTCGTTTATTTGAAGAATTGATTGGAACTGTTATTTCGCAACCAAGAATACATGATTACTAGTAGGTCTTTTTTTCGTAAGATGCTTAGTCTAGCATCCGTGTCCTGTTTTTATTCACTTTCATGTAGTAGCTAGTCGGAAATATGCTAAAAAAAAAGGACAAAATTTGACTAATTAATGTTCGCTGGATTAGGCTTCACCTCTTCCCGGGATGTGGTACGAATAGCTTAACTAAACGCCACTTTTTTCATTTTTCGAAGCACCAAAGGTACCTTTAGACCTGTATACTATACAGCAGCCTTGACTTACTTTGAGAGTAGGTGTGGATAAAACGCGAAACGGTAAAGCGCGAAATAATCCTGCGGAACCGCGCGAGTGAAATCCCACGAGACATGCTAAAATGCGAAACTATAACTTGTAATTGTATGCTAAATTTTGAAAGAATAATTAAAAAAAACAGGAATTACTTGGAAATTATATTCTTAACAAACCTAAGCAACATATTCTTCCCTACTCTATCGCAACTTAGCCAGACACTTTAACCTAACCTTACACAACCTAATGGAATTTAGGATAAGTATAACTTAAATTTAGCTTTATACATTAAAGTAGTGTAAATAATGTAACTGGATAAATTCGTTACTTAGAGACAGTGTCCAACTAAACACTGTTTTGATAGCTGGCAACCTCAAATTAAGTTCAAACACTCATACAGCTGTTTCGCGGTCCGTTTCGCTTTTGACCGTTTCTTGTTTCGCCTTCCGCGTTGAGTCCGCACCCTGGGGTGTGTGTATATGTATATTGTGCAAACGCAGTGCGAGTGAGAAGGGAAATGTTCTGAGGTTACTCAAATAATTTTTTTTACTTTAAGCATGTCTTTGCCCGAAGTCCCTGTCATTGGTGTATGGGGGCGATCCAGACACGATAATGCTATGTTAATTAATGCTGAAAGAGAACCCATTGCAAATGAAGACCCAGATCTGGCAGAGAGCCAAATCTACAGCGACCGTGTACGAGAACCTCTGATACCCAGAACTTCAGAATCCAATAATGGCTCTACGTCGCACTCATATAATTTGTCTGAAAAGTAAGTTTGTCTTTCTACGTAGTCCAATCAAAAAACACACACTTAACTCTGACATATTCTTTGCTTTGTTTCTGTAGCAAAAACTTTGTGTACTTTGCGTTTTATTTGATGGGTATGGCGACTCTGTTGCCTTGGAATTTTTTCATTACTGCCAATGATGTAAATTCTAAAATATCCGCTGAATTATCCTTTCGCTAAAAAGGAATATATTAATTTTTAGTATTGGATGTATAAACTGAGGGACTTGGACACAAACCAGACCCATAATGCAACGGACCTGTCGAATTTGCAAGCCAGTTTCACTTCATATCTTTGTATCACTTCGCTCATTCCCAGTACTTTGATCCTGTGGCTTAATGCTATCATTGGGCATAGGTAAAGCGTGTTGAATTCTTCTTGTTTTGATCTTAAAGAAGATTTGATAATCATCCATTAACTGTCTTTTCAGATTTACGTTTAAAACACGTATTGTAGGTGGCCTTGTCGCTGTCATTTTCTTTTTTGCGCTCACCACAGTCTTTGTCAAAATCAACACAGATCATTGTAAATTCTCTTAATTAAAAAAGTAATAAATCTAATAGACGACTAATTTCAGGGCAGCGCTGGTTTTTCGGCTTGACCCTCGCTACGGCCATTTTACTTAATGGTAAATGTCTAAAATATTATATTAATTTGACCTCATAATTCTCTTCTGGAGTTTAGGTACTGGTGCTATGTTTCAGGGCGGTTTATTTGCCCTGGTAGGGAAGTTCCCTCCTCGCTTTGTAAGCGCGGTGGTAAGTGGTCAAGCATTGGGTGGATTATTTGCTTCCGCAGCCAATCTCACGTCAATTGCACTGGGAGCATCTGCCGTCCAGAGCGCTTTCTTGTATTTCCTGGCAGCTGATATTACCTTGGTTTTGACGCTTGTTTGCTATATCGTAGCTGCGAACACAGTAAGCCTTTCGTAGTTCTGTGAAGGGTAGGCCACGTGGCTCATTCTTTTTTTTTATGTTTTTCTAGCAATATTTCAGGGGTTTTAGTACCTCCTCCGGAGTAGTGCAACAGATCTACGATAACCCGGCTATTAACGAAGACAGTAGTGAAAAGTATTACCAAGAAAGTGACGACTCTATTGTCGTAGTAAAGGAAGTATCTTGTGGCATGATTCGAAAAGTGAGCTTAATTTTATTTATGATGAGTTTTAAAGTTTTGAGAACAGATTTGGACTTACGCCGTCAGCATGACTGCTATTTTTATGGTCACTTTGTCTATTTTCCCTTCTGTCACGGAACGCGTAAGGCCCATGGATCCATCCCATTCTGCGTGGCACGGTAGACTGTTACTTAAAACGCATACATATTAACTAAATAGACTTTTCTACGAAGATTTGTATTACACCCCAGTGGCTTGTTTTCTAATTATGAACGTTGGCGATTACGTAGGTCGCGTTTTAGCTGGATACCTCGATTGGGTAAGGTTTAAGGTGATTAGAAGAATACTTAAAATAAACATTTTCTGTTTGTAGCCCAAACCGGGTAGTCCCATGGTGCCTACGCTATCGTTCATGCGCATGGCATTCATTCCCTTGGTTATGTTTTGCAATGTGCAACCAAGGCATCATTTGCCTTTGCTTCTCCCCTGGGACGCGGCGTTTATGGTCATCATGGCCCTTTTTTCTTTATCCAATGGCTTCCTCAATACCGTTTGTTTCATGCATGCTCCGGAGTAAGTTCTCCCCAATTTACTTGGCCACAGTTAATTAATCGCTTTATTTTTTTGAAAAAAGGTTGGTGCAACCTGCAGACCAAGAAAAAGCTTCTTCATTTATGGCCGCCATGCTCGGCCTGGGGTTGGCTTTGGGCGGAACGCTGAGCAACCTTATGGTCCGCATTGTCTGACCGACAGTGTTCGTTCACGAGCTAAAAACAAACTTTTTTTAACCTTTTTGTAATAGTCCTGTGATAATGGGTCTCAGGGCCTTTTTTATTCGTTTTCGATGTACTTTTTTTTTTTATTTACCTGGGTCGTTTAAATACAGCAGTATCAGGGATGACGTAAAGATGTTATACAAAGCTATACCTTGAAAGATTGCTACTTTTAGGCCTTAAAGAAGTTGATCGGAATTTCGAGTATCGAATGATTTTCGAGTAATCTAGTCCAGTTGAAAAGATTGTTTATTTAACGGAAACATAATTCAAAGGTAGTGTTTGTTTTTAACTTATTAATTTTTCTTCAAGGTAGTTCAGGTGTTCAGGTAGCTTGTCTTCCGAGATTTTAAGTGCGTGAGGAGGCTCCATTTTGTACGGTTTGGGTGGAACATGGGACACGTGGAGAAGCACCTCATTTGAGTCTGGCCTCCTTAAGCTTGCATTTTTGTTTCCTTTATCCGTACCATATGTTGGTCATGGAATCATTCTCACGCTTTTTGTCCCTTTGCTCATAAAGTCACTTTTAATTCTCGGCTATTCACCTCTTAACCCCAAGCGTAACTCAGAGAAACAACAGCTTACAGACATAAATCTACCGCTTTTAGTAATTTATTTTTCATCCGTCAAAGGTTCAGCTAGAATACGTGGCCCTTAACAATGCACCTCCGCCCCTTATATGCAAATAACTGCACTCCTAATGAAAACCTATTTCAGAAAAAGTTAACGGAATCCTTCATTCATAAACCTGGGTTGAGTTACGGTAGAATTCGTCTATTTCGTGTGCGTTGTTCAGATCGTACTTCTCTGTATACTTTCAAGATTTTGCTCGTGCGGCTTCTCCCAAATTCTCTGGACCGTATAGTTTACTTCCCATAATTTTACGCAGGAGATAAATAAGGATTTTTTCTCTTCGGTTTTGCTAAACGTTTTAATCAAGGTGTGAAGTAGGTAAGGGAACTCGGGGTGGCCTTGTCGCTGTTTCAAGCGGAGTTGACGGAAGCAGGTCAGTGGAATAAACAAAGTTTTCACCCGGTCTTGGAAGAAACATATGTTTGCCTACCTGCGCACGAATCCTTTGAGCGAGACAGTCCAGTTGGTGAGATCGAACCGGAAACATGCGCCACCTTCATCTGTCCTGGATTTCGTTGTGGTGTTTTTTTGCCGATTCTTTCGTAGTGGCAGGTAACGCATTCGATGTGTTTATTTTCTTTAAAAATACGAGTTTGTACTTTTTTAGGTCTACGCAAAGTGAAGAGAGAGGAAGGCTGGAAAGGGTCCATTCCACCTGCACTTTCGCTTCATAATTCGTTCGACCCATTGAAATTAGTAGAAGTGTTCATTGGAAATCGCAGTGCCTTTACTCATTCGTTTAGTTCACCCAGCTTTCCCAATTCGTTTAACGAGTCAGGTCGTGCTATAAACTCGTTGTCTCAATCTGCGTGGACACCTGTGACTGGGCCCCCTGTTAAAAAAATTAATGAAATTCAGACAAGCAAACGATTGCTGGACACGAGACCCACTCTGGCTGCCTTATTAACTCCACCAGCGCCGATCAATGTCTTCCGACCTTCGACGAGGCTTCAAGATGACGACGGAGAAATACTGGACACTTTACCTCTTCCCAGTGTGCAGAACTTGGTAACAGGTCCTTTGCCAAGCGTTGTGCCAATGAGGACCGCAGATTCGATAGAAAGCCCACCTGAAGACCACGAAGACGAGTTGGTGATGACCCTTTACCCGCATCCTTCTGCGGTGAAAAAGATTGCTGTCATGCCAGGCAATATGCTGGCACGGATGCCGCCGCAGGTTTTACCCAACGTTAACTCGAGTGTGAGTGTAGTTCATTCTAGTCAAGTAATCGCACCCAAACAAGGTTATTTCCCGTCTCCTATGGGTCTGAATACACCGCAAACTATTGTTTTTGAGAGTGTGAATCCAGAAATAACCCCCAAACCCATAATTGCCACATTGCCTATTCCTCCCCGCCACCAATTAGCGAATATTGAGTTTGTGCCCTTTACTGCAGAAGATGTCCTTCACAATTTGCCCGTCAATACCGTCAATACCGTCAGTCTCTCAACCGCAGCAGATTACCTGGAAGATCAGGAAGTTCAAGGATCCGAGATCCGGGTGAGTCAAGAATCACAGTTTAGACCGATGAGGATCAGCAACGCACATCAAGGACCCATGCCATCGTTTTGGGTAGACCGACTGGAAAAATCGGCCAACGTTGAAAGGGATATCCTCAGCAGTGGGTTCGCTATTGATGACTTGTTGAGAAAGAGTGAAAATAATTTTGAGTTGAGGGTACAAAGCGTTATGGCTTTGCCTTTGCATGCAGACGATCCGAATAATAATAAAGAGACGTTTCTACCGAAGATATCCAGGGAGAAGTCAGCTTTTAACGAGACGGATACTAAAATGAATTCTTCAGAGAAAGGGGATTTGTTTTCACCCTTCGTTGACGAAAGTCAAGAGGAAGATCTTAAGAGAAAATTACCAGAAGAACAAGACGGAGTGCAAGAAAGTTCGAAGACGGAAGTCGTGCCTGAAGAGGATTTTTTGACGAATGGTTTGACGTCAAAAATTCAGGAATTGGAAAGAGAGATCGAAATGGCAGATGAAAATCATGAGAATTTCGCCGAAGTAATTGGAACTTCCCCAAAAGAGCGTTTAGACAGTGGAGAGCAAGACAATTTCACGCAAGAGCCGCCATGGATTTTCATCTCCCCTTCAGAAGAGAAAACATACATTACTCGATCCACTAACCAGCGAGAGTATTTGCAGCAAATTGAAGAGAAGCCCACGACGGAACTGACACCAACTACGTTTGTAGGAACGACCGAATTTTTTACATCCACAGTTGCGGTTAAATTTGAGCCAAGTTTTACCAGCCAAGCTTGGCTAGAAATTCCAGAAAAGGTCTCCAGTAAGAGCCAGGATTTGGTACACATTGTGGTAGCAGAACCGGGAGACCTACCCAAAGCCAAAAGCAAGCGGCTTAACAATGCTTTTACCAAGTCGAACAAGTTGTCACCCAAAGGAGTTGTCTTTACTGTCGTCGAGGGACACTCCAAAGTCAAGTTCTTTGGGTACAACACGCTTTACGATGATTCCCAGGCTCATTACCATGTCAATAAAGATAATTCTTTCTACATATTCCCCATTCAAGACTCGATCCAGACATTGCAACAGCAGAAAACAGAGCACACTTCGGGCATTCGCCCAGTTTACTTTGCCAAACGACCGTTGACCTCGCTCAGTGGGCCGTTTGAGTATGAGCAGCAATTGAAAAAGCTGAGCAATAATCGGCTACCGCCATCGTCAAGTGCTGCCATTCCAGATCTTTCGACGTCACCTATAAACAGCAATACATACCAAAGATTGAAAGGAATCAGGCCGTATTTGAACACCAAATTTGTCCGGAACCGAATCCCGTGGCGGATCTAGTGGAAAATGTTGCGCTTTATTACTGCACGCCTAATTTATAAATTATCTTTATTCATCTATTTGGATTATAGTTTCCGACATTTAAAATAAAAGTTACTACCGCTTTTGACTGAAAGTGACTTTCAACCAGAAAATGTACAATACTCAAACATAATAATATCAAATGCTGATATTTATTGAAGTAACGTGAAATTAAGAAGACCCCCCCCCCCTAAAAAAAGATGAATCGAACCATTTTCAAATGAATCGAACCAACAAGAAATTAGTGGAAACAGAAAGAGATAAGTTAAAATTTTTAAAAAATATTTTATTAAGAAAATCTATAAAACTGGGTTAGTTTTTTGTATATAAGATGTATTTAACATTTTTCATAACTTGGAACTCTATAAAAAAATTACAGAAGAAAAGTATTAACAGGGACACAAGCAATTATATAGAAAAATAAATCCTATGCATTACTGTCACAATACAATTTGATTATTTTGAATAGGGAATGACAATTTTTGAATTCCTTTTTGCCATGCTGCAGCGCCATAAAGGGTTCCAGTACACCGGGGCCTGAAAGCCGCTTCATTGGGTCTTTCATCCAGAAGCTACTATATGACGCCTTTTCGGAGGATAGAACCTGCCAAACGCTTACCCATCTGATCGCTAACCGTTATGTGGCGTGCTGTGGGAATGAAGAGAGTAGTTTCTGTCTGGGAACGTGAACTAATGAATATCGAACTTAACCAACATTAATGTCCACCAAGTTAACGTCATGTTGACGTTTCTTCTATTTAGTGTAGTTCCCAGTTACGGCATGTTTTTTTTCTTTATCCAGGGATTAGGTTAGGTTTGGTTAGGTTAGACTTGCTCCGAAAACGTATCAAAAGGAGCACCTAAATGCCCGAAGCAAACAACTTGTGGATGTCATACGAAAAGGCGTCAAGAAACGCCATTGCACGCTAATAACTCCTGCAAATTCTAAGCTCCGTATTCGCTTTCTTTACCAGGAAGTGGCACCACATGCTGCGGGAAAATCTTTTTCCGGGTAGGCGTCATTTAGCCTCTTGTCTTTCATTCTTCATGTTCTACACCTTACGTGAGAAGAACTCAATATAATTCCCTTGTCTTCTATTATCTTTGCATTCCCTAGAGCCTAGAGAGTGGGTGGTAAAAACAAAACGAAGTTTATATTCTTAGCGTAAGGATGGCAGTGCTATCAAAAGACTAGTACAGTCAATTTTAAGTATAGTTATAGTATAGTTAATTTCAAAATACGACAGTGCATGAGTCAACGCGTAGGTGGCGTTGCGTGATATTTCTTGTGTAAAAATCCGCTTGTGTACCATGCCCCAACCCCCTTATTCCCGTTCCCAGTATGGTCGGCTATGGCGTCTGTGTTGTGACAGGAGGAGCCCATACATTTTGGCCTTTAAGTTAGTGATTTTGAGTGAACATGGGTATGTGGATTATCAAAATAATACCCTTTAATATCCTGGTACCAGAAAGGATCCAAATCAGCCTCTCTTCTCAGGGACAAGTGCGCGATTCCAAAGTGCAAAACGGGAACTCAGACTGATGTACTGCAGGGTACAGGTTCCCAGCACAAGCCAAGGGCGGCCATATTCTAAGCATTAAACCAAGCAAAGCCAGGGCTTTGGCCTGGTCTGTTAACATTGTTTAGACTTGATTTTGCCGTTAACTTAAAGGGAAAACATTGTTTGGATTCCCTGTGTGACTGGTTTTTCCATTCGTGTTTATCAACAAAAAAAACAACTTCCCAAATCCGGGGCTTGTTGCTCTTCCTGAGTGTTTTCACACTTAAATCCTTCCACTTGTGGTGCTTTCCAGTTCCCATTCTTTGGGATTTACCGACCGTGATTTGAAAATAAAAACAACGACTCATTTTTCAATTGTGTGTCGTTCCTAGCGACATAAATACAATCATAACCCCTTTGGTTTTTTGCCATGGATTAAAAGCCTTGTTTACTTTCCAAGCTATGGATAACTGCACAGCATATGATGAACGGTAAATTATTCTCCTTTATTTTAACATAATTTACCTTCAGTTAACAGTTCAAATTCAAAAACTTCATATTCTTATGCAAAATTTTGCTTTAATAGTTGGGGGGGGGGATAACACCGTAAAGCCTTGTCCGCTTGTGTTATCAATATCAAGCTATTCTCTAGGTATAATCTAATGTATTATCTCTGCAAGTTTTATTCGTCGTTGAGCGTAAGAGCTTGAATTTTTTCCGGAGGTTGTATATCTTCGATCCTAGCCGACAAAAGAGCAATTGCCGAATGTTCAAACCTACCTAAGTCCAGCCCAAACTCTTGGCTCCCTTTCATTCTCTTAACTTTCCCTCTCGTTTTCTCACTTGCATCTGCCATGTAAATCACATGCCCTTTGGCTTTAACTATTGCCACCCCAAAACCTATTCCAATGCGGTGCGACTTTGGGACTTCCGTACATTTTCCTTCGCCCCAAATAACATGATCCAGATACAGCCTCCCCCCACCCTTAACCCCCTTGTCTTTTTATTACCCTCAGCTCTAACACTGGGAAACTTGTCGGTTCCTCCTAGCCCCCTCCCTTAAAAAAAAACTAAGGGCAATGTAACTGTCAGTACTCAGCCCACCCCTTCCTACTTAACTTTTATCGGATAAACTTTACTGCAAAGATCCTTTTAAGCAGATGATGTATTATTTATATTATTATTTATTTATATTAAAAGAAAAAAGTTACAAATTTGGGATGCTGAAAGTGGGCGTCGAGTGAAGGCCTTTTCAAAGGGAAATTTTGTCAGTTTCCATGTCATTGTTTGAGTAAAACGCTCCTTTCCTTTTCCCTTTGCATGTCAAATGCGAATATTCCTCGAATAAAAATGGAGACTGATTTGTGGATTTTCTGTCCAAACAAAAATGAATGCGTGACATAGTTATTGACGTCGGCGTCTAAGCACATGCCACGGAAACCCAAACTTGTGCCTTCTCAAATAACCGGAATATTTGCTCGTATTTTTAGTTTTCCTGAAGGGAGTGTGGGAAGGGGAGAAAGGCTAATTCCCGTGCGCAATCAGTTGGAAAAGGGGGCATACGTAAACATGGTAAAATTCGTCGATTTCACTCAAACAAGACAAATAGCTGATCCTTAAGAATATTTTTACATTCAAAACCCACAAAAATAACAGGGGCAATATTTTGGAACCCTTCTTGAAATTTACAGTCCAAATCGTCAAGGGCTGTTTTCCACCTGTGGTATCAAGAGTCTGGTATCAAGCTCTATCGAGTCGAGTTTTTTAACCGATGTACTTCTTCGGTGGCAGAACTCGTTTTTGCGTATTTTTTTTTCTCTTTTTTCGTTTTGTCTCTTTCTATTGGTTTTTAGAAACCCTTAACCAACAGTTTCGCAGCCCGGGAATTAAGCGAAATATTTATGTGAATTTGAGCAGGACGAGGATGCAGGAACATGGTCATTTTATATAGGCTAACGGCTTGAAGAGCCTTCCACACACATACACACTCCAATGGCTCTGGCTCATAGGTCTTTAATATCTGCTGAGGTCTTTCTTAGAAACAGATGCAGGTTATCAGGAACGTCAGGCTATAAATTTGAGGGTGGCTTGTATACTAACCTCTTGCTGCGATGGCGATGGGCGGTTGGAAAAAGGCTAGACGAAGGAAGCGAGGCGACGCCAATGAAAGTGGTTTCCCAGTTTTTACTTTTCCCAGGTTATTTAGATGTGCAAAAACGGAGCTCTCGGGCGAGTTTTTCATGCCACTTAAACGGCGTTTACATTTTATTTATTCGGTTTTATTGACAGGTACAGCCAAGCGGAATGGTTGCTAAGCGAACCGACGACCGAAACGAGAGTCGTTTTTATCCAACGTGACGAACGCGGGTTTGGATTTGTAGTCGCCGGAGATAACCCGGTCTTTGTCCAATCAGTCCGTGAAGGTAAGATTTTCACTCTCTATGTGTTACCCATTTGTAAAAAAATTTTTGACCGTTTCCAGGAAAAAATCGAGCGTAGTAGTTGTATTAATTTTCATTTTTTAAGTGCCTGGTAACGACGTGCATTTGCATGGTAGTCTTGGAATTCATTATTAATTTTAGTTTACTTTTTTCTTTGTAGAGTTTTAATGCTTGTTGAGTTTTAATGCGGGGCTTTGAATCTCAAGATTTATTTCGCCTTTTCTTGGATGTGGAATGTTTGAATTTTTGCTGCTTACTTCGAAAATAAAGCTTGATTGTTAATTTTTTGTTTTTGTTTTCTTGGGTAGGTGGTGCCGCCGAAAGGGCTCGCGTGCTCGAAGGCGATGTAATCGTTAAGGTAGATTTGATGCATTTTTTTCTTTCTGAGTTGGAATGGAACTTGACATTTGCACTTTTTGTATCAGTTTGCTTTCGCTAGGTTAAGGAAGAGTTTACAGATTGTGATTAATAATGTTTTCTTCTACGGTCTCTAGGTTAACGGGTCGTCAGTGAGGAGAGCCAATCACGCTCACGTGGTTGAATTAATAAGGGGTAAGGTTTTTCTTCTTTTTGCGCCCGTTTTGATGTTGAAAAATGAAATAAAATTCGTTTCGGGCGGTTGACGTCATGAGGATGTTTGATATCTTCCGAGAAGCGTCGACGATTCCGGGGGCGAGCATGTGAGGTGCTCTGTTGGTTTACACAACCTATTTTTCCCTTTTGTCCCAAGCACTTTAGCCACGCCTATTCCGGGACATCTTTTTTTCTTGTGTAACTGACACCCGCGAATTATTTGGGTGGAACCATTTCCAAGTTAAGTTAATGATGTTGTAAAAAAAACAATCTTTTAAATCTTTTAAGAGGAAACAAGAAATGCAAGGTGCAAGGAAGTTTTTTACGCTAGTTTTTGTACAATTTTTTTAGTTGTGTGAGATATGGTGACTTTTTTCCTTTGTATCGTGTTTGGATTAAAAAGTGAAGAGGTTCTTGTAGCCGTTTATCCGTGGCTAGGCTATCTGATGAAGGAAGAGAGAGAGATTGAATTGAAAAACACTGAGGAGCTATTCAAGCCTTTTCTTGGCTAAGGTCTTTTTTATTATTGGATATTTTGAGGGACGAAACTGGATCCGCCAGTGGAACACTGGACGTTCTTCCACTTGAAGCAGACTCACATTCGTCTTTCTTTTTCTTTAGAGTTATTAAAATTCAAAGGAAGGAAGCAGCACTGTGACCATTTTCCTTTGGGGTTTGTCCAAAGGAATAGCGAAGGAGACATTGCAGTTTAAGGGAAAAGCTGAGGAATGTTAGCTGCACAAAAGGCTGCGTGAACTTGACCACCATCCAAGTTGAGAAAAGGGTATTCGAGAGAAGGATGAGCTTCTGACAGGGCCTTTTCTGGAGGCGGAGGATGGCTGAGGACCACCGAGAGTATGGAAATTAGATTTCCCTAGTACAAAAAAATAGATTTTTAAAAATAGCAAATAACTTAAATTAAACTTACTTGAATTGGGTTCAGTTTAATTGTTTTGCTCAAGGACACGTCAAAATAATTGTATCATAAGGTTCAAGTCCTTCAGTGAAGGATTTTGGGGTTAAAGTCACATGGTTACTTAGGTGAGAAAGGCTTTAATTGTCTAAATTTGTCCGGATACTTTCTTTTTTCTTACTTTTAAAAAGTTACATGTTATAGAAGTTTTTGGTGTCAAAGTCAAGTTTCGAATGTTTACCTAGTCATTAGTATTATAGCCGCATCTAATTTTGAACATGAAGTCGAAATGAGGTGCATTATTAATTACAAGCGGGGTCATTTGTCCTATTAAAGTGCCAAGACATGCGTAGTTGTGTGACCGAAAATGGAGACTGAGAAGACCGAGCCGCCTCTCCTTTTTTCTTTTGAACCTTTTTTTCTCATTTTCTTGCATATCTTGTGTCAATTTTTTTCCTTTGGAATTGTTAATTTTATCGTCACCAAAAGTTAAGGCTCTCGTATACCTTAGCTTGTTGGTGCGAAAGAGTCACAGGCACTGATGTTTGTTATAATTTATGTGCAACAGGTTCTCCGGTTTCAGACCAGGGGTAAATATGACACTATGTATGTCATATTGTTGTAATAGGTTCTCAAAAAAATAAGTGACAAACAGGTATCACTCGAGTTGAAACTTGGTAGTTGGATTGTAAGTGTATTACGTTAGGTTAGCTAAGGTTTTGTTAGGTTAGGTTAAAGATTTTCATCAACTTCCGTAGATAAGAATCGCTAAAACTTGTACTCGAAATCATTCCATTACTAAAAAAAATTCATTGTCGAAAACTGACACAATAGTGTTATTCTTGACAGCGGGATACGTTACATATCTTTGTCACTAAATCCGGAGAACGTGTCGTGTTTTGCGAAAGCCTTGCGTAAGAAAGCAAGAAAAGAATTAGGTAGCTTAATGCCGGCGAAGTTTCTACACTTGTTTTGGTTCTGAAAAATACAATTATCCACCACAGTTTGCTGTAGCAGTACAATGTCCCAAATCAAGTTGTCAAACATTCAGAACAAGATTGCTCGAAAACGGCTTGTCAGATTTGAACGCAGTCTAAAGCAAAAGTTTTATTTTGTTGGTAGCTAGTGCACAATCAAAGGACATATTTTTAGGCAACGTATTTCTCATAGCTGTAAACTTCATTTGCATATTGCTAATTTATTACTCATTGGAAAAACATGTGCATTGGTTGTGCACTAGTTGTTAGTAAGCTTAAGCTTACTGTCGAAGAGTTTTTTCATGAAATGTACTGCTTTTCTCAAAAAATTGTTCCGAAATTCCCCATGCTAACCACCTGTACCGAGCTAAGGTATACGGGAGCCTTAACATGTTTTTTCTTTTTCAGCCGGCGGACCTTGTGTGGGATTGACGTTAGTGAGTCCACCACCAGCCTTATTGCGGTGGCTGCAAAACTCGAGTTTAAACCACGGAATGGGTCCTCCGACACATGTCCATCCTACCATGTCTCCGCCCCCTCTCCATAGCACGCCCTCGTCACGCTCCTTACACCATCAGCCGTCCATGAGCTTCCGAAGTGGTGGTATTACGGGACCGCAACCGGCAGATGTAAACTAAATATTTTATTTATTTATTTTTCTTCCGGCTTTCTCGAGCGAAAGAAAAATGTATCCTTAGAAAAAAAAGAAGTAGTAGAATAATATAACGACGTTTGTTCTTGCGGTTATTTGTTGGGTGGCGTAGATGGATCAACAACGGGTTTTCGACCAGCAGCGCAGAACCACGTTCAAGTTGATGCTGGAAAAGGAGCAACAGTACATGGAAGAGAAGCGGAGCGAGTTAGCCCGGGGTTATAACATACGGGTGGCCGACGAATTGGCCAAGGTGGAGAAACGCGTCAAAGACTTGCAAATGAAGCTGACACAGTTGACGAGCACCAACGGCGCCGCCCATGTCCATGACACGAAGGTAAAAAAGAAAAGCTAGTGCCTTTAGACTTCGCTTCCTTTATTTATTTATTTTTATTTTCTACTTCCCTAACGTCTGTTTTTATGGCTAATTTTTGTGTTGGTTTTTGCTTTTTGATCTTGACCAACAAAAAAAACTTAGCATTTTAGCAACACGTTTCGTGCCTTTTTCCGACCCCTTTACCTAAAGCATGGCTTTTTTAATGAGCAGAAACTAAATGTGTGGTATGGTTAGCGAATGGCCGCTTTGATTAACGCCGTTGTATTGTTTTTGTTTAGGAGTATTTTACTTAAGGAAACTAAGGCTCCCGTATACCTTAGCTTAGTGATGCATAACAGTCCCAGCAGATGGCACTGATGTTTGTTAGTGTTTTGCCAAAGACTTGCGTAAGAAATTAAAGAATAGGGATAAATAGCTAGTTGCTGGCGAAGTTTATACGCTTGTTTTGATTCTGAAAAGTACAATTTGCGACCACAGTTTGCTGTAGCAGCACAATATCCCAAATCAAGGCGTCGAACTTTCGGAACAAGATTTCTAGATAAATGCTTGTCAGATTTGAAGCGATCGTAAACAAAAGTTTTCTTTTGTTAGCAGTTAGTGCACAACCCAAAGACATATTTTTAGGCAACGTATTCGTCATAGTTACAAACTTACTTTGCATATTGCTAATTTATTACTCACTGTAAAAAAATTGCTTTCGTTGTGCACTACGTGTTAGCAAGCTCAAGCTTACTGTCAAGGAGTTTTTTTATGAAATGTACTGGTTTTCTCAGAAAGTTGTTAGGAAATTCCCCATACTAACCGCATATACCGAGCTAAGGTATACGAGAGCCTTAAGAGTATTTAATTTAGGGGAAATTAAAGAAAACGGAGACGGTCTGAAATCTCAAAGTGTACCGTTTTAGACGTTAAACTGGCACGAACCTTAAAAACCGGAAGCCGATTCTTGGATTCTTCAAAAACAGATTTGATCACCGAATAGAATTTTAGAAAGTGTTTCAAGAAAAGAACTTAGGATTTTCTTTTTCTTTTTTCTCTAAAGAGTTTTGTAATTTTTGGGTGACGTTGTGTATCTCCAACTCTTGTTTTCAGTTTCAAGCCTTCCACCCCCGATCTCCTCTTCCTTCCCGCCGTTCGCCCACAGGCTATAGGCAGAAACCCGCCTATGGGCATGGTCACTCGGAAGGAGGCTGGGACAACTGGGCGTGCGATGTACCGCCGCCTTTACCGGCCCGTAACCGCTCGCTGGTTTCTCAGCACTCGGCTCCTAACTTCCATGCTTCCTCGTCCCCTCCCCCGCCTGCACTCCCTAGCTCCGCCTCACCTATCTCGGCCTCGGTCGCCATCCCTCCGCCTTTACCTCCCCGCAACCCTTCTTTACCCCACTCCTCCTCCTGCGGTCCTGGTCTGGGCTCTGATGCTGCCTGTCGCTCCGGCTCTCCTTTAACTCAGAGCTGGGATAATTTGACCCCCGGCTCGACAGCTTCAACTAATTTGCCTGTAAGTAATCCTTTTGTTCTAAGGCTTTGAGAAAACAAACCTACTACGAGCCTCAATTCTTTTCACAAAGCCAGAGAAACAGAGAGAGGGACAAAAAGGTCACAAGGATAGGCATTTTTTTCTTGGAAACAATTCTATATTATTCATTCCGTTGTTCATTTTGTTTCATTTTGTGTTTGATTCTGTGTTGGCTGTTGATGCTTGGAAATGGAAGCGGCATGATTCTGCATGTTTTTCTTAATTTTTTGCGTTTTACTTATTGATTTTTCTCTCGAGATCAAGTGTGTTGACGCCTTTTTTGAATGAATTTATGCTTCCCAATGAAATAGGAAGGAAAAACTGCCGGTGGAAGCCCTTTGCCTTCGCATCACCGTACCAAATCCAGTCCGTTCCCTTTTGTCACGCCCACCAACCCCGATAGTAAGTATCAGGATGTATTCTAATGAGTGTCTTGGAATAAAAGGATTCTTTAACTAATCTCTGGATTTCTTTTATAGCACGGCGGTTTAGTTCGTCGGATTCCATTAGTGAGTTGGACGTGAACCGTATCGGCAGGGGTGAGTCGGGTCACATCGTTGAAGAAGACCTGCATGTACGTCCGCCACCCCCTGGAACGCCTCCTGGGACTCCGCCTCCCCCTTACGGGTTTGGCTATAAACGACCAGCAACGCCCACGGAAACAGAGATGAGCATGACTCTCTCGCCGCCGTTGTTTCTGTCTAGTCCAGATCAAGCCCATTCGCCTGGTGTACTGGTTAGTCCAGTGCTGGATGATCTGCATGTCCATAACCACACTGTTATGGGCACGCCCACTCATCTCGTCAATCCATTGCTCCTGGGTATGGGCCAAGAAATGCAGCTAAATATCCTGTCCATGGAAGAGGACGAGTTTTCTGACCACGACATTGTAATTTCCTTTATTATTAATTTCTCTATTTGATTATTATTTTTTAATTTATTCAATTATTCTTTAATAAATTGCTTATTATTAGCTTATTTAGTTAAAATTTTAAAAATATTTAATTTAATTACTCTTTAATTATTCTTTTAATTGATATTACTTAGTTATTCAGAGCTAGTTCTAAATTAATTTATTGATGATTTTTAAACGTTAAAGAAGAAAAGCTAACGTTTTGTTTGATTTTCACAGAGTTCGTCAGACGACCACGGTCCTTTCAACACTCTTTCCAAATTATGGCAACATCACGCTCATTTAGCCGTCTTCCTCAACTTTGTGGTTTCCAACTGCGACCCCGCCGGCTTGTTCTTCCATCTCGTCACGGATTTGTACAAAGAAGGCACCACCAAAGAGATGAAAAAGTGGGCCTATGAAATCCATTCAACGTTTTTAGTCCCGAATGCGGTGAGTTGGCATATCCGCTCTATTTATTTGTATTTTTTATTTACGCAAAGCGGCAGAAATCTTATGCATCGATTGGAAACCTTTTTCTTTGTAGCCCCTTAAGGTTACTGCCGTGGATGAACATATTCTACCCGAAATTGACGAGGTGTTATTGGTGGATATTGACAAAGAAGAAATCCTGCGCAGGGTAAATATATTTTTTTTTTTTACTGTAGAAGTTTTTAAGATTTGTCCTATTACAAATTGGAAGAATGAGGCTAATTTTCATCGTTCCTGGCAGGTTTTCTGGAAACCAAGGTCTCGAGCGAAGGAGGAATTAAAGAAGCAATTATCCGAGTTCCAAAACAAAAGAGTGATGGGTATGGGTTCTATTTTTGGGCCCATGGACTCGCAATTAGAGGAAGCTATGCATGAGAAAGCCAAGGAGATGAAGATTATCGAAACTTGTTTACTGCCTGTCCTAGAAAAGTATTCGTAAGTTTGGAGTTTGCCTTTCCCTCTCACTTATGGGCTTTCTGAAAAGTTGGTTCTTAGGTTGGCTGGGAGGGTCTGAAATCTAATGATTTTTCTTGTATTGAATTTCAGGAATGCAGTGGAGAACGGATCAGATCGGGAATTAGCCATTGCTTCCTGCTTGGCCACAGTCCTGGGCAAAGTCTTTGGCCTCAAGTGTCCGCAAGCTGTGAGTTTGATTGAAAGGTGTCCCAGTTTTGTGGCCAAGGAAAAGTCGCTCAAATCCAAGTTTCTGAGCAAAGGCAAAAAAGTAACATGTTTTGGATTTCTTTTGTCGCGGAGTATTTTCGGGGCAGATGAGGGGAGAAAGATTGATTCTCATCTTTTTGTGTGCGCTTTCCTTCACAGAATCATACCGTGCGAGGCCATCATTTTGTAGCCCACCAGTACTTTAGTGTGACGTGTTGCAACTCTTGTGGGAACGTTTTATGGGGGATTGGTCCTCAGGGATATCAGTGCACAAGTAGGGAACGAATTTATTTTTGGAAGTAGAGTAATTGTATAACCTCAACCTTGTTGTGCGTTTTCGCCTGTTCCAGATTGTGAAATGAACATTCACAAAGACTGCGTGCGAAAAACTGAAGAGAACTGCATTGGAGCCTTGAGACGCAAAGATCCGAGCAATAACCGCATTTCCAAAATTATGGAGAAAATCAGGCCCGAACGAGAAGCACGGAGGAAACCTACCTTGTATTCCGGTATCTATTTTGTTTTTATTCCTTTATATATTTCAAGAATGAAAGGAGCAAAATAGGGTTTTAACGCTCTTTTGTTTGCATAGAAAAACAACGACGATCAGACGAGAAAGATCTCATGGAAAGTTCAATGGTGAGCGCCGCCGATATCGAGGCTCTCGGTAAGTCAGTCGTATTTTTTCATTTGGCTTGCAAAGAAAGATGTCTCTGTTTGCAACAAAAGAGTTGTGTTAGCGAGTTTGTAAAAGGAAAAGCGAAAGGTCACCGAGTCCGGTTTGGAGCTAGGAAGGAAAAAATCCGTTCCTTTCCAATCAAGATCAAAAAGAAAAAACAGGTTTGTTGATCTTTTTTCTGCCGTAAGGAAAAGGATGCGAGTTAAAGAGTCAGAGCAATTTTAGTAATGGACAATTTATGGTTTTCACCTGTATGGTTGTATATTTGTTGCTAGAGCTTCCGGAAGAGATATGAACAGTTTGATTATTTTGGCAAGATTTTTCTTTTTTTCTTTAAGCAAGTTACAGGCGTAGGGCTTTGCATCACAAAATTTGAGAACTCTTGATTTCTAGTTACTGACTGGGACATAGGCAGACTATTTTGGTGAAGACAAGTTAAAATTGTGTGCCTGGTACAGGGGCTTATTGATTGGACAGGGTTTCGGGTCAAACCAAAAGGAAGAAGCGGAAGACGTGCCAAGGTTTCTCAACTAAGAAGAAAAGGAACTGTATTGACGGCCTCTCTGCTTTTTTCTTCCCCCTTTAATGGATTCCTATTTTTTCAGAAAAAAAGGACAGTAATCGAATTGGACTTGCATTGAACCCCCATTTGCCCGTTTCTATCATTTTTGTTTTTTTCCTGAACTCGCCTTATCTTGGTCGGATACCAGTTTGATCGCTTTTTCCTAGTTTTCTTCCTAATCGACTTTAATTTAGTTTGTTTCCTTGGAATGTAAATCTTATGAAATTGGCTGTTAATCCACTTTGTTTTAGTTTCAAAAAATGCTGTACCGATTTTAACTTCTACTCATTTTACTTAATTGTTTTCCTTTAAAAATTATTAGGTAACTTTGACCAAACTTGTGTACTGTAGATACCGCTTATTGTGATCTCTGGTTATTAGAATCAGCCGCTTTATGGAATCAAATTTTAAAGAACCGATTTAAACATAAAATTCATAGCATTTTAATCGGTTATTAAAATCACACTTTCGGATACCGGAATCAATTTCAAACGAATCTTTACAATACAGTAACGAAATTACAGTATAGTGACTGCTACATAGACTTGTAATATTAACCAATGACATTGCTTTTACATCGTTTTGACCAATCCTACCATTTACAGCCTACTACTACGCTTAGTGGGAAATCCTTTCTAAACTCCCCCAGTCAATTAAATAAGCAGGTTATTCAATTAAGTGACCAGTTCGTTAAATTGACTGGGAACTTTAGATGGGATAACGTGTTGAGAACTTTATACAAATGGCAACGAACAAGAAAAGAATTGACTTAAATGTAAAAGAAAAGCTGCGGCTCATTAAAACTTATAACAATTTAAATTTAAGAGATTTGCCAGAAAGGGAAGTGGCCGTTAAGTTAGGAATTCCTCAATCATCTCTATAAAAATTGTTGAAAAATCGTTACGAAATAAACAGTGGTGGGTTTAGTAAATCTAGAAAAGGAAACGTGTAGGAGAGTGTCAAAATGTAGACGATGCTATGTTTTTTTGGTTAAAACAAGCCAGTAACTGATTTTCGGTTATGAGAATCTCAGCTTAATATAATCAATATCCACTGGACAAACGTGATCACAATAAGCGGCGTTTACTGTACTGTGAGTTTGGCAGTAATTGGAAGTATTTTTTTGTAATTCTTTTAAAGGTTTAATATAGAATCTGAAGATGAGTGTTGACGTCAATGAGGGCTTTTGTGCCTTATTTTTTGTAGACTTGGTTTACAGAGCCTTCCTCTTACTTTGTTACCTACAGACGATAACTATTATCGTAAAGCGAATGTTGAAGTATTGTATTACGGAAGGGCTAACAATGTCAGAGCCTCTCGCAAGTCCAACTCAAGTGTTCTGCACGCTTCTCAAACATTGAAGGGTGGGGTATGAGGTGGGGAAACGATAAGAATAACATCTATACATCGATTCTGGAGGTCCCGAAGAACGAAACTGTTTATTTACTGCTTTCGAAACCGGTTTCCCTCCCTCCGAAAAGTCGCTCTAAAAAGGAGAGAAATGCCCAACTGGACCAGACTCGAGTTTTCTTTTTAGTTTTTTAAAGAAAAACTGGACTTTCATGGAAATAGGAGTGATAGCCCGAATGTTTATTTCCGCTTTTAAATTTCCCTAGCTGAATTATCCTAGCTTTCTCAGCATTAAAACTTACGTTGCCGGTATTAGGAGAGGAATGGAGATTTTTGTTTTGTTTTTTAACAATGTGCTCGGGATTTTTGAACCCCAAATCTTTTGTTTGTTTTTCTTGGCTTGGAGCAGAAGAAGTGAGTGGAGGTTTAGTATGTTATTTGTATGTAAAGCAGCCGCTTTTGGAAATCCGTTTAAGACATACGAGTAAAAAGAAAAAGAAAAGAAAAAAATAAGAGAGAAATTGAAAGGGCGAAATGGGTTGCCGACATTTGCGCGAAGGTGTCGGAAAGACTTCAAAACTTGTAAGCTATGTAAATGAGCTGAAATATCCCGTGGAGTCTTAATTGCGTGTTGAGGGAGAAACAAGGGAAATAAGACAAGAAAAAACGGTTCGTGGAGAACGCTAGTCTAAATGCCCTAAGAGTTTTCGTATGCATGGAAAAACTTTGTATTTTATTTGGCGCGGAGGTAATCAGCAGACCGAGAGACGGGTGGAAGAGAGTATTTTTTGTTTCATTTTTGGTCATGGCTATAATACTGCGTGCTGCTTTTATGTTAAGCTTTAAGGAAAATAAGCTAATCCTTGATTGGCTTCCGGTATGAGCTGATACTGTAGCGCCAATACGCGTACAGTTCTTTTTTGCTGGCTTTTCCGTTCCCCTGATCCCTTTAACTAGCAAGCAGTCGAGTTTGTTGCGAAAACAAATTAAAAACTTTCCACTAGTCGAACGCATTTAATCGGCATCTTTTTGAAGCCTTTTATTAACGAGTGCAAGAAAGCTAGTGGGTTATTCTTGTTGGCAAAATGACGCTGTCGGACCGAATTAAATCACCCGTGCGCAAAGAAATGAAAACGAAGACCACGGTCTCTTTTTCGTCAACATGTTGGGGTGGTTGTGAGGGGAGATCTTCTATCGAAGAATGTTTTCTTTTGATTAACTTTAAAAGAGAAAGAGGCTCGATAAATAGGAAAGACAGTTTAATTAATTACAGTTTTGCGAGACCGGATTGACGAGAGATGTGTCAATTTTGTTTGGGGCGGGCCGTTAAATATTCCTTGAGAATTCCAACAAATGTCTCGTTAGCTTCTTCTAAAGGGCGAGATTCAATTCATTAGGCTAAACGGCAGCGTGCTAGGCGAGCACGGCCCTTTTCAAGTTCCACCTAATCAGCTTTTCATTCATGTACATTAAATTCCGGGAATCCCAAAAGGAAGAGAAGAAGAGCAGCTTAGCTCTTGAGTTGAAAAGGTGAAACGTTTGCTGAGCCTGGCATATGTAACCAGAGAACCCACCTGACATATTGTGTGGCGAAATGGGCTTTTCCAGAGTAATAGATCTATGCGTTGTAATGGTACCCAGGGTTTTTGTTCTTTTTTATTCTCGAGTTTTAAGCATAACACACGGGTACATGTTGCGGAAGATCGGTACAAGAAGCTTTAAAGCTTTTCATCCTACCCGTGAAACCCCAGTTGTTATTTTCCCTCGTTGAGGTCGTCAGTGCCATGTCTGTGTTGGTTAGAAGAAAAATCGTCACAACCCGTCGCCAGTACTTCTGTATTCAGCAGGGAACGGGAGTATATCTAGCCCGTTCTTTTGCATGTATAGCGTGATAGAGACTCTCTCGAAAATTTTTAGCCCGCCCTGAATCTTGTAAATAGATTGGCTTCGTGACCAAAATCCGATACATGAGCGCATGTCGTCTTCGTATACTCGCCAAAATGGGGAAATAAACTTGCAAGCAAGTACTTTACTAACGTAGGAATTGAGGAGGACATAGCCGGGGCAGTTCTTCGGAAGGCACCGATAAGAATCAATAAAAAATTACGGAGCTTTTTAAAAGTCGTCTGTTCTTACGGGCAGGATAATGAGGTATGCCGTTTCTTTTTTTGCATGTTTTTAGCTCAATCCGCGAAAGAGATATCAACGATACAACTAAACGGTGACACCAACAAAAGCTCCTCAGGGGGTTACCGTACCGCCTAAGTGGCGGCGAATCCCCTCCGGCACCCCCCGAAATCGTACGCTGGCGGCCTCCCACCTCCTTCTCTCCCTCCGCCCTTGCATGGAAAAACGTTCGCTGGGCTTTTCCCCTCCGCCTGCTCCGCCGCAGTTGCCAGTTCACCACAGGCAGTCACTGACAGCCGGTGGAATTAACGGCGGTTCGTTTGGCCTTTAGGAAGCATTTCAGTTATATTCTCTTATTCCGTTCGGAAAAATCGATTTGTGGCCCTCAAGGGGACCGTCTCCCATATTATTGACCTGTGTGTGTGGCTATATAGCCTGTAGTTTCCAAAACTCCCGTAGTTTTTATTTAATACCTTTCTGCGTGCTACCAATTGGAATCTACGAGGCTTGTGACAAAAAGAACTCAGATTTTGCAACAAAAGAGGAGAAAAATCTACATGTTAATGCGTCAGCTTAACCAGGATTGGTTTTGCGTGGTTTTCATTCACACGGATCAATATTACAAGGCCCCTTGTTGGTGTATATACATTTACAGTATATGTCCATGAAAAGTCCTTTTTGGGCAGTGGGACGGTCCCCAAATTTTGAGTGGCTATAGCGTTTGTTTTTTCTTTTTTTTCCCCTCATATATATACATATACAGTGGCAAATCTTCTGGGATGCTCTTTATTCTAAAGAGAACAGAAAAAGCTTATCTCCTGTTCAGTTAGTCCGGAGGAGCACATGGACAGCACATTAACGGAAATCTCCTATTACTCCCCCCGCCCCCCCCCCCCCCCCTGAAAGCTCGTTTTCTTCCTCTCGACTTCCTGGTTAATCCCGTACTGTATTGGTACGTGCAAGATGCCGTTATAGGGAAAAGTTGGGAGAGTTTCGAGCTCTCTTCCTCACGCGATAACCCCAAACATCGAGTGAGTGAGCGAGCGAGAGAAAAAAAAGCAGGTGTAGGGATAAAGGAGAAACGGTTGTCATGGAAACCGGCAGGTGGAAAAGGATGCTAGTGACCAGAAAGTAGCGATTTTTTCTCTTTTTGGTGGGCTGAGAGATTGCGTCTTGAGGAAAACTTCTCAGAAGTTGAGAGTGATTGATTGGGATTCATGTGCTTCATTAACACGTTTGAGTTGGGGATTATGGAGAACCTGTCCTCGACGGAAGTGCCTGTTGTAACGGGTCCGTTACGGCGGAATTCAAGTTTCCGTAGGCTCTTAAAGGCTTGGACTTCTTCCACTTCTTCTTTAGCAGGTAAAAAAGAAAAAAAAAAACATCTGGCGGTTTCAACATTTGAAAGGAACCCACCCTCCCTTTTTCTTGGGGAGGAGGGGGATTTGCCTTCATGTGTCTTCCTTTTTTTAGGCTTTTTGTTTGTTTTCTAATTCCTGGTAGGAAAAGAGAAGGAAAGATAAGCCTGATCGTGGGTAATTTGTTCGAGTTTGGACGTTTTTACGAAAATTAGTCAGATTTTAGAGGGCTTTAGAATGTCTGGGTAACTTATGATGAAGGCTGACGCTAAAGGAAGCGTAACATATCATTCGTGAGAGGGCTTGCCAAAGAAAATGATGATTCCTCATGTTTTCCCCCTGTTTTCCGGGATTAGAATGTAGGATTTCCAACAGCTCTGTCGACATCCATCACTCGATTGTTTTCTGGAATGTTTTAATCTGGTTTTACTTCTTTATTTTTGATTTGATTTCGCACTGACTAGACGTTTTCATTTTTTAAAGTTATTTCTTGAACCACCGTGTGCAAATTTGCCCCGGATTACGTGTCCGGAAGGATTCTGGTATTTAGAATGACATAACTGGCGTATGATGAACTCAACTCTGTTTTTTGGGTTGGGAGCAAAAGGCGAGACAGCGACTCGACTCTGGGTCGTTCAAGACCTTAAAGTGGAAGAAAGAAAGCATTCACGATAGAAAAGCTAGAGTAGTATATGCAAATGAAGCATGACTCACGCATTTACAGGGGGCCTGGCGTGCGGAAAAACCAAACATTACCGACTTGGGACATTATACTTGTTCCTTTTACGAATAATTTATATTTCCTGGTCTGTAAAAGAAGAGCTGATGGTTTGGATGGCTTGCGGAAGAAGACCGACTTCTTTCCTTTCAGGAAACTCATCCGGGGAAGGAAAAAAAATCGATTCGAGAATGGCTAGTTCCAGTTTAAGGTGTTTTACTAAAAAAAGTACCTCTTGTGAATATTTATAGCGTTGTGTAGAGAACCTATTTATTCTATGGTCGCTTGGTTGGTCTTTTAAAAAATAAAAATAACTAAAAGGAAGTCATGGTCATGTTCAGGCGCTTTCTGTAGGCTTTTGTAAGGACCTCTTTTATTTGGTCAAAAAAATACGTGATAATATTGTACCAAGGCCACGCTGTGTGTTAGAAGCTAACTCAGGTGTAAACGACTCGGAGAGAGCTTCTTCCATGCATGCAGGCAGCCAAGTCATTAGCCCAGTCAGCCACGCTTGAAAGATGGTCCGTCCGGTAAAGAAAAAAAAAACATTTTTTTTATATTTTTACCTCT
Organism: Lepidurus packardi; assembly: GCA_023053545.1. Lineage (NCBI taxonomy): Eukaryota > Metazoa > Arthropoda > Branchiopoda > Notostraca > Triopsidae > Lepidurus > Lepidurus packardi. The sequence goes on along the minus strand of JAKZAN010000005.1, from coordinate 5,443,018 downwards.
GGAAAGAGACGACGTTTTCGCAAAAGATTCTTAAGTCAGGATTAGACGTAGCGAAACACGTCGAAAAACACCCCACATGGCCCATCACCAATAGACTTGAGCATTGATGACGTCATGGTTTACGGGCCGGAAAATTGGAAGTCTTAAAAAGTTCGCCAGCGGCGTTGTTGTGGAGCGAACCGGCAGTTTGGAGCGAAAGCGCATCTTCGCTGCGTAGAATCTTGCCGGCTATTGATTCCCAAGCTCTCGTACTCTATGACGAATATTGAAGGGGGGCGCATGGAAGGGAGATAATCATTGCTTATTTACGTCCGGTGTAGAGAGACACGTGCGACGGAAAGGTTTTTGACAGTAAATAATACGCCCCTTGTAGATTTGTAAGGCCTCCCTCTCTCTCTCTCTCTGTCTCTCTGGTTCTCTGGCTGCCGTTTTCCGTTAGCTTTTTACGATCAATTCGCTCGGCGGCAAAGATTATATTACGCCCCCGAAAGCCCCGCCTCTTTTCGTTTGACGTCACCGGTGCGCGAGCTTTTGGGGGGGAATTTTTCCTCGGCCATGCCTCTTCTGACGCTTCAGAACCAAGCAGACTCGCTGGTGACCAGTTCGGTTCAGGTTTGACGCCTGCTCTGTTAAACCAGTGGTCAGCTTTCACCTCGGGAGCTTGTTTCATTTGAGTCATAAGTGAGCCAACTTGTCATTGAGAGAAAAGTAGTCTGGCGCAAGACGTTTGTTTGAGCCCTTCGTTAGTTAACGTTTGTCGAGCGACTTTAGTGCTGAAAAATAGAGAAAGTAAACAGTAACACTCAGGAAAAAGACGATCTACTTTCGCGATTGCAGAACTTGAATCGGTTCGAGAGAATTCAGCCGGAAGTTAGTGGTGTGTTCCCTGTAAAGGAAAATCCTTGTATTTTGCATTAGAAGAACGGAATTCACCAAGAAAGTGGGTGTCATTGAGGGCAAAGACGGGGAATTTGTGGCAAAGAAAGGAAGTTTGAAGTTCCTAACGAATGTTGGTGTTGTGTGTATGTGTTACGTGTGTGCAAAGGACGTAAATTTATAGATCCGCGGCTTCTGAGCCATCCTCGTTCCCGCCCCCAATGGGAAAAAGAGAAGAAAACGAAGTGTCGTAGATCAATAGCGTCGTGTTGGCCCTTGCGCGCTGGCCTATTTTATGTGTATTTAATACTAGAACAGCACTTACTTTTGGACAGTATTAGAAAGTAGAATCTTCTCAAGTTTGAATGCAGGAAAGTTATGGTCGAGTTTTACCGGTTTTTTTGAAAAAGTAATGGGCATGCAGAGTTTGAGGACCAAAATTCGTCGTCGCAGGTACAAGTTGGGCTTCGGTGGGAGTCAGCACGGGGATGGAGGGTCTCAGCTGGTCAATTCCGAGTGGCAATTTGAGAATTTCAATCCCTGGATTAATAACCCGGTCGTGCCCCCTAAATCCACTTCCAGTGACGTTTGTACGTCCTCGACCTGTTCGGTGCCGCGTGATTTAACCCCATCTTCCGCTGCTTCCACGCTCAGATGCTCCTCTTCCTCCCCGAAACGAGATTCGCCGCCACCACCCCCCGTGCCCCCTCGAGGGAGTTGCAGTCTCACGCGGAATGAGAGCTTAGGGGGTCCTAGACTCGTAGCTCACCCTCTACCTCCACCTTTACCCCTCCATGCATGGCAATTACGCGCGTCTGATGAGCTAACCCCTCCACCCGTCCCACCCCATCGCCAAGCCCGTTTAAGGGCCCTCTCACCACAAGGTAAACACTAGAAATAAACCCCATGCCAACCCAAGAAGGGATACATTAGTCGCATTTGTCAAGGTCAAGATTTCTGTTGGTTCATTGAAATTCAGATATGCACCCCCTTTTTGTTTACGGGGTGGGAGTGCAGCTTCGCACATGGGGTGTGGTTTAAGCTCAGGTTCAAGTTCAGCCTAAGGACCGCCGTTGAACTCTTGTTCGGGTTGTTCTTCGGTTCCTGAACTTGTTTTTATTTGCGTTTGTGTGGGTTGGGTTCACTGGTGTCCGCAAGATGTGGAAGCGAAAAGTGTATTGACGAAATCATGCGGGGTTAATCGATGGTGACGTAAAAGCTGGGGTTTGAGGTTCCCGGATTTCTGTAGCATTTTTTTAAATGTCACAATTCGGAAGCAAGCTTACGATTTACAAAAGAATAGTTGTGCGGGAGGGATTTAAAGAAAGAAAAAAAATAGTTTTACATTCAGTGAGTTGTGGGTTTCGAGCTGTTTGAGCTCGCTTGGACTAGCATTGTTTTCTTGTGAATACCATGTCCCGGTATTTGCGAGTTGTTCTCACGCTTTACAACTCGGACCGGACTGTACTTTGGTTCTTTCCCAAGACCTTTAAAAAGGAAACAAAAAAAGATAGAAAAGATGATAAGCTCGATTTAACGGGTTTCCGGGAGGGCCCAAGGCTACCACGGGAAAGGGTTGTGTTGTCTTCAATACAAAATTCGAAAACCACATTCGTGAAATTGCCCGTGTCGTGTCTTTTTTTAAGCTGAGGTGGTCGAAGAAGATACAGCGTTTTAAGTTTCGAGGGACCTCCAATTGCACCCGTAAGACGTGCAAATCGGCAGGACTGATGCGTAGAGCAGTACTGGATTACCCCTCCCTGAGCAATGCAAAAAATTCCGCCAAGAGGGCCACGCCTTTTTGTGACGTCATTAGATTTTTTCTACTTTTGTTTTACTTTTTTTTAAGCTTCAATAAAATCCGTTATGGGTCTGCAAGTAAAACAGGTTGTTAGGTAGTGCTGACTCACTAAAATGCGTCTAGAACCTTTCTCTGCGTTTCTATTTTTTATTCTTTTAAGATTTTTTTTTTCTTGTTTTACTTGGCCGTTTGGGTGCGTATTAAGTACTAGCTCAGTCAACCTTGTGTTATACAATGAGGTGGGGCGCTACTAATGGGATTCTACTCAAGCGTGGTTAAATCCTATTTACTCTGAGTTAGAAAATGTTTCTCTTTGTATGACTTTTCGCTGACGTGGAAACAAGTCGAGTAGAAATGTAAAGGCAGTTGAACTGTTGGATTTTTTATTATTATTATTATTTGTTTTGCCTGCTAGGTGAGCGCCCGGTGTCAGGATCAGGCTTACCCGCCTCATCACCTGCCTCATCATCCAATGGCAACTTGCGTGACAGTACAGGCGGCCGAGATCGACGATCTGGTACGGGCTCCGGCTCGGATTCCTTCCGTGAATCCGACGAAAGACACGGCTACTTTTCCCAAGATGGAACTCCGCCCAACGAAGAAGAAACGGACAGGTATATACATATATATTTTTCCTTTTTTATAAAAAGCGACTAAATCTTTTTGAAATGTCGTGTATTTCTATTAAAGTTTATCAAATTTCGTTCGGTTTTCCTTCTGCTTCCCGCACTTTTTTTTTCTGGGGGCTTTAGATAACACTTGTATGAACCGCAAGAGTTTCTCTATGCGAAAATTACGGTTCCATTTTAACAGGAAAGGAAAAGTGCTCGATAAGGCACAGGAAACGCCATTTTTATTGTCTAGACGCACATTACTTGTCGCGCTTATTGGAGAGCGTTTAATTTGTAGAAGCTGCTTAAGGGTTGCATTTTGTTCGTACTTTTTACGGGTGGTTTAGGGACCAACAAGAAGAATAGAGGACAAGGGGAAAGGGAACTTGGAGCCGGGAAGCTGCGTTTTACTTTTTTTCGTATTCAAAAAGTCCCAGATCCAGATTAGTAAGTTGGCTCCGCTGGTAGCATTGGCGGGAGCGGTGCCAATGCCTTGAGAAGTCACATACTAAAGCGTTCAGCGCTCTCCCCACTTGAGATCCAAGATGAGGACGGAGTGGATGTCGTTGACGTGTTTTCCCCCAGCGTCTCGCGATCTTTGACGTAATTTTCGCCAAATTTACCCAACGAGCCAGGGTTCCTCTAGTGTTTTACTAGTATGTAAAGGAAATAGGGCTGAATCGAGATAGTTAAAAATTCTTCCTTTGCGGAGATTCCAGGAGACGGTTTTTTCCTTTAAAAAACAAAGCATGGGGCGTGGTCAAGCTTGTCGAGTCGTTTGAGTCTTTCAAGTGCTTTTGTGAGTAAAAGTGATTGAAAAACCATTCTTGCCCTTGAGAAATGGCGGAGATGACGAACCTGACGGAGACAGTCAAGATTTGAAGTTTGAGAAAAGAAGCCGTGTGTGTGTGTGTGTTGTCGTTCCTGCGCTTCGTATTTTCGGCCCACAGGATGTTATTTTTGGAGACGAGACAAGGATATATCTCGCGCCTCTAGGCGAGCACATCGTTTTATTCTGGATGACCTTAGGTGACCTGGTCCCTGGAGCCGCGAGTCGCCAGCATCTTAAAAAAACGAGCGTGATTTTTTTTTTTTTAATTTGTATTTTCCGCCGTTGCATAGGAATTGCATAAGGAAAATACAACGACAAAAGAAGCGGGAAAACCTTGTCTCAAGGCGAGGGAAAGTTTTCGTAGGATGAGATGACGGTATGACGCCACTCGAGGTGCACCTATAAAACCTTGCCCCAAACCCTAAAGCTCCAGCCACTTGACAGACCAGACTCTGAAATCGGAACCAAAAGTGCTCTCTTCTTCTCGTGGTTTTATCTCACAAGTATTTAACTTAGTTTGAGTCGAATAAACACGAAAAGACAAAGAATTTTTTCCTGGTGCAAGGGGAAAAGGAGTCAAAAGTCTGCAATGTTCCATCGCAAGCAACGAAATCCGTTTCCAGGGACGGAAGTGGTTGCCCCGCCCAAAGCCAGCGCCACCGCCGCTTCTGCTGAGAAGCATCCGCGGAGTTTCTCTCCCTTGCGAGTCAATCGAAGTGAATCGACGAACCGAGGCAATCAACGCAAATCGGATCCCCTGTCGAAACCCAATTTGGCCATTTTGGCACCCGAGGAAGACGCTTCAGTGAGTGGTGCGTCTGCTGGTTTGGCAGTTGGGAGCTTATTCCATCGACACACGAGTCCGGTCTGCCCCGAAACGCTGAAAGCTGCATCGCAATTGAAAGTCGAGCCTCGGAATCATTTGGTGAACGCGACGAGTAGTAGGGATAGCAAAATCAGTAAAAGCCCCAGCCCCACGCCCCCTTCCGTGCGCAGTAGTCAGCACAACAACAGCAACAACAGTACCGAGAGTCCGCACCGCAGCCCAGCGCGATCCTTGCCTGCGGATTCCCAAGGCGGTTCCAGCAACTCGAGTCCATCCTCGCTTTCCAGTATTTTCCGCCGCAAGAAAAGTCCCACGGAGAACAATTACCGGGCTTCGCTCCCGCCCGATCCCGCAGCCAACTTAAGCAACGAGTCGCTAGAAGGCGCTGCAGGCAGTATTGCCCACTTCAGTCCGCCCATTTTCAAGAAACTCAAACTGCCACACAAAAGCGACCATTTGGCGACAGGCAGCGCCAATGGCGAACAGACATCGCGGACGCCGAGTCCCAACCCCACGAATCGTAATCTATGGGGCCATAATTCGCCGAGCAACGGCAATTCAATAAACGCGCCTCTACCGGTCCATGAAGAAAACAGCGCTAAAGCTGCCAATCGCGGAAAAACGTCATCGATCCTACCCATCTTGTTATTAAACAAGGATCCTATCGTGGGCTCGTTGTCAGATTCGAGTGACAGGCATGCCATTTTATTGATTTGGGGGATTTTTTTTATTTGTTAGATTGAATCTAGAAAAAGAGTCGATACGTTTATTTTACGAGTGTTTGTAAGACTTATCTCGGGGAGGAAGTGAATTAATTTGACGTATTTTGCCATCGTTTCTTTTTCGTTTAGCAATGCAATGCCCGCGGCACGGAGAAAGATTGTAAGCCGTTCAGAAAGCCTTCGCGAGCGGGCCCAACGGGTAAGATACGATTTATTAATATTCAGATGTTGAGATGAGATAAGAGATATGAGTCCATTCTCGTCACCTATCCAAGCGAAAAAATTTGTTAAGGAGGCTTCGCAGAAAAGGAGCCGGACTTTTTTATTTTTAACCGGGAGTCCAGTCCAAGTTTCTCCTATTTTTAAACGCTTTAGACTCGGTCGCTTGTGTGTGGATGTGTATGCTTCTGTGACACATTCACACACACGCGTGGCGCGTGCTCCGATTAACCTTTTTTTCTAAGAAAAAGAACAGACTTATGTAACGTGGAATGAAGGATGACTTCCATGTCCCTCACTTGCTTACTCTAATCTGGTTCTTCTTTTCTATCATTTGTTTATAGAAACACCATCGTGAGAAGCGGAAGCACAGTGATCCCAATCTTCCACCTTCCCATTGCAGGTAAAACAGACGGACTTCTCTTCTTAAACTCGTAGGGAATCTTTCCCTTTTGGAAAACGATGAAAACCAGAAGTCAGTGTCTCAGGACATTTTTATATGGTTAAGGCTCCCGTATACCTTACCTTATTGATGGGAAACAGTCACAGTTGGCACTGATGTTTGTTATTGTTTTGCCAAAGCCTTGCATACGAAAGTAAAAACAAAAATCGATAGCTAATTGCCGGCAAAGTTGCTACGCCTGTGTTTATTCTGAAAGGTACAATTTATCACCACAGTTTGATGTAGCAGCACAATGTCCAAATCCAGTCGTCAAACTTTGGGAACAAGAAAACTCGAAAACTTTCAGATTTAATATATCAGATTTAAATGTTTCAAATGAAAGCAATCTAAAACACAAGTGTTCTTTTCTTAGCAGCTAGTGCAAACCAAAGGACAAATTTGTAGCTAACGTATATTTCATAGTCGCAAACTTAATTTGCATGGGAATTTATTGCTCACTGGAATTTTTTTTTTGCATTGGTTGTGCACTACCTGTTGGCTTAAGATTACAGTCAAAGAGTTTTTTCATGAAATGAACTTGCTTTTTCAAAAAGTTGTCCAGGAATTCCCCATGCTAACTACGTATACCAAACTAAGGTATACGGGAGCCTTAAGTAAAAAAAGTAAAACCCAAAGCTTTTTTTGGCAAATTCGTAGGTGACAGGAAAAATGAATTTTTATCTTTCGTTTCATTTTCCGTTTCTTGACTTTTTTGGGTTGTTTTTAAAGCAGTCGTAATCTGCCCGTAGCTTTGGTTATGAAGACATTCAGTAAGATACCTCAGGGATAGTGTTAACGCGTGGGGAGTTCTTAAGGGAGCTTTTATGAGCATGTGACACGGCAATAACGAGTTCGCAGAAAGTTTGTGGCCCCTTTTTATGACTATGAGTATTATTCCTTGGGTACGCGCAGTCAACGAGTCCATCGAGTCTTCCGTCAATATTCTTGTTTTGTTGTGGCCTTCTACACAAGACCAAGAAATATTCTAAAAAGTAAAAAAAAAAAAAATCTTTGAGTTCCACTTTAGAATTTTTTTTTTAAAAAAAGAAGAAGAAGCCAACAGGCCTTCGCATTTCTACGCAAAACAGATTTGAGTCATCCGGATCTGTTTACGTCGATCAACAAGATATTTTCCCTCCGACCATTTATAAGACGTGTTCCCTATTTTTGAAAGGGGGGGAGGGGGGGTGCGTAGGCATTCCTGGGGGCATAAGCAATAGCGGATTTTAATTCTAAGAGATTTTTGGGACGAAACCCAGGAATTTTTAAAAGAGCTCACAAGATAAGTCCGAGAGACGCCAGAGACGCCTTTAAGCGAGACGCCTTGCTGGCGCCACTGAGAAGTACCCCAACAGGCCACCTGACGTCATTTCAACGCAAAAGAGAAAGAAAAACTACGCCTTTTGCAACTGGGAGAAGCGCTTAGCATAAAAAGAACGACTCATCTCGACCATTTTTGGAATTGGCTTGAATAATTGACCCGAAAATATGCAGATTTCGCCACAGGTCATAAAGAGGAGTGTATTTCAACGTTTAAATGAGTATGTCGAGATTTGTCTTTTCTGTTTCAAGAAATTTTCTTTTTTAAGATAGGCGGAGCTTTTCTGGGGAAAGGGGAGGGGTGGTTTGGCAAGGGGATTAGTTTTAAAGGTATGCAGCACGCCTGCGCAGGTACTTTTTGCTGCAGCAGAGCGCAAACAGAAAACGTCTTTCGTTCTCGACACACACGATTAGTGGTCAAGGGTAGCTACTCGCCAAACGTTTCATTCAGTAGCATCTTCAGCATATATCCGTTACTGCCGCGAGCGTTTGAAGTCGCAGAACTTGTGTGCGTCACTTGACCTTTCAAAGAAATACCCGGGACTTCCCCTGGAAACTTTTTTCTTAGCAAAACGAGTCCAACGAAAGAGAAGAATTTTTGCCTGTTATCTAAAACGAAATGTCAGGGCAAGAATGTGGACAGGAGATAAGTGGGAGTGGCCTCCGGTTCCCCTTTGATAATTAACAGACATTGTTAGCATAGCCACGTCGCAAGAGTGGCATGTTATTTTTTATACGTTTTCTTTTTTTCTCTTAAAAAAAGTGACTCGCATCAAAAGAGGGGGGTGTTCTTAGACTGTGCGATTCACGGATGAGGAAAGGGGTAAATGGTCTTGCGATGGTGGGCCCAGCGCCAGGTTTATAAGTGAATCCTTTCCCTGGAATCGATTTCTCCAGGAAGAATTTCATTCGGAAGCACATTCACGGAACCCCGAGACTTTAAAAGAACAGAACAAAACCCAGGAAAAAGAGTGCAAAAATGGCCGTGTCGTTTACCGGGCGCGCAAGTCCGCGTCCGTTGCGCGTTTCTTCCGCATTTGCGGCCGTGGAGCGTATGGCTTCGTTTCGTAACGCTCCGTCGTCGTCTTCATCCTCTCAGGAGGAAACCACAGACCCCAAACGATGTTTATCCGAGAGGTAGTTGCGATTTTTTTCAAAAAAGTACTACTCCACATTTTCAAAGAGAGAGGGGAGAGGAATTTGGGGAGTTGGGCGGGGCAAGTTGGGGAGTATTTTTATTTTAGTTGTGTTTTATCGCTAGAAAGAGATAAGATACGCTCCACCCATTCTGTTGTCTCTTCTTTAAGGGAAAAGTTTGTTTTGTAGTAGCGAGTTAATAAATGTGCGAGGGAGTTGGGAAGTTGAAAAGCAAAAGAGTCGAGAAGCTGCAGGGGCTGTTTATTAGTTCGACACTTGCTGCGATGCTGTGGGACAGGTGTGTGCTTTTTTTAGCATTCTGACGTCACGAGCAGAGCAGAAAGAGAACGAGAAAGGTTCAACTCTAGCCACGCCCTTTTTCCTAACCTGGACTACGCTTGGGAAAAGGCTAGCTCGAACCTAGAAAAAAGCGAGAATTGGAGAGGTTCGTTAGCCCCGTCCAAGGTGGACACGTGGGAGGCGTGGCTTCTGGTTTGACAGATGGGGAAGATTAGAATTATCTATTGAAAGAGAGAGGAGGATTCTGATCCATTTTCTTTTCTTGCAGTGATGTGGATCTCGAAGGACGCTTGTCATATAATTCCGGCAGTTCTTCCAACTCCAGCTTATCTACCAGGTAATTTCATTTTCGTTTGTGTTTTATTTTTTCACGATAGTTGGTAGTAGCGTTTTTGATCAAATTTTTTCGTTTCCTGTGTCTTTCCTCGCTAGAAGTTTGGAAAGCCCCAGTCCATTGGACAATGTCTCGAGTCGGGTCTCAGGCTCGGGGCTCTCAGGATTATCAGACGTGTCTTCAGCTCCTTCCAATTCCGCTGCTACCGCCACTACGAATACGTCGAGCAGTGGCGGATGTTTCCAAGCCTGGGACTCGGATATAGAAGCTGATCCTGATCCTCCAGACTGGACCAAGTCACTGGATAAAGACCTCCTTGAGCCCATGACTCCCAAAGAGAAGCAACGCCAAGAAGTTATCAACGGTAACATTTATTTGAAATTTGTTTGACCGTTAAGGACGACAGAAAGAGAAAAGGAGAAGGTGGGGTTGGGGGAAAGGGAGATCTGCGTATGAATGGTCGAGCTGGAGAAACGTTCGTTCTCTCTCCAGCTTCCCTTTTACAGAAACAGATATTAATATATAGGGGCTAAACTGGGCTGGGTCCAAAGCTTTTCAGAGAGCACGAGTTTCGGTTCGTCCTTATAGAACGATTCTATCTTTAGACTTTTTATCCACGTACAAGTAACAAAAAACCTGAACGAGCACAGGAAGTGGAGATGGTCATTTTTTTCTGTTACTAAGTTGGCTTTCAAGGGGTTACCATTGCCAAACCGGCAAATGCCAATAACTGGCGTTGGAGGTTCACTACGTTCAGTAACGCATTTTGAGACACATTCTATCATACTAATAATATTTTGTACAGTAGATGTCGCTTACTGTGCTCACGTTTGTCAAGTGAATATTGATTCAAGTAAGCGGAGATTCTAATAACCGAAAATCGGAAATATGTAGTAGAATGCTGCGATTAATCGGCGCGCGAAAGGAACTGCTTGTTTAAACCAAAGAAATGAAGCATCGTCTACTTTTTGATACTTTCCCACACTTTCCTTTTTCTAGTTTCACTACTGTGTCTGGATACCCACTATTGTTTATTTCGTAACGATTTTTCAACATTTTGGTACTGGTGTTCGATAAATCCCTAATTTAACGGCCGCTTCTTTTTGTGGCAAATCTTTTAAATGTAATTTGTGTTAAGATTCAATGAGCCGCAATTTTTCCTTTACATTTAAGTCAACTCTTTTCTTGTTCGTTGCCATTTTTATATAACCACATGTTTGAAACACAACTAACACTGCGCTTTTGAAGCCTACTCCTACGCTTAAAGTTCTCAACACGATATCCCGTCTAGATTTCCCAGTCAATTAAAAGGAATTGGTAATTCAATTAAACAACCTGCTCATTAATTAATTGAGATTTTAAAAGGAATTTCTCCATAAGCATAGTAGCTGGCTGGAAATGACAGGATTGGTCAAAATGACGTAAAAGCAGTGTCATTGGTCAATATGCAAAGTCCATGTAGCAATCATCACTACTGTAGTTCCGTTACTGTACATGTGAAGATTTTTTTAAATTGATTCCAATATCCAAAAGTGTGATTCTAATAACCGATTAAAATGGTGTGAGCTTTTTCATTTTGAATCGGTCCTTCAATATTTGATTCCATAAAGCGGCCGATTCTAATAACCAGTGATCACAGTAAGCGCCGTCTACTATATTTTATGGTACACTGCACTATAGTAAATTTTATTTTATAATATGAAGAGAAATTTGGGGCGGAAAAAGTACAGTTCGGGTGGACTTTGTTGGAATTTAAAATTTTTAAGTTTTGTGAACTCTTTTTTTGCAGAGCTGTTCCATACCGAGAGAAGTCATGTGCGAAATTTAAAGGTGTTGGAACGCGTATTTTTCCGTCCCTTATCCGACAACGGGCTCATGCCGAGCGAAATCTTCGCCCTGCTCTTTGCCCATTTGCCAGACGTCCTCGAGATCCACGCGCACTTTAACGCGCTCATGAAAGCTCGCAAACGAGAGCAGCCGGTCGTCCAACAAGTGGGAGACATACTCCTCGCCATGGTACAATAGACTTGAAGCCAACAGCAATTACTACAGAACGATGTCTAAATTGCTTTATTTTTTTTTTTTCGTTCTGGAAACAGTTTGATGGACCGGCAGGCGAATCGTTCCAGAGAGCCGCCTCCCAGTTCTGCCAAAACCAATCTATAGCCTTAGAAGCGCTGAAGGAACGCCGCAAGAAGGATTCCAAGCTGCAAGCCTTTTTAAGCGAAGCAGAGGGCAATCCCGTGTGTCGTCGGCTGCAACTCAAAGATATGATTCCCTCCGTTATGCAGCGGCTGACTAAGTACCCGCTCTTATTGGAGTCCCTAGCTAAGTACACACCCCCTCGAAGCGAGGAGCTGAGCGCCGTCCGGAAAGCACTCGAGAGGTCCAAGGAAATCCTCAATAAAGTGAACCAGGCGGTTAAAGAAGCCGAAAACTACTCGCGACTCACGGAAATTCAGCGAAGGCTTGACCGCTCTTCCTTTGACAAGATGGAAGGCAATACCGAACACAGAGTAAGGAAACAAGCTCTTCGATTTTCTTTATTTAGACGAATTTCATTTACCCCTCTTCTAGAATTTCGAACTGACCAAGCAAAGACTCCTGTACGAGGGCGCTTTGGTCTGGCGTAACCGAGGACAGAAAAACCTAGACATTCATATGGTTTTACTGGAAGAGTACATCGTGTTGCTGCAGAAGCAGGATGATAAATACATCTTGAAACCACATTCAATCACGTGTTCCATGGGGAAAGAAGAATCTAAGCAAACGTATAGTCCCATCCTAAAGATCCAAAATGTTCTTGTTCGTCAAGTAGCTACTGGTAAATTTTTTTTTTCATCCTAAAAAATGTTCTGGGATTATGATCTAATCTTATTTATGATTTCGTAGACAAGCTCGCCTTTTTCCTTGTCAACACTTCCAACGCCGGAGCACAGATGATGGAATTAGTGGCTTCTTCCATGGCGGACAAAAAAGGGTAAGTTCCCGGTTCCATTTTTTGTGTATTTTAGTGGGGTTGTTTTGTGGCCTGGGAGATGCGAGGATATTGAACCCATTATTCGTTACCTAGACAACAAATCAGACTGTTGTTTAACAAGATTGTGGGCCTAGGAGGGTCACAGAATGCGAAAAAAAGGTTAAAATTATTGATCTTCCGCTTCGCTCTCTCGCCCGGTTAAATCCCGGTCCTGAGGTCTTACTAAAGGAAAATGCATTAGCAACACCTGTTATTCCCGGCACTTTTTTAAGAAAAGAAAAAGAGAGAAAAAAAAAGTGGGGAAACGGCCTAACATAAGCAGGCTTTGAGCTTGTCTTTGTTTCTTTTCTGAATAGTTAAGCAAACGGGAGCAAATGAAGTTTGAGGGGGTTTATATCTGCTCTCGAGAGTTTAGGATAAAAGCGTCTGTTGAATTTTGTTGAATTTGCTAGTTCCCCGGTACGCTTATTAATTAGATGCTTTTAAGAACTTCCAATTAGTACAAGTTCAAATAGTTAACATGCGACACCCACCCACCATCTCCCCACGAAAAACGGGAAAATGATTCATCCCATATTGTTGCAAAGACATGAAATAACGCAGCCATCATTGCATGCATAACACTGCTAGTAATCTCTTGTGCGAATTTCCCCACACCTCAGGCATCCACCTATCGCGTCAAGGAGCGACTCAAAAGTTTCCCGCCTTACTCATGGGAATTCCCTCTGATCACCCGAATATAAAAGACCCGTCTCAATTCAGAGGGGGGGATACGGAGGGATTTCAAGTCAAGAAAACCCAACGTCGGCTCTTACTCAACTCACAAACATTTTCAGCCGTGTTCTATGATCGACCGACCCTCTTCATGTCTCCTCTTTGCGCTCTAACAATGTCTCCAAACGACGTCGTAGGTAGGGTACCCTAAAATAGACTGCTTGTAGGCTCCGCGTCGAACTATAGTTTGCTACAAACTTGCAAAAAGAAGTAACCCACATAATCGTTGACGGCATATTTGTTTGTTTTATTGCGGGGCAAAAGGGGCGGGATAGGAGAGTTTTTTCACGTCACCTGTTGCACAGCGATGCAAGATGCAAGGCGTGGCTTGGGACTTTTTGCGGCGACTCGTAGCGTAAGATAGGTCTCGGATGCCCTGGACCAGTACGCGACTAGTGGTGCAGGTGATAAGTCATCGCTAGAACGCGGGAAAGATTTCACATTTCTTTCGAAAACTGTTCTCTGTTTACAGATCCCAGAAAAGAAAGAATTAGATCTGGGGAGGAAAAAATGAGCAAAGGAAACTAAATCCTTTTTTCTGGTTGGTTTGAGTGGGCGGAACGACACGATACGGTGTTGGGTTTACGCTGTTTACGTAATTTTTTGTTTTAATTGGGGACTTCTTCTGCAACAGTGTTAAAACCTCGGCGTTTATCCAGAGTTTCGAATTTTAGTCGTGCTTGTGTGGTCCGTGCACAAGGAACAGCTGGGAACGTTCCCACCACGATTTCGTTACCGGGAAAAAGCGACACACAAGAGAGCGAGAACAAAGTCTATAATAGTGCGGGGTTGTTGGAGTTCTTAGAGAAGAAAATAAAAAGAAAGAGTTTTACGCACAAGTGCCACAAAGTGCGCGAACGGGTAACAAGCAAAATTGAAAAGGACCATGTTGCGCGATCTTCGACGCAAATCACTGCAGTTGGAGCGCACCGATTTGGATCGGTTAAAGACCAAAGATGGGCAAAGACGAGGCAGCTTAGCCATCGGGGACCTTCAGTTCAAAGACAAAAGTTTGAGCCCCAATCAGGCTGCTACTGTTACCCATCACGCTGGCGGCCGTGAAGGCAGATTTCATAGGTGGATATATTTGGGTCTTCATTAATTTGGACCAATTTCTGTGCATTAGTCGCATAACTTAGAGATTAAAAAAGGGAAAAATTGACATTTCGCGTAAGAAAGTGATGGGGTTTTGTATAGTACACGCATAATCCAGGTGGATTTACGTTTCTTGAGTCACGATGGTAATCGTTCTGTGAATCAAGATAAGAAATGCAGATTTTCAAAGGAAGAGAAAGGGAGATGAATGACAAAAATCAGTTCAGTTGGTAACCTTGCCTCCTACACACGTAATTGATTCGATTTTTTTTTTTAAACAAGCAGTCCGGGACGCACGTTTCGCATGTAATAACGGAAAGATGATGTAGGCGGAGATGCCACGAAACGATTTGCAACTTTGGCGTTCAGGATTTCATTGAGGTCGAGGTTGCTTGGGATTTTGCCCGATTTGGCGCGATGTTGAGAGTTTGATTCCCAACTGTGTGCTGGGATGGGACATGCGATATGCCAGTCTCCTTTCTATTTTACCCACGCAAAACCTGTTCCTTACTTGACTGTTTTTTCTTCTTCTTCTTCGGGTAAAATGTATACACACAAACAAAATAGTTAGAAAATACCATACGGTTTTCCAATTGCAATAGAACTGAGGTTAAAAGAGTCGAGAGACGATAACTTTAATTGCTATATATTTTCTCCGTGACATTTTCTTCGTTTTCTCCTGTCACCAACCGGAAGAATTGTTACGTACTTTTCGGTCTTAAGCAAGAAAATTAATACCAGGAGAAAAAGCTGTTGCGTTGCTTGCAAAGCCGAGCTTAAAAGCCTGAGATTTGGTATCTGTATGATGCAGAACCAAAATCCCTGTTCCCGATTGCGTTAGAGAGAAATGCATGATATACTAATGCATTCGGCCCGGGATATATAAACAGAGCTGGGTCAAGTGCTTTACCACTTTTCTTTTCCCTTCTACTTTGCTTGCCCAGGCTCCCTGCTGTTTTTAGTTGCCTTTTTATGAGGATTATCAGTGTGAGAGTGCAAGCGCTCTGGTTTCCTTTAAAGGCACATTCAGACCTGTAAAAACAGAAAACAATATATAATTATAGTAATAAATCAGATTGCGTTATCAAAAGTGGGAGGATCCTTTGTTCGAACTTGTTCTCAACTTGATTATTTTTAGCTATAACTAATTGCACGACAAACACGTAATCAAATAAGCACTTTTAAGTACAAGTTCAGTTTTGCAGCCTCGCAATTATGGTGTAGCTCAAAGGAAAAGGGGAAGGCGTGGTTTATAGTTGACCCAAGTCCAATTCCTGGCTAAGTTGCAGGGTAAATGACAAGGGCGTGGCTTTTTAGGGACGAAATATTACGCTGGAGGGCGAGACCTTTGGCAATGGGAAGCAAGAAGAGACAGTATGAAAACAAGAGGCGGGGCTTTGTGCGTGGAGACAGGAGATCTTGTCTATTTTTCACTCCGCCAAATCACGTGACGGACGTTGCGTCTCGCTGGGATACCTTGACTGAGGGCGTCGCTGACGTCGTTGCCCGTGTTTTTTGTTGCTGTGGATTTGTTTATTCCTATTTTCCCCTAGCATTCCTTTTCTGCTTCCTCTTTTCCCTTTGCACCTCAGCCAAAGTCCACTTGTTAATGAGAACAGACGTAGCTAAGCCAGCCTGGCTTAGAGTAGCCTTGCGCACGTAATTTTAGTAAAGGAGAGAGATTCCCTCAAGTGATCTCCACTCCATTTCAGTCTTTTCAAAATCATGGGATAGCAAAAATCTAGGGTTTCGAGAAAGACAAATAAAGTGATGGCCAATTTGCGTTCGTTTCTTAACGATACTAACAAGTGAGTTTTTTTGCGTTTGTTTGTGGCTCATCCCTGTGTTTGTCGGGAGAAAACGCTCGGCTGTGTAGTTTAAACTAGTTTGTTTGTAAATAAGTTTTCTTTTTTGCTAAATGGAATTGATGTGTGTGAGGCAATTGTATGCGCCGAGGGCAAAACGAGAGACTAATTTAGTATTCTCTTGCTATCGTTTCGGAAAGCACGCACTAGTTTTACTAGGGAACCGTCTCGTCTGGGTTTTCGGCTGCTCAACAAGAAACGAAGCGGAACACCGGATGCAGACTTGTGTCCCAAAACTTTAAAACATTTGATGCTTTCCAGATTCATTGCGCGCGCTATTTTAAAAGACGGAGAATCATTCGTAGCTAATTTTGACTGTTCTTTTTCATCTTTTAGATGGTTTCGTCATATTATTGATGCTGGGGAAGCCCATGGAGCGAGAACTAAGCGAGGAGAACAATTAGCCCCACCCACGCATCCGAGCATACCTTCGGAGCCGGAAAAGAAGGAGTAAGCGATATTCATTATCTTCCAAAAAGAACAATTGCTTATTTTTTTTAAATCGTAGCTAAATATTTTGCATTAATAACCTGTAGCGATGAGTTGCTGGACGTGCAAGATAATGTTTCTTCCGATTCTGGACTGGGATTGACTCCGGGCACGGAAGTACCAGCTCCGCCCAGTGTAGAAGCGCCCCCTGTTGCCTCTTCCGTGGTAGAAAGTGCTTCAAATGCGTCAAGTGCGAGTCAAGAACAGCTAGTGCAAGCGCAGACCGAAGCCGCCAAGAAAGCAGGTAGCTTAAGCGTTTTAACCTATAAAAGAGTTGGGACACTGCCTTTTTGCTTTGGGATCTTGAGTTTTTTTCCCAAGTGTTTGGGTTTTTTTAATCCCTCTTTTCCTTTAAAAACGATCGTTTTTTTCGCTCCAGCCTCACAACCACCGAGTCCTTCACAGTCTTCATCGCCTGCTCCGCAACGTCGATTCCAGCGAGTAGAGATCCTGAAAATAGCTGAAGGCACGCCCCTCATCGAGCCCTCAGAGGTGGTGGTTTCCCAGGGTGCGGTGCTCACTGCCGAACCTGTGCTCACTCCTTTGGGTATTATTCTTGACACTTTTTCTCGCCTTGAAACTTTTTGACAGAAGCGGCACCAGATTTTTCTTTGCGCATGCTCTAATTCTGCCGAGAAACAAGAGAAGAATAGGAGACAATTCATCGCTAATGGTCCACTTTGTTTTGTGTAGAGAAACTGAGGCGAAAAGATCAACTGATCCGGACAGCGCTTAGTGATAAACAGCGCTTAGTAGCGGATATTTTGCATGTCCCTCAGCATGAATTTGAAGCCATTGCGGAAATGGCAGGAGAAGCCGAAGGCGACAAGGAAGCGAGAGAGTTGGTCCTAGCTGCCATCTTACAAGGTATATTGTCACCCCGGATAGGAGGAAGCGTGTTTTTCATTTATTCTTTATTTGCCATTCCAGCGAGTCGGTTGTCGAGCGTTCTCAACGAAAGTTTACGACTTACCGAAGAAGAAGCAATCGCAGCCATGTCAGAGCCTTCGCCTATTCCTTCTTCCACGTCCCCGCGTTTATCTCGCAAAATTTCGCGCCTGCCAGGCGTCCCTGCCCACAAGCTGGTTAACATCTCAGCCAGCATCAACAAGCACCTTACCCAATTATTGGTAAAAACAAGCACAGAAAGGAAAAAAAGTCTTTGTGGGAACAAACTCGCTCAATCTGGACCGTTTCTTATGTTCTATAGGGTATTATAACGCAACGGGACGAAGAGCGAGAGCATTTACGGCGTGAATTGCAACGTTATCGCGACCTGGTGCCTTCGCCACAAACTGTGGTCCCCGTTTCGCTCTCGTCAGCCTCATCGCAAACCCAATCTCGACCTCACTCGTTCATCTCCAGTCTCAGCGCCGAAGAAGACACGCCTATGACGTCTGCCGTGACCGTCGACGGGCTGGTGGAGCATCAAGTCAATGGAGAAGTATCAGTCACCACAGAAGAAGGCCCCGAAGGTATAGAAGTTTTCTGTCCGCTTGTTCCTGTTATTTTGAATCATTTTGCTTTCTAGGTGTGACTCAGACATTAGAACCCCAAGCCTTGGCGGAATGCGTGAGTACCGAAGTGATTACTGTTGTAGACGCTCCTATCGAAGCTCTCTCGGAGATGGTATACGAAGAACTATTAGTTAATTCTTCAAGAAAAGGGAAAGGCTTAGTTTCTTATACATGAAAAATTTTATTTATAGGAAAACACGATTGTGATTCCTGAGCAAGCAGACGTGGCCAAAAGCGGAGCTTCGGTAGAGTCACAGACCAGTGAAGCTTAGTCCAAAGACAAATCGTGTGTATGTAAAGCAAGTTCGTAGCACAACTATCCAGGATTTCCACTGCTTGAGAAAGAAAGACTACGCTTTTTATTTTGGTGCCAAGTATAAAATCACTTCCTCCAAGATTGTTCCGGAAAAAGTAATAACGCTTGGTCATGAGGAAAGGCAAGAGCCAAGTGAAAGGAAATAAAACCCTTCAAAGATCTCGAAGAAAAGAACTCGCTGCTAACACTTTGTACTCCATTTCCCTCTCCCGTTGTTTGAACGGATAAAAGATGAGGAGTTGAAAAGCTGCTTCTTCTGTGGGAGTTCGAGTTCGCGTGGTAATTTGCCGAGTTTTTAGAGTATTTACTCTCGTAAAAGATAGACGAGCCAACAGAAAACAAGTGCAGAGTTTCTCTTCCTTGTTTCTAAAAAGAAAGGAAAGGGAGGGAGAAGTGGGCAGTTGGGAGTGGTCAAAGAGTCCATCTTTGTTGCTTTACAGTGCTTGACATTCAGTGAACTAAAGAACGTGGCGATGTAAACCCTTGTCATTCGTTGGGGATTAGAAAATGAAACAGGATTTATATTCTCCTATGGTGCAAGTTAGGTAAAGGTTTAATTTGCATTAGCCTGATGTGTGGAATCTGAGGAAAGTTTAAACTTTGGGACAGACAAAACAGTGGCTGTGGTCCGTTTTCGGGGGTTTGTTGGATTTTTTAATTGATCTTTTTTTCTATTGTGTGTTGGATTGTTCAGGCCACATGTTGTATTTTTTGTAAATCTTGGTTCGGATCCTTTAAAAAATTCCTTACCCCAATCCCTTACCCTGAAACCTACAAAAATTCCCACTTGTCCTTGAAAGCAAAAACTAACCTCTATCCTTTTATTTGGTTAAGATTCTTTTTTTTGGAAGGGAAAACAAAATAGTGTATTGGATAGGTATACATGTCCAGGTGTGACACGGAACGTTTGTGGTATTGGTACATAGCCAGGTGCCCCTCTCCCATTGTCCTCTTCCTCCTTCCGCCCCTTCCCGCGCAAAGTAATGAGGAAAGAGGTGTACCAAGTCTGTATAGCTGCCTTGATTAATTTACACGCCAATAAAAACGCAAACTTGAATCTATCGTAGAAAAGAACGGGAGATAAGCGTTGACAGGCATTGTCTGTATTAAATCATTCTCTCGAAGTGCTCGGTAAAGACTTGCGGTCTCTTTGTGCATTGCGTTTTCGTTTTTTAGCCAAATACTGGTCAACCATGCCTTTAGAACTTAGATCCTGGAACTTCTGCACTAAGTCGGCTTTCTTGACATCACCTTCTCGGCAAAAAATGAAACAGATTAAAGAGTAAGCATTTTTTTCTGGATTTTTTTTTATTCGTAGGTTACTCTTTTTGCTGAAGAACGGCTTCTTGCCAGCTTTGAGGGCTTCAATTGTTGCTTGCTTAGCCTCTTCTCGCTTCTGTTCTTCCTCGTGGTGCTTTTTCTGTTCACGGACTTGATTTTTTAATCGCTGAATGAGGTACTTGACCTTTTCTTTGCGTTTGGGATTTTCTTCTTCGCGGAGCTCCTTCTGAAGCTGACCCAGTTCCTTCATTCGCATCTCGTTAATGAAATCGTATCGATTACGGAAGCTCTGATTCGACAAAAATTTATAAAAACCCATGCGTTCTAGCCGATTAGTCGATACAAACCCTTTCTTTATATTCGCCACATAGAGGGTCAAAGCGTGGGTCGCGAGGAGCACGAGGCTTGACGGTGTTGGCTAAGGGCTGGTTGGGACGCAGTTTGGCTTTTGAAGACGCTTCACGAGGTCTGTTCTTGTTGGCGCGGAAAAACTCCTCTTGAACGTCATTTCGTTTACCATGCATGGCCTCCTGATATTTCTTGCAGCCAATTCTCTGTTTAACTTTCTGTAGTTCTTCAAAGGACAAAGTTGAAAGCTCTTTCCGGATTTCAGTCTGCAAACGGAGGGAGAAAACATATTGTTGTTACGCCCTGACAAAATACTGCAGTATTTTGCTCAACTCTTTCGTCGTCGCTGTTGGCTCTGGGTGACTCTGAAGCCTCAGTCGTCGCATTTAGCTTCTGCTGGAACTTCGCATCGAACGCTTTCAGCATGGGCATGGTGGCTGGAATATCATCTTCACTACCTGTCTCTTCCTCCTGTCCAATATCTTGGTCCTCCTCGTAATCTTCTGAGTCCGAAATATCTACATCCATTGCTGGCACTTTTCGGATTTGATTATTCTACCTTTTCTGAATTTATTCAATTTTGTTTGTTATTGTTTATATCGTATGCATGCAGCTCAAGACAAGATTCACACGGGTTGGTCGAAAGACGCGATTTTAAACATTGACACGCGAAAAGCAAAGTCTGGCAGCTTGCTAAACAAAAGGGTAAAACGCGAATTAGAATTTGCGAAACGAAGTAGCCAAAAATAAAACCCTGCCGGGTTTCGAAATGACAGGGTTGTAAATCGGAAGTAAGCTCAAATCATCCTAGGTGCTCTGTGTTTCCCAACACGCTTGATTTGTAACACTGTATTGAAGTAAAATAAATGTGCCTTTAGGCTAAAAGAATAGGATGGTCAATATCGGAATTCCCTTTGTTAACCTTGTCTTGTCTTCGAGTAAAACTGTCGGTACACGAAAGCGGTGCAATGGCCGAATAGTATTCATTACGAAAAGGAGAAATGATGGGTGTATCAAATTAGAAATAACGATGCCAGTATCTAAATAATCGAACTTACGAAAAATAATCTTAGTTTAATTCAGATTTAATCTTAGATTTAATTAATCTTAGTTTTAACTTTAATTCAGACAAGATTTTCAAATGATTTCTATATTACTTAACATAGATTAGCTAATTTAGCATTTTAACCATTTTACTTCTCGAATGTAATAGTGTTCAAAAAGTATACCGTATACCGCCGAGTTTTGTTATCCCCTTGAAATTTGCAAATACACTCCTCAAATTCTGAATTTTGTATGACCTATTTGCTCCTTTTGCAAACTCGGTTTGGTTTCGACACAAGATAGATAATGGAAGAGAAGTGTAAACCCACTCTTGTTTAAGCTCGACTCCTGGATATCTATTGTGTGTAAGGTTTTTAAATTACATATATAACATTTCACAATA
Organism: Lepidurus packardi; assembly: GCA_023053545.1. Taxonomy (NCBI): domain Eukaryota; kingdom Metazoa; phylum Arthropoda; class Branchiopoda; order Notostraca; family Triopsidae; genus Lepidurus; species Lepidurus packardi. The sequence continues at coordinate 5,421,486 of JAKZAN010000005.1, read as the reverse complement.
CAAATTAAAAAAATTTTCACCCCCTAGTTTCGTTCGATGATTCCTTATGCTCATTGGCGGTTTATTCATATGATCGTTTGCATTTCAGTTTTCAGTACTTAGGATCACATGGCATGTGCTCACTTGCGTTTTTAGCTGTGACAACAGCTTAATATATCGTCCAGACTTTAGCCTTGCCAGTGGGAGGGTGGGTTGCTGAGCTTGGCTCGGGTTTTTCCCATAAGGGCTGTGTTATTTTGGGGTGGGTTTGGTGGGTGGGAGATAAGGACATATTGCCATCGGCCAGGTCGTTCGTGCTCCTTTCATGAGATTCTCAGAAGTGGGCAAATTGGATCACAAAACGGGTTAGAACGTACCAGCACGTGATAGTTTTTGGGCTTGTGACGTCACGTCTGTAGGATCAATAGGACAGGGTAGCAGATCAACGTTGGTAAACGTTTGTTATTAGCTGTGACAAAAGCTTACTATATCGTGCAGAGTTTGAATTTTGAGGACTCATAGGTAAAAATAAGATCAATTGCTAAAATTGTATTCTGTTTTTATTGGTAGCTTTCTATGCTGATATTTCTTATGTCAGCACTTACGTTAGTTTTGTGAACTGATTTCTTCTTATGTCAGCACTTACGTTAGTTTTGTGGACTGATTTCTTCTTATCTTATATCTAACGGGTAGACATTTTTCCTGTTTGGACGATTGATTTCTTGCTTGGATATTTGGAAAAATTCTTGTTTTTTGTTTTCTCCGATCCGGCAGTCACCTGCTCTAATTTTTGTGACTGCAATGTTAATTAGACTTGTTTCTTGTTTTGTACTGTTTGCAGTACTGAACTGAACGAACTGAACTCATTGTTTGCATTGTCATTAGACGATTCTTCCCCGTATGGTAACTGGATAATTTCTGAATCATTATTCCGGCTTGAATTTTTTGGAGTATCAGGTAATATTCAATGAATAACAATTTTATATGTTTCAGCACTTCCTGTTACCTTCGTGAGCTGATTACTTTTATATTATGTACTGTACTGTTTGCAGTGCCTTTGCGAACTGAACTCATTGTTTGCATTGTCATTAGACGATTCTTTCCCGTATGATAAGTGGATAATTTCTGAATAATTATTCCGGCTGGTTATCTTTTGGAATTTTTAGGAGTATCAGGTAATGTTCAATGAATAACAGTTTCATATGTTTCAGCACTTCCTGTTACCTTCGTGAGCTGATTACTTCTATTTTATGTACTAGAAGTTTTGGAATTCGGACGATTTATTTGTTGGAGATTTGGATAATTGCTGGATTCCGTTGTTTATTGAGATTGTTGGATTTTTCACGATTGATAGGTAATTCGTGGTTGAAAATATTTATTTACATTTCACTATACGGTTGCTTTCTTTTACACAGTTAATTAATAATACATCTGCTCGTTTTTTCTGGTATTAAAGCATGAGGTTGATCTGTAGAGCGCCGTATTCGCAATTTGCGCATGTTTTTTCTGCTTCTAGTCGTGGTGCTCAGTGCACACCGATGGCTTTTGTATCTATTGCATGGAGTTATTTGGTTCCTCCTAACGAGTGGATTGAAAAAAACATGTGTGATATAATGACGATGGGAGATGAAATATACCGAACTTACGAGCACCGTGAGAGGTATTTTTTTTCTGCCGAACTACCGGGATACTTGGATTTTAAAGAATTTGGTATATTAGAGACGTTTCTGCATGGGCAAGATGCGTTTGGTTTTATATGTCCACGGGAAACTCATCCATATGCTACCACTTTGGAAGATTCCGTAAGAGCTGCACATAGCTGTGCTGGTGTGCTTTTTATTAGTTGCTCACATTGTACAAGCATTATGGAGCGCAATGGAAAATACTTTCTTTTTGATTCGCATGCACGAGATGCCTCTGGTAAACCTGATAGTATGGGTACTGCTGTCCTGCTAGAACTAGAATTCCATGAATTAATTGGGTACCTACGGAACATGTATGGTTCGGTGTTATCGCATGGTAATCCGCAGTATGACATTGTGCCAGTTTGTTGCAAAGAATTAGGAAATGCACGTCTGAATACACTTGTACAAACTGTAGGTAGGTGTAGTCGTGGTATATGCAATGAAAGGCTAACACGGGCTGTAACTATCGGTAATATAACTGCTAGCTATGCTACTAATATGTGCCTTCCTGCTGATGTTGATAAAAAGACATCAGAGAAACCGAAAAAATCGAAAATGAATAATACGAAAAATTTGAAATCAGAAAAGAACGATTGTCAAAATTCATTTTGTGGAGAAGACCTTACCATCGCGACTGAAATGAAGCAAAAGTTGAAATCTTTTCCGCTTATACATGGAAACGAAGTACCAGTAGTAATTGATTTGACTGGTTCAAATGCTAGCAAAGAAACCTATAAAAGGAATGCTGACCTTGCTTTCCCGAAAGATATTATTAACGTTAACAATAAAAAGGTACAACATCTAGATGACAGCTGTCAGCCTACATTGCTGTTAAATGTGATGACATACCACAAAGTGAATGCAGATTTGCCAAAAGAGAATAAGACAACGGTAACTACTCACGATTCAGCATTTAGTTATTACAGTAAGCACGCTCCTAAGAATATAAAGTGTGAAGGAAATGAAGACTTACAGATCAGTAAGGCCAAGACTATTGAGGAGAGACTTAGTGGCAGTGAAACGTCACAAAAGAATGAAAATACTTGTGGGAATTGCCTGCGAACATTTTCTACGCGCCGTGGATTAAATCGACATTCCTCGTTTTGCAAACTAACACATTTTTCGCCTAAGTCAGGATTTGACAGACAAATCGGAGTTGTTCATGTGGATAAGGAAAGTACAGCACCATGCGCTAATGTAAGAAATAAGAATACTGCAACTTTAGTGTATGATCTTCCGAGTAACATTTTAGAAATTAGTGAACAGGAGCGAAAAGAATTTGTATGTGAGAACTGCTATAGGATTTTTACTCGTTCTTCGAATTTACAAAGACATTTCAAAATATGTCTCCCTTTTTCTCAACAGACTACGAATATATGCTTAAAACCTGCAAATGACAGTGGGAAACATTGTCAAACAGATACTCTAAGTAAAGAGAACTTCATTCAAAAAGTTGGGACAAAAGTAGCTGACTTACAGAACGATATCCGAAATCCTCATTCTCCGAAAGTCGTAACATTACTTAAGGACCATACTAATATAACCAGTAACTCTTCGTCTAATAGCCAGGAAGTGCAATGCCTAGGTTGTGGTGAATCTATCGTTAATCGAGCCCTGCTTCATAAACACAAGCTTAGTTGTCAAAACTTATTATCCACCAGTATTACGAGTTTTGAATGTCCTGAATGTGGCTTACAGCTTTCAAATCGTAGCCATTTAGTTCGGCATTCTGTTTTATGTAAGGGTATAGAAATCGCAGACAACTTTTACATTGATCGCAAATGTGGTCAATCAGTAGCTTTCACTGTTGTATTTTTGGCGTTACGTTGTGCTATTTTTAGAGGGCTACTTCAAATTGACTATACTAACTTTGAGATGATTCGACATATACGTAAAATTGGAATGACGTTATATAACTTGTACGCAGATTACAAGTCTCAAATATCACTTACAAAGATACCTAGTAAGTTTTCTTTCCCAGATATGGGACTTTCGTTCACGTGTTTTTCACGAATTTTGTGTACAAAAGTTTTACCTTCACAATTTAGTACGTACTTCAGTTTAGCCTTGCGAGAGGGTAGTTACTTCGTCGTTGAATACAGAAATTACTGTATTGGTATCTTTAAAACAGAAAATGACACTATTAACCTTTTCACTAGTCATAATAATGCAAAACGGAGCTGTAGCGTGCATTGTGCGTTATTGGATCGTTGTGCACAGATCAAAAATATTACTACTTTTGCTCTGCCTAATGTACTGAAAGAATGTTTTATTGGGTTGAATGACTTACATCACTTCAGTATTTACTGCTTTACCTTAGAAACAACACGTTGCTTAAAAGGACAATCGCCTCTTGGTGTCTTCGAATGCATTATGGACTTCAATAACGTATGTATTAGTCATAAATCCAGCATAGTAATGTGTCCTTATATGCATAATGAAGATCCAGAATTGGTTTGTATGAAAACGGAAATTAAGACAACGCGTATTAACGCTTCTGCTGGGAACCGTCACGAAGAAAAACAAGTGAATATAGATATAAACAAGAGTACACTGCCTTTAATTTCTATGAGCAATGAAAATTCTTCAGATACGTGTGTTGATATAGCTTTGAAAAAGATGAAAACTTTACTGAGTCAAGGACCAGATTTTATATGCGGAAGTTGTTCCCAACTTTTTTTTAAGCGTTCATTGTTTCCTGCCAAAAAACTGCAAACAGCCATCGATGAACTTAACGATAATGACATATCTTGCGCAAGCCAGTTATTTGTTTCGTGTTTTCGAGCCATACACACCGAATTCGTGTGCATAACGTGTTTCAGATATCTGCAGAAGGGTAAAATTCCTCCAATGTCAAAACTAAATAAAGTTGGCTTCCCAGAATTGCCTAAAGTTCTTGAAGATTTAAACCCTATGGAACGAAGATTGATATCCCCTCGTCTCATGTTCTTAAGATTACAACCACAGCGACAAGGAGGTCAGTCAAAATTGAAAGGAAATGTCGTAAATATTCCACATGATATTGATGAAACCATTACAGAATTACCGCGAAAATTTAGAGATTTTGAAACAATAAAAGTGGCCTTGAAAAGAAAGTTAACTTATACTCGACCAGAGTTTGTAGAAACTGTTCGTCCTAACTTGGTGCGTAACGCAGCTAAACTGCTAGTCACACGTCCATTATTTATTGAACATAATATCTCATTTGCAGAGAATTGGCAATTTGTACCAGAGGAAGATGTTCCGGAAGTGTGTGTTGAAGAAAGCGTCATCACTGATGGTGCATCAGATCCAGAATCAATGGACTCTATTATATTTTCCAAAACAAAGCCACACAGTGATAGTAGTGACACAGAAATTTCTGAAGATATTGCTAGAGTCAATATGGATACTATATTATTGAACGAAAATTTTTTACATGGGGAAGGTGACGACGTTATTCATATTATAGCACCTGGAGAAAACAAGCGACCATTGGGTATACTTAGCGATAAGGACTGCGAAGAACTTGCCTTCCCTCACATCTTTTGTGGCTTTGCAAGACCAGCTTACTGTCTCAATCCTAACGATCAATATACAAATGGTCATTTTCGATCTCGACCGGTTTCTTACAGTTCTCTTTGCAAAGCTGAGTTACAACATGTCGATCGTCGTGTTGCTCAAGACGAAATTAACATATTTTTCAAAGTTAAGAAACTACAAATAAAGAAGATAGCTGACACTATGCGCTTCGGGACGAGAATTTTAAAGGCTAAGGATAAAAGACCAGGAACTTCTTTTAACGCACGGATGCTGAAAAACCCGGAAGTCTTACGTTCATTGCAGTTTGACGGAGGTTTCAATTTCCTAAAATCTGTACGTGGATCGCCTCCTTATTTCCAGCGCGTATGCCATGACTTATTTGCCATGATTCGTCAACTGGGACCCCCTGCATTTTTTTTAAGCTTTTCAGCAGCAGAAACTAGATGGCTTGACCTCCTGCGAATATTAGGAAAAACGGTTGATAAACGCTTGTACACGGATGTTGAACTTAAATCGTTAGCATGGTTAGACAAATGTCGTTTACTCAAAGACAACGTCACTTGTGCAAGATACTTTAATTACCGCGTAGACAAACTTCTACAGTTATTCAGAGACCCAATCGAACCACTTGGCAAAGTTAAAGATTATGCAATACGTGTGGAATTTCAACAACGTGGCTCCCCCCATATTCATTTGTTCGTTTGGTGTGATAACCAACCCTTACGCGCTGATTTTCAAGATGAACAGTCGTTCGACGAAGCCTTAATCCGGTATGTAGACAAGTACGTTTCTTGTCAATTATCTGGTCCGTACACAGAAAAGGCCATTGAAGTACAAAAACACAGACACACATTTACCTGTAAAGTAAAAGGGAAAAACAAGAAATGCCGCTTCGCTTTCCCGAAACCTCCCGTCCCGAACACAATGTTGCTCAAACCTTTCGAGTCCAACGAGCCAAAAGACAACATAAATAAATATAGTCTTGCTTGGAAAAAAATTAAGGAATTAATGAACCTTTCTTGTGAAACATTTGCCACCTTTGACTCCTTTTTGTGCGAGTGTGGATTTAATTTAGAAACTTATATTGGTGCTTTGCGAACACGTATTACCAAAACAACATTGTTCTTGAAACGTGCGCCTAACGAATGTATGGTAAATGCTTTTAATCCATTACTCCTAGAATTCTGGGACGCAAATATGGACATTCAGTATGTATTTGATGCTTACGCAGCTGCCTCATATATTGCAAGTTACATGACCAAATCGCAAAAGGGTATGAGCGAAACTCTTCGTAACGTGGTAAAAGAAGTACATGAAGGAAATTTTACGCTTAGAGAAAAGTTTAGAATGGTGGGCAACAAATTCTTAAATTCCACAGAGGTTGGTGTGCAAGAAGCTGTTTTTTTACTTCTTCAGTTGCCTTTAAGAAAATTCAGCAGGGCTGTTGTGTTCGTTCCCACATGTCAACCTGAGGATAGAGTAATTCTTTCGAAACCTTTTGCAGTCATTAAGAAAATGGACGATGAAAACGAAAATGTTATATCTGAAAATTTTTTAGATAGATATTCGAAGAGACCGAACTACCTAGAGAACACAAGCTTAGCAGAATATGTCACAAACTACACGCATAAATATCATAACAATGATTCCAATATTGTTGGTGACGATGGTTATTGTATAGAACAAACCGAATACTCTGGCGAATCAGAACTTGAAGATGACAATAAAGAGTCTTTCGATAATGACAAAAAAGAGAAGAAACATTCGGTCTATAATGTACGAACAAAACATCGAATCTTAAGGTTCATGAACTACCGTCGTGACACAAACCCTGAAAAATATTTCCATAGTAAACTCATGTTGTACTGGCCATGGAGGGATCACAATGATCTTAAAACTCAAGAAACTTACGAGACTACATTTTTCCAGCGTGATGTTTTCAACCGTATTCAAAAAGAACGCCAATTTTTTGAACCCAGCAGTGATGCTGTAGACGATATACTGAGCAAACCTTTACACGAGTTAGTGGATCATAACACTTTCAACGGTTCAGAATCGGAAGACGAAGAAACTCTGAAGGAATTGCAAACTGATTCCAATCAAATTTTCGACCCTGAGTACAACTGCATGCCTGAAGCAGACATAGGAAGAGATTTACCAAATACCCACCCTAATGATCTGAGCTTAGGTAAAACAGCTTCGTCAGTCGAAAAGTATGGTATACGAGATGAGGAGTATTTCTCTATGATGCGTTGTTTAAATATAGAACAACGACTATTTGTCTTAGATCTGTTATACATGCATAAAACAAAAGCTGGCAATTATTGTAGATTCCTTAGCGGTGGAGCCGGAACAGGCAAAAGTTTAGTTGTTCGAGCGATTGACGCATGTGTAACCCGTTATTTTAACAAAGGTCCGAACTCAAATCCCGATACAAAGAAAGTGGTTATTGTAGCTTACACTGGCAAAGCCGCTTTTAATGTAGGCGGATCAACGATACACAGCACATTTCATATTCCTATAGGAAGAATGTTCGACGCTAATAATACTTTTTTGTGTTTGCAATCTCAAGTGCGCTCGGAATTATATTTACTGTTCCGCGATGTAGAACTTTTCATAATAGACGAAATTTCTATGGTAGGAATAAATATGCTTTATTACATTGACTTTCGCTTAAAAGAAATTTTTGGCTCGTCGCAGATATTTGGAGGTAAATCAGTATTGTGTGTCGGAGACCTCTTTCAACTACCACCAACGAAAGCTCAGCCTGTTTTTAAATATTCGAATACGGGAGCACGCTGCTTATCTGAGCATCTTTGGTTAGACAACTTTAAAATGTTTGAGCTACAGCAGATCATGCGTCAAAAAGACGACCTTCTCTTCGCGGAACTCCTAAACAGGTTACGAGAAGGCAAGCAAACTCCTGAAGATATTTCTATCCTACGTAGCCGAATCACTTCAACGTCTCCCAATTGTGTACAACGAATCAGTTACCGGAATAATGATATTGATTTCTACAACCAAAAGGAATGGGAAAACGCAAAACAAGAGAGAGCAATAATTATCAGTACCGACCTTCCAGTAAGAGGGTGTAAAGGCGTTGATATAAAATGTCTTTTAAACACACTGCCGGATAAAATTACTAATACCAATTGCATTCGTTATTTACATATAGCAATAGATTTGCCTTTCGAATACAGTATGAACTCTGATGTTAATGATGGCTTGGCTAATGGGTCAGAATGCATTATTAAGAAACTACCTTTACACTTACCAGTTGCAGACAAAGGAATATTGAAATCTTCCTCAGTCTGCGAGTGCTTAGTTCTACAGTCAGCCGCTTATACTCCTATTTGGGTTGAGTTCAAGGAAATGACGATAGGAAAACAGTGTCGTCAAAAGTACTCTCATCTCTACAAGCAAGATTGTACCCTTCAGCCTAACTGGACGCCAATATTTCCAATAACTTGTAGATACACCTACAACCGAGCTGAATTTGAAAGACTCCAGTATCCACTACGGCCAAACAGCTCGAAAACAATTCACCGTGCACAAGGACAAACAATGGAGCAGGTAATTGTCAATTTAGGAAGAGCTACGTCAAACATGCATTACGTTGCTATCAGTAGGGCCAAACGGCTTGAGGGACTTTTTATAGAAGATCTCAATGAACCTGGTATTAAAATTTCCTCCGACACCAAAAAAGAAATGGATCGTTTACGAACGAAACCTCAACAGTTAACGTTATTAGATCCAAGATCTATTGTTCATACAAAAACAAAAATGATTGCATTTTTAAATATAGTCTCATTGCGTAAACATTTCCTTGACCTTGTAAATGATCCGTTCATCAAAGCAACTACTGTATTTGCTGCATGTGAGACTCGTTTATGCGCGGCAGACTACGACGCTGATTATAAACTAGATTCTTTTGATCTACACCGTATGGATTTCACTACAAATCACAAAGGAAATTCACCTTATGGAATGGTTATGTATTCAAAACTCGACGGAATGTTCACTAGACGTTGTTCCAACAAATACCTCGAACTTTGCAGTTTACATATTGCACAACTATCACTTGCAATCTACGTTTTGTACAGACACCACGGGTTCAACGTCGAAAATTTCTTTGATGCGCTACACAATTTAATAAGTGATATAGATACATCTTATGAAAATATAGTAATTATAGGTGATTTCAATATAGACATACACACTCGTGCAACAGATTTATCGAAAGTAACACAAATACTTAAACCCCTACGTCTTCAACAACACATAACCGCCTATACCACTGACTATATGTCAACACTAGATCATATTTACACCAGTTTTAATCAACCCAAAACCGGCGTATACGAAACATATTACTCCGATCATAAAATTGTTTACATTGAAATCCCAAAGTCATAAGCACGACATTTCCGATTCTTATACCCTACGGATAAGCAGTTAAATATTCTGTATACTAAAAGTGACAAGATGGTCAGCAATTACAATACAAGATACTCAACAATATGGATATACTACAAGTTATCACCGATTACTATTAACACTATTTCACAATTCAGCCACGCGCCGTGAAACTTCCGTACGTATATATGTCCTTATACTTACTGAATGAAATTAGCAGGATCGCATGAAACCATCATGCATGAAACTAACACGAAAAAACCACGGATTGGTTCCCTTCTACGGGACCACCCACAAACCTAAGTAACAGATGTTTGCTGTTCAACCCACCCGTTAACTCACCACTTTTTACTAATATTGGTATTGGTAAACGAAAATCCGAGCCGAAACCTAAAAACTTGTTGAACTTTCGGTAAGCTTATCCTATTGACTTTCATAATTCAAATCGCATTACAATATGATAATAACAACTTTACTACTTTCAGTGATTCCTAATAGACGAATTCAATTACCTACCCTTTGACACTACCGGCTTTATGGACTCGGGACATATAAACATATAAAAAAAGTTTCCAACACCCTTTGTCAGCCAAAACATAAGGATTCGTACTACTTTCGGTAAGTTTTCGCTATTTGAATGTAATAATATAATTCCTTCAATTAACTTCATGAATACATATTTTCTTTCGGAGTTTTTGCACTTTACCGGAATTTTTTGTTTTTGCCTGCAAACAATTTTTTCTGGCATTTTAAGGGTCGGTAATTCCAAAAAAAAGCAATCATTTCGCGCGGAAAACACTGTATCATGGAAATTTGCAACACAAAAGATGGAAATCTTATGTATGTAATAATCATTCCTTTTCGACAAAACATTTATTCCAAATCGACATCACCTAACGTAACCTAACCTAACCTAACGTAACCTAACCTAACCTAACCTAACCTAACCTAACGTAACCTAACCTAACCTAAGGGCCGATTTCCACCGAAGGTTAAGGCGCTTAGCCTATGCTTAAGACAATTCAAACAAAAATAATTCACCAAAAGGATAATTCATGACAATTCACCAAATAATTCAGTTTTATGAGGTTACGCCTCCTTCATCAAACTGAATTATTTGGTGAATTATCATGAATTATCCTTTTGGTGAATTATTTTTGTTTGAATTGTCTTAAGCATATAGGCTAAGCGCCTTAACCTTCAGTGGAAATCGGCCCTAACGTAACCTAACCTAACGTAACCTAACCTAACCTAATCACATACCTGTCTTCAACAGCAACCATAGTAAAACACAGCAACATAAAACATAGTAAAATAATACTTTCCGCGCAAAATGATTGTTTTTTTTTGGAATCAGCGACGTTTAAAATGCTTAAAAAAGTTGTTTGCAGGCAAAAACAAAAAATTCCGGTAAAATGCAAAATACCCTTTCTTTCTTACAGTTCACATAAAGCATATGTCAGAATTCCCGGTGGTATAATATTGAGAAACTGAGTAGTTCCTACCCTAGTGAAATCTAATGATACAACAGCCGTAAATGCTGAATACTATAGCAACGCTGTACGTGAAAAACAAGTCACTATTGCATACACGAAGCTAATTCAAGTTCACACTGCATGCTGTATGGTCCCAAATACACTTTTCGAGACCAATCCTAAAGATTCCTGAACCTTTTGGTAAGCTTTCTTGAAGTAAAGAATATAAAGCTTATATATAATAATAACAAGGTTTATTACTTTTTCAGAGACAGACAATGTAAACAGCTAGACCAATACAACTACGCGCGTACCCCTTTCAGACTGCTGGTTTTACGGAATCATCACTTTATAACAATAAGAGTCCCCTACACCCCTTTAATGAGATGAAACCTAGAAATGTTGCAACTCCTGGTAAGTTTTCCTTTTAGAATTCAACAACATGAATCTTTATTATAACAAAGTTCACTACTTTCACTCAAACCTGTCTAGACACCTTCAAATACATACCCTTCGTTATAGTGCAGGCTGTATGGAATCCGCCACTGATATAGCCTACATGACATAAAAAAAAGAACAAGAAAAGTATCAATCCCTCACTTTACGGGCCGAAACCTAAAAACTTTGTCACTTTCGGTAAGCTTTTCCATTAACTTTCATTAATTGCATTATCATACCGACATTTACGATTACTTTCAGTAAACTCATAGACGCAAATTTGATTTCCTACACCCTTTCACATTGTCAACTTCATGGATTCGGCCACATGCACACACAAAGAAGTCTCTGACAAGCTTTCTGAGCCAAAACAAAAGGATTTATATAACACTTTCGGTAAGCTTTTTCTTATTGAATTTAACCATATCCGTGAATTCGTCACATCACTAACAGTTAATTACATTTAAAATCTATTCCAGTCATCAACTGTTTTGGAGTGTATCAATTTCATGCACTCCAACACAATTCATGAATAAAAAAATATTATTTTTTAAATTAAAATACCAATAAATTTGATTCAGATGTATCGAATTTAAATTGAAGTCATGAAAAAGTTACTCAAATCTTTTGCTAATAGCCAGTTGGTCAAAACAAGCGCGGCTTAATTTTGTGTCAACCAATAGCAAAAGTGACGCGCCTGCCCTCTACATACTTTTTCAAAACAACAGACGTATTTTTTTATATTCTTTTACATTAGATTTCTACTATACTGTATTTCTGTAAGTTTTTCACGAGTGAAGTCCTTTTTCTTTTAACTTATAATCCCAATATTAATATAAAAACATGAAAACGGCTAACAAAATTTACTTATATTACAGTAAATGGCCCAACAGCGCAAGCCCGCAAGGACAAAGGGAAGCCATGCTATACCTATAAAGATAATAGCGGATCGTTATGTACTCGACAAATTAAGAAAGCTACAGACAAAACCGTTCTTTCAAGAGCGATAATGAGATAGATCATGTAAAGCATCCCGGTAACGTCAGTAATGTAGAACCTATTAATATTATATAGAAAATCACATTCAAATTATTTAATTTAGAGAATAAAGGAAAACCATGCCGGCGTACTTCAAAAAGCAGTAGCGTTTACAGTATCCTCCCTACTGCAGTCGTATCAGTTGTATTTTACTTCGTCTACCAAACTTATCTGGAAACTCGAGTAAAGACTTTAAGTAAGCCCAAGTGAGCCCAATAAGGTATCTTGATAAAAACTATATCGTTACTTCCAGAATTCGAAAGTGAATTTAATAAACTGGACTTGTAAGGTGGTGGTTGTCACTGGCCTTACTGTACCTGAGCTAGATTTGGGGTACTTACCGGCATACCAGTTTACTTGGGCCTCCACACCCACGATCTGGCGTCTTTGATTCCACTTTGATATGTCTCGCCATGAGCCGAGTCAGCCAGAGACACAGCGGTCTACGGTTCGTCAAATCCCGCTTCATTTCTGAGCGTTCTACAATTTCGTAATTATTTTCAAAACATACTTGCGACCAAGGCGGTAAGGTGAACAGCTATGGTTGGCTTCAGCATGACGGACATACCTTTGGTGTTCAACATATACCCAATGGATACTTAGAACTTGAAACCGCGTTTGTTAAGCAGCCGCTAGATGAACATGTCTTAGTTGACTGTACTATAAGATTTACAGCAAAACCTAGGGTAAATTAATTAACTCAGCGAGTTTCCACCAACGAGTTGTCTAAGTCATACGAGTAGGACTTGACGTTCACAAACGTGTCAGTCAAATAGGGTTGATTCGTACAAATTGTCGTTAAAAACTGGGCATAATAATCCGTACTTATTTGTTGTTATCGTTCCGGCAATAATAACAATTAATTCCAGTACAAAGTCAATTTTTCCTTCCAGGTCCCAAAACTTGAAGACGACGAAGTAGCCTTCTATTTTTACGTTGCTGTTGACGAGAATACGGAAGAAGATTTGCGCCTTGTTGACTCTAGTGACAGCAAGTCTCCAACAAAAGTCTTGACCAAGGTCAATGGCTATCCCGATCGCGTTGCTCATATAAAGCTGATCTGTCCACCATACGTCCTGGTCCTGTCCTGTTGAAAGACGCCGTGCTCCACAACTTGAGACTCTGTAAGAGAGGCCAAGAAAAGTATGTCATGTCTTCCAGGCACTATGGGCCGAAAAAAAGTCAGCCAAATTTCGTACTTAACCAAATCACGGGCACAAATTCCTGCCACCTCGATATCGTATTAGAGCCTGCCAGTCACGCAGCCAGAACTCAGCAGTCCTTGAAAGAGGCAAATTGAGATAACCTTCTCCAGGAAAGACGCCACAGTTTCGAAAACCGCTTCGAAAAACCGTTCTATTTCTCGGAGACCGAATCGTTCTATTTACCGACAAAGAAATTCACTTCGCCCAACTTGCCTTGAGCAACATGTTAGGTAGCATTGGCTTTTTCCACGTTAATTCCCGAGTTCAGCAGTCTGTACACAACACAAACCCCGTGTCCAATTCAACTCCAAGGTCGCCCAAGCCTGACTCTATATGTAACTTACAAAATGTGTATTCCCACAGTCTCGTACTAATAAATTCCTGCTTCACAACGATACAAAGCTACAAAACGATTGTTGTATTTTTACTCTTTACTCACAGTACATAAGCTCTCAAAATTGCTGACATACTCAAACCCCTGACTCAAACCAACATATATATTACTTCATATGACTATACTCCAGGCCCCTATCCAGGATTTTGGTTCCGGAGGGGTTTTGGGGGGTAGTATATAATATCGTCATGGAGAAAAAACATTTCGGGGAGGGGGGTTTGAACCCCCAAACCCCCCCAAACCCCGTGTCCAATTCAACTCCAAGGTCGCCCAAGCCTGACTCTATATGTAACTTACAAAATGTGTATTCCCACAGTCTCGTACTAATAAATTCCTGCTTCACAACGATACAAAGCTACAAAACGATTGTTGTATTTTTACTCTTTACTCACAGTACATAAGCTCTCAAAATTGCTGACATACTCAAACCCCTGACTCAAACCAACATATATATTACTTCATATGACTATACTCCAGGCCCCTATCCAGGATTTTGGTTCCGGAGGGGTTTTGGGGGGTAGTATATAATATCGTCATGGAGAAAAAACATTTCGGGGAGGGGGGTTTGAACCCCCAAACCCCCCCCCCTGATACGGGCCTGCTATATTCATCATTAACGTTACATCATATTTACTCAAACATACCTAATTCTACAACTGTTCATGAAACGTACTATTAGATCACAAAGTTATTTTCATTCAATTACCAAATACGGAGCTTCAAGCCTATCAGAATCACACAAATGTATATGCCTCATCGAATACATAACAAAATGGGCAATGCCTGTTAAATTATATAAATATAATTATACAAAGCAAATGTACATAAGTAAATAATAATTCAAATAAATTCATCTGCAAATACGATATGTGAAAATAATTCTAAAGAATACCGAAAACAAAAAAGATTTATACAATCGTCCCAAAGTCTACAAAAGTGTATATATATAACTACACATATAGTCTAATCAGCTCCTTTCACTCTAGAATTTGGAATACAACTATTTGACAAATATTGATTTTCACAGTTTTGCCTAGAATATCATGTATTCAACAAGATACAGGATTCATCAACAATACCGTGCGTATCACACTCAGACCTTTCACGTCTTGCTGTCCCGCAACACTTACGTTCATTCTCATTTTACAACAAACACTACATCAAACACTAGCACACTTTCCCACCGCCTTCAGCTGCCATTTCCAAACTCCCACAGACTAAAGTAAGTAAATAACTGAAACTAAAACGTTGTTCTACAAGTATTTCCTCATAGTGGGTGGAATATGACAAGATTTCCCATAACACGACTATATATATAGATGCCACCGATTCTATTTCGTTTGTAAAAATAACAATCCAGAAAATTTACAAACATTATAAAATCATCAGCTTGTATAACGAATTCCCCTACGAATAAATGGCTTCGATCATTATCGAAAACTATACTTCAAGGAAAACCAGTATCCCAATTAATAAGGGAGCGTCCGTAAACGCGGCGTCATAAAAATTTCACGCCATTTAGACCCATCCACCCAAACCGGCCAAACGGTCAACACTTTGTTACCAATTTTAGAACATTTCAAAATATTGGTAAGTTTTAAAACAAATACGATGTTTCCATTTTCAAAGATTTACCTCATGTACATAATATATATTTCTTGCATTTTAGATAAATAGTTTCGGATTTCCCTGTCATACAAAACCATCAAGTATTTTCTATATTTCCACTCCATACGTAGCCCAACTACAATTTCTCAACTGCCTTCCACAACATGACACCCTTTAAAAACACACAAAAGCGGCAAACATCAGTGACAATTAACTGCATCCCTACCCGGAGCGGACTGGCTCTACAGCGGGCAATGGGGATTTTCTACCTGCCGGTGCCGCTGAGTAATAAAGAAGGAATTTGAGCCGCCGCATGGGGCATTTGAGCCGGCACATGAGGCACCTGCCCCAATGCCCCATAGGCCAGTCCACCCCTTATCCCTACCAAGCAAGAAAACTTCAGAACGTGCTTTGACACTCGAAATAAGGATGAGAATTACAATTGACTGTCGCTACTGCTTCTACACCTTTGAAATTTTTTCTTTCTTAATTTACCCTTTTCATTAACAAAGCGAGGAAAATGACTTGACTAATGACTTAAACCTTTCTCCTAATGATTCAACTTTGACCGAACTTGACTTTACGAAGAATCTACTCTTCCACACGTCAACTCTACGATAGAACCCGACTATAAAAGACCTCACACGGAATGACAGAAAACAGTTGGACCGATACATATGGATTTGTTCAACTTTCGGTAAGCGTTTTTATTGACCTTAACCACGTTACTCTTTCACTTATAACGTCATGAATATAATTTTTGTTTCTTACAGTCCACATAAACTATGGCGAAATTCCCTGTCGTATCAAGACATCGAGTAGCTTCAGCCCTGATGAGTACAAACGTAAACATACGACAAAAAGAAAAAAGTCCCCTACACCCTTTTTGAACTGAAACGTAAGAATTTTGCAACTTTCGGTACGTTAACAAAATAAATGCTTTAACAACAAAATTCACTACTTTCAGTAATCCCTCGATCGACAGCACTTTCAAATACGTACCTTGTCTTATTACTGCAGGCTACACGGAATACGCCACTTACACACAATACAAATAAAAAAAGGAAAACTCCCAACCACACCAATTTATACATGCTGTGCCGAAGCCCAAAAATTTGTTCAACTCCCGGTATATTCAGATCATAAAGTTGTTTACATTCAAATGTCAGACTTGTAAATACGAAGCTACAAAACATGCCATAATCACATCATATAGCTAAGCAGTACAAAATTCCGCATCGCAAAAAGACAGACACAATAATATACTCCGCAAACACCCAGTGACAGTAAAATGTACATTCAGATCACACATTTTAAATACATTTTTCTGCTATTAATCATAAATAACAAATCGAATATTCCACGTTCTTAACACGGACAGTTACGCAGCTCAGCAATAATCAGGTGAAACTATAATGTTGTTCTATAAGTATTTCCTTATAGTAGGTATGGAATATGACAACATTTCCCATGAGCACCAATACCGGCATAGATACCACCGATTCTATTTCGTTTGTAAAAATAACAATCCAAAAAATTTCCAACCATTCTAAAATCATCAAGTCGTAAAACGAATTGCCCTACGAATAAATGGCTTCGATCATTATCGAAAGCTATTTTAAGGAAAAGCATTCCCTATTAATAAGGGAACGTCCATAAATGCGGCGTCATACAAATTTCACGACGTTTGGACCCTCCCACCCAATTAAACGGTCAACACTTTTTTTACCAATTTTAGTACATTTCAAAATATTGGTATGTTTTAAAACAAATATGATGTTTTCATTTTCAAAGATTTACCTCAGGTACATAATATATATTTCTTGCATTTTAGATAAATAGTTTGGGATTTCCGTATAATACAAAACCATCATGTATTTTTCTCTATTTTAACTCGATATACGCATAACCCAACTGCAATTTAACTGCCTTCCACAACGTGACACCTTTTAAAAACACACCAAAAGCGGCAAACAATAAGACAACTGCATCCAGCTACTAAGCAAGAAAACTTCAAAATGTGCTTTGACACTCGAACTAAGGATACAAATTTCAATTGACCATCCCTAACTGCTGGTACACCTTTGAAATTTTTTCTTTCTAAATTGTACCCTTTTCATTAACAAAAGGAAGAAAATGACCTGACTAATTGACTTGAACCTTTGCCTCCATGATTGGACTTTGACCGAACTTGACTTTACGAAGAACCTACTCTTCCAGGCATCAACTCTACGATAGAACCCGACTATAAAAGACCTCACACGGAATGACAGAAAACAGTCCACTCACAGCTCCCAAACACTAAGTGCAAATCAATATTCATCATACAGTTCCAAAAAAGAAATTGAAAGCAATTTCACCTCACCATTCCGAAACACCCTATTGCAAAAGTAAGTAAATAGTTTCATTTCACAACTTTTTAATCCAATAGTTCTTCACTGCAACTCTTCTCATCATGTCTTATTCTCTTTCCACCAGAAACGGCAACCATGGGAGCAGACGCTTACACCGGGTACGTCCATGACATAACCCCTTTGCGCCAAAACCAGAGTCCATCGAAGTACACCAAAATTCCAGGCCAAAATTTTCGCTTTTTTCTGCAGACGTCGGACAATACATACGAAGAATGTTTGTCGTTTATTGCTGGCTCCTATAGCAGAATTAAACGTTATTCGACCGCCAAGATACCCATCACCATCCAAATCCTACCGAATAGCTCACCTTCAGGTCAGACTCCACAAAAAAGAACTAAATACGATCTTATTAAGATTACCCAATCTTCGCAAATCAGCGAGACAAATCAAACGCTCAAATTTAATTATTCGCCAAGAAAACAGCAACAAGCCACACTTCAAACTTGTATAGAGTTTCCCGACACCCGTTACAAAATCATCGTTCAAATCCAAAACATTAGCGAAGAGAAGACAACGAACAAAGGGCAAACGTTCCGCGAAATAACAATTGGAGACGATACCTGTACTTCCACACTAATTACCTGGAAAAACCAAACAGTTACTATCGAAAAAAACAAAGTTTACGAAATTACCGATGTCATCTATAATCAAGATTATCAAAACTTCGCCTTGACGCAGCAATCGTTCTTTACAAGAACAGAAGCCCAACTGGACATCCAGCAACCCATTTTAGACGACACAACGGAGCCCATCATACTGGAAGCCATAGCCCACTGCAACATTGGTATTTTCCAAACCTGCCTAGCCTGCAAAAAAAAAACAGAACGACAACCGACCATTCCAGATAACGATGACCCTACCATTACGTGCACAAACTGCAAAAAAATTCAACTTAGACAAACGACTCCACTAACTTTCCAAGGCACAGTCGGTTTCTTCAACGATAATAACATTATCGAAGCATCGATGACAGAAACCATACTAAAAGACTTCTGCAAACAAGAAGAAACTCTACAACTGACTCCAGACACTGCGAATGCTGTCATCGTGAAATTACTAACGACAAAAGACTTCGACTTCACGGTAGACCTAGAAAAAAAAGAAATCGTCAACGTCACCAAGAAAAAATAATATTGTTTTGTCAACATTTTTATTCTAAATAACCTAGATTTGTATTTGCATTGCATGTAATAGTGAATTCACTGTATTAGCGAAAAACTTACAAAATATATATCTACCAATAACGCAAATGTCTTCTGATATTATAATCACAGCTAATAACATTAATAAAAATCACAGCTAAAAAGCAAACCATTAAAACATGCCAATAAAAAAAAAAAAAAAAAACATGCAATTTCAGTTCGTTATCGTTTCGCATTTGGTTCGCATTTTAATTCGCATTTCTGATAAATTTTGATACAACTTAATATCTATTGATAAATGCTTTGATACATATAACTTGATAACATTTCATATTTTTACTGACCATCTTTTCTCCTATCAGTCAAGTCCGTTTTCTGCTCTATATCAAATAGTTTTAGGACTTACAGAATACCATAATTAATGCCATAATAATGACATGACATCAAACAAAGCCGTTTCTTTAAAAATCAACAGTAAATAAAAATCATAGACTGGCACAGCTAAAAACCTCTACACATTTCAAAATCGACCACAACAGACCACCAACAGACGAACCCAGAACAGCCACCTACCCACGTTCACCACTACTAACATTCCGTTGTCACAGCTTATTCGGCAGTCCAACCTGTCGTCTTGTATTTATTGTTCAAGTGTAGTATGTTTTTAGTTTACTAATTTCGTTTTGTTAATTTTGTATTTACATGTAATTCACTTATTTTAAGTGCATTAACTAACTGAAGATGTACCAATATCACGGGGAAAAGGAACATA